>NC_069433.1:18455197-18457838 GCF_026875155.1 Cherax quadricarinatus
TCTTAGTCAATAAAATTGAGAAAAAATAAAATTAGACGTCTTCTTCGAAACCTGTTTTGTTCGAAAACTGCTGTTTATCATTCATTTTAGTTCATTTCTTATTTGTAATTCAATTTAATTTCCATGTTGAGGGCCTCCCAAACCTAAAGTACCTCGGCCCCCCCTTCCCCCCCGAAGTCTAAATCCGGCCCTGGGCCTCGCAAGACCCAATGTATACAATGTCATGTGGACTACGCTTGCTCTTCATGGTGCTCTCCCTTGACAAAAAACTGAAAGATTGACTACAAACAGTGGCGGCTCGTCCACAGGAGCTGCAGAGCTGCAGTCCCCCCAGATGCTCACTGCCAGGCATATGACTTCATCAACCTATCGCTAAAATAATTTGCATCTGACAAATATATTGCAGGAAAAATCTGTTGTATGTTGTTTTCAATGTATTTATAAGCAAATTTTTATTTTTGTTGTTGAAGCGAGATAAAAAATTATTAAAAATAGAAGTTTGATGCGCTACGATAGTAAGGGTATTACTGGCATCACGAGCCGCCACTGACAACAAATTACCCAGAACAAAATGGTAAGATTCATCCTGGACCTGGATCCAGGAGACCATGTAGGCCAGGATGAATTACAACAATTGGATAGGTTGAATGTTGAAGACAGAGTAAAAGAGAAGTTAAATCAAGTTTATAAAACTGCTCACAGTGTCCAGAATATCTTGCTGCCAATTTTGTCAAGGCTGGGAACCAAAGCAATCATTGTACTAGGGAAAGAGAGCACAACTTTGATAAAATAATCTTCTCTTCATGTAGAGTACTAGTGGTAAAATAATCTTCCCTTCATGTAGAGTACTAGTGGTAAAATAATCTTCCCTTCATGTAGAGTACTAGTGGTAAAATAATCTTCCATTCATGTAGAGTACTAGTGGTAAAATAATCTGGAGTATACCTGGAGAGGGTTCCGGGGGTCAACGCCCCCACGGCCCGGTTTGTGACCAGGCCTCTTGGTGGATTAAGGCCTGTTACTGTTGGCCGCACGCAAACCGACGTACAAACCGCAGCCCGGCTGGTCAGGTACTGACTTTAGGTGCCTGTCCAGTGCATGCTTGAAGACAGCCAGAGGACTATTGGTAATCCATCTTATGTATGCTGGGAGGCAGTTGAACAGTCTTGGGCCCCTGGCACTTATTGAGTTGTCTCTTATCGTGCTAGTGACACCCCTGCTTTTCATTGGGGGGATGTTACATCGTTTGCCAAGTCTTTTGCTTTCACAGGGAGTGATTTTCGTGTGCAAGTTTGGTACTAGTCCCTCTAGGATTTTCCAAGTGTGTATGATTATGTATCTCTCCCGCCTGCGTTCCAGGGAGTACAGGTTGAGGAACTTCAAGCTTTCCCAGTAATTTAGGTGTTTTATCTCCGTTATGTGTGCCGTGAAGGTTCTCTGTACATTTTCTAGGTCAGCAATTTCCACCTGCCTTGAAAGGTGCTGTTAGTGTGCAGCAATATTCCAACCTAGATAGAACAAGTGACCTGAAGAGTGTTATCATGGGCTTGGCCTCCCTAGTTTTGAAGCTTCTCATTATCCATCCTGTCATTTTTCTAGCAGATGCGATTGACACAATGTTATGGTCTTCGAAGGTGAGATCTTCTGACATGATCACTCCCAGGTCTTTTACATTAATTTTTCGCTTAATTGTGTGATGTAGTTTTGGGTTCCTTACATTTTCCACATCGGAGTAATTGAAATTTCTCATCATTGAACTTCATACTGTTTTCTGCGGCCCATTTAAAGATCTGGTAATTGTCCGCCTGAAGTCTTGCGGTGTCTTCAGTGGAGAACACTGTCATGCAAATTCGGGTGTCATCTGCAAAGGAAGACACGGCGCTGTGGCGTATATCCCTCTCTATGTCAGATATGAGGATGAGGAACAAGATGGGAGCGAGTACTGTGCCTTGTGGAACAGAGGTTTTCACTGTAGCCGCCTCAGACTTTACTCTGTTGACTACTACTCTTTGTATTCTGTTTGTTAGGAAATTATAGATCCGTCTACCAACTTTTCCTGTTATTTCTTTATCACGCATTTTTGTGCGCTATTACACCATGATCACACTTGTCAAAGGCTTTTGGAAAGTCTGTGTATATTACATCTGCATTTTGTTTATCTTCTAGAGCATCCAGAACCTTGTCATAGTGATCCAGTAGTCGGGACAGATAGGAGCGACCTGCTCTAAACCCATGCTCCCTGGGTTGTGTAACTGATGGGTATCTAGATGGGTGGCGATCTTGCTTCTTAGAACCCTTTCAAAGATTTTTATGATATGGGACGTAGCGCTATCGGTCTGTAGTTCTTTGCTATTGCTTTACTGCCACCTTTGTGGAGTGGGGCTATGTCTGTTAGCAGCTGTGGGACGACCCCTGTGTCCATGCTCCCTCTCCATAGGATGTTAAAAGCACGCGATAGGGGCCTCTTGCAATTCTTGATGAACAGAGTTCCATGAGTCTGGGCATTCATGTAGAATACTAGTGGTACAATAATCTCCCCTCATGTAGAGTACTAGTGGTACAATAATCTCCCTCTGCGTGCGGCCAACAGTAACAGCCTGGTTGAGCAGGCCTTGATCCACCATGAGACCTGGTCGCAACC
>NC_069433.1:18458338-18473767 GCF_026875155.1 Cherax quadricarinatus
GCAAAACATTTTTTGGGAGGGGAAAAAAGTTGAGTCCCATTTTTTTCCCCTGTTATTCCATGCTTACAGATGCCCAAGCATAATATTTGCACAAATTCACCTTTGGTTGAGAATTGTTGGGAGGTGTGTTGTCAATTTCTGCAGGTTCTGGGACTGCACTATAATCCTCAGTATCCAAGCCAGGGCCACCCCGTCCTGGATTCCATCTACTTTCCCCAGTAGAGGAAGAAGGAGGAGACTCCTCTCCAACATCTGTACTGTGGGCCACGGTCTTGTGCAATGATGGTTGTATATTTACTGTTTTTGTGGTGGTTTGGGTAGTGTCCCTAGGAGAGTCTGGGCTGGCAGTAAGGCTGGTGGCCGGGTCTGGGTCAGCACTGGGGCTGGGGGCTGGGGCTGGGTCTGGGTCAGCAGCTGGGCCTGGGCCAGCACCAGCACTGTGGGTATTTATTTATTTATTTATTTATTTAGTAATTTAAGCATACAAACAGAGGTACAAAAAATACAGGTAAGAGCAGCATGCCAAAGCCACTTATATGCATAGCATTACGGCTGGCTTAAAATTAACTTAAGATTAACTAAGCAATGATGAAATCAGTGATAAAACATTATTGTAAACAGATAACTATAAAGCACAAATGAGTATTACAAAGACAGGTCATATGGTTTGCTTGCATTGCTGTACATTCAGTCGAATGGAGTATTCTGTTAGGTAGTGTATTTAAAAAAATAATAAAGTTAGATTGGGTCCTAGGTTTAACATTTGTGTGACATAATTGTGAGTAACATATAGGATATACAATTTATAAGGTTCAGTTATTCAGTATTTATTTGTTTTGAGTGAGTAAGTGATCTTTGAGAAGAGACTTGAATTTATAAAC
Source organism: Cherax quadricarinatus (assembly GCF_026875155.1). Classification (NCBI taxonomy): domain Eukaryota; kingdom Metazoa; phylum Arthropoda; class Malacostraca; order Decapoda; family Parastacidae; genus Cherax; species Cherax quadricarinatus. The sequence continues at coordinate 18,459,220 of NC_069433.1, forward strand.
AGGTAGTGTTTCTTTTATATTTACAGGTAATGAATTCCAGATTTTAGGGCCTTTTATGTGCATTGAGTTTTTGCATAGAGTGAGATGGACACGAGGAACATCAAAGAGTGATCTGTGCCTTGTGTTATGGTCATGTGTTCTGTTGAGGTTGGCAAGGAGATGTTTGAGGGGAGGGTTAATATCAGAGTTAAGTGTTCTATGTATGTAATAGGTGCAATAATAAGTATGGATGTTTTGTATGGTGAGTAGGTTGAGTGTTTTGAATATTGGTGAGTGTGTTGCCTGTAGTGAGAATTTGTTATCATTCTAACTGCAGCCTTTTGTTGGGTAATTAGTGGTCTGAGATGGTTAATTGTTGTTGAGCCCCATGCACAAATTCCATAGGTGAGATAGGGTAAATAAGAGAGTGATAAAGGGCCAGGAGGGCTGACTGTGGAACATAGTAACCGTATCTTCGATAGTATGCCTACAGTCTTGGAGATTTTCTTAGAAATTTGTTGTATATGTGTATGAAATTTGAGTCTATTATCGAGGTGGATTCCTAGGAATTTTCCCTCTGTTAGCTTTGTGATAGGTGATCCGTTTATTGTTATGTTAAGAGGTACATCTGTAGCTCTGTTACCAAACTGAATGAAGTAGGTTTTGTCAATGTTTAGTGTAAGTTTGTTAGTCCTCATCCAGGTAGATATTTTCTGTAATTTTGGTGTTTACAGTATTGGCTAGCGTGACTGGGCTCGGGTGAGAGAAGACATATGTAGTGTCATCTGCAAAAAGTGTGGGTTTGAGTAATTGCGAAGCGTTTGGTAGGTCATTTATGTATAGGAGAAAGATAAGAGGGCCAAGGACACTTCCTGTGGGACACCAACTGTAATTGGTTGTGCGGAAGAGCTTGCCCATTTGCGTACACATTTTGGCTTCTGTTGCTGAGGTAAGACTTGAGGTAGTTGAGGGAGTGCCCTCTAATACCATAGTGTGACAATTTATGTTATTAGTGCTATGCCTGGGGAGCCTGGGCCACACAAGCACTGTAGGTATTAGGCTATAAGTAAGTAAGTAAGTAAGTAAGTAAGTTTATTCAGGTATACACAAATACAGTTACATAAAAATTATCATACATGGGCAGCATATGTGTAGAGAACCTAGGATAACCCAAAAAAGTCAGAGTGACGGGGGATGGGTCCTGGCTTGGGCCCATGTGGTGACTAGATAGTTTCGAGTCATCTTTTGTGGTATGGACATTCTGCATTTTTTGATACACTATCTCTTGCTCCCATGTTTTATATATTTTTGGTAGACTATCCAAGAGGTCATCCTTGTTTTCTTGATTATTTTTATCATTTATTACCTCCTTAGAAACCTTTCTGATACCTGCCCAAAGTTCAAACATCTTTATTGCAAAACCCGAAAGCACCTTTGCTAGTTTCGAGGTCATTTTTTGAGGCTGTATTTAGTTTAGTACAAAGATATGGTGTTTGGAAGAGCATAGTTGTATGTGATTCTGGATTTCCTTCCAAGGTTTTTTTTACATGTCCCACAGATATGCTGTGCTGACATCCTGTCTGTAAACCTACTACACTCTGTATGCCACGGAAGAAAACTGATTTCCACTTTACCTTTCTCTTGCTGGTGCCAGTAATATGCAAGATGTATTTATACGAACCGAGTTTGCAGTATGTGGGTGGTGATGTAGGGTGGGGGGTGGGTGTAGGGGGGGGTGGTGAGCCGGGCAACTTGCCCACACTGTCACACTTCACTATTTTTTTTATTATTATTATTATTATTATTATTATTATTATTATTATTATTATTATTATTATTATTTAAATTCCTTTTATGTAGTGCTGTACACTGGTTATCTCAAGGATATACACTGTATTCTTTCAAAATACACTTTTCACTGCGTTATACTGGGATCATTGTTTTATTATTTACAGAGCAGCTAGTCCTACGCTAACTTTACCCTACACTTCTATGAAAAAGATTATTTCCTGTTTAGTAGAGGTAACGGTTGTATGCTCAATTTATGTATGCTGTGATTCCCTGCACCTCAATGCTGCCACCACTCGTTTCATATCTTATGACTATAGTAGTTACTTATCCGTTATTAACACTTCACTGGACCTCATGCAATAGTTCGCTAGTGCCAGTCGCTTGTAAGATATTCCCCTATCTACACTTTATATTGTACGCTATACTTGGGGATAATTAAGAATACTCTTATCTACAATTTAGTTCACTATGTCACTGCACATATATATCCTTGTCACTCATTATATTACTTATAGATAGATCGATATTTGTTTATTTCCACTTGTGTCGACATCCGGCAATAATTCACTAGTGCTGGTCAGGTCTATTTCCCACGGTAACCGTTCCTCCACCGGCACTCTCCATGTGACACTATAATCCATATTTTCCTATTTAGCGTTCACTGATATTCCTTTTTTGTTTGTTCAAAGGAGTATATGCACTTTATGGTTGCACACGCTTATTTCCCGCATTCTGTTCCTTCTGCTACTATCAAGACACGCAGTTTTTGACGGAGCACAAACGCGCGCGACTGTCCCCTCACACTGTGCACATTGTATAATATCGAAAACAAATCCAGAGGTCTGGATAAAGGCGGCTCCAGCTCTGGTCTGCTCAGATTATTATTATTATTATTATTATTATTATTATTATTATTATTATTATTATTATTATTATTATTATATTATTATTATTTATTATTATTATTGTGGAAAATTGCATTTATCTGAATGTTACTAATTATGTACATAACAGTAAATGATAACAAAGATAATTATTATTTATCAATGTTACATAGACAAGTAGGAATTTGGGACACCTAGGTCGCAAAAAATGTCCCCCTTCGATACCTACCACTGTCATAACCACAAGTTGCTCTGGACCTATTAATTATATGAAATATACATACACCAGGAATATTGGTAAATATATAAATTTGTGGACTGTATATTAAAAATAATAAATGGTTATATATATACACAATTACATAACAGAAGGAAAATATATCTTAATATCACTCACCAATTTAACCGGAGATTAATGTGCCATGTACAGGACCCCCCCTTTTTCCTGCATTTATGAAAATTTTTCTGGCCAGAAAATAAACATAAATTAGACAGCTTATCTGAGGTTCCTGGAGTTGTCCTGTCCTGTCGCCTGATATCTCAAGTTATGCAGGAATGCACATCCAACAATTTCGTCTCCTATTTGAGAGGTGTCAGCCCAATTTTAACCTCTAGAGCACGAAAAATTCTTCCCATTACACTAACGTTCTATTCAATTCAAAACCAAGATGGCGAGTCTCTTCTTTTTTTCGATAACATATTTCTTTTAAAAATACAATATAGGACATCTATTTACCTATAAATTACCGTATTTCCGGAAAATATATACAGTATTTTCCACAATTATTATCAGAAGTAGTAGTAGTAGTGACAGTATTACTATTATTACATTATTAGTATTTTGTTAGTATTTTATTATTATTATTACTTATTATTATTATGAAGAGGAGTGCCAGGTCAGTGGATATTATACAGCACTAGAAAAATGGGAGAAAATCAGATTTATTAAAAGGCGAGAGCAGTTGCAATTCTTCGGATCAGGAATCCTTTATCGGCATCAAGGTTTGTAAGGTGGCTGACCGGAGAACAGGTTACCATTGCTCTTGAAGGCAGGCAACCTGATACCAGTGAAGGGCTCTTGATTCAGAGAATTGGAGGGTCTCTCTCCACTTCTTGACTCGAATCTAAGTGTCACTCATTTCCCCGGACGCTGTGTGACCATCACAAGGTTATTATTCATTAGAGATTTGCCAGTACTTCCGGCCCGGGTCTTCTCCAGATGGCGACCCGGCGATCACAAGGTTTTGGCGTTCCTCATGAATGGAAAAATATTAACCTGGACACGATTAGCGGACGAAGAATTAAGTCTCCACCACTAGTACACAGGTCTATGATTCAATAAATACAATATATAGAGTACAATCCGGCAGGTCCTTATGGCCTCGTTTGCGAGGCTAAGAAATGTCTCCCGAATTTTTTCTTACAGTTTCTATGCTATTTAAATTACAAACAACAAGCTATTTTCATAAATTGTCATATTAATTTGACACTTCCACTATTTACAACATAGCAGCAAAAATAAAATATGAAAAGTTTAAAAAAATAAAAAAATGAGTGACTAAACGCTTAAAGTCCGTAGTCATTTTTTTTAATTACATATAAAATTTATTAATGCTACATCCTCAACCCGCCTTGTTGGATCACCGAGGGGGTGGCACAGATTGAGCGGCTTTGCCTAAGTATCCAGCAACACATGAAGCCTGGTCTCAGACCGGGCCGCGGGGGCGTTGACCCCCGAAACCCTCTCCAGGTAAACATCATATGGCCGACACTAGAGATTCTGACATAATATTTTGCTCCCCACGACGTAAGAGAAGGGAATCTCTTGATCAAACCAATTGTATCCCATTTCCAAGGCGCTGTATTACCCCCGTGAGGGTTTAGCAATCCCCCCATGAATGCAGTCGTTATTTAATCTTATTCATCAACATGAATGTAATAATTCGAAGGTTTGAAACCTACCAGCAGATATCAGAAATACTGATGGAACAAGTGTAGAAACCTTCAAAAGGAAACAAGTTCACTGTTTCTTCCGTAGAATGCCAGATCAAACAGGCTATGATGGATACGAGGGCCAGCGGGCCACCAACAGCAACAACTTAGTCGACCAGGAAGGCTTTCCTCTGGGGTAGCCGCGGGTGTGGGAAAACTCCCGAAACAGGTCAAAGATAAAATCAAAATAGTGCTCTTAAGTTATTGCACGGAAAACTTTGTAGAAAAAGAATCCCCTCTGGAGGTGCTATATCATCCCTAGAAGTGTAGAGCTTCTCCGTGATTTTAATAATAAAATATGGAATGAATTAGTACTAAAACAATATTTGTACTCAAAACGTCTGGGGAGAGATGTTCAGTGTACGAGGACAATGGCATCCCCACACACCGTCTTCACAATAATCTTCTTGAACAATTCCCAGCTGTGGGACTTTGTTTCAGTAATTTACACTGGAGCACTAAAGTTCTGATATAACTAATTACTGCAGGATGCAGTGCTAACACCACATTCACGTGGACTGTATTGGCTGAAGGAATATTCATAGATCAGTCACAAGTGATTCAGGATTCATTTTTACTAATTTAAAAGAGATTACGTTATGTGATTATTAAATCCTGATTACTTTTACTTTACATTATGCGTCATGATGCTACCTTTTAGTAACACATTACCAGGTAGCTTGAGAATATAATTTGGTGGCGTCAGGGAATTATGGACCCTCAGGCTGCTGGACTGTTTCCTCGGCACAATTTACGCTCCTCTGATTCCTTTATAACAATTTATCCAGCACTATTTGAGCCTTGAGGAAAGATGTGGAAAGTCGCCCCGCGTCGACACTCCGTTATTAACGTGAAATTTAACTTAAAAAATGTTCCGTCAAGAGAGTACGTGTCACTTTCCCGAACTATGAAATAAGAGTTTAGTTAGTTTATGTTTATTCTGCACACCATACTCATCCTGTGGGCGGTAGTCAAAAGATTACAGAGGTACATAATGGGTCCAGGGACTGGGCCCCAAAGTTTTGATAGCTGAGCAAGTTACAAAGGTAATGAACTCCAGGTAGATCTGGTCACAATCATGACAAGATTGACTAACTTTGGCAACTTTTCGTCCGTCTTTCCCACACTTTTGCGAGGGAAAGTTCAGTTATTGGAAGACATTTATCTTTAATACTATTAATGTGATTATTAATGAGTCCAGCCCTTCAAACTTAGATTATTTAATAGGTTGTCTGTCGTTGTTATTATTTTTACATTCATGGTGGAACGCTAAACTTGTAGGGGTTACATAGCGCCTGGGGGAATAAGGGGAGGCATCCAAATTCACTCCAAGGAAGGGGAAACACAATTCCACTTCCTTAGATCAAAAGCTCCCTCACCGGCATCAAGGAACATCCCCTGAGAAAGGTATCAATTAGTATAGATTTAATGTCTCGGTTTAAATTAAACTTCCCAACATAAGTATGTTAACAGGATGAGCAGTGACCAACCTGCGAGTGATTCAGCTTATGTTGATGACACCAGTGATAGTCAAAAGTACATTTTTTTAGTCATATTCGAAGAAACTGAGAAGAATGGCGGTAGCCGGCTGGTACTTACCTATATGCGGTTGCAGGGGGTCGATTCATAGCTCCTGACCCCGTGCTTTGCAATGTTTGTGATAGTATGGTTTAATCGAGTATTATTGATATGTTTATAACTAAGGACGAAGCTACTCTAATCAATACAAATCGATTAATATTATTGACAGTGACACTTGTTACTGTCCCCAGGTTAATCTAATTAAAAATCATAATTCTTCCACTACCTGTACGTAGTAATAGGAATTAATATAATAAAGCTGAAAATCTTATTATATTTTTCACAAACAAGTTTCTATTAGAAATCCTTCAAAGGAAATGTCGATATTACCATGAAGTGATGTAGGTTATCATATTTAGGAAGCGCTAAACCGGTAGGGGAGTAATATAGCACAGGGGAAATAGGAGATAAACAGGTTCGATCCAAGAAAGGGGGACACACATTCAGTTCCTTGGATCACGAGCCCCTCACCAGCATCAAGACTCCTCTCTCTGTAGAGGAAGAACTGTTAGAGCCAAAAACTTGTATTACTATATATAAGCTCTTTATAAACCATACGGGTTTAGCACTTCTTTAATATTAAATTTAAGGGACGCGGTAAACCATCCTCTCTTTCTTTTAAGAACCTGTCAACCTTCCAGTGCCTAGGGTATGACCCGCATGAGTTTAGCGCCTCTACATGCACATTATAACTCCCAGCAGAAGCCGCGGGGAAACTGAGGAAAATAAAACACAGGGAATATCATTAGAAACTATTATGGCCTGCATTTAAAGCATTAATACACAATGTGTTTACTATGCTTTTTTTTTTTTCACTTGTTGAAGGATGAGATTTTTTTTTTTTCCACTGATCAGGTACATCTGCGGGCCGAGCTGATATATTGAAGCAGGTTCCTGAAGTGCAGTCATCATACCATTTCACAAATTAGTTCATGGTACTGATTCACAGACAGGTTCCTGAAGCTGGTTTATGTGACATATTCATGAAACAGGGACCGATTCATTATACAAATCATTTTTTTTTTGTGGCTGAAGAAGTTAGTTCATAAATACCAATTCAGAAATCTTGTTTTTAAACAAGACGGATCGAGATAACCAACGTTCAGGATGATTTGTTTCTCAAAGAAATAATTATGATGATTAGACAGGTTATTGGTTCTTCCTATAAATGAAGTGAAAATTTAATTTAAAATGTTATATGAGGTTCTATATGCACGTTTGGATTTAGTTTAGAGTAAGACTAATAAGCAGTGTTTTTTTTTTTAATATTTTCACTGAATTCAGTTCACTTTGGCAGATTTTGAAATTCTTGGTGAAGCAAATTTATAAATTGTACAGTGAAGATAAGTAAATATGTTCACGAATAAAGCTCCAGTACTCGGCCCTGGGTGCATATTTTTCATGTGTAATAACGAACAAATATAAGCTCTAGGTACATGTGAAATACGTATTTTTTTAATCAACTGCAAAAACGAAACGCCAATTAAGGAGCAATTCTGTGCAATTTTGAGTTATGAAACAGTCTCTCTCACATACAAGTTAGAGCTCAAATTTGTTACCATGTAAACTAATAGGGCAGGAGTGTCTTTATGTAAAACTTAAGTAATTTGTTAAAGGTTAGTTGTATTATAAGATGCTTCAAATATTAATCTTGGTTCCTATCTACCTTCTTGCCAACTGCCTCAGCCCTTGTCTCGGTTCCAGAGGAACTTATACAGAACTTTCCTCTCACGTCGCACCTTTAAGAGAAACATTTCACAATATAATAAGCCCTATATATTAACTTTACCAGTCTTGTTTGGCTTGATTAAAATCCTCCAGAATAAAACAACAATACAAGCTTGTCACTATGTGATATTTCTCTTCACATTTTTAATGGACAATCTTTGACTTACAGGCGCACCTCAAGGAGCTTTAATGAAATCTAATAATTAAAACTGTCTTCATAGTTGTTATTGATCTTTCTTGCTTAATGAATTATATATACTATATATTAGACTGAGGCGCTGAACAGAATTATCTTCAAGATGAGATCATTCTCCTTAATGGCTCCTTAATGGCTACTTTTCTGAATGCCGCATAAAAACTGGTTATTTTTACTCTTCTAGTCATCATCTACAACTCACATTAATCCTTACAAAATAGTCTTCATAACAAAATAAGCAATTAAAAATCTGTTGTAATTTTTACCTATTATGTATATATATTACAATATATGTATGATGTTAGTGAAAAAATACGAAATATTTGTATACAAAAAAGTTTTTTACCTGCCCTAAATAGCAATTTTTTTTTTTTACAGTGAATTTAGTCGGGAGAAAATGTGACCACGGTGACCCATTAATGGCTAGTCATATGGCCCTCATCTCAAATTCCCGAAAACATCCAGAGTTTATAAGCTTGTGTGAAAATAAGCACGTCGAAGCTTTGGCAAAAATTATTATTCTGCTTGTACCTGAATCAGATATACTCATCTGAGTTAAAAAAATCGTAGTGTATCTTGAAAGCTTAGAAGAAACAAAGTGGACGTTAGTACATTGAAAATCATGGTTAATTTCAATTGATCATACATCTCTATAACAAACGTTTCTCTTGTTATATTGGCTGACAAGTAACGTTTTTCCAGTCCGAATTCCCAAAGCCCTTTTCCCGAGCGATGCGAGAGCACTGCCACATCTCAAGGCAGGAACGTTTTAAAGAAGTCACAATAACCATCCATTCTTCACCATAAACCCTCCACCCAACCTGTCCAATTTACAACCATTTCTCCTTATCGTTCGGTCACAGCCATCCTGTCATACAGTCAGTACATTTCATCGAACCCCCACCATCCAGCCAAAAGATACGGGCGCAATCATTCCCTAGTCAGTCTAGTTACCCTTCACAAGATCACCAGTAAAAGATACTCACCCAATCATCGGCTTTTTATTTTTACCATCGAGTTATCATAATCACAGAAATTATCTGGTCAACTATTCTCTTTATTCCAAAATAAAATCATTAATCACATGATACTCGTCTTCCTAGACCTCACCACTCCTCAAGCCTCCACAAGTTATGCTTTCTTGTCTGACATTCTCCAACGAACAACTTTCTCTGAGACTTCCTTTAAAACGTTGACTGTTCAAAGCCAGTCAATCTGCCGTGGGTGTGGGAGCGACGGTCCTAGCGGCCCCTCATGACTGGTCAGTTCAACACACGGTGACTAGGAATTATAACTGTGGTTGTCCTGCATGTCGATGCACTGTTATTTCGTGCTTTTGGTAAACAAACGAATTTTATCCTCTAGTGGTAACAAGCTTTAAAAAAAGCTGCGTTAGTCTTGATGGTTAAAATGGTGCCAAACGTGTTTACACTCGTCAATGGTTTTAACAGTGCCTCGATGGTGTCAGTGCGAGGGGCTGATAAGAACACCGCTTTCGTTTCTCACCTGTATTAGTATGCAGTTTTTGCAAGCTGCGGCAAGCCTGCTTCGTAGCATGGCACCCACATGTCGAGGGTTCAGTAGCTACAGTATCCGCAGGGAGAATGCTCAGTAGTTACAGTACCTGCAGGGAGAGTGCTCAGTAGCTACTGTACCCGCAGGGTACAGGCCAAGTGCTCTGTAGCAACGGTTCCTGTAGTTACTGTACTTGCAGATCCAGTGCTGGGTCTGCGTCCTCCACCGCACTTTTATAAGCACCAGAAATATTCACTGGCACTAAATCTGCATTGTTACAAAACTTCTCCAGTGACAGTTGGCTTTGATTGTTAATAATGTTAGCATGATACACTTGTGCCCTTGGGCCGTTAGTTTACTAGTAGTGTCCATATCACTAGTGTTAGATTCAGGACCTTCACCTTCGGCTTGATGGTGTCCCATTTACGCTTTTCACGTCAGCCTATGCTCTGCCGATGGCTTAGTAAGCCCGTGTTCAGTGTATCCATGGGATTCTGTACCAATGTCTATATTGTGCGTGTTCCCGGCAGTGAAGTAAATCTTGGGACTTGGCGTTTGAGTGCCATCCACTGAGGCACTGAGTTATGAAGCCGCGGACTCGGACACTTAGTGTTTACGAGCCCAGCCAGAGACTTCTGTCTCTGCCACGGAGTACATCTCCTCGCGGCCGGAATGTGTTGAGCGATCAGAGCGATGCTCCTGCTGATGGGTGCGGCGCGTGGTCCGTACCACGAACTCTCCATCCACCACGTCTTCGTCCTCAAGGTAGTGCGGGTCGAACTGATCGTTGTCGAAGTCGTAGGAATGGTACTGGCGTTGGAACCTAGCTATGGGGCGCGGGGAGGCGTCTGGAGAGTGGTCAGGGGAGGTCATAACGTCGCTCAAGTGTGGTGGCTCTTCGAAGTACTCTGTGGTGGAGCGCTCTAACTGACGACGTTTGCTGTCAATGGATGAACCAGATACGTGGGAGTACCTGTCCAGTGGCTCCTGTATGGGTGGGGAAATAAAATATAAGTAAAACAGTAAACCATGTAAAACTGAACTCATCGATCATTTTAAAACTTTAAATTCAAAGCCTAATTAGACACCTTTACATCATATTAAATTTCACATCAAATCAAAGAACGGGTGGGAATCGAACCCAGGGCAATGTGAGTCCTAAAACTCGCACACCAGTGAGTTAACCACCAATCAAAATATATATTTCTTAACACAATAGGATGACCTGTTGGCATGGGCCACCACTGTGACCACAAATGCAGACTTTCATGGAAGAATCCCACATGGGTTCGATTCATCACATGAACTTATAACATAAACTATAACATGTGGCTCATTTAGAAAAATATAATTGAAAATTTGCGATGAAAAATCAACTCACGTGATGCCTCCAGTCTTCTGTGAACTCTGAGGCAGATCGTGCCAGAGACCTTCCGGTCCTCGCCGACATGCGATCATCGAAGTCAGTGTCCGGGTACTCATCGTCGGGCAGCACCGGCACATTATAGGTGATTTCGGGCTGTGAGCGGTCGGCTATGGAGCGAGCCCCACTGGCCATGCTGGGTCCACTAGCCTCACTCCAGGTGTCGGCCCGGGTGAAGTTCACCTCCGTCTCTGTCATGGATCGCACGTCTATCCCAGAGTGTATGCTCGACCTAAGGTAAATATGAGGGGCATAATATATTCAGAATAACAAGAAATCATGGTATATGTTGTCTGAAAATGTTGCATTTGAACATTTAAATAGTGGGAGACGAGATACAAAGAAACAGGTGATGGGAAATACTGAGGCTTCTTCCACTTTTGCTGTGTCCTCAATGGATGTCACCCACTGAGAACAGAGTAAATTTCGAAGGTGATATAAACTAAGTCTTCAGTGGGCCATACAAAACGGTATGATGTTCAAAGAGAACAAATTTTAATTGCCTCGTTATGGGAAAATTTAGGAAATAACAGTTAGAACGGAGTAGGAAGATGGAAACAAAATGAAAATCAATATTTTGTTCCTAGCGATATGCACTTTGTTCGAAGAACAATTAACACTGAGCTCTGATATCGAAATGCGCTTGTTTAATCACCAAACACTAGCAGATATACGAGCTACCAGGCATAAAATTAACTTAGCCAATGTAGAATGTTGTGAGTGCTACAAAGTAAACCAGAACTGACTTCGAGGACCGTCGGGAGCGAGCAGAGGGTGGTCCAGGGCGACGGAGGATGACAGGGTTGCCCTCAGAGTCATACTCGTACAGTGGAGGCAGTGACGGTCGTCGCCCGGACGGGACGCTCTCGTGTTTACGGTACCTAGGGAAAGCGAAGAGGTTAATGAAGGCTGAAGGTGTGGATGTTCTTGCTACAAAGATTCCTTGAAGACAACTAGCTTAAGATCAGTGGCGCAGCCAGAATTTCAATCTAGGAGGGTCTTAAAACATCACAAGATGCTGAAATAGTTAAAGCAATCTTTAAAAAAAAAAACATGTTATCAGTATATATGTGAAATTTCACTGTATTATGCTGACCAAGAGCTTTCGTGGTCACTGGTCAATATAATATAGTGAAAATTACCTATTAATTGAAAAATAAAAAGTTTTGCATCTGGGAATTTTTTTTAGCCTCCCCCGTGGCTGTGACACTGAGTTAAACGTCAGAGTGGGATGTGAAGCTTTATATTATACCTCAAGTAGAATTAGAGGGAAGGTGAGGGAGTGTCATTCCTTAGCAAACTGAGGAAGAGTGGGCAAGAGGTGAGGAAAAACGGGAAGGCTTAGGGAAAACCCACACTACTGGTACAGTGAGAGTATTTGGAGAGTATGTGAAGAATATTTAGAATATATGCATTTGCATAGTGTAGATTAACTGAGATGAACTAGGTATAGTAAGAATATAGAAACGGATATCTAGGAATATACTTGTAAACTTTAAAGGTCATATGAAAATAACAGAATGTTGGTATGTTGAGACAGCAAGATTACTTCGTATTATGTAACGAGTATTATTAGGAATTTTTATTTATCAAGTTTACCAAGATAATATTTTTGGCCAGCGTATGTTTAAGATTAGAATGAAAGATTTACCTTCGGCCGTCCCTCGAGGGCAGACTCTCAGTGTCGGCTTCAGACGGAGCCTCTGAGGAGGAGTCTACACGGTCATGGGTGTACGGTGGGGAGAGGATCCTGATGATCACGTCCCACTTGCGAGGCTCAAACAGCTTTTCGTACCTGATGTCAATGGAAAACGTTTCTTGCTCATAAACAACATAAACTATTAAACACCTCGTGTATTACGACTGGTGTATAGTGGCACAATGTCTCCTAAAATATGTTCATGCCAGATATTTAATGATATACCGATACATGAATCTGTAAACAACTTAGTTGAATGGCTATATATATCCTTGTCTGTGGTCACAGGCGTCTGAGAATCACTTCTCAAGTGAATATCCCAGAAAAACGATCTAAACATCAGAGATTCGTTGCATACCTCTGGTCGTGACGAATACGCTCGTAATCTTCCTTCACAGTAGCATAAGTGAGCATTGTACGCAAGGTAGACTCGGTGGAGATGATTTGACGCCACTTCTCTCTGTCCTCCTTCGTCAGAACGTACTGGATGGCCTTCTCCGTGGGTGGAGGCTCCAGCACACGCAGGAGAACATTCCAGTTAGGTGGATGCGGATGTTCCAGTGCCTCCACCTCCAGCTGAGTCAGATCATCTTCATCAGCATGGAACATGTGCTGGCGGAAGACGTCTGAGCCAGGCTCACTGTAACCTTCCCATTCAGGTCCGGATGACTCGACCTCGTCGGCATATTTGGGTCCAGGATAGTGACGGATGGCAACGTTCCACTTGGGTGGAGGCAGCGCCTTGGGCTTCACGTGGTACTGTTGGGGGGGGGGGGGGGGTAATAGATAATGTTAAATAAGCTTTCCACGTGCGAAACAACGCTAACAGTTAAGGACATTATCCTGAGGTGCCAAGTATACCAGGTGTGTGTGAAATTCAGTCTGAGATAGAGCAAACAAATAATGGCACGCATGTAAGAAATATTTACATACAATAATTTTCAGAGTAATATGTGCATATGAATAAATGGTTTAGGAAATCGACACGTTGCACAAGTGTTTCGTTTAAATAACAAAAAAAGGCACAATACCGTGACTGGAACGATACACAAATAACCCGCACATGAAAGAGAGAAGCTTACGACGACGTTTCGGTCCGACTTGGACCATTGACAAAGTCACACTGTGACTTTGTCAATGGTCCAAGTCGGACCGAAACGTCGTCGTAAGCTTCTCTCTTTCATGTGCGGGTTATTTGTGTATAAGTGTCTCGTTTATCAATATGTGCATAATTCTAACCAAAGAAATAAATAACCCTAGAAAATAGTGCAAATATGTACATATGCATATATACCTTAGATGACGATGTGAGTAGTGTAGGATCTACTTTTATTTATTTCATTTTAATCAGGGTGAAAGTGGTAAACGGTAGGCGGTTATGCAGCGCCTGGGAATGGGAAGAAATAAGGTTTGATTCTGTAGAGAAAAAAGAGAGATCAGTGTAGCTTACTTGTTTGATGAAGCGTCTATGTCGTTCTATGTCCTCCGTGGTGCGTGTCTCCGTGATGGTGGAGACGTGACGGTCGTCCACGACATGGCTGGTGATCTCTGGTTTCCTGGGCACCACTGACAGCTCCTCCACCACGTCGGTGACGCTGCGCGCCTCTGATGGGTACTCTGAGTCTGGCTCTGAGGGAGGAGGAGGACGGATCATGTAGCGGCGCCCGTGGCGTTCCACCGTCTCTTGGATGTCTGTAGTTTCTGTCGTTATATTCTCGATGTTTTCGATGTGTCGGAGATCTCGTCGGATGTTCTCGCGT
>NC_069433.1:18474267-18678356 GCF_026875155.1 Cherax quadricarinatus
CCCCCCTTTTGCGTGGTTTGGGCAGGGAGGGGGGTCTGGGCGGGTGTGGGTGGATAGGGTGGGAACTTGGGTGTGGGCGGACGGGGACAAAAGGGAGTTCTGAAGGACGACGTTGTCGATCCGCGGAGTGAGTAGGCCTGTGTGGGGCTACCAGAGGTGCGGGAAACCTGTGGTGGAGGCTACCATAGGGTGTCCCTGTGGTGGGGAACAAAGAAAAGCAGAGTGTAAAAGGGTGTACCCCAGGGTGTACCCCCGGGTTTGTGTACCAGGTGTTTTCCTTTTGCACAGAGCCCCTTGTCAAAAAATTCCCCTGCCAAAAGGTAAAACACTGCTCCCACACACACACACCACACGAAAACCAACACCCACAACACACAAAACCACACACACACCCCAACCACCACCCCACACACAACACCACCCACACACACCCATTCACACCCCACACACACACACACCACACAACACACACCACACCCCACACCACACACCCGACACCCCTCACACACACACACACACAACAACACAAACCACAACACACAACACCACAACAAAAAACAACCACACACCCACAAAGAAACCACCACAACCACACACACACCACACACACACAACCCCACACACACACACCAACACACCACACCACACACACACACAACCACACCACACACACACACACACACACACACAACACCACCCACACACACACACACACACACACACACACCACACAAAACCTACGGATAGCGTTCCGATACCCGAAAGGATTTTTTTTAAGACCCCTGTACACCATCTCGTCGGCCCATATGGAGTATGCACCCCCTTTTGGAATCCACCCCTAGTCAAGCACGTCAAGAAATTGGGAAAAAAGTGCAAAGGTTTGCAACAAGATAGTCCCGGTCGGGGATTGTCCTATGGGAAAGGTTGAGGGAAAACGGCCTGACGACACTGGAGGCCAGGAGGGCGGGGAGACTGATAACGAATATAAAATATGCGCGGTTTTGAAAGAGGGGAAAAGACGGGATTTCCAGAGATGGGAACAGACACAAAAGGTCACAAATTTGGAAATTGAGCTCGATGAATCAAAAGGGGTGTTGGGAAATATTTCTTTAGTCATAGAGAGTAGGCCCTGGAATAGCCTAGAAAAGGGTGTGGTGGGGAGGAACCATACATAGTTTTAAAAGGGGAGGTATGATAGAGTCAGGGGAGGGAGAGAGAGGACCTAGTGCAATCAGCGAAAAGGCGGGGGGCCCGGGCTGTGACTCGGGCCCCTGCAACCAAAATAGGTGAGTACAAAAGGTGAGTCACCCCACCACACCAAAACAACACACACACAAGCACACAACACCCCACAACCACACCACCACACCACACACACACCACACACACAAACACAACACAAACAAGCACACACACACACACACACACACACACCACACACACACACACACACACCACACAAGCAACACACACACAACACCACACCACACAACCCAAACACCCACACCACACACAACCACACCCTGCGTCCCCCCCCTACTGTTAAACTAGGTTTCCATCCCCCTCCCCCGCACGCCCACACCCACGTCACGCCCACCCCACACCACCACGAAGCATGGGCGGCACAAGGCTATCTCTAGCTCACCGGGGGAAAAAAGGAAACAGCCCTGGAAAGGGGCGGGGTGTGGGGTGTGGGGGGCGGGGGTGGGGCCCAGGCGGGCCTGCATATTGCAATCCCCAAAGGTATTTTACCCTTTCCCGCCAGAGTGGCCGGTAGGCTTCAACATATTATAAAAATTTAAAATAGGGTTTTAAAGCTAATGCAAATGGAAGACGTAAGTTAACCCCTGGGTTTTTTTTTAAATTGTTTGAAAAAAAGTCGGTGAAACCCCAAAAACCGACGTGCCCCAAAAGGGGACAGCCCAGAAAAAAGGACGTGTCCGATAGAAAACTGTCCGAAAGAAAACGTGTCTGAGGGGACGCCTCGTCGTCCAGGCGTATAAGATTAGAGACAAAATGGGACATCAATTCCAAAACCAGTCATAAAAAGAGATGGACAAATAAAAATGAACACCTTTTTGGGTTAAAACTTTCCCAATTTGACTGAATGATCAGTCACCCGACGGACGAAAATCAGCATTCACGCCCTGAGTTGTTCAAACTGTCATAAAACAACAAAAAAGTGAAGCTGAACACTTGTACTGGGGCCCCCCAACAGTCCCCGGTTTCTAAAATATTTTTGGGGGGGCATCTCTGAGGGTCACTTAGAAAAAAGAAGTTAGGAATGGGTTTTCCCTTCCCCCGTTGTTTTTGGGGAAGAGTTTAATCAGGTCTGGTTTTGTGAATCACTAAAAAATCCCCCTGGATACTGTTTAAATTTTAAATCCCTTTGGAAAGAATTACCTGGGGCAAGTTCCGGGGGTCAACGCCCCTGCGGGCCCGGGGTCGTGCCCAAAGGCCTCAAACGAATAAAATTCCCTCGACAAACTAGTGGTGTTTTAGCCTCGATGGGAAAAACAACTGCTACTAAAAGTAAAAAGGGTTATAGAAAATTGAAGAATTAAAACCCAAAACGGCAACATCTGGTTTTTTTATTGGGTAAAACGTTTTCCCCCCATGATTTTCCCAATACAATTAAAGGAATTTTGTGAAAACTTAAAATTTATACAGAAAACAAAAGGGAAATCGGCCCCCAAAAACCCTTGGAGTTGAAGAGGACTCGTTTCCTTCACCCTCCAAGGTTTGAGGGACTGTTACCTAAAATTTTTTGTTTTAAAATTCAAACATTTTCCCAAAAAAATTTTCCTTGTTTTGGAAATTGGAAAAAACTTGGATTGGCGAAACGTCTAAAGAAAAACAAAAAACCCCAAACGTTGCACATGGGGCCCTAATAAGTTTTCAAATTTGTTTTGTGCACTTGCACACCCAAAAAGGGAAGGGGCTTACTGACGTTAGGGGGAAGAAAGGGCAAGGTAAAAATCCCAAAAGGGGAGGAACCGGGACGCTGAGGGTGAAAGTCGGTTCACCAGACCGTGTTTGGTCATCAGGTGAACCCTGTGTGGGGGCATTTGAGTAGGCACGTATCTTGCAGTGAAAACACTGCCCCTTGCGGGAAAAGAGGCACTGTTACTTGCGGTGAGGGGACATTTTAATTTCCCCAAAAGCGAGAGGCACTGTTTTCTTACAGTAAAGAAACACTTTTAATACATCATCCCCAAGTATGACCTACTGAAACACAACGCCCAATCTTTAATTTGGCCCTGCAGAACCCCTCACCATAGCAGTGACCTCCTGCAACAAACATCACAAAATTGACCTGAAAATTATAGACAAAAAGGGACTATTGCAAACGTATAAAACCCGGGGCCCCCCCCTCCCCAAACACATCACAACATTTGGACTTTTTGCAAAACTTCAAAAACAGTGTTTCCCCTTTGCAACAATCACAACAGTGATTTATCAACATATAAACAAACATTGATTTACAGAACATATCAAAACATGACCCCTGCAAAAAATTTCACAACCAGACTCCTGCAACACATCAAAACAGTGATACTTAAAGACCATACTTTCTACAGTGTTTCCACTCACAAAATTAAGCCATCGCAAAAATTTAACTTTTATTGGGGGTTATTTCCTAACTTTTTCCCCCTCCACCAGGTTGTAGCCTCTTAGATCAGGGGCTGATTCTGGGGCGGGTCAGTTCGTCAAATTTTTCCCAACCCCCTGAGTGAAATTTTGCAATCACCAGGCAGGTTTTTTGACAGGGGGGGGGTTTAAAACTGAGTGTGTGTGTTGTGTGTGGGGTGTGTGTGTGTGTGTGTGTGTGTGTGGGGTGTGTTTTGGTGTGTGTGTGTACCCACCTTTTTTGGGGTTTTGCGGGGTAAGTCACATTTCCGGGCCCCCTCCTCTTCGCTGGTCGTTTACTGGGTACTGGGGCCCAATCTCCCCCTGCTCCCCTGGGGGCTTTAATCGTAACTCCCCCTTAAAGCTATGTTTTTGATTCCCTGCCTCCACCCCCCTCCTCTCCAGTTTTTTCCCCACTTCCGGGAAAATCTGGGGCTGAAAAAACATTTTTTCAAAACATCTCTTTGACTAACCTGATTTTAAACCCTTCCAGTTGTGCCCCCTTTTTGGGCTGTGTGCCATGAACCTTCGCCCCTCTCCACCTTGTAAAAATCCTCTCAAAATTTAAAAAATTTCTTGTCTTTGTTTTTCCTGCCCCCCTTTCCTCCAGAAATCATAAAGGTTTGGGTTTTCCCTTTTTAAAAACCTCTTTTTATGGGACTTACCTCTTAGCTCCGGGGTAGTCTTGGGGAAAACCTTAGCACTTTCTCTAATTTTTTAACGTGAAATGATCAGGTGTGGGTTTCCTTTATGGGGGCCTGAAAATTTCAAAAAACGGCTTGATTTTAACCACTGTGTAGGAAAAGTTTTAATTGACCCCCTTATTAAAGGTGCAAAAATTGCTGATCTTGGGTTTTTTGCCGGGGCCCCACATGTGGGCGCAGTTATTTGGCTAAATGTGCACCGGAGATTTTGGGGGTTATTATACTCCCCCCAAAAAGTTCCTTTTCCTTAAAGTAAGGTTTGCAGTTTTGGGGCCCCCAAAGCCTATACCCTTTTCTTCGGTTTTCTTTGCCCTTCCCCAGTTTTTATGACTTTGAAATTTGGTCATTTTCATTTACATATACCGGAAACAGCACCGGCCCCACTGGGGAGGGGGCCCTTTGGGGAAATCCCCCCCGGGACACGGGGTCCACTTTTGACACCCTCGTCAGGTACCTTAACTATTTTTTTCCTTCCTTCGGGTATTCCCTTTAACCATTTGTATTGCCTTTCCTGTTATTCCTGCCTCTTTTCTATTTTTTGCACTAATCTCTTGACGGAACTGCGTCGAAAGCCTTCTCATAGTCAAAAGAAAGGGGAAAGTCTAACAATTCCCCCCTCTCTCCCTCCTGTTTGGGAACTTCTGTAAACCTTTTTAAAAACAAGAGTAGGTCGTGACCCCGGGTCCCCACCCCTTTTTTAAAAATTAATCTTCCCCGGGAAAATTTGCTTTACTATAATGTCAGTGACAGGGTCTGTGGTTTAATTTTGGGCCTGTCTGTCCCCCTTTTTAAAAATTTTTGGGGCAAACTTTTCCCCCGGTCATTACTGCTTAAAACGAACCCTGGTTAACTAATTTTCACGGATTTAGTCATTACTGCAAAACTCAAACCTGGATAACTAACGTAAAGTTTCCCTGGATCATTACAGTTACACAAACCCTGGATAATCCCTTAGAAAACGGGAAGGTCAAACTTTCCCTCCCGAAAAATGGGGGGGGGCCAACCGGTCATCACACACCTTTTTGATGGTTTAAAAAAGCAAGGGGAAATCATCTACCTTTTTAAATTTACGGGGTTTAATTGAAGGTAACGGGTGTTTTTTTAAGAGGGGGGGTTAAGGAAACCTTGCGGGCTGAACACGGGAAAAATGGTGGAAAAAAAGTCCCCACTGAACCGGGAATGTGGTGGAACAAGTAAAACTGAAACGGGGAACAGGGTGGAACAAGAAAACAGTGAACACGGGAACAAAATGGAACAATTTTAAATGAACACTGGTTATCTTATTCTTGGTGGGGGGTGTGTGTGTGGTGTGTTGTGTGTGGTGTGTGGTGTGTGTGTGTTTGTGTGTGTGTGTGTTTTTTGTGGTGTTAGGTTTTTGGGTTTTGACTGGGGGTTGGAGGGGGTGACTATGTGAGGCTGGGGTGAGGGGTGGGTGTTTAAAGGAAGGCTGTGGGTGACTGTGGGAGGCTGGGGGGTAATGTGGGGGGCTGTGGGGGGGCCCTTTGGGTTGGTTGGGGGTGGCTGTGAGAGATGTGGGTGGCTGTGGGGGGCAAATGGGGTGAGTGTGGGGGGCCCTATGGGGGGCTGTGAGTGACGTGGGAGCTGGGGTGTTTGGGGTTTGGGTGTGGATGGCTGTGAGAGATGTGGGTGCCCCAGTGGATTTCTTTTGGGTTTGTCTATGGGTGATTTGGGGTAAATTGTGGATGCCTTTTGTGGGTGACCCCTGGGGGGACCCCTGGGAGGTGTGGGGAAAAAAAAGGGGGGCCGGGGGAAGGATCAGGGCCTTTCACCCAATTAAGCCCCAAGTGGGGCGGTTTGGTGCCCTTTGGAAGGAAAATTTTTCCCCTCCCCCCCCCCACGTCACCTCTTCCCTCCCACGAATACCTTCCCCTCCCAACCCCCCGTCACCCCTCCCCTTTCTCACCCCCAACGTCCCCCCTTTCCCTCTTCTCCCATGTCACCCCCTCCCCTCCCCCCCCTTTCCTTACGTCAACCCCTTTCCCCACCCAACGTCACCCCCCCCCCTCTCCCCTTTCCCCCACCCCCCCCCCCCACGGCCTTCGTGACTACCGGACATTTTGTGATGAAATTTAAATTTTCTGGGCCCCAAAACCTCCTTTTTTTCCTTTTCTTCTCCCCCTCCTCTTTTCCTCCCCTCCCCCTCTTCCCTTCTTTTCCTTCCCTCTCTACTCTCTCTCCCCTCTCTCTCTCTTCTCTCTTTTCTCTCTCTCTTCTTCCTGGCCCCAAAAGGGTTTTCCCGTTAAAGGGAAAAAATTCTCAAAAACTATTTTTTTTATACCCAAAAAACTGTGTGCGTGTTTGGGGGGTGTGTGTGTGATTTGTGTGTTTTGTGTTGTGTGTGTGGTGTGTGTGTGGTGTGGTGTGTGTATGGGGGGAACTGAAGGGCTTTAAAACTTCAAAGGACACCCTCTGAATGAACGATGGTGAATGTTTTTTTCTTTGGGGGTCACACAAACCGGGAAACCAAACAACGGGTTTCAAAATCCCAGGGAAACCCAAAACAAAAGGTACACTAAAAGGTACCAAAAAAACGGGTTTCACCAAACCTTTGGTCCCAAAACCCAAACAGGTCCACTCCCAAATGGGTACCAAAAACAGGGTCAAAATACCATGGTCCAAAAAAACAGGTAACACTACATGGAAAACCAAACAACCGGGTTTCAAACTCCCAATGGTACCAAAAAACAGGTCACACTTTAACAGGGGGTACCAAAAAAACGGGTCACATTAACCATGGTCCCAAAACAACAGGTCACACTACCAGGGTTAAAAAAACAAAAGGTCAAAAATCCCAATGGTACCCAAAAACCCCAGGTCACACTCCCCAAGGTCCCAAACAACGGCACAAAATTTGGTACCAAACAAAGGTCACATTTACCATGGTACCAAAAACAGGTCAAAAACCTCCCCAGGGTACCAAAAAAACCCAGGTCACATACCATGGGTCCAAACAACGGGCCCACACCCCCCATGGAAACCAAAAACAACGGGTTTCCACACAAACCAAAGGGTACCAAAAAAACGGGGTCACAAAAAACCATGGGAAACCAAACAACCCACGAGCTCGTGTTTCTGTCCAGTCTAAGAAAAGGGGCCCAGGTTTCAGTTTTTCCAGGGGTAAAGTCCCCAGTGTTCAGTGGCCCTCTTTCAGTGTTAAAAATGGTCATCGTCAGTTTTCCCAGGGGTTTCAGTCGTCACCGTGAGGTCACAGCCCCCGAGCGTTTGGGGGAATTAGCGGGGAGGGTTTAACAAAGCAGGCTTGCTTCAAACATGTTTTAAAAGCTGGGGTTTGGGGAGGGGTTGAAGGAGGAGGCTTGTTTCTCCAGGAGGAAAAATAAAGGGAGGTTTGAAGGCCCACCTCAAGGGGCCTGGGAGAGGAGGGGGGGTGAGGGGTTTGGGAGATGTGGGGAATGAGGTTTTCCTACAGTGGGGTCAGTCTGCCCTTCACTGTGGGGGGGCCCGGTAGTGGGGTGGTAGAAAAGGGCAACCAGCAGGAGGTAAAGGGCCCCAGAAACCTGCTACAAGTGGCGAGTTGTTCACAGTAAGGGGAGGGCATCAGGAAAGGGAAAGTTAAGATTTCAGATCTAAAGGGTTAGGAAATCGCCTTCTCTGTTCTCCAGGATGAAAAAAACTTAGTGGCCTTTTTTGGGGGAAGGTAAGGGAACTACTGCCCCTGCAAAAGAAGGAAAAGCGCATTCTTGGGGTTTGGGTTTGACTCCCCAGGTAAAAATTTATTGATCGTGCTTTTTTTTGGAATAAAAAAGATGAGAGTAGAGTGTGTTTTTTTCCCCTGGAGTGGTGTTGGGGACTTTGTAAACCCAGACGGGTTTAAATTCATTCAGGAAATTTGGGAAAAGCCCATTATCTTCCCCAGTGTGGTGGAAAATATTTTGGGGGAAAGGGGTAGGAGAGAAACTGCTAGATAATTACAGGTAAAATAAGATTTCAAATTAAGTCAAGGGGAAAGGGAAATTCCCAATCATATGAGCATCTTGCCTAGAAGGGGATTTAAAAAAAAATGAATGGTTGCTAGGGAAAATTGGTGTAAATTGCGGGTAACAGATACTGAAAGGGAAAACTTGCAAATCCCAAATTCATTGAAACCCCGGGGAAAAAAACTTTTAGGGAAAACCCTAAATTTGTATGAAAGGGATGGGGTTCTTCTCTCTGGGGGCAGGGGGTTTTTGGCCCCTTTTCAGACTCGATTGAGAAGGCCTTTGGGGAAATGCCTTTAAATTTTAAAACCTGATGGAAAATGGGGTAGGGGTTTTGTGTGGGGAAAAACAACCGGTTGCAACATGGGTTGGGAAACAGAAAAATTTTAAAAAAAGGCATTCCCAGCGGGAATTTAAAAATTTTAAAGACAATAGAACAGGCCCCAGCAAACAAAGGGGGGACAGCAGGGGGGCGGGAAAGGGGACTAGCCCCCTTTAAGGTTTACTAAAATAAAAATAGCAGGAGTGTTAAAAAAAGATAGTGACTAAAAATTATTGAAAGTGCAGGAAACATAGAAAATTATTGCTAAAAAAACCAGAGACCTGGCTAAAATCTGAAAGATAAGAGATGCCCTCTGAATTTTCACTAAAAGGCTTAAATTTTTCCCAAAACTGACAGGGTAAACGGAAAAAGGTGGGGGAGTCCGATGTAGGGCCCAGAGCCCTTTTTAAATTGTTGTGTTAGAAAGAAAATTAAATTAGAACGTTGCCCCCTAAAATCGGGGGGGTTTTACAGCTTCTCGAGGCCGAAAAAAAATTTAATTTGGGGGTGTGTGATTTACACCCCCCAAAATCTTGTTTGGGGGTTTGGAATGGAAAAAACTTTAGGGGGACAAATTCTTTAGGCATCTACATTAAAAATGTTGTGTAATGGGGGGTTTCCCAAACTTTAGACAGATTACTGGGAAATTTGACGGGAAAATTTTGGGCCCCCGGGGGGGTGACTTTTCTTTGTACGATCCAGGATTTTTTTTAAAAAACAGTTTGTGACAAAACCCAAAATGGGGGAAATAACCCCCTTTTGATTTGGTTCTTGCCGTAGGGGAAACCCCTTAATTAATTTTCTTGGGGTTTAAGATGAGCGGGGGGGAGAGTGATCAAAAAATTCCCCTCATTTTTAAAATAGCAGGGAATTTCCCCCTAATAAGGGAAATCAATTTCCCCCGTTTTGTTTTCCCGCTTGGCTAAAATTTCATGGGGCCTGAAAATTTACTTAGGGGGGCTGAACGGGAATGGATGAAAAGGGGCAGGTGGGGGTTTGAGGTTCCCCGATAGATGCTTTCCAGGGCATAGTTCTAGTGCTCATTTCAAATTATGTTCCAAATAGGGAAATCAGATCAAAAAAAAATAAATCCTAAAGGGTTTAAACAATAGTTTAAAAATATCTGAATTGGTCAAAAAGAAGGCAATTATGGGAAAATTTTAAAAAAGGGGAGGGGGGCAATTAAAATCGTTTAATCATTTAAAAGAGAGAAAAAAAAAAGGGAATTAGAAAAGGGCAAAATAGAGATTAAAGGTTTAAAAGTTGCAAAAGAAAACCCGAAGACAAACCCCAAAAGGATTCTTTCGGGTATACAGAAGTAAATAAACCCAAGATGGGCCCCACTCAAAATTTCCCCGGGTCAGCTCACGGACAGTGATAAGGAAAGTTTTGAATTTTTAACACATCCCTTCCCTTCCATTTTTACACAGGGGGGGAATCCCCGCGATTTTCCCAAAGGTAATGAAAAATTATTTAGAACAGGACGAAAATAAAACGGGCACTTTTAGGGTCAAAAGTGACATGGTCCTTAGGAAAATTAAAAATTTAAAAAACCAAACAAATCCCCAGGCCTGATAAACGGTATGAAAGGGGTTTCCCAAAAGGGAAAAGAAAAGAGGGCTTAGCCACCCCTTTTCCCAACCCTTTTAAACCCATTTTCCAAAAAGGGCATGGTCCAGAAAATGGGAAAAGGGCAAATGTGATACCAATTTTAAAAAAGGTGACAGGTCCTTAGCTTCGAAACTATAGAACCCAAATAAGCCCAACCCCCATAGTGGGAAAATTTTTTGGAATCAATAATTGCCGAGGCGTTCGTTTGCCAAACCCTTTAAAAGCCTTTAAAATTTTTTTAAAAGAATCTCAGCTTTGGGTTTTTCAAAAGGGGGGTTCCCTGCCTTACGAATTTATTAAATTTTTTTACTAAGGGGATTTTAGGGGGGTAAAATCAGGTAATGAAAAAAGATATTGTGTTAAAAGGACTTTTAATAAGGTTTTGCAGGGTCCCCTCTAAACTATTGAGGAAAATTAAAGCCCATTGGGAAAAAAGGAGGGGGAAATTTTTTTTTTCCCCCGGGTTGGGGGGCCCCGGTTACAAATAGGCAGCAGAGGTTTGAAAATGGGGAGAAAACAAGTGGGGGAAGCTCACGAGCGGTGTTCCCCAGGGGTCAGTGTTTGGGGGGCCCCCCCTGTTCACAATCAAATTAAAAAAGACATAGGTTTTGGGGGAAAAAAGAGCGCTCGGCAAGTTTGCCGATGACCAAAAAAATGGGGCCCTGGAATTCCCTTCTGACTGGGGCATTTTGAGCCTCCAGGAGGATTTGAAAAAGAGTTGCAGTGGTCAGAAAAAAGTTTCAGTTTCAGTTTAATATTTTAAAAAATGCAAAATTTTTAAAAGTTGGACAGGACAATAACCCTGCCCCCATATAAATAAATAAAGTAATTTTTAATAATTTCGGATTTCGAAAAAAATTTAAGGGGGGTTCTGGTTAGCGAAACCCCGAAAAACCCAAGGGCAACAGGCATTTAAATGTTCGCAAAAAGCAAATGGGAAACCCTTGGGTTTCCCTACAAGAAGCCCTAAAAAAAAAGGAGTCCCAAAGGTTTTTCTTAACTCTTAAAATCCTTGGTTGGGGCCCCATTTAGATTATGTGGGGACAGTTTTTGGGCACCGAATTTCAGAATTTGGGTATAAATTTCCTTGGGGAAAAAGTACAAAAGGGGGATGACCAAAGATGATCCCCTGTATCAGAAATACCTTCCCTATGGGGGAAAAGACTAAGGGGCCCTTTAAACAGCACTCTTAGAAAGAGGGAGAATTAGGGGGGGTATGATTGAGGTTTTTAAAAAAGGGAAGACAGGAAAAAAATAAAGGGGAAAAGTAAATAGTGTGCTGAAAATTCTACCTAGGGCAGGACTCCCAGCAATGGGTTTTAAAATTGGGGAAAAAATTTAGATTCAGGAGGGGTAAGGAAATACTTGGGGTTTTTGGGAATAGAGGTTTTTGGATGAGGGGAAAAAAAAGAATTAAAAAATACCGTTTTAGAGGGCCCAAAACGTTTTGTAGCCCTTTTAAAAAAAGGGTTTTTATAAATTTCCCGAAATAGATTTTGGGGGGTGTGAGGTTTTAACCCGAATTTGCCCTTTTGCAAACAGGTCGGTTGCCCGTTTTTCCCTTTTCCCCTTAAAATCAATGGGGCCTGGGCCTGGGCTAGGGTTGGGGGCATTGGCTTAACAGCCGGTAGGGACTTGGGCCCGCCTCGCATTGGGCCCGTAGGCCTTCCCGCAGTGTTCCTTCGTTCTTTTGGGTTTTTATGTTCTTATGTTTAAAGAAAAAGGGACATAGGCTTCAAAACCAGCCCGGCCCCATCACACTATCAAAACCCTGGATAGAAAAATGGAAAAACCCGGATTAAAAACATGGAATAAGGGGCATGGGTAAACATGGATTTAAATCATGGATAAAAATGATAAGTTCCTGGATAAACATGGATTTAAACATGGATAAAAAAATGGATTTAAATTATGGAAAGAACAGGAAAAAATTTGGGTAAAGATAAAAAAACTGAACACCCCCACAAAAACACTGGTGGGGTACCCAAATAAAAATTGACTTTAAACAGTTTTAAACCCAGGATAATCCCGGATAGGTCCACCTACTAACCTCCAAGGGATGGGGCCCGTAAAAATGACTTGGAACCCCGCTTAGCATGGGCCATTTGGGGACTTTGGGCCTGGGCCCAAAATGCCACCAGAGGTGAGTTGGACCTGACTAGTGGGTCAAACCCTGCCCCCAAAAATAAAAATAAATAATGTAGATCTTAAAAATATTGATTGCGAAAAAGTTTAGGAAATTCTGGTTAGCAGTAATCCCGAAAAAAAAGACAACGTGGGATTAGTTTCGCTTTTAAAAACCAACAAATTTTCTTGGCTTCATATCAAAAAACATAAATAATAGGAGCCCGCAGGTTGTTCTTCAACTCTATATATCCTTGGTTAGACCTCATTTAGACTATGCTGCACAGTTTTGGTCACCGTAAAACAGAATGGATATAAATGCTCTGGAAAACGTACAAAGGAGGATGACAAAGTTGATCCCATGTATCAGAAATCTTTCCTATGAGGATAGACAGGCCCTGAATCTACACTCTCTAGAAAGGTGTAAAATAAGGGAGGATAAGACTGAGGTGTATAAATAGAAGACAGGAATAAATAAAGGGGATGTAAATAGTGTGCTGAAAATATCTAGCCTAGACAGGACTCGTAGCAATGGTTTTAAGTTGGAAAAATTCAGATTCAGGAAGGATATAGAAAAGCACTGGTTTGGTAATAGAGTTGTGGATGAGTGGAACAAACTCCCAAGAACAGTTATTGAAACTAAAACGCTGTGTAGTTTTAAAAATAGGTTAGATAAATACATGAGTGGGTGTGGGTGGGTGTGGGTGGGTGTGGGTGGGTGTGGGTGGGTGTGAGTTGGACCTGACTAGCTTGTGCTACTAGATCAGTTGCCGTGTTCCTTCCTTAAGTGAATGTGACCTAACATGACTAGGTTAGGGCATTGGCTTAAGCCGGTAGGAGACTTGGATCTGCCTCGCATGAGCCAGTAGGCCTGTTGCAGTGTTCCTTCTTGTTATGTTCTTATGTTCTTAGTAGGTGACTTGGACCTGACTAGCATGGACCAGTAGACCTGCTGCAGTGCTTCTTCTGTTTCATGTTCTTATGCTCCCGCAACAGCTGTGCCCTTAATACCATCATAAACATGAAAGTATGCATGCTAAACTGGCTCACCTACACGAGGAATATGACATAGTGGGGCCAGGAGCTGAGGTTCAACCCCCGCAAAGACGATAAGGTGGGTACAGCGGTGGCAATGGCCTATGCAGAGGTTCGAGATGAGGGTCGGGCATGGTTGATGGGGCATGGATTGGAGAGGCTGGGTGGTGGGGAAGTGGGGTGAGTCATACTCCAACCTGCTGGTCACCAAAACTTGAAGGGCCGCTGAAGCTCCATACAGTTGGTAAGTATGTATGTAAGCTTATGTAGGTACAGATACACGTAAATACAGTCATACAGATTATCATACATAGTAACATATGCTAAACAACCACAGGGGGGAGTTGAATGATAGTTCTAGGCCTTTCGTGCTGCAATCAACACATCATCGGGAGCTTGCAATGTTGCAGAAATGAGTAGGAAGTCCAAGTAGTATCGTTCAGAGGAACGATTCTTGCTCGATTCGAGAGTCCTACAGATCCATCCACAGTTCGGACCTTACAAGGATCTGAACACAGCTACCTCGTTCGAGAGTCCTTCAGATTTATAGCCTGTATTATCCTCGTGTTGGGCTATAAGGTGTTTTGTTTGTCTACTGAATATTCATGGCGGCGTACCACAAGTGTGTGCTGGTGGCCATGGTGTTTGCAACTCGAGAAATGAGGAACTCTTATTGTCCTCCATCCCTCTGATCGTTTTAAGGGGAAGGAGGAGGAAAAGAGATGCGGGGGAAAAAGGAAAGAATTGAGAAAATAAAAGAGCGATGGAGAGGAAAGGAGAACTCGGAGAGGAGAAGGAAGGAAGACGAGGAGAAAGGGAGAGTAGCTGAGTGACGTAGAAAGAAAAGGTAATATATCTTCCAGTCTTCTGTAATTTGTGAAGAGGGAGAGAGGTGATGAAATCAGGAGCACAATAATTATAATTTCCCCTTTTTTAATGAAAGTTCTCATCTCCTTAAACATCCAAAGGAAAAAGGGCGGGGAAAGGAAATGGCGTAAGAGAGGAGGGTTAAAAGGAACCAATTTCTTTGTTTTATATATATTTTTAGACTTATTTTAGAATATTTTTAGAATTATTTTTGGACTCATTTTTAGACTTATTTTAGACTTATTACTTCCACGGCGAGAGGAGAGAGTAATACTGCAGTGACTTGTGCAGTGATGGAGTGACTAACCTAGTTTGGTACACCCGAGGACGCTGCTTCCAGCCTGGGAGACAAGCATAGCAGTCAGGGCCCATGACCACGGTGATATACCTGGAATGCGCTGAGCTGTCCAGTGTCACCCAGGGCCATTGATCAGTGTACCTGAAATGTGCTAAGCTGTCCAGTGTCACCCAGAGCCATTGATCAGTGTACCTGGAGTGTGCTAAGCTGTCCAGTGTCACCCAGGGCCATTGATCAGTGTACCTGGAATGTGCTAAGCTGCCAGTGTCACCCAGGGCCATTGATCAGTGTACCTGGAATGTGCTAAGCTGTCCAGTGTCACCCAGGGCCATTGATCAGTGTACCTGGAATTATTAAGGTGTCCAGGAGATGGCGTACTAGATAGAGGGTTAAAAAGTCCATGAGCTAAGTTGGGTGCTGGTAAAGTCAACATGATGTTTGTAAATAAGGGAAAGGGTGGGGGTTCGAACCCAGGGCGAGTGAGTGTTACAACTTACAGGCCAGTGCGTTAACCACTTGACCACTTGGCTCCAGTAAGACTCATCCATCTAGGTATATTTCTATACACCATAGTGGGTGGGTGTGGCTTCAGAGGTGTGGCTTCAGAGGTATGACTTCAGAGGTGTGGCTTCAGAGGTGTGACTTCAGAGGTGTGGCTTCAGAGGTGTGACTTCAGAGGTGTGGCTTCAGAGGTGTGACTTCAAAGGCGTGGCTTCAGAGGTGTGAATTCAGAGGTATAACTTCAGGGGTGTAACTTCAGATGAGTGACGACGTTACACTTCTGATAGAGTTTCAGGAAGACCCCCTTCCCATGCCCACCCTCAAGTTCCCATGCCCACCATCAACTTCCCTGCCCACTCTCAACTTTGCTTGCCCACCCCCAACTTTTCTGCCCACCCTCAACTTCCCTGCCCACCCTCAACTTCCCTGCCCACCCTCAACTTCCCTGCCCACCCTCAACTTCCCTGCCCACCCTGGATCGCAGCACCTGCCTCCAACACCAACCCTTTCTTTCTTCCTCCAGCCTGGCCATCAGCCAGCCACACCAACTCCCTCTGATCACCTCCCCTCTCACTACCATCTGTTCCCTCTCCCCACCACTATAATCTACTCGCCCACCCCATTACCATCTCTTATCTCTCTCCCCCTACCGTCCTTATAACCTTACTCAACCATTATGTCCCATCAAGGTGACCCACCACCACTACCACCACCGCCACCAATAACAACAACACCAGCACTACACCACCACCACTACACCACCACCACTAACACCACCATCACCCGCCAGAAGCAGCTGTCGGGTTGCAGCTCCGGGACCAAGGTGACGTATTTCCAGTACCGAAAAACACAAATAACTTACCAACAATCTTTATCCTTGAGTTTCCGTTAGCGAACAATATAACACATACCCTTAGTGTGGGGCCGCCCTACTCTGTACCAGAGCTACAGAGAGAGAGGGTAGAGAGGGTACCCGTGTTTCCCCTCTATGAAACAGAATAGGGTGACTTAAGATGGAACAGAAGCAATTTTAGGAAAATTTGGGAGACCTGAGAAGTCACCCCCCCCCATGCCGGAAACTAGAGTGATGTGCAAATTGTCAGCTTGCAGGAGCCGGCATTTCCTGCAACATAACGCTCTGGTCAGCATCTTTCTCCTTGAATAAGGAGGAAAAATGGACTGGGATTCGAACCGTCGTACTGGTATGTGGTAGACCCAAAGTTCTACTACCCAGCCCATTATTATTATTAAATTACAGTGCGAGTCAATGAAGGCAGGGACTGGAAGGACTGGAGGACCCGAAACAGAGAACGCCGATGTTTCGCTCAATCCTGGACCGTTCTGAGGTCACAGTTGGTTCGAGACGAACCCAAAGTTTTTCTGAAGCTTTCCCCTTTTTTCTTTAAAATTGTTGTCAGCAGTGTTGTGTGTGTTTCATTGTTGTCAGCAGTGTTGTGTGTGTTTCATAGTTGTCAGCAGTGTTGTGTGTGTTTCATTGTTGTCAGCAGTGTTGTGTGTGTTTCATAGTTGTCAGCAGTGTTGTGTATGTTTCATAGTTGTCAGCAGTGTTGTGTGTGTTTCATTGTTGTCAGCAGTGTTGTGTGTGTTTCATAGTTGTCAGCAGTGTTGTGTATGTTTCATAGTTGTCAGCAGTGTTGTGTGTGTGTTTCATTGTTGTCAGCAGTGTTGTGTGTGTTTCATTGTTGTCAGCAGTGTTGTGTGTGTTTCATTGTTGTCAGCAGTGTTGTGTGTGTTTCAGTGTTGTCAGCATTATTGTGTGTGTTTCAGTGTTGTCAACAGTGTTGTGTGTGTTTCAGTGTTGTCAGCAGTGTTGTGTGTGTTTCATTGTTGTCAGCAGTGTTGTGTGTGTTTCATTGTTGTCAGCAGTATTGTGTGTGTTTCAGTGTTGTCAGCAGTGTTGTTGTGTGTTTCAGTGTTGTCAGCAGTATTGTGTGTGTTTCAGTGTTGTCAGCAGTGTTGTGTGTGTTTCATTGTTGTCAGCAGTGTTGTGTGTGTTTCATTGTTGTCAGCAGTGTTGTGTGTGTTTCATTGTTGTCAGCAGTGTTGTGTGTGTTTCATTGTTGTCAGCAGTGTTGTGTGTGTTTCATTGTTGTCAGCAGTGTTGTGTGTGTTTCAGTGTTGTCAGCAGTGTTGTGTGTGTTTCAGTGTTGTCAGCAGTGTTGTGTGTGTTTCATTGTTGTCAGCAGTGTTGTGTGTGTTTCAGTGTTGTCAGCAGTGTTGTGTGTGTTTCAGTGTTGTCAGCAGTGTTGTGTGTGTTTCATTGTTGTCAGCAGTGTTGTGTGTGTTTCAGTGTTGTCAGCAGTGTTGTGTATGTCTCATTGTTGTCAGCAGTGTTGTGTGTGTTTCATAGTTGTCAGCAGTGTTGTGTATGTTTCATAGTTGTCAGCAGTGTTGTGTGTGTTTCATTGTTGTCAGCAGTGTTGTGTGTGTTTCATAGTTGTCAGCAGTGTTGTGTATGTTTCATAGTTGTCAGCAGTGTTGTGTGTGTTTCATTGTTGTCAGCAGTGTTGTGTGTGTTTCATTGTTGTCAGCAGTGTTGTGTGTGTTTCATTGTTGTCAGCAGTGTTGTGTGTGTTTCAGTGTTGTCAGCATTATTGTGTGTGTTTCAGTGTTGTCAACAGTGTTGTGTGTGTTTCAGTGTTGTCAGCAGTGTTGTGTGTGTTTCATTGTTGTCAGCAGTGTTGTGTGTGTTTCATTGTTGTCAGCAGTATTGTGTGTGTTTCAGTGTTGTCAGCAGTGTTGTGTGTGTTTCAGTGTTGTCAGCAGTATTGTGTGTGTTTCAGTGTTGTCAGCAGTGTTGTGTGTGTTTCATTGTTGTCAGCAGTGTTGTGTGTGTTTCATTGTTGTCAGCAGTGTTGTGTGTGTTTCATTGTTGTCAGCAGTGTTGTGTGTGTTTCATTGTTGTCAGCAGTGTTGTGTGTGTTTCAGTGTTGTCAGCAGTGTTGTGTGTGTTTCAGTGTTGTCAGCAGTGTTGTGTGTGTTTCATTGTTGTCAGCAGTGTTGTGTGTGTTTCAGTGTTGTCAGCAGTGTTGTGTGTGTTTCAGTGTTGTCAGCAGTGTTGTGTGTGTTTCATTGTTGTCAGCAGTGTTGTGTGTGTTTCAGTGTTGTCAGCAGTGTTGTGTATGTCTCATTGTTGTCAGCAGTGTTGTGTGTGTTTCAGTGTTGTCAGCAGTGTTGTGTATGTCTCATTGTTGTCAGCAGTGTTGCGTGTGTTTCAGTGTTGTCAACAGTGTTGTGTGTGTTTCATTGTTGTCAGCAGTGTTGTGTGTGTTTCAGTGTTGTCAGCAGTGTTGTGTATGTCTCATTGTTGTCAGCAGTGTTGTGTGTGTTTCAGTGTTGTCAACAGTGTTGTGTGTGTTTCATTGTTGTCAACAGTGTTGTGTGTGTTTCATTGTTGTCAGCAGTGTTGTGTGTGTTTCATTGTTGTCAGCAGTGTTGTGTGTTTCAGTGTTGTCAGCAGTGTTGTGTGTTTCAGTATTGTCAGAAGTGTTGTGTGTGTTTCATTGTTGTCAGCAGTGTTGTGTGTGTTTCAGTGTTGTCAGCAGTGTTGTGTGTGTTTCATTGTTGTCAGCAGTGTTGTGTGTTTCAGTGTTGTCAGAAGTGTTGTGTGTGTTTCATTGTTGTCAGCAGTGTTGTGTGTGTTTCATTGTTGTCAGCAGTGTTGTGTGTGTTTCAGTGTTGTCAACAGTGTTGTGTGTGTTTCAGTGTTGTCAGCAGTGTTGTGTGTGTTTCAGTGTTGTCAGCAGTGTTGTGTGTGTTTCATTGTTGTCAGCAGTGTTGTGTGTGTTTCAGTGTTGTCAACAGTGTTGTGTGTGTTTCAGTGTTGTCAGCAGGTGTTGTGTGTGTTTCAGTGTTGTCAGCAGTGTTGTGTGTGTTTCATTGTTGTCAGCAGTGTTGTGTGTGTTTCAGTGTTGTCAGCAGTGTTGTGTGTGTTTCATTGTTGTCAGCAGTGTTGTGTGTGTTTCAGTGTTGTCAGCAGTGTTATGTGTGTTTCAGTGTTGTGTTTGTTTCAGTGTTGTCAGCAGTGTTGTGTGTTTCATTGTTGTCAGCAGTGTTGTGTGTTTCAGTGTTGTCAGCAGTGTTGTGTGTGTTTCAGTGTTGTCAACAGTGTTGTGTGTGTTTCAGTGTTGTCAGCAGTGTTGTGTGTGTTTCAGTGTTGTCAGCAGTGTTGTGTGTGTTTCATTGTTGTCAGCAGTGTTGTGTGTGTTTCAGTGTTGTCAGCAGTGTTATGTGTGTTTCAGTGTTGTGTTTGTTTCAGTGTTGTCAGCAGTGTTGCGTGTGTTTCAGTGTTGTCAGCAGTGTTGTGTGTGTTTCATTGTTGTCAGCGGTGTTGTGTGTGTTTCATTGTTGTCAGCAGTGTTGTGTGTGTTTCAGTGTTGTCAGCAGTGTTGCGTGTGTTTCAGTGTTGTCAGCAGTGTTGCGTGTGTTTCAGTGTTGTCAACAACGTTGTGTGTGTTTCAGTGTTGTCAGCAGAGTTGTGTGTGTTTCAGTGTTGTCAGCAGTGTTGTGTGTGTTTCAGTGTTGTCAGCAGTGTTGTGTGTGCTTCAGTATTGTCAACAGTGTTGTCAGCAGTGTTGTGTGTGTTTCAGTGTTGTCAGCAGTGTTGTGTGTGTTTCAGTGTTATCAACAGTGTTGTGTGTGTTTCAGTGTTGTCAGCAGTGTTGTGTGTGTTTCAGTGTTGTCAACAGTGTTGTGTGTGTTTCGGTGTTGTCAACAATGTTGTGTGTGTTTCAGTGTTGTCAGCAGTGTTGTGTGTGTTTCAGTGTTGTCAGCAGTGTTGTGCGTGTTTCAATGTTGTCAACAGTGTTGTGTGTGTTTCAGTGTTGTCAACAGTGTTGTGTGTGTTTCAGTGTTGTCAACAGTGTTGTGTGTGTTTCAGTGTTGTCAACAGTGTTGTGTGTATTTCAGTGTTGTCAGCAGTGTTTGTGTGTTTCAGTGTTGTCAGCAGTGTTGTGTGTGTTTCAGTGTTGTCAGCAGTGTTGTGTGTGTTTCAGTGTTGTCAGCAGTGTTGTGTGTGTTTCAGTGTTGTCAACAGTGTTGTGTGTATTTCAGTGTTGTCAGCAGTGTTGTGTGTGTTTCAGTGTTGTCAGCAGTGTTGTGTGTGTTTCAGTGTTGTCAACATTGTTGTGTGTATTTCAGTGTTGTCAGCAGTGTTGTGTGTGTTTCAGTGTTGTCAACAGTGTTGTGTGTGTTTCAGTGTTGTCAGCAGTGTTGTGTGTGTTTCAGTGTTGTCAGCAGTGTTGTGTGTGTTTCAGTGTTGTCAGCAGTATTGTGTGTGTTTCAGTGTTGTCAGCAGTGTTGTGTGTGTTTCAGTGTTGTCAGCAGTGTTGTGTGTGTTTCAGTGTTATCAGCAGTGTTGTGTGTGTTTCAGTGTTGTCAGCAGTGTTGTGTGTGTTTCAGTGTTGTCAGCAGTATTGTGTGTGTTTCAGTGTTGTCAGCAGTGTTGTGTGTGTTTCAGTGTTGTCAGCAGTGTTGTGTGTGTTTCAGTGTTGTCAACAGTGTTGTGTGTGTTTCAGTGTTGTCAGCAGTGTTGTGTGTGTTTCAGTGTTGTCAGCAGTGTTGTGTGTGTTTCAGTGTTGTCAGCAGTATTGTGTGTGTTTCAGTGTTGTCAGCAGTGTTGTGTGTGTTTCAGTGTTGTCAGCAGTGTTGTGTGTGTTTCAGTGTTGTCAGCAGTGTTGTGTGTGTTTCAGTGTTGTCAGCAGTGTTGTGTGTGTTTCAGTGTTGTCAGCAGTGTTGTGTATGTTTCAGTGTTGTCAGCAGTATTGTGTGTTTCAGTGTTGTCAGCAGTGTTGTGTGTTTCAGTGTTGTCAGCAGTGTTGTGTGTGTTTCAGTGTTGTCAACAGTGTTGTGTGTGTTTCAGTGTTGTCAGCAGTGTTGTGTGTGTTTCAGTGTTGTCAGCAGTATTGTGTGTGTTTCAGTGTTGTCAACAGTGTTGTGTGTGTTTCAGTGTTGTCAGCAGTATTGTGTGTGTTTCAGTGTTGTCAGCAGTGTTGTGTGTGTTTCAGTGTTGTCAGCAGTGTTGTGTGTGTTTCAGTGTTGTCAGCAGTGTTGTGTGTGTTTCAGTGTTGTCAGCAGTATTGTGTGTGTTTCAGTGTTGTCAGCAGTGTTGTGTATGTTTCAGTGTTGTCAGCAGTATTGTGTGTGTTTCAGTGTTGTCAGCAGTGTTGTGTGTTTCAGTGTTGTCAGCAGTGTTGTGTGTGTTTCAGTGTTGTCAACAGTGTTGTGTGTGTTTCAGTGTTGTCAGCAGTGTTGTGTGTGTTTCAGTGTTGTCAGCAGTATTGTGTGTGTTTCAGTGTTGTCAACAGTGTTGTGTGTGTTTCAGTGTTGTCAGCAGTATTGTGTGTGTTTCAGTGTTGTCAGCAGTGTTGTGTGTGTTTCAGTGTTGTCAGCAGTGTTGTGTGTGTTTCAGTGTTGTCAGCAAGTTCAGAGTAACAGGAAGATGTGATGTAACACAGAGAGTTAAGAACTGTTGTCTTAACCCTCCGTCCAGGGAGAGAGAGAGAGAGAGAGAGAGAGAGAGAGAGAGAGGAGAGGAGAGAGAGAGAGAGAGAGAGAGAGAGAGAGAGAGAGAGAGAGAGAGAGAGAGAGAGAGAGAGAGAGAGAGAGAGAGAGAGAGAGAGAGAGAGAGAGAGAGAGACATCAACATTCACGTCTCGTACTGAACTTGATGTTAGAATTCTCTGAGGCAGCCCCACGCCCTTTACCTTAGTCTCCTCTCCTAGTCTTCCCTCCTTCCTCCATTTACCTTTACTTTAGTCCTGTTCCCTTCCTTTACCTCGGTCTTCTCCCTTCTTTTCTCCCCTTCCCTCACCTCCCTCTCCTCTCCTTCCCTTTCCTCCAATCAGAGGTAATAAAGCACTCGAAAAACAAGTTTACCGATGCAAAAACGTCAGTAATATAAACGAGAGTAAAGAACATGAATATATATATATATATATATATATATATATATATATATATATATATATATATATATATATATATATATATATATATATATATATATATATATATATATATATATATATATATATATATATATATATATATATATATATATATATATATATATATATATATATATATATATATATATATATATAAGGGGTTGTTACCCTCAGATGACCTCAGAGTTGCAGACAGGTCGCCCACACTCCCAGGTTGATGACTCTGCCTGCTTGTACCCCCTCAACTCCTCCCCAACTTTTACCCAACCACTTCAGTCCATCTCAACACATCCCCTACACCCTCAACATCTTCCCTTCACTTCAAACACCTTCCCAATAACCCCCAAACAACTTCCAAATATCCTACTGCTCCTGTCCAGCCTGCCCCGTTCTCTCGGTAGTGTCTGTCACATAGCTAACAACTGCTCTCTCTTCTCCTGCTGCTGCTGCTCCTTCTCCTATTTCTTCTTCTCCTCCTCCTCCTCCTTCTCCTCCTCTCTTCCTCTTCCTCCTCCTCCTGTGATAGTCAAGTGTTAGAATAGTCTTGGGATAGTGTTGCTGATGGCTACTACTACTAACTGTACTATCACCCATGGCATCCCTCTCTCCCTGCCTATCCTCCCACGTCCCCCCTGTAAACCCATCCACGTACCCCACGCCCTCTACACATGCCCTTCGCCACCTTCCCACACGCATCTATGTTCCCCACGCCCTCTACACGCCTCCTGCACTCTTCCTTACCCTCCACTACTACCCGCCCCCCCCTCCACATCCACTACTATCCAACTCCACTATTCCCTCCCTTCCATAACCGTTACACCTCCCCACTCCCTACAATATTTCTCCACACCCTCCATACCCTCCACACCCTTCCACACCCTCCCACCCCCACACCCTCCAACCCTCCACACCTCCCCACCTCCACACCCCCACTCCTCCATCCTCCACACCTCCACACCCTCCCCAACCCTCCACACCCTCCCCACCTTCCCCACCTCCCAACCCTCCCCACCCTCCCCCCCATCCACACCCTCCACACCCTCCCCCTATCCCACACCTCCCCACCTCCACACCCTCCACACCATCCCCACCCTTCACACCTGCCACACCCTCCCCCCCCCCACACCCTCCCCATCACTCCCCACCCTCCACACCCTCCCCACCCTCCACACCCTCCCCCACCATCCCCACCCTCCCCCCCCTCCACACCCTCCCCCCCCATCCCACCCCCCCCTCCACACCCTCCCCACCCTCCCCACCCTCCACACCCTCCAACCCCCCACACCCCTCCCCCCCCTCCACACCCTCCACACCCTCCCCAACCCTCCACAAACCCTCCACACCCTCCACACCCTCCTCACCATCCACACCATCCCACCCATCCACACCCTCCACACCCTCCCCACCATCCACACCCTCCCACACCCCTCCACACCCCCTCCCCCCCATCCACAAATCTCCCCACCCTCCACACTCTCCACACAATCCACACCCTCCCCACCCTCTGCACCATCCACACCCTCCCCACCCTCCACACCCTCCACATCCTCCCCACCATCCACACCCTCCACACCCTCCCCACCATCCACAACCTCCCCACCCTCCACACCCTCCACACCATCCCCACCCTCCCACACCCTCCCCACCCTCCACACCCTCCCCACCATCCACACCCTCCACACCCTCCCCACCCTCCACACCCTCCACACCATCCCCTCCCTCCACACCCTCCACACCCTCCATACCCTCCCCACCCTCCACACCCTCCCCACCCTCCACACCCTCCACACCCTCCCCACCATCCACACCCTCCACACCCTCCCCACTCTCCACAACCTCCCCACCCTCCACACCCTCCACACCATCCCCACCCTTCACACCTGCCACACCCTCTCCACCCTCCACACCCTCCCCCACCATCCACACCCTCCACATCCTCCACACCCTCCTCACCATCCACACCATCCACACCATCCACACCCTCCACACCCTCCCCACCATCCACACCCTCCCCACCCTCCACAACCCTCCCCACCATCCAAACCCTCCCCACCCTCCACACTCTCCACACCCTCCACACCTGCCACACCCTCCCACCCTCCACACCCTCCACACCCTCCACACCTGGCCACACCCTCCACACCCTCCACACTGCCACCCCTCCCACCCCTGCCAACTAAACCCTCCCACCTCCAAGCCCTCCCACCTCAATGCCACACCCTCCCACCCTCCACACCTGCCACACCCTCCCCACCCTCCACACCCTCCAAACCCTCCTCTATCGTTCCGATGACCTCAAAATGACCGATGCGTCTTCATGGAACCTGTCCCAGGGTAATGACTGGAGGTTATAAGATGGATCCTTCACTCCTGCAGCAGATGAGCTCTCAGCTGCTGCAGGAGTGAAGGATCCCTCTTTCAGCTGCTGCAGGAGTGAAGGATCCCTCTCTCAGCTGCTGCAGAAGTGAAGGATCCCTCTCTCAGCTGCTGCAGGAATGAAGGATCCCTCTCTCAGCTGCTGTAGGAGTGAAGAATCCCTCTCTCAACTGCTGCAGGAGTGAAGGATCCCTCTCTCAGCTGCTGCAGGAGTGAAGGATCCCTCTCTCAGCTGCTGCAGGAGATAAGGATCCCTCTCTCAGCTGCTGCAAAATTGAAGGATCCCTCCCTCAGCTGCTTCGGAATGAAGGATCCCTCTCTCAGCTGCTGCAGGAGTGAAGGATCCCTCTCTCAGCTGCTGCAGGAGTGAAGGATCCCTCTCTCAGCTGCTGCAGGAGTGAAGGATCCCTCTCTCAGCTGCTGCAGGAGTGAAGGATCACTCTCTCAGCTGCTGCAGGAGTGAAGGATCACTCTCTCAGTTGCTGTAGGAGTGAAGGATCCCTCTCTCAACTGCTGCAGGAGTGAAGGATCCCTCACTCAGCTGCTGCAGGAGTGAAGGATCCCTCTCTCAGCTGCTGCAGGAGTGAAGGATCCCTCTCTCAGGTGCTGTAGGAGTGAAGGATCCCTCAGCTGCTGCAGTAGTGAAGGATCCCTCTCTCAGCTGCTGCAGAAGTGAAAGATCCCTCTCTCAGCTGCTGCAGGAGTGAAGGATCCCTTTCTCAGCTGCTGCAGGAGTGAAGGATCCCTCTCTCAGCTGCTGCAGGAGTGAAGGATCCCTCTCTCAGCTGCTGCAGGAGTGAAGGATCCCTCTCTCAGCTGCTGCAGGAGTGAAGGATCCCTCTCTCAGCTGCTGTAGGAGTGAAGGATCACTCTCTCAGCTGCTGCAGGAGTGAAGGATCACTCTCTCAGTTGCTGTAGGAGTGAAGGATCCCTCTCTCAGCTGCTGCAGGAGTGAAGGATCCCTCTCTCAGCTGCTGCAGGAGTGAAGGATCCCTCTCTCAGCTGCTGCAGGAGTGAAGGATCCCTCTCTCAGCTGCTGCAGGAGTGAAGGATCCCTCTCTCAGCTGCTGCAGGAGTGAAGGATACCCTCTCTCAACTGCTGCAGGAGCGATGGATCCCTCAGCTGCTGCAGGAGTGAAGGATCCCTCTCTCAGCTGCTGCAGGAGTGAAGGATCCCTCTCTCAGCTGCTGCAGGAGTGAAGGATCCTTCTCTCAGCTGCTGCAGTAGTGAAGGATCCCTCTCTCAGCTGCTGCAGGAGTGAAGGATCCCTCTCTCAGCTGCTGCAGGAGTGAAGGATCCCTCTCTCAGGTGCTGTAGGAGTGAAGGATCCCTCTCTCAGCTGCTGCAGGAGTGAAGGATCCCTCTCTCAGCTGCTGCAGGAGTGAAGGATCCCTCTCTCAGCTGCTGCAGGAGTGAAGGATCCCTCAACTGCTGCAGGAGTGAAGGATCCCTCTCTCAGCTGCTGCAGGAGTGAAGGATCCCTCTCTCAGCTGCTGCAGGAGTGAAGGATCCCTCTCTCAGCTGCTGCAGGAGTGAAGGATCCCTCTCTCAGCTGCTGTAGGAGTGAAGGATCCCTCTCTCAGCTGCTGCAGGAGTGAAGGATCCCTCTCAGCTGCTGTAGGAGTGAAGGATCCCTCTCTCAGCTGCTGCAGGAGTGAAGGATCCCTCTCTCAGCTGCTGTAGGAGTGAAGGATCCCTCTCTCAGTTGCTGCAGGAGTGAAGGATCCCTCTCTCAGCTGCTGCAGGAGTGAAGGATCCCTCTCTCAGCTGCTGCAGGAGTGAAGGATCACTCTCTCAGCTGCTGTAGGAGTGAAGGATCCCTCTCTCAGTTGCTGCAGGAGTGAAGGATCCCTCTCTCAGCTGCTGCAGGAGTGAAGGATCACTCTCTCAGCTGCTGCAGGAGTGAAGGATCCCTCTCTCAGCTGCTGTAGGAGTGAAGGATCCCTCTCTCAGTTGCTGCAGGAGTGAAGGATTCCCTCTCTCAGCTGCTGCAGGAGTGAAGGATCACTCTCTCAGTCTGCTGCAGGAGTGAAGGATCCCTCTCTCAGCTGCTGCAGGAGTGAAGGATCCCTCTCTCAGCTGCTGAGGAGTGAAGGATCCCTCTCTCAGTTGCTGCAGGAGTGAAGGATCCCTCTCTCAGCTGCTGCAGGAGTGAAGGATCACTCTCTCAGCAGCTGCAGGAGTGAAGGATCCCTCTCTCAGCTGCTGCAGGAGTGAAAGGATCACTCTCTCAGCTGCTGCAGGAGTGAAGGATCCCTCTCTCAGCTGCTGCAGGAGTGAAGGATCACTCTCTCAGCTGCTGCAGGAGTGAAGGATCCCTCTCTCAGCTGCTGCAGGAGTGAAGGATCACTCTCTCAGCTGCTGCAGGAGTGAAGGATCACTCTC
The DNA here is from genome assembly GCF_026875155.1 of Cherax quadricarinatus. Lineage (NCBI taxonomy): Eukaryota > Metazoa > Arthropoda > Malacostraca > Decapoda > Parastacidae > Cherax > Cherax quadricarinatus. The sequence goes on from NC_069433.1 coordinate 18,501,046, forward strand.
TCAGCTGCTGCAGGAGTGAAGGATCACTCTCTCAGCTGCTGCAGGAGTGAAGGATCACTCTCTCAGCTGCTGCAGGAGTGAAGGATCACTCTCTCAGCTGCTGCAGGAGTGAAGGATCCCTCTCTCAGCTGCTGCAGGAGTGAAGGTGTCAGCTCTGGTATGTATAAGTTGTATCATGTACATGTACTTGTAGAATTATTATATTATTATTATTATTATTATTATTACTATTAATTATTTATTATTAATTATTATATTATCATTATTGTTATCACTATTATTATTATTATATTATTATTATTATTATTATTATTATTATTATTATTATTATTATTATTATTATTATTATTATTATTTTTATTATTATTATTATTATTATTATTATTATTATTATTATTATTATTATCATCATCATCGTCATTACCGACATAATGACTCTTAACATAATCATTACAGAACCAGATACAGACATTCGAAAATCAAAGTTAAATTAATTAATATAAAATTCTAATCTGTTTATCACAAATTAAATTATTCCTTCATGATAAACTTGATAATTGTGTTAAATTTAACTCCATGAAGGAAATAGTTGAATATAACTTTGTTATGTCTGTGTCTAGAATTAAGAATAATATTAGGAGAGAAATAAATAATGAAGGTGAATGTTACGAGGAATGTTGTAGAAGTCTGATTAAATCTATCATTCACTATGACAACTTGAACGTTGATAAATATGTCTACGTAGCAGTGTCGACACTGACTGATGTTGTAGCCAGGGTTAGACTTGGCTACAAATACTTCTGTCAGTCTGGTGTTGTAGCCAGGGTTAGACTTGCCTACAAATACTTCTGACAGTCTGGTGTTGTAGCCAGGGTTAGACTTGGCTACAAATACTTCTGACAGTCTGGTGTTGTAGCCAGGGTTAGACTTGGCTACAAATACTTCTGTCAGTCTGATGTTGTAGCCAGGGTTAGACTTGGCTACAAATACTTCTGTCAGTCTGGTGTTGTAGCCAGGGTTAGACTTGGCTACAAATACTTCTGACAGTCTGGTGTTGTAGCCAGGGTTAGATTTGCCTACAAATACTTCTGACAGTCTGATGTTGTAGCCAGGGTTAGACTTGCCTACAAATACTTCTGACAGTCTGGTGTTGTAGCCAGGGTTAGATTTGCCTACAAATACTTCTGACAGTCTGATGTTGTAGCCAGGGTTAGACTTGTTACAAATACTTCTGTCAGTCTGGTGTTGTAGCCAGGTTTAGACTTGGCTACAAATACTTCTGTCAGTCTGGTGTTGTAGCCAGGTTTAGACTTGGCTACAAATACTTCTGTCAGTCTGGTGTTGTAGCCAGGGTTAGACTTGGCTACAAATACTTCTGACAGTCTTGGCTACAAATACTTCTGACAGTCTGGTGTTGTAGCCAGGGTTAGACTTGTAAAATACTAGTGATACAATAATCTCCCTCTGCGTGCAGCCAACAGTAACAGCCTGATTGATCAGGCCTTGATCCACCATGAGATCTGGTCGCAGACCGGGTCGCGGGGGCGTTGACCCCCGAAACCCTCTCCAGGTATCCTCTAGGTATATTCATGCAGAGTACTAGTGGCACAATAGTAGTGGAGTTGAGCGCCTCTGGTGGTGAGTGGTAGCCTTGAGAGAGGTTCCTTGAAGGTGGTGGTGAGGGTCTCTTGATCCAAGGAAAGTGATCTATGCCACCTGGGAGTGAACGTATCCTCCCAAGTGGTTCATGACCTCCCACGGGTTGAGATGGTGTAGTAGTGCCATCTAGTGGTGGTAATCAGAGTTAGTCAGGTTATCAATGATGGTGTTATAATGAAGGTCAGGACAGTGACCAACCTCAAGATCACTGAAGGTCAGTTGAACTTCAGTGGTCGTACATGAGAGACATGTTGCTCCTCCTCCTGTCACCCCCCCGCCGGCTTTACCGCTTCCTCATCCTTTTAATACATCGAAACAACGTAAGTATTGTCTGGTGACGTATTTGTCAGTATAACAGCAGAGTTGAGATGCAGCTCCTGGTCCCCACTACCAATTTGGTCACCAAATTATTAATGTTTTAATAGTCTTAATTTTCTTTGGGGTCTAATGTCTTAGAGGGGGGCGGGGATGATTGACCTTATTGGAGGGGTTTTGATGCGAGGAACTGGAGTTACTCCCCTTCCTCTGATCAAACAATAACTCTCACACTAGGCGTTACATTAACCATAATGGTGTATCCAGTTCTGGGCTATTTTTTCCATTATTGAAAAATAACTTAGGGAAGGTCTCTTGATCCAAGGAACTTGCGCATTGTGATCCAGATAGACTTCTATGTAAAAAAATTGTTAGTCATCAGGTTTATGTGGAAGAAATATTCAAGAAAAAGATAGCCTTACTTACTATGTTAAACATTAATGGGTATATTAGTCAGGCAGTAATATTACCAGTTTATATTAATGGTAATGTTTACATATAAATGTGTAATGTTCATGGTTATAATGCGAATGTTTTGTTTCAGGTGTGATAACTGAGGAGTGCTGTGCCTGGCTGTGTCTGCTGCAACATTGATCAACACAGCAGCTTTGACCAGTCTGGGGAGTGCTGTGCCTGGCTGTGTCTGCTGCAACATTGACCAACACAGCAGCTTTGACCAGTCAGGGGAGTGCTGTGCCTGGCTGTGTCTGCTGCAACATTGATCAACACAGCAGCTTTGACCAGTCTGGGGAGTGCTGTGCCTGGCTGTGTCTGCTGCAACATTGATCAACACAGCAGCTTTGACCAGTCAGGGGAGTGCTGTGCCTGGCTGTGTCTGCTGCAACATTGATCAACACAGCAGCTTTGACCAGTCAGGGGAGTGCTGTGCCTGGCTGTGTCTGCTGCAACATTGATCAACACGGCAGCTTTGACCAGTCTGGGGAGTGCTGTGCCTGGTTGTGTCTGCTGCAACATTGATCAACACAGCAGCTTTGACCAGTCAGGGGAGTGCTGTGCCTGGCTGTCTGCTGTAACACTGATCAACACAGCAGCTTTGACCAGTCAGGGGAGTGCTGTGCCTGGCTGTGTCTGCTGCAACATTGATCAACACAGCAGCTTTGACCAGTCAGGGGAGTGCTGTGCCTGGCTGTGTCTGCTGCAACATTGATCAACACAGCAGCTTTGACCAGTCAGTGGAGTGCTGTGCCTGGCTGTCTGCTGTAACACTGATCAACACAGCAGCTTTGACCAGTCTGAGGGGTGGAGACAACCACACTAGTAAATGGTCTGATCCATAACATTAGTGTTATACCTGGAGTGGGTTATATATGGAGATGCAGCAGCTGGAGACGTCGTCAAAGGTGGGCGGGGCCCACTTGTAAGGTATTTCCAGGTTATAAGTCCACTAAAGTTTGGTTATTGAAGCAGATAGTAATTGTATTAGGTGGGAAGGTGGTGGGGAGAGTATAGGAAAGATTGTAAGCAACAAAAATTGGAGAAATGGGTTGTAAAACTTAGAATTGAAGACTGATTAGATTTTAGGAAGTTTTAGTTAGTGTAATATGTTTATTATGTAGTCTATACCCATCCTGCAAGATTGTAGGAAGCAGAGATGAAATGTGTAAGTGATATATCATGACTAGGTTGGTAGTGGCCCACGTCAACTGAAGAACCGGGATTCTAGCCCTGGCACAGATGGACATGTTTCCTTATATTCATTGGCACTGTTCACACAAGGAGGAACACTACAGTAGGCCTACTGGTAGGGGTCGCATCCTGGGGGAGTATAAATACCCTAATAAAAATGCCATCGATGTCATCCTGACTTGCGTAATTCTGTGTTAATCTACCTGGTTAATAATTATACTGAGATAGTTTAGCGTGATGAGGGTGATGGTAGAGGTCTTGATGGCGGGTGTAAGGAAAGCCTATTAAACCAACCATATCCATTATTAAGACATAAAGAAGCACTGAAATAGGCCTATTGGCTCTTGTTAGGCAGGTCCAACTCTCAACCACTCATTTGTCTAACCTATTTTTAAAACTACACAGCCAAAGTTGTAGCTTCACATGACGGGATAAATTTTCCTCAGACAGAATATAATATAGCCTGAAAATCAATAACAATTCCTCAGTAGTGTTGTAGAGGGCTTGGCCAAGTAATTTTATGCTTTGAAGTTCCAAAAATATTTTCAGTAGTATAGCCTTGAGGGTTTAGCGCTTACGTCTCCAGTCTGTATTACAGGGTCTTGGGGGAGCATTTTTGAAATTGGGTTATACAGTATATATTCAGAGACTAGGCTGATTGATCTTACCTAGACCCCCCCTTTGATCTTACCTAGACCCCATCTTTGATCTTACCTAGACCCCCCTTTGATCTTGCCTAGACCCCCTTTGATCTTGCCTAGACCCCCCCTTTGATCTTGCCTAGACCCCCCCCCCTTTGATCTTGCCTAGACCCCCCTTTGATCTTACCTAGACCCCCTTTGATCTTGCCTAGACCCCCTTGATCTTGCCTAGATCCCCTTTGATCTTGCCTAGATCCCCTTTGATCTTGCCTAGATCCCCTTTGATCTTGCCTAGATCCCCTTTGATCTTGCCTAGATCCCCTTTGATCTTACCTAGACCCCCTTTTGATCTTATAAGCCTAGACCCCCCTTGATCTTTACCCTTCATCCCACCTTGCGCCGCCACTGCTCTGCAAATTAGTAAGGTCTATACCTGGAGTACGCTGCATAGTTGTGGTGTATATATATAACACTAGGTGGTGTTGAGTGGGATAGGTAAGGTATAGAACTGGAGAATCTGCTATATGCATTATGAATGCATATAGCAGGGGAGAGTAATCTCCCCCGAAGGCATAGATTACGTAGAACTGTGGGCCTTGGAACCCACCAACGACCTTCAGAAGCTGTGTGGAATCTGTTATTGCACGTGGCTTCTGTGGGGATGTTGGTGGGTTTCGGGCTTTGGGTAGTGGTTGTGGTGGGTGTTCTACGTATTTTATGCCTTTGGCCAAACTGTGCAAAGTTAAATATTGATTTATTAAGTTTACACAATTTAATTATTTTTGTTATATTTAAGCGGCGTTCAGGTTCCTATGAATATAAACGTATTAGCGCAGCAGCACGTTGATGATAATGAAAACCTGTGTGATCTAAGGTGAAGTTATAGTCGGCAGAAAGGATTCACTAACATTTGATGAGTATAGTTAGGGGAACGATTTAGAATGGTATTAGTGAGTATAGGATTATTAACCCTGCTGGGTTAGAAACCCAGAAAAGAGAGAAGTGAAGAGTGGTTGTGCCTAGGATTCCAGTCATAACTTGCAGGTAAGGTAGGTTATGAATTCAGGCTAGCATACTAGTGTGTGTTTAGAGACTCGTATACGGCAGGACTCCAGCTTGTTAGATAAGTGTTGGTTGTTAGCCTAGTGTGCTATGAGGGACATAGAAGTGTAGGGAAAATAGTGAACATTAAAATGGTATAAAATACCGACAGGTTGTTAGGTAAGACACATATGCAACAGTTAGGTATCTTTATTATGAAACGTTTCGCCTACACAGTAGGCTTCTTCAGTCAAGTACAGAAAAGTTGATAGAAGGAGAAGATACTTGAAGACGATGTAATCAGTCCATCACCCTTAAAGTTTTGAGGTGGTCAGTCCCTCAGTCTGGAGAAGAGCATTGTTCCATATTGTTTCATACTATGGAACAATGCTCTTCTCCAGACTGAGGGACTGACCACCTCAAAACTTTAAGGGTGATGGACTGATTACATCGTCTTCAAGTATCTTCTCCTTCTATCAACTTTTCTGTACTTGACTGAAGAAGCCTACTGTGTAGGCGAAACGTTTCATAATAAAGATACCTAACTGTTGCATATGTGTCTTACCTAACAACAGGGAAAATAGTGTTGTCTTAATGATCCTAACTACCTTCATGTTCAGTTTGGATGCCCTTCAAGGGGTGTCTTTGTACTAGTGAAGCCATCTTGATACAAGCAGTTGCAAGTACCCTCCCCTTTGGATCAAACCTGAATGCCTAACACCTATATGGATAATATATAGTGATGGGGAATATAATTTTATTTTGGCAAATGTGCACGTATGTAAAATTGTTGGGGGATGGGGGCCGGGAGCGGTAAACTCTCAGGGGACAGGTCGATGAAAGTCAATCTAGGTTTGAATCAGAGGAGAGTAGTGCAAGCTGACTTTATCAAGATGGTCTTTTTTCCAGTTCAATATTGGCGTCTAAGGGATATTAGGATAAGATTTGAATAGGCTGAAATGTATGTTACAGTTTTATATCCTTTAACATGTTTAGTTACCGCAGAATCCTCCTGACAACACTGGAGACATAGTAGGCTGTTAGCAGTCACTTTGCGGGCGCAAGTGTTTATATTGCGACAGTAGAAAGGCTTAACTACACTCTTACAACAAGTATTGTAACCCTAACACAAGGTTATGGAATATATAAATGTATCATACCTCAAACTACTAATAATGGCAGTATTGAGGCTATCGGCTTCATTACTACTATTGCTACTAGGGTTGGGGTAGGTATAATTTTTTTTTTCGCCGAGCTTAAAGCTCCCGAATTGTGTGAATGTTGTCGTCCTGCTGACAAATACAGCAGTTGAGGCTTCTCAATTTCTTTTGTTTTCCTTGAACCTTTCTTTGCTGTGATAAATACAACTTATTAAAATATAATATAATGTTTCTCGAACTTCTTGTAGGTTGAAGATATTCCCCATGTTGTGGGCAGCTGCTGCTGTATGGTGAAGGCCATGTTGTGGGCAGCTGCTGCTGTGTGGTGAAGGCCGTGTTGTGGGCAGCTGCTGCTGTGTGGTGAAGGCCATGTTGTGGGCGGCTGCTGCTGTGTGGTGAAGGCCGTGTTGTGGGCAGCTGCTGCTGCTGTGTGGTGAAGGCCATGTTGTGGGCGGCTGCTGCTGTGTGGTGAAGGCCGTGTTGTGGGCAGCTGCTGTGTGGTGAAGGCCATGTTGTGGGCAGCTGCTGCTGCTGTGTGGTGAAGGCCATGTTGTGGGCGGCTGCTGCTGTGTGGTGAAGGCCGTGTTGTGGGCAGCTGCTGCTGCTGTGTGGTGAAGGCCGTGTTGTGGGCAGCTGCTGCTGCTGTGTGGTGAAGGCCATGTTATGGGCAGCTGCTGCTGCTGTGTGGTGAAGGCCATGTTGTGGGCAGCTGCTGCTGCTGTGTGGTGAAGGCCATGTTGTGGGCAGCTGCTGCTGCTGTGTGGTGAAGGCCATGTTATGGGCAGCTGCTGCTGCTGTGTGGTGAAGGCCATGTTGTGGGCGGCTGCTGCTGCTGTGTGGTGAAGGCCGTGTTGTGGGCAGCTGCTGCTGCTGTGTGGTGAAGGCCGTGTTGTGGGCGGCTGCTGCTGCTGTGTGGTGAAGGCCGTGTTGTGGGCAGCTGCTGCTGCTGTGTGGTGAAGGCCGTGTTGTGGGCAGCTGCTGCTGCTGTGTGGTGAAGGCCATGTTGTGGGCAGCTGCAAGTCTTCAGAGATGTCATTACCAGCAGCAACACCCCAAAACAATGTCTGCAAAGATAAAGGTATGGACATTACTAGATTATTCATGAACTGCAGTAACCAATACTTTGGAGTCTTGCTATGTATTTAAGAATGCTTCCTTCAACGGTTTGTAGAGAGAAAAATAGCTAAAATATTTTTAAAGCTGATCTATCCAAAATTAGTGAAACTGGAGAAATAAGTTTTTTAAATTACCACTGGTTGATGGAACTGGAGGTGTTGATGGTGTGGTGGATGGCAGAGGAGTGACTAGTGGCGCCACTATTCTTGACCTCCATGGCTAAATGGCGCCATTGACCTGGAGGAGGGGGGGTGATGACGTCAGTGATTGTTTGTGGGGGAGGGAGGGTCGTTAGGAGAAGGATCGGGGGTTGGTTACTGGTGGGAGGGGTTTGGGGGGTAGGGGGGATGGCTGTCACTTGGTAATTACCAAGGTACTAACACAGTCTTGTTACTGTTAACGTGGCTGGAACCTTGATATTTGAAACGCCCTGGACACTAGCCCAAAGATACTCGTTTGCCACATACTCGTAATTCTAATGAACAGTCTCCATGGACTCGTGTTGAAAACCGTCTTCTTGATGTTGGGCTCACGTATTTGACATCAATTGTGGGTTTAGTGCTTAGTTTCGATCAGGGCCGGATTTAGACCTGGGGGGGGAGGCACTTTATTTTTGGGGGCCCCTCAACATGGAAATTAAAATGAATTACAAATAAGAAATGAACTAAAGTGAATGATAAGCAGCAGTTTTCGAAAAAAAAGTTAGGTTTCGAAGAAGACCCCCTTGCCAGAGGGGCCCGGGGCCCCTCTGGCAGGGGGACCCGGGGCAGTTCCCCCCTAATAAATCCGGCCCTGGTCAGGAGCTCAGAAAAGAAAGATTTCCAAAGAATCAAGCTAAAGAAATGCTGCGGTCTTGACAAAGACAAAACGCCTAGCAGCATTTTCCGCAGTGGAAAATGTAGAAGCTACTAATGAAGAACCAGTACCACTACCAGGCCATACCAAGGGCGGGGATAGAACCCGCGATCAAAGTCATAAAACTCCAGAGGACCCACCAGCATTCCCAAGTACATGTGCAGAAAATAAAAAGAACATACCAAATCAAGATAGTAGAGGTGATGAAACACCACAACCACATTCTACAGATACTTGTGTGGACATGGACAGTGAAGCGTCGCCATGTGATTCAGGCCCAACCATGTGGTTTCCTGTTAGAGAAAATCATGTCCTTGTGGTCAATTGCTACAATATAGATACCGAAAGTGTGACACCAAAGATATAAATAAATACACATCGGTAATTATTATACAGTGTAGATGGAATATATTACAAACTGAAAATTACGGTCCGTTGTTCTTAGTCAAAATTTTTGAGAAAAACAGAATCAGACGAATTCTTCGAAACCTAACACACTTTTTTTTTTTTGAAAACTGTTTATTATTCATTTTAGTTCATATCTTATTTGTAATTCAATTTAATTTCCATGTTGAGGGCCTCCCAAACCTAAAGTGCCTCGACAAGTACTTCTGGCAGTCTGATGATGTAGCCAGGGTTAGGCTTGATTACAAGTACTATTGACAGTTTAGTAAACTCACAGACTAACTTCAAACTAAATGCAAAGTAACAAAAAAATAAGCACAATACCGTGACTGGAACGATACACAAATAACCCGCACATAAGAGAGAAGCTTACGACGACGTTTCGGTCCGACTTGGACCATTTACAAAGTCACACTAGCCAGAAGTAAAAAAAAAAACAAAAGCAAATAAGTTCAGGTAAGATCCCAATGGGATGAGCGGGGAAGACGGGACAGATGAAGAATAGCTCTGGAGAGGAGTGTTCTTAGTCAGAGAAATAGAGCCAGGGCTTAACCCAGCAGCTAAGGCGATTGTGGGACAGACTTGAGAACAGGAATAGAAGGGACTGTTGTATCGAACTTATGGTAGTTGAAGTCTTGAATCTTGAGTAGCTGGCAGTAGGCTAGGTCACATCAGAGGGTAGAACACATGTGGGAGTTATAGGAGTAACTGAGGAGGCAAGTTAGCAATGGAGCCATTTTCGAACTTTTTGAAGCTGCTCCTAGATAGGTGGTATAATTTAGCCTTGTTACTGAAGGTGAAACATAGAGGCTTGATGAACTCAAGAACTTGGGTGAGTGTGAAGTGAAGCGGTGATTTACATGCATACTTGACTGTTCCAGCACCGAGGCTTTTGTAGATTTCAGTACAGGTTATGGTGTCAGTATTTGAAGAAGTGTAGAAGGTGAGGTTTTCCCATGAGAGTTTACTGGAGTCGTCGCTATCTTCCTCTTCTGGAGTGGACTCATTGGGCGAATCTACAATGGTGGTAGCAGGTGACTGAGGGTCGACAGGAGCAGTGGAGAGGTGTAACGGTTGAGTAACAGCAGGCTGGGAGAGGTGGGAGTTAGTTTAATATGTTTATTATGCACCCCATACCCATCCTGTGGGCGGTAGTCAAAAGATTACAGAGGTACATAATTGGTCCAGGGACTGGACTCCAAAGTTTTGATAGCTGAGCAAGTTACAAAGGTAATGAACTAGATCTGGTCATAATCATGACCAAGTTACAAGGTAAGAGATAGTGGTTGAGGCAGCATGATCAACGTTGTCAGCGGTGGAAGTGGTTATAGAAGTTACAGGAGGAGTTGCTTGTGCAGGAGACAGGTCTGCTGGTGCAATAAAGTTCAGGGCGTTGGGAAGGATCTTGAGGATGTCTGCTGAAGGTGTGGAGTCCGGAAAATTAAAGGCAGGCATGTTGTTCAGACGGAATAGTTCGTTAATAGTGGTGTTGAAAGTGCCGGGGTTTGCTGCATTTGCAAGGTGTGCATACACCATGCAGCACAGCACCTTCGAGGAATCACCGTCGGGGAGTGGACAGAGGGAGTTGCTGGGCGATGGTGGCTGTATATTAGCGTGTAGAGTCTTGGTGATGTCGGTTTGTGGTTTGGTTATTGCAGCGTATGTCGGTGAATTGGAGGTGTTCTTCAGAACTTTAGTTTTCTTCAATGTGATTTCTTTCCTGAGTGGGCACTTAGCTGCAAGGGTATGATGATTACCCTTGCAGTTAAGACATGTTGGTGCTATAGTAATGGTGCAGGATCTGAAATCGTGTCCATCATTCCCACATTTTGAACAAAACTTCTTATTCTTGATGGGGCAGTCCTTGGTGGTGGTGTTATAGGAGTAGCAGGTCCAGCAGTGGGAGATGTATGTGAAACGTTCTTGTTCTATATGACTAGGGTGAATGTGGTAATATGAGATGGCCAGACCATCAGAGAGAGCTTGGGCAGCCATTGGAGATGTCTTGAGAATGTAATCTTTAGCATAGATGACCCCTCAAGGAAGGTTCCTTGATGTTGGTGAGGGGCTCTTGATTTAGGGAATTGGATCTGTGTTCCAGTTCCCCGAATTAAGCCTGAATGCCTTCCACATCCCTCCCCAGGCGCTGTATAATCCTCCGGGTTTAGCGCTTCCCCCTTGATTATAATAATAATTTAGCATAGATGAGGCGCTAGGGATCTTGGAGATGCTGTCTACCGAGGCCCAGGTGTTTTGTTCCTCAATGGATATCTTCAGTGCTTCAGTAGAGAGAGAGGTGACGATATTGTCAAGTCTTTTCACAAAGACCGAACGTTTCGACTTCAAGAATGGAGACGGGGATAGAGTGAATTGTTGTGTTTGTAGGGTCCTGATTGAAGAGTCGTCCATTAGTTTTGATGCTTCCGTGTCATCTGTGCAGACGACAATGAAGGAGTCCTTCAGAGTGGATTGCCGTAAATTTGACCTGCAGGCAGGTCCTAACGACGGTAGCTAAAGCTAACTTCGAGGAGTCATTAATTGCACCGTCCACAGGCTTGATTTTCACACGATGCGACAGCATTGTGAAAAGGATGTGGCGTTTGTAGAATACAAATTCCCCACCCCGGCGGGGTCGAAGGGAGGCTTCTTGAGTGTAGAGCAACTGTGTGATCGGGCAGAGCACGACGGACCAGGAGTGTGGAGTGACCATGACGAACCTATGTCTGTCAGAAAGAGATCGACCAGTTCCTCCGAAGTATTAAAGAGGACAGGAGGAGCAAGAAATAGAGTAGACACCAGGAACATCTGTAGAGGGAGGAGAGGTATGAACGAGATCTCTTTCTGACAGACTCAGGGAGCACAAAAATAGTGTTAAGCTTGCCGACACTAACAATGCTCTTTTCTGTCACGTCAGAGATCATAGCCATCCTATTGACTGGTCTTCTGCTAAAACTGTCTTCCCTACTTCCAACTCGAACAGTCACCATCTAGTTGAATCCTCTCTAATACACAACTTTCCTTGTATGAATCTTAGCCCTGGCTTCGTCTCTGTAGATGCCTTCCTCTCCCACTACATTGTAAAATGCTCCAAACTTCAGAACACCCGTGACTTAACCTGACTCCTCATTTTTTCTTTTTCTTTTTCTTCTCCCTCTTCCCCTTTCCTCTTTCCTTTTTCTCCTCTGGGTTGTCTTTCTCTCTTCTGTCTCGTGTTTCTGTTCCTTCTTCATTTATTTCACCACTTCCCCTTTCACGCGCCTCTGTGCGCTTGCTCTCCCTCTGTGGGCACCTAGCTCTCTTGCAGTGCTCCCCTTCCTTTGTATTTGACTGGCTCGTCCTCCTTATTCCCCACTTCTACCACTACCACTACTACTACCTCTTCTACTACTACTACTGATGAAATTAAGACACGTGTGTGGCGTCTGGGTGTCTTTGTTGTGGACGTTTCGCCATCCAGTGGCTGGCTGGATGGCGAAGCGTCTACGATAGTGATGCCAGGGTGTTGTGCATGTGTCTTAATTTCATCTTGTCGGTATTATATACCATTCTTGTACTACTACTACTACTACTACTACCACCACCTCTTCCTGCCTATATATAGCCGTCCTGCGCCACTTCTGGTTAGTGTGACTTTGTAAATGGTCCAAGTCGGACCGAAACGTCGTCGTAAGCTTCTCTCTTTTATGTGCGGGTTATTTATGTAAATGCAAAGTATATGGTCACCCCTGTGTTCACTTTGTTGAACACTTCGTGCTTAATTATCCACTTACCGAGGAATATAGGGATAGACATTACAATAACATAAGTAATACGTCAAGATACCTTATTAAATGAAAATAAGATACCAGACATTGTAAGAAAATATCTTAACTTTGCATGTAACAGATGAAATATAAACTGCAGATAGATGCTGCATATATGCAGATGCAATGCAGTTAACACTTTTAAAGCCTAGTTCCTAGCTCTTTTGTGTATCCATATGTTCTTGTACTACCATCCACAGGATGGATATGTTCTTGTGATACCATCCACAGGTTGGATATGGAGGTGCATAATCAACTAGCAACTTTGGCAGCGTGTGCAGCCTTGCATGTAGTCTGCTTGCTCAGAAAGAGACCAGCGGAATGTAAAGGGTCGTTCTTAGAAGCCGGTCACAGGGTCATTTGAGATTGTTGTACGGGTCGTTCTGGGTGGCAGTCGAAGGGACCTAGCATGGGGTCGTCCACCGGTCGAGGAGTCGTTCAGGGGAGTAATGGAGGGGTGGTGTAAGAGACCGGTTAAGTGGTCTTTCTGCCAGTCTTGCACAGAACAGGGTCCCCCAACCGCTCTCACCAGGAATAAAAGCGGTCTGCTCACGCCCATGTTGGGTGGGCGCCGTGGGCGGCAGTGACAGCGGTGGTCCCTACAAGGTCACCAGGCCAGGGAAAGTGAGAGAGAGAGAGAGAGAGAGAATCAGTGAGAACTATAGGAATAACACAGTGACCTTTAAGGGGTCCGCGACCCCCGCCTTGGGAACCATGGCTTCACACAATACTAATATTGACAGAATCACCACATGTTGACCCCCGGAACGTCTCGACCCGTGTACTCGTGTTGCTTACATGAGGACAGAGGTGCAAGTCACACATCCACGAGACGCAGGTATACCTCTGATGAGTTCCCAGAGTTTTTCCTACTCACAGAGCCCGGTGTTGGTCCAGGCTCATCTGATGCTTGCCTGGTCAATCAGGATGTTGCAAGAAGTGCTTTTTCAGCCTCGGGGTGAAAAAGAAGTGGTGAAGGCAGGCTCTCTTATGGCACTAGGAAGAGATGAGATCGAGTTCTCTTGGCTAGTAGAGGGTGATCTCTGCCAGGAGCCGAGACTCGACCACCTGCAAATACAAATAGGTGAGTGCAGTTAGGAATACCCATCTCTCTCTCACACACACACACACACACACACACACACACACACACACACACACACACACACACACACACACACACACACACACACACACACACACATCAATCAGATAACTGCTGCAGCATATGGGCGCCTGGCAAACCTGAGAACAGCATTCCGATACCTTAGTAAGGAATCATTCAAGACACTGTACACCGTGTATGTCAGGCCCATACTGGAGTATGCAGCACCTGTTTGGAACCCGCACTTGATAAAGCACGTCAAGAAACTAGAGAAAGTACAAAGGTTTGCAACAAGGTTAGTTCCAGAGCTAAGGGGAATGTCCTATGAAGAAAGATTAAGGGAAATCGGCCTGACGACACTGGAGGACAGGAGGGTCAGGGGAGACATGATAACGACACATAAAATACTGCGTGGAATAGACAAGGTGGACAAGGACAGGATGTTCCAGGGAGGGGACACAGAAACAAGAGGCCACAATTGGAAGTTGAAGACACAAATGAGTCAGAGAGATAGTAGGAAGTATTTCTTCAGTCATAGAGTTGTAAGGCAGTGGAATAGCCTAGAAAATGACGTAGTGGAGGCAGGAACCATACAGTTTTAAGACGAGGTTTGATAAAGCTCATGGAGCGGGGAGAGAGAGGGCCTAGTAGCAACCGGTGAAGAGGCGGGGCCAGGAGCTAGGACTCGACCCCTGCAACCACAAATAGGTGAGTACAAATAGGTGAGTACACACACACACACACACACACACACACACACACGATAATAACATAAAATACTGCAGGAATTGACATGGTGGGTAGAGACGGGATGTTTCAGAGTTGGGACACAGAAACAAGGGTTCAGAGTAGGAAGCTGAAGACTCAGATGAGTCACAGGGATGTTAGGAAGTTTTTCTTCAGCAGCAGAGTTGTCAGGAAGTGGAACAACCTGGAGAGTGATGTAGTGGAGGCAGGATCCACACACAGCTTTAAGAAGAGATACGATAAAGCTCATAGAGCAGTGAGAGAGTGGATCTAGTACCGACCAGCGAAGAAGCGGGGCCAGGAGCTGTGAATCGACCCCTGCAACCACAAACAGGTAAGTACACATACACAGACCATGGTGCTGTGTGGTGCTGGTCAGGAGTAAAATAATACGGGAGCGTCTCCATGTTACTGTACTCACCTAATTGTGGTTGCAGGGATCGAGACTCAGCTCCTGGCCCCGCCTCTTCACTGAGTGCTACTAGGTCCTCTCTCTCCCTGCTCCATGAGCTTTATCATACCTCATCTTGAAGCTATGTATGGTTCCTGCCTCTGCTACCTCACTTGCTAGGCTATTCCACTTTCTGACAGCTCTGACTGAAGAAATACTTCCTAACATCCCTTTGACTCATCTGGGTCTTCAGTTTCCAATTGTGACCCCTTGTTTCTGTCCCATCTCTGAAACATCCTGTCTCTGTCCACCTTGTCTATTCCACGCAGTATTTTGTATGTCGTTATGTCTTCCCTGACCCTCCTGTCCTCCAGTGTCGTCAGGCCGATTTCCCTTAACCTTTCTTCGCAGAACATTCCCCTTAGCTCTGGAACTAACCTTCTCGCAAATCTTTGCACTTTCTCTAATTTCTTGACGTGCTTCATCAAATGTGGGTTCTAAACAGGTGCTGCATACTCCAGTATGGGCCTGACGTACACAGTGTACAATGTCTTGAACGATTCCTTACTAAGGTATCGGAACGCTATTCTCAGGTTTGCCAGGCGCCCATATGCTGCAGCAGTTATCTGGTTGATGTGTATTTCTGGAGACGTGTTCGGTGTTATACTCGCCCCAAGATCTTTCTCCTTGAGCGAGGTTTGCAGTCTTTGGCCACCTAGCCTATACTCCGTCTGCGGTCTTCTTTGCAGCGCCCTTCCTGTTATACGCGCCTGATCCTCTAGCTACTGCACCAGTCTCCTGTGAAGAACTGTGTCGAAGGCCTTCTTGCAGTCCAAGAAGATGCAATCTACTCGCCCCTCTCTCTCGTGTCTTACTTCTGTTACTTTATCATAAAATTCCAGTAGGTTTGTGACACAGGATTTGCCTTCCATGAATCCATGCTCGTTGGCGTTTATACTCTTGTTCCGTTCCAGGTGCTCCACCATTCTCCTGATAATCTTCTCCATGACTTTGCATACTATACACGTACACCCTATACTGTACACCCTTCCAAATGTGTACTCGCCTAGTTGTGGTTGCAGGGGTCGATTCACAGCTCCTGGCCACGCCTCTTCACTGTGTGTGTGTGTGTGTGTGTGTGTGTGTGTGTGTGTGTGTGTGTGTGTGTGTGTGTGTGTGTGTGTGTGTGTGTGTGTGTGTGTGTCATAACATAAAAACTAGTCTCGTTCATCTTCTCGTAACCTCCCCCCCCCCCCGAGAAAAAAAAAAGAATGTCCTTGAGGTAGCCAGACTGTTGACCCAAGACTTAGTGACAGTCCCACAGCATCCAGGAAAACATCCCCTCCTCTCACAGCATCCAGGATAATATTCCCTCCTTCCACAGCATCCAGGAAAACATCCCCTCACAGCATCCAGGATAACATTCACTCCTCCCACAGCATCCAGGATAACATCCCCTCCTTCCACAGCATCCAGGATAACATTCACTCCTCCCACAGCAACCAGACAACATTCACTCCTCCCACAGCAACCAGACAACATTCCCTCTCACAGCATCCAGGATAACATTCACTCCTCTCACAGCATCCAGACATTCCCTCTCACAGCATCCAGGATAACATTCTCTCCTCACAGCATCCATGATAACATTCCCTCCTCACAGCATCCATGATAACATTCCCTCCTCACAGCATCCAGGATAACATCCCCTCCTTCCACAGCATCCAGGATAACATCCCCTCCTTCCACAGCATCCAGGATAACATTCCCTCCTCACAGCATCCAGGATAACATCCCCTCCTTCCACAGCATCCAGGATAACATCCCCTCCTTCCACAGCATCCAGGATAACATTCCCTCCTCCTCACAGCATCCAGGATAACATCCCCTCCTTCCACAGCATCCAGGATAACATTCCCTCCTCCTCACAGCATCCAGGATAACATTCCCTCCTCACAGCATCCAGGATAACATTCCCTCCTCCTCACAGCATCCAGGATAACATTCCCTCCTCCTCACAGCATCCAGGATAACATTCCCTCCTCCTCACAGCATCCAGGATAACATTCCCTCCTCCTCACAGCATCCAGGATAACATTCCCTCCTCCTCACAGCATCCAGGATATTCCCTCCTCACAGCATCCAGGATAACATTCCCTCCTCACAGCATCCAGGATAACATTCACTCCTCTCACAGCAGCACTAGAACCTACTGAGCAGCATTCCCAGCAGCACTCTTGTTTTTCAAAGCAGAACTCGTTATAAACCACACAAGCAGCTAGCAGAATGATACACTATTACACAGCCACTATGTCAACAAGGCAACGTTTCGTCCAGCAAGCCCCTGGTGGGCGAAACAGCTTCACAATAACATGTCACAACCTGAACTCTGTCTGGTTATATCTTAGCTTGTGTAAATAAAAGAGTCGGAATCCTTTCCATGATGGTCACAACTCTGACTTGCACGGACAAGTGGGATCAAGTAGCCTTCCCTGCTGGAAGTAAGGAACACGGGGGACTGGAATAAGGAACACGGGGATTGGGAGACAAGATTAGCTTGCGTTAAATGGATCGGCCGTCACCAAGAAGTGAATCTGAAACGGGGAAGATAGTCAGTCTCGACGGTTGTAGGGTTGGATACCTTCTATCTTCCCCACTCTACCCCAACCCCCTCACCATCCTTCCACATAAAAAAAAAAAAAACTGAACACACTCATGCATACGATCCGACCCGACACCTCTCAAGGCTCCCACCTACTAATTTAGGATCTGAACCTACGCAAGTATGAGATCCAGACCGACTTAAGAGCTACCACAGTCTCTGCTGCCACACTGCCACCATCACAATCCGTTGTTGTCATCCTCACAATCACCACCACCATCACTCAATAAGCTTACAGAAGCCTACGGACAACAGACAAAAAAAATGAGATTCAGAGGTATGGAAGCCTCTTCCTCTGTTGTGAGAGCGTTCGTGAACACGGGATCTGAAGTTACATCAATTTTTGTTCGTGTGGCGAGGCAGAAGGGAATCCGCATTTGTGGGGTGTGTGTGTGTGTGTGTGTGTGTGTTGTGTGTTGTGTGTGTGTGTGTGTGTGTGTGTGTGTTGTGTGTGTGTGTGTGTGTGTGTGTGTGCGTGTGCGTGTCGTTGTTGTGTTATCGTAATACTGTGTTGTACGTTTGTGTTATTGTGTAGTGTTTTAGGACGAGACTTGTGCTGGGGTGTTTTAGTTCCTTATGCTTACGCATTTTGTGTTTATGTATTGTATGTGGAGCAAATACACACACATTCTCTCTCTCTCTCTCTCTCTCTCTCTCTCTCTCTCTCTCTCTCTCTCTCTCTCTCTCTCTCTCTCTCTCTCACTCACTCACTCACTACACACACACACACACACACACACACACACACACACACACACACACACACACACACACACACACACACACACAACCCTCCATGTAGCAGTGTTTACCTAAGTCTTGCCTCAGAGACTACGTAATGTTTAATCTCATTGTACAGTCTAACAACCTCATCTAAATCAACAGTCATTCATTAGTCTGAGTAAGGTTTAATAGCCTTCTAACCTTAATACATTCAGTTTTTCAACACTTCCTCCAGCCTGATGTACGATCTTTCATTATCCATTCCTTGAATATTTCCTAAGCTATATTACGGAGGTGAGTCAGGTAGCGGATAGTTTTAGGTGAGAGGTTAGAAAGTGTTAGGCTAGAAGGTTTAAGATATATGGGAGTGGGCGGCCGTGTCGACAGATGGAATTATTGAAGACGAGGAGAAAAAATGAAGGTGGTGGGTCCAGGCATCTGTGGAAAGGAAGAAATTTATCTTTGGAGGCAGAAAAAAAACATGTAATGCACCAGGAGTAGTGTTACCAACATGTTTATATGGGTTTGAGTCATGGGATTTAAATGTTGCAGTAAGAGCAATGTGTAGGGTGAATGTTGATGATTAAGACACTTGTCGGTATTTTATCCACTTGTCGGTATTTTATCCACTTGTCGGTATTTTATACCATTATCGACATAACAAGGCGAATGTTACGCAGATAATTCGGGCGTAGAAATTAGAAGATGGTGTGAGGTTATGAGGGTTGAGGGGGGGGGGTTGAAGTAGTCTGGGCATTTAGATGGAAACAAAACAGGTTAAACCAGAGGTTGTATTAGTCTAGAGTTGAAGAATGGAGAGGAAGGGATGTCTCAGGAGTTAAAGGTAGGAAGTAAAGAAGGTTTTGAGTCCTAGGGGCTTAAGCATCCAACAGGAATGTGTGAGCATGTTAGAATCTGAGTTAATAAGGCATAATCGGTTTTAGGGTCTGACGTGCTGTTGGAGTGTCATGAACCTTTTGAGGGGACTCGGGGAAACTAGTTAGTCGGATTCGAGTCCTGGAGGTGGGAAGTACAGTGCCTGCACTCTGAAGGAGGAGTAAGAGACTGTTGCAGTTCAGAGAATCATTTGAACTGTAATGTCAGCCCACTTCTGGCAAGACAGCTGTTGAAAGAGTGATGGTGAATGTGCTTCCTTATTTTGATTACCTTACTTCGGCAGGAGGCGGCGGGGGTATTCAACAATACCTGGGAATAAACACCCATTGTATCACGTCGGCAGAATATTTTCAGTGATAATCTTCAAGGTCGAAGAATGTTAAAGATGGATGAGAATACTGAGAGATTTTGGAGGAATGAGGAAGTGGCTGTGTCCCAAACATAGCACCACCAGTGCCCAGTACACCACCACCATCAGTCTCCAGTACACCAGTCCCCAGTACACCAGTGGTGTTGGGGAGGCAGGGACAGCCGCCTCTGTGACGTTAGTGAGGTAGGAATGGTAATCTAGTGGAGCCAAGGACAACAACAGTAAGACAAGTAAGGAAGTGTGTATACTCCCGTTGAAACTTGACACGACAAAAGCACTGGGACCTATTAAAGTATCACCTTGAGTAATGAAAGCAGGAGCACCGTACCAAAAATAATATATCTTTATTTCTACAAGTACATGTACAAGGTATACAGTCCTAGCTGACATCAGTGACACACTACTGTATTATATAGAAAGCCTCTTGTTATGCAGAGCATTTCGGGCACATTAGGTCAGTTTTCTCCCAGGATGCGACCCGCACCAGCCGACTAACACCCAGGTACTCATTTTACTGATGGGTGAACATAGACAACCAGTGTAAAGAAACACGCCCAATGTTTTCACCCTCGCCGGGAATCGATCCCAGACCCTCAGCGTGCGAAGCGAGAGCTTTTGCCACCAGGCCACGGGCCAGCGTACTGTCAGCAATACTCTGCTGTATTGGTTATATTGGTTTATTGTTGCTATATTATGAAGAAGCCTACCGTGTAGACGAAACGTTTCGGAATGAAGATGCCCAACTGCTGCACATGTGTCTTACTGGCCAACCTGTCAGTACCGTATACCAGTGGCATATTCACAATGAAGGGAAAACACAGGTTTCAGAATGAGCTTCGTATGTGACAATGTGTTGCTTTAGTAAGAGACTGAATAGATATATGAGAGAAAGGGGCTGGGTTGGATTGGTACCTGAGGTGGTCAGTCCCTCAGCCTGGAGAAGTTTTGTTCCATAGTTTTGTTCCACACTATGGAACAAAACTCTTCTCCAGGCTGAGGGACTGACCACCTCAAAACTGTCTTCGATGGTGATGGACTGATTACATCGTCTTCACTTCTCTACTGCTCCTGCCAACTTTTCTGTACTAGACTGAAGAAGCCTACTATGTAGACGAAACGTTTTTCGTACATAGGCGAAACGTCAGGAAGAGAAGAGATGTAGTATGTTGTGGACTGCATGTTCGGGTTCGATACGGCGTAAGTTGTCAGTGGCCCTATACACCCCAACACCGAGACGAGGATTCGCAGACTGGAGAAGGAAACTAGGGTAAGAGGAAATGTATTACCCCGGGTTATTCTGGGTAGCTAACCCTCCCTACCCCGGATTGCTCTGGATGATCAACCCTCCTGGGTTAAAAATCTGAACAAATTCTTATCATATCTCGTATTAAAAAGTGCAGTATATCCAGACTGGATCCAACGTTGAGGAGAATGTGATAACTAGGCTCATATATCTGGAAGAATGAGATGGCTAGGTCTTATCTCAGGTAGAAAGAACAAGAGGAAATACGGTCACGACATAAAAAATACCCCTTACGGTAGGGTCTTTACAAGAGGAGGAGTTAGAACAGAATAACGTGGACGGAAATTACCCAAGCCCAGATGAGCCACAGGGATACAAAAAAAAATCTTTCGGCATGAGTGGTACAGATATGAATTGATCTGAGGAATGATAAAGTACCAGACGACTCCTCAGTGAAGAGGCGGGGCCAGGAGCTGTGGATCGACCCCAGCAACCACAATTAGGTGAGTACGGTTTTAAAAGGAAATAACTATGACGACTGCAGTTCGTGTCAGCCCATGGAATGTCATAGTCAGTCAGTCTCTCACTCTCTTAACACACACACACACACACACACACACACACACACCACACACACACACACGTGGAGTTCCTCTGGTGTTAATTCGTAATTCAAGACTGTGATAATTGGATGATTGATAATATTATTCTTCGATGTTTGGTGTTGTTGTGTGAGGAAGAACAACACATCATCATTGAGGATGTTGTAGACCTGAGGTTGTGCCACACTCCCTTCCTCCCTCCCTTTCTTCTGTCCTCCATTTCTTCCCTCCACTCTCCATATCTGTCCTTTTCATCCACCATCTCTCCATTCTCTGCCCTTCCTTCTATCTTCCTCCCTCTCTCCCCTTCCTTCTATCTTTCTTCCTCTCTCCCCTTCCTTCTATCTTCCTCCCTCTCTCCCCTTCCTTCTATCTTTCTTCCTCTCTCCCCTTCCTTCTATCTTTCTTCCTCTCTCCCCTTCCTTCTATCTTCCTCCCTCTCTCCCCTTCCTTCTATCTTCCTCCCTCTCTCCCCTTCCTTCTATCTCCCTCTCTCCCCTTCCTTCTATCTTCCTCCCTCTCTCCCCTTCCTTTTTTTTTTTTTTTTTTTTTTTTACACAGGGTTTGACAAGGTTAAGGATCCCTAGCTTTATTGACAGCTATATTACAGGTTAAGGATTCCTAACTTTATTGGCAAGCTAAGAGCTGTTACCTACATCAGCTCATTTGAAAGCATTTTTATTGTTATGAGACATACAAGTACGGGACAGGATGAAGTTGGAGCCATCTGTGGGCCAGCATTTTCATTTGATCAACTGACTTTATCTCGTTGACATCATTATGCTGTACGAATGTGTTCCATACTCGAGTCATCCTGGGTATGTATGATCTCAGATGGAGTGATGTTCTGGAGAAGGGTACAGCCAGAGTGAAGTTGCTGCTTTCTGCCCGTCTTGTGGCATAAAAGCTTGTTTCACGCTGTCCTCGAAGTGGATCCAAGTGTGGTATTTTGACAATATTGGCCTTGTACATAACAGTAAGGCCACCCACATCCCTCCTATGTTGGAGGCTCTGCTGAAATGACAGATCTATCCAGGATGGGTCCAGGCGAGAGATGAGACGTCTTGCTCCGTTCTCTACTCTGTCAAGCAGTCGCAGATGAGAGGGGGGGCAGGCAAACCAAGAAAGTGGAGCATACTCAAGGTGTGAGCGTACTTGTGCCTCGTACAGGATCTTGCAACCCCTACTGTCAAGCAGATGCGAGATACGGCGAAGTGCTGTAAGCTTCCTGGCTGCTTTGTTTGCAAGATTTACAACATGGTTCTTCATGGTATCTTCCTTCCTCTCTCCCCTTCCTTCTATCTTCCTCCCTCTCTCCCCTTCCTTCTATCTTCCTCCCTCTCTCCCCTTCCTCCCTCTCTCCCCTTCCTTCTATCTTCCTCCCTCTCTCCCCTTCCTTCTATCTTCCTCCCTCTCTCCCCTTCCCTCTGTCTTCCTCCCTCTCTCCCCTTCCCTCTGTCTTCCTCCATCCTCCCTCCCTCTCTCCCCTTCCCTCTGTCTTCCTCCCTCCATCCTCCCTCCCTCCCTCAGTCCTCCCCTCCCTCCCTCCCCCCCTTCTCTCACCCCAAACATGGTTGGTCAAGGTCCTTGCATCATCCTGGCAGAGTGCTGGAGCACACACTCGCACCTGTGTGTTGGAGCACTCGCACCTGTGCACCCCATGTCACCCTGAGTGTGCTTGCTGTGTGCCTGGCTGCTGTGGCCGCAGCTTCCTCACAGACTGCGATAAAACTGACCCCCTGCGGCACTCAAGGTGCCGCAGATCTGTCTAGGAGAGAAGCACCGCAAGGGGATGATGGCTTGACGTGGGTGTTGGTGGTGCTGGAGACGGTGAGTGGGGGTTAGTGGTGGTTGTGGTGACGTGGTGGTGGTGGTTATGGTGGTGGGAAAGGGCTGGACAACTTTCAATCACATGGTCCCTCCCCTCTTATATCCCCCTCCCATTCCCCCTCCCATCCCCCCCCTCACCCACATCTACCAGAATCGACATAAAATGCATCGCTGGTGTGTAAAATTGGGTTGATTAAAATGAAACAAACAAACATGCCTGAATTTCAGTTTTGGTTGATAGGCGAGTGGTTGGTTACCATGATGTGTGGTTGAGGACAGGTGTGTACAGGTAAAGACACACCAGCAGGAAGGTACGTGGCCAGCAGGTGTCAAGGCAGGGGCGTGGCCAGCAGGTGTGTCAAGGCAGGGGCGTGGCCAGCAGGTGTGTCAAGGCAGGGGCGTGGCCAGCAGGTGTGTCAAGGACAATAGTCATGAAGCTAGTTGCAGGTGTGGGTGACCTTTGTGCGGTGTTACATAGGTCATTCCCCGATATTTTCTTTGAGTGTAATAGGCAGAGACGGGACTGATTACCTCACTCCTGATCTTCAACCACTCTGTATTGGACTGAGGAAGCCACTGGTTGGCGAAGTGTTTCCACAGTAAAGGTACCCAAGTGTTGCACAAGTGATTAATTAAATCACATAATGTTCATTCAAGGAAACTAAATTTCTTAACAGGCCCGTGGCCTGGTTGGCAACGCTTTCGCCTCACACACTGTGGTTCGTTCCCCTGCCGTTCCCCGGGTGGAAACACTGGACGTGTTTCCTTACACCTGTTGTTCCCGTTTACCTAGCAATTATTAGGTACCTGGGTGTTTGTGGATTGGTGTGGGTGGCATCCTGGGGGACAAGATTGAAGGACGACAATGGAAATAAGACGGACAGTCCTTGATGACGCACCGACTTTCTTGGGTTATCCTGGGTGGCTAACCCTCCCAACCCTGGGTTATCCTGGGTGGCTAACCCTCTCAACCCTGGGTTATCCTGGGTGGCTAACCCCCTCAACCCTGGGTTATCCTGGGTGGCTAACCCTCCCAACCCTGGGTTATCCTGGGTAGTTAACCCTCCCAACCCTGGGTTATCCTGGGTAGCTAACCCTCCCAACCCTGGGTTATCCTGGGTAGCTAACCCTCCCAACCCTGGGATATCCTGGGAGGCTAACCCTAGCAACCCTGGGTGGCTAACCCTCCCTCCCCTGGGTTATCTTGGGTGGCTAACCCTCCCAACCCTGGGTTATCCTGGGTGGCTAACCCTCCCTACCCTGGGTGGCTAACCCTCCCAACCCTGGGTTATCCTGGGTGGCTAACCCTCCCTACCCTGGGTGGCTAACCCTCCCAACTCTGGGTTATCCTGGGTGGCTAACCCTCCCAACCCTGGGTTATCCTGGGTAGCTAACCCTCCCTACCTTGGGTTATCCTGAGTGGCTAACCCTCCCAACCCTGGGTTATCCTGGGTAGCTAACCCTCCCAACCCTGGGTTATCCTGGGTAGCTAACCCTCCCAACCCTGGATTATCCTGGGTGGCTAACCCTACCAACCCTGGGTTATCCTGGGTGGCTAACCCTCCCAACCCTGGGTTATCCTGGGTGGCTAACCCTCCCAACCCTGAGTTATCCTGGGTAGCTAACCCTCCCAACCCTGGGTTATCCTGGGTGGCTAACCCTCCCAACCCTGAGTTATCCTGGGTAGCTAACCCTCCCTACCCTGGGTTATCCTGGGTGGCTAACCCTCCCTACCCTGGGTTATCCTGGGTGGCTAACCCTCCCTACCCTGGGTTATCCTGGGTGGCTAACCCTCCCTACCCTGGGTTATCCTGGGTTGGGAGGGTTAAAAATCCGAACAAAATCTTAACTTACTTAAAACTTAGACTCGGGTAAATCTTACTTAGAGGTAATTTTATATTTTATAACCTATATTGGTCCCAGTTTCTTTTTTTGTGGAAGAAACCAAGAAATTTAAAAAAAAAAATTAACGTGATAATTTCCGATTTTCCCTAGACAATAACCCGCACACGGACGTTTCGGTCCGACTTGGACTATTTACAAGTCGGACTGAAACGTCGTGGTAAGCTTCTCTCTCCTGTGTGCGTGTTATTTGTGTATTGTTCCAGTCATGGTATTGTGTCTTCTTATTCTTCCCAGTGTTCCATATCTATGGTAACTTGACAATGAAAATTCCGAGCGGAGTAGTGCAGGATACTGATTCCTCTGACATAAAAGAATTCCTCTTTATTTAAGCATCAAAGACTGGTGTTAGGTGTTGGTAGCAGTGAGAGAATTAAATCCTGCGTTATGTTGTTCGATCGTCTATTGTTTTATGTTGTCATTCGATCGTCTATTGTTTTATGTTGTCATTCGATCGTCTATTGTTTTATGTTGCCATTCGATCGTCTATTGTTTTATGTTGCCATTCGATCGTCGATTGTTTTATGTTGTCATTCGATCGTCGATTGTTTTATGTTGTCATTCGATCGTCTATTGTTTTATGTTGTCATTCGATCGTCTATTGTTTTATGACATTCGATCGTCTATTGTTATGTTGTCATTCGATCGTCTATTTTATGTTGTCATTCGATCGTCTATTGTTTTATGTTGTCTCCATGTGATAACTTGTGGACACCAAATCCCATTCACTTCAAACCTTCAACGCTAATACTTAAATGCAGGAGAAACTTTTGTCTCACTCGGCACTAATCCTTTAGCGTGCCTTGACGTACAGGAGCCAGGGGTTATGCAACATGGTGTCTTGTAGCTGGGAAGGTAGCGCACTCAACTTAGACACTGAGGTTCGTGATTCGATCCCCGGTACGGGTGACAACATTAAGACCTGTTTCCTTGAGACACCTGCTGTTCATGTTCACCTAGCAGTAAAGTAGGTACCTGGGTGTTAATCGACTGGTGTGAGTCGCATCCTGGGGACAAAATTAACCTAATTTGCCCGAACTGCTGTGCATGACAAAGGACATTCTATATAGTAGTATGTCACTGATGTCAGCTATGACCTGTATACCTTGTACATGTACTTGTGGAAATAAATATTATTATTATTATTATTATTATTATTATTATTATTATTATTATTAATTTATTGGTTTAGAAAATAGGTTAATAATAATAATATCTTTATTTCTACAAGTACACGTACAAGGTATACAGTCCTAGCTGACATCAATGATATACTACTGTATAGAAAGTCGCTTGTTACCTGGACCTGGAGTTTACCTGGAGAGAGTTTCGGGGGTCAACGCCCCCGCGGCCCGGTCTGTGACCAGGCCTCCTGGTGGATCAGCGCCTGATCAACCAGGCTGTTGCTGCTGGCTGCACGCAAACCAACGTACGAGCCACAGCCCGGCTGATCAGGAACTGACTTTAGGTGCTTGTCCAGTGCCAGCTTGAAGACTGCCAGGGGTCTGTTATGCAGAACATTTCGGGCAAATTAGGTCATTTTATCCCAGGATGCGATCCACACCAGTCGACTAACACCCAGGTACCCATTTTACTGATGGGTGAACACAGACAACCGGTGTAAGGAAACACGCCCAATGTTTTTATCCTCGCCGGGAATCAAACCCATACCCACCTTGTGAAGCGAGAACTTTAGCCACCAGGCCATGGGGCACTGAAGAATGTGACGCTTGTGCAATAAAGATACCCAAGTGTTGCACAAGCACCACATTCTGCAACATGGGGATACCTTTCTTGCATTACGCAGCAACCGAAATACCTCTAGTTTTTAATAAAACAAGAATTGTATAAGAGAGATGGTGGTAAGAAGTGCTCGCGAGGGGAAACTTAAGTTTTCAGACCGTGGTAAGCTGGATGATACCGTCCCTCTGATGACCACGATGCTGCCCACCACAGCTCGTCTCTCGTCTTGGTGTCCCACGGTGTCCCTTGGTAGTGCTCGTTATGGCTTTCAGACCCGTGGTATTTCTATGTTATCGCCCCTATGTGCTTGGTAATACCAGGTCATCACTGTTGTGCTTGTTAATACCAGGTCATCACTGTTGTGCTTGTTAATACCAGGTCATTACTGCTGTGCTTGGTAATACCAGGTCATCACTGCTGTGCTTGGTAATACCAGGTCATCACTGCTGTGCTTGGTAATACCAGGTCATCACTGCTGTGCTTGGTAATACCAGGTCATCACTGCTGTGCTTGGTAATACCAGGTCATCACTGCTGTGCTTGGTAATACCAGGTCATCACTGCTGTGCTTGGTAATACCAGGTCATCACTGCTGTGCTTGTTAATACCAGGTCATCACTGCTGTGCTTGTTAATACCAGGTCATCACTGCTGTGCTTGGTAATACCAGGTCATCACTGCTGTGCTTGTTAATACCAGGTCATCACTGCTGTGCTTGTTAATACCAGGTCATCACTGCTGTGCTTGGTAATACCAGGTCATCACTGCTGTGCTTGGTAATACCAGGTCATCACTGCTGTGCTTGTTAATACCAGGTCATTACTGCTGTGCTTGGTAATACCAGGTCATCACTGGTGTGCTTGGTAATCGAAAATCACCTCTTTCAGCAGACTTTTGGACTACCCATGGGTTCGCCACTCAGTGCGGTCCTGGCGAACCTATACATGGAACATCTAAAAGCCGAACGTTTCTCCACCATTATTCCTTCGTCTGTCACCTGGCTCCGTTATGTTGACGACGTTCTCCTCATAACTCCTAAACGCTTCAATGTTCAAGCTCTCCAAGACAAGCTCAACCAGGTCGAGCCTTCAATCCAGTTCACAATTGAAGAAGAAGCAATAATGTAAGATAAAGAAGAAACATGTTGTATAACTTTACCTTGAAAATCTAGTCGACTTGTCACTGCTGATTAAAAGGAAAGACCACTGATGTTCTACTTTGCAAAGCTGACCACGAACTTCGTTTTAAAGTCTATCGAAAACCCACCAACCAAAACGATCTTCTCCACTTTTACTCTCACCACGACACCAAAACCAAACGTGGTGTAATTATTGGCTTCTTCCTGCGTGCACTCAGAATCTGCAGCAATGAGTTTCTTGATGAAGAATGCACAATGATTGAACAAGTATTTTCTAAACTCCACTATCCTCGTCACTTCATCAGAGACTGCAGACGGCGGGCATTAAACATCTTCAACACACCCAGAGAAGACACTGCCGAGAAGAGATACATAGTCCTCCCCACCAACTCCATTGCCAAACACATTTCCAACATCTTTTCCAATACCTCATTTCAAGTATCTACCTCCACAACCACGACCATCAAGGACATTACCAGTGATAGACAGGTCAAGCTTCCACCCTCTGCAGGGGTATACATAATCCCTTGTAATGACTGCAACAAGTTATACGTGGGCGAAACATCAAGGGACCTCCAAACACGTATTTCAGAACACCAATACGCAAGCAGGTCTGACGACACAAGGTATGCCTGCGTACAACACCGTAATTCACACAACCACTTGATAAACTACAGAAACTCAAGACTTATCGCCACAGAAGACAACACTCAATACCGAAGAATCCTGGAATCATCACTTATTTCTATATCCGACAATTTCAACCAGAATAGTGGCTTCTACAACATAGCTGAACCACTTGCCAAGAAACTTCTTCATCGCTATCCCACATGAGAACACTGTGGGGGGTCTGCTCACAAACTTATTCAATCTCCTTTCCAAGCTACCCAAGATTTTAGACTCTATAACCCCACTCGGTACATCATCAGATGCAGCATTCTCCACCTGACCTCAGCATTCTGAACCTGACTATAAATACTCGCGTTCCTTCCGCCCCAGGTAGTTCTGTTTGTGACTTGAAAAAGCCCACTGTGTGGGCGAAACGTAGTCAATAAAGGATCACATTATACGGCATGTGTGTTTATATTTCCAGTGCTTGGTAATACCAGGTCATCACTGGTGTGCTTGGTAATACCAGGTCATCACTACTGTGCTTGGTAATGCCAGGTCATCACTGCTGTGCTTGGTAATGCCAGGTCATCACTGCTGTGCTTGGTAATGCCAGGTCATCACTGCTATGCTTGGTAATGCCAGGTCATCACTGCTGTGCTTGGTAATGCCAGGTCATCACTGCTGTGCTTGGTAATGCCAGGTCATCACTGCTGTGCTTGGTAATGCCAGGTCATCACTGCTGTGCTTGGTAATGCCAGGTCATCACTGCTGTGCTTGGTAATGCCAGGTCATCACTGCTGTGCTTGGTAATGCCAGGTCATCACTGCTGTGCTTGGTAATGCCAGGTCATCACTGCTGTGCTTGGTAATGCCAGGTCATCACTGCTATGCTTGGTAATGCCAAGTCATCACTGCTGTGCTTGGTAATGCCAAGTCATCACTGCTGTGCTTGGTAATGCCAGGTCATCACTGCTGTGCTTGGTAATGCCAGGTCATCACTGCTGTGCTTGGTAATGCCAGGTCATCACTGCTGTGCTTGGTAATGCCAGGTCATCACTGCTGTGCTTGGTAATGCCAGGTCATCACTGCTGTGCTTGGTAATGCCAGGTCATCACTGCTGTGCTTGGTAATACCAGGTCATCACTGCTGTGCTTGGTAATACCAGGTCATCACTGTTGTGCTTGGTAATACCAGGTCATCACTGCTGTGCTTGGTAATACCAGGTCATCACTGCTGTGCTTGGTAATACCAGGTGATCACTGCTGTGCTTGGTAATACCAGGTGATCACTTCTGTGCTTGTTAATACCAGGTCATCACTTCTGTGCTTGTTAATACCAGGTCATCACTGCTGTGCTTGGTAATACCAGGTCATCACTGCTGTGCTTGGTAATACCAGGTCATCACTGCTGTGCTTGGTAATACCAGGTCATCACTGCTGTGCTTGGTAATACCAGGTCATCACTACTGTGCTTGGTAATACCAGGTCATCACTGCTGTGATTGGTAATACCAGGTCATCACTCCACTGTCCTTGATACCTCGGGTCGTCGCCCCGGTGGTTTTGGAACTGCCACTGCAGTGCCCCCCGCCCCTCCCATCTCCCCGTCCTTCCTCCAGCCACTGAGATTAAAAAAAAAGGACAGATGGGATGACTTGACTGTCCTTCGAGGCCTCCGCCAGGCTCCTGGCCCTTTGTAACTTGCCGCCGTGTTTGTGTTCACTGTGTACCTTGATACACACACACACACACACACACACACACACACACACACACACACACACACATACACACACATGTAAAGAAACTAGAGAAAGTGCAAAGGTTTGCAACAAAACTAAGGTTATGTCCTACGAGGAGAGGTAAAGGGAAACCTGACGACAGTGGAGGACAGAAGAGATATGGGGGACATGATAATGACATATAAAATGCTGAGAGGAATTGGCAAGGTGGACAGAGACAATGTTCCAGAGATGGGACACAGCAACAAGGGGACACAATTGGAAGTTGAAGACTCAGATGGATCACAGGGATGTTAGGAAGTATTTCTTCAGTCACAGGGTAGTCAGTTTGGGAAGCGATGTAGTGGAGGCAGGATCCATTCATAGCTTAAAGCAGATACGATAAAGCTCATAGTGCAGGGAGTGACCCAGTAGCGACCAGTGAAGAGGCGGGGCCAGAAGCTATGACTCGGCCCCTGCAACAACTAGGTGAGTACACGCACCCATATATAACAGGCCTAGTGTCTAATCGACATGTGCCTAGGACAAAATGGTAACTCACACACACACACACACACACACACACACACACACACACACAACACACGAACGACCCCTGCAACCGCAGTTAGGTGAGTACACTAGAGAGTGAAGTAGTGGAGGCAGGATCCATACGTAGCTTTGGATTACGATAAAGCTCTTGAAGCAAGGAGAGAGTGGACATAGCAACTAACGAAGAGGCGTGGGGCCAGGAGCTAAGACGCTCGATCCCCTGCATCCACAAATAGATTAGTAAACACATTTCTTCAGAGTTGTCAGGAAGTGGAATAGTTTGGAAAGTGACGTAGTGGAGCCAGGAACCATGCATAGTTTTAAGACGAGGTTTGATAAAGTTCATGGAGCAGGGAGAGAGGGCCTGGTAGCGATCAGTGAAGAGGCGGGGGCCAGGAGCTAAGACTCAACCACTACAACCACAAATAAGCGAGTACACACAGCTCCTTGAGGGAAGAGTCGACTTTACCATTGAGTGGAGAGTCACCACGACTGCTGTGTCCACCAAACGTTACCTCCCTCCCAGACACCTTTACTGGTCCTGGCAACACACTGGCATAATGTACTCAAAATATGTAAATAAGGCACAACATGCGCGTTTTGATATGTTTATTATATACCCTTAATGTCCTTATATATAAGCAATTAATTACTTATTGCCATTGTAATCTTAAGCCCGAAATGCTCTGCATAACTATTGGGCTTTCTGTAGGCACAACTAAATGTCACCTATCTCCATATAAACATTGTATCATGATGAAATAAGTTATTATTATTATATATTAGATTATGCTGCACAATTTTGGTCACCGTATTATAGAATGGATATAAATGCACTGGAAAACGTACAGAGGATGATGACAAAGACGATCCCATCTATCAGAAATCTTCCCTATGAGGATAGCCTGAGGCCCTGAATCTGTACTCTCGACAGGCGTAGGATTACGGGGGATATGATCGAGGCGTATAAATGGAAAACGGGAATAAATAAAGAGGATAAATTAGACACATGTGCAACTCTTGGGTATCTTTATTGAGGAAACGTTTCGCCACACAGTGGCTTCATCAGTCCATACAAAGGAGAATCTTGAAGAACAGGAGGAGAATGAGGTAATCAGTCCCTCAACCTTGAGTCGATGTGGTCAGTCCATCAATCTTGATGGACTGACCACATCGACTCAAGATTGAGGGACTGATTACCTCATTCTCCTCCTGTTCTTCAAGATTCTCCTTTGTATGGACTGATGAAGCCACTGTGTGGCGAAACGTTTCCTGAATAAAGATTCCCATATGCTGCATAAGTGTCTCAGTCTTCAACTTGTCGGTTTTTCAAACCATTCATCACACACACAGTATGAGTGGTCTAGACCAGCTGAAGTGAGTGTCTGTCCTGCAGCCAGACAGTGTGTGTGAGGCAATAGCGTTGCCAACCAAGCCACGGGACACCAGTTCTGCGATACGTGCGCCTGTAACACTGTCTGGCCCTCTAGACGCTAGCGCACTGATAACCATTTTAACTTGTGTATAAAAAATCCATGAAAACCTGCTTACTTAAGAATAAAAGGAACACTTTATTAGGTCCTGTGGCTCATTCCAGCAGCTAATTACCTCTGTTCATGTATCTCGCCTATTTTTTGTCGACGTTCCAAAGAATTTGGTTAATCATATTCGCCAGTTATTTACAACTCTGTTGCTAAATCAACGCTAAGCAATATCCTTTCTAAATCGACATTTATCGAATTTCAATCCATTGTAGGCGTTCGATTCCTTTTAGAGAGATGTTTGATCTCTTTAGAATTCGGTCACTTTAGTGATACTTGATTTCTTTTGGTGGTGTTCGATCCCCTTAGTTGTGTTCTGTTATTCCTTTAGTAGCGTTGGATTTCTTTGGTGGCTTCTTAATGCAAACCCGACGCGGACTTAGCAATATTAAGGGTTCTCAAATACGGGTTTAGTGTTTTCGTATTAATAATAATGTTATGGAGGGTAGGCTGGATGGCAACTCGGTGTGGAAACAAGGTATACAGATGTTTCCTGACAGGTTCTTGCAAGACGCTCAACCTATGATGGTGAAAGTGAAAGTTATTGTAAAGGGCGATGTGCGGGGCTGTGCGTTTGGGTAGAGGGAGGGGGTAGCCAGGAGTCGGTAGATAAAGGGGTGGAGCAGGTGTCAGTAGAGTCAGGGAAGCAAGTTCCGCAGGGCCATCTCTGGCGCCTGTTCCGGTTCTCGTAAACAGTTCCACGGGGCCATACCCAGACACCATTACATTTCTTTATAGCAGACACAGTTAAAAATGCAGACTTCTGCTTGGCGTCATCTTTTTCTGGAGACATCAAAAGTAACCCAAACATTACCTCAGTAGAAGACGATAATTGAAATCAACAAAATCTTAGGCAACGTAAAGTTGTACATTTACCCACATCATTTTCCGACTGCTTCTAGGTGATAAAAGACAGAAAATGGAAAAAGCCAACGATACAAAACGCAGTCAATTCTAATCACAGAATATAAGAAAGATATCAAGAAAAATATGGGAATATTAACGAGAAACGACCTAACCTTTAATGACCACAACAAAGCCAATGTAGTCAAGGCCAGGAAAATTATAGGTGAATTATGGGAACTCTTCAGATAAGCTACGCCCGTGATGATGATACTCTTCAAAACACTTGTGTTCTCTCGTTTATAATACTCTCATGTTTATAACATCTCACAGCAAAAGGGATGTTAAATATACAGAGATCATTTACTGTTGTCATAGGTTTAGTTAAATATTAAAAATATTAGGACTGCCTCAATCACTCTGGGGATGGGGGGGGGGACTGTTTAGAGAAGATATCACAACGCATACACAGAAAATTACTAGGATGAGAGAGATGAGAGAATATTCTGATTGAACCCATAGAAAAAGCAGAGGTCGTTATAAGCACAGTTGAAGACCCTCATGTCAACATCCTTTGTCCAAGACTTCACTCTTCTTCCCAGAACCATAAAACAGATTCTACTGACGATACCTGAGTAACCAGGTTGTGATGGCTGTGCAGATCATAGGGCTGTACTTAGACATAGCCTTGTTGGTCAGGCAGTCAACGTGAACATCTTATGATCTGACCACAAGCAGGGCTGCGGGAGTTGAAAAACTCGCGATATCAGACACGGGTAAGTCAGAGGCGCAGGTTGGGTAGGATTCTCACAAGAATAAATACTACAACAATTCTCACGTCCTTGACAGTGATTCACAGCTTCAGCGGAAGCTGGTAATGGCTGTGATACCCTTGTGTAACTTCTCACTTACCTCTCACCGCCACCACTAATTCACCACCACCACCACCACTAATTCACCACCACCACCACCACTAATTCACCACCACCACCACTAATTCACCACCACCACCACTAATTCACCACCACCACCACCACCACTAATTCACCACCACCACCACTAATTCACCACCACCACCACTAATTCACCACCACCACCACTAATTCACCACCACCACCACCACTAATTCACCACCACCACCACCACCACTAATTCACCACCACCACCACTAATTCACCACCACCACCACTAATTCACCACCACCACCACTAATTCACCACCACCACCACTAATTCACCACCACCACCACTAATCCCCCACCACCACTTTACCCCTAACGCGCCTTCTTCCTTACATCATACCTAATACAGACCCCACCTTCCTCACCATAGACCCTTTGACATAGACTCCCTGACGCAACATTACTCTTTATACACGAGACGCTTGCCACTTCAGACCCTTTTTTCTCTCTCTCAGACTTGCCCACTCAAGCCTCAGGCACTCCCCCCCCCCACACACACACACGTACACAAGATCATCCCAGTCATACTAGGCAGGATTTGCAATGACTTAGCAATGACAAACATCATTTCGCCAGCTTCTCGTGAACAAATGTCAGGGTGAACATCACACTTGGAGTGTTTTGTTTTTGTTCAGAAGAGCCGGCAACTGCCAACAGCAACATCAACAGCAGGGAATGTAGCAACAGTAACAAAACCAGCAATAGCAACAACAGCAACAACAGCAATAGCAACAACAACAACAACACCAGCAATAGCAACAACAACAACAACACCAGCAATAGCAACAACACCAGCAATAGCAACAAAACCAGCAATAGCAACAACACCAGCAATAGCAACAACACCAGCAATAGCAACAAAACCAGCAATAGCAATAACACCAGCAATAGCAACAACACCAGCAATAGCAACAACACCAGCAATAGCAACAACACCAGCAATAGCAACAACACCAGCAATAGCAACAACACCAGCAATAGCAACAACACCAGCAACAGCAACACAAGTATCATCAGCAGGGAACTGTGGCAACAGCGATTCTGATGGTCATCGAATGCTATGTAACATGGTATAGTGGACGAGCTGTCAGGCTTCTGGTTCCTTATCTTTGCTCAGAGCTAGAGGCCGCAGTATTTCTTGGTGTGTGTGTGTATTATATATATATATATATATATATTATATATATATATATATATATATATATATATTATATATATATATATATATATATATATATATTATTTTTATTATCACACTGGCCGATTCCCACCAAGGCAGGGTGGCCCGAAAAAGAAAAACTTTCACCATCATTCACTCCATCACTGTCTTGCCAGAAGGGGCTTTACACTACAGTTTTTAAACTGCAACATTAACACCCCTCCTTCAGAGTGCAGGCACTGTACTTCCCATCTCCAGGACTCAAATCCGGCCTGCCGGTTTCCCTGAACCCCTTCATAAATGTTACTTTGCTCACACTCCAGCAGCACGTCAAGTATTAAAAACCATTTGTCTCCATTCACTCCTATCAAACACGCTCATGCATGCCTGCTGGAAGTCCAAGCCCCTCGCACACAAAACCTCCTTTACCCCCTCCCTCCAACCTTTCCTAGGCCGACCCCTACCCCGCCTTCCTTCCACTACAGACTGATACACTCTTAGTAAGTAAGTTTATTCAGGTATACACAAATACAGTTACATAAAATTATCATACATAGCAGCATATGTGTAGAAGTCATGTCTTACCTGGAGTTTACCTGGAGAGAGTTTCGGGGGTCAACGCCCCCGCGGCCCGGTCTGTGACCAGGCCTCCTGGTGGATCAGCGCCTGATCAACCAGGCTGTTGCTGCTGGCTGCACGCAAACCAACGTACGAGCCACAGCCCGGCTGATCAGGAACTGACTTTAGGTGCTTGTCCAGTGCCAGCTTGAAGACTGCCAGGGGTCTGTTGGTAATCCCCCTTATGTGTGCTGGGAGGCAGTTGAACAGTCTCGGGCCCCTGACACTTATTGTATGGTCTCTTAACGTGCTAGTGACACCCCTGCTTTTCATTGGGGGGATGGTGCATCGTCTGCCAAGTCTTTTGCTTTCGTAGTGGGTGATTTTCGTGTGCAAGTTCGGTACTAGTCCCTCTAGGATTTTCCAGGTGTATTAATCATGTATCTCTCCCTCCTGCGTTCCAGGGAATACAGGTTTAGAAACCTCAAGCGCTCCCAGTAATTGAGGTGTTTTATCTCCGTTATGCGCGGCGTGAAAGTTCTCTGTACATTTTCTAGGTCGGCAATTTCACCTGCCT
Organism: Cherax quadricarinatus; assembly: GCF_026875155.1. Taxonomy (NCBI): domain Eukaryota; kingdom Metazoa; phylum Arthropoda; class Malacostraca; order Decapoda; family Parastacidae; genus Cherax; species Cherax quadricarinatus. The sequence continues at coordinate 18,537,560 of NC_069433.1, forward strand.
TGAAAGGTGCTGTTAGAGTGCAGCAATATTCCAGCCTAGATAGAACAAGTGACCTGAAGAGTGTCATCATGGGCTTGGCCTCCCTAGTTTTGAAGGTTCTCATTATCCATCCTGTCATTTTTCTAGCAGATGCGATTGATACAATGTTATGGTCCTTGAAGGTGAGATCCTCCGACATAATCACTCCCAGGTCTTTGACGTTGGTGTTTTGCTCTATTTTGTGGCCAGAATTTGTTTTGTACTCTGATGAAGATTTAATTTCCTCATGTTTACCATATCTGAGTAATTGAAATTTCTCATCGTTGAACTTCATATTGTTTTCTGCAGCCCACTGAAAGATTTGGTTGATGTCCGCCTGGAGCCTTGCAGTGTCTGCAATGGAAGACACTGTAATGCAGATTCGGGTGTCATCCGCAAAGGAAGACACGGTGCTGTGGCTGACATCCTTGTCTATGTCGGATATGAGGATGAGGAACAAGATGGGAGCTAGTACTGTGCCTTGTGGAACAGAGCTTTTCACCGTAGCTGCCTCGGACTTTACTCTGTTGACGACTACTCTCTGTGTTCTGTTAGTGAGGAAATTATAGATCCATCGACCGACTTTTCCTGTTATTCCTTTAGCGCGCATTTTGTGCGCTATTACGCCATGGTCACACTTGTCGAAGGCTTTTGCAAAGTCTGTATATATTACATCTGCATTCCTTTTGTCTTCTAGTGCATTTAGGACCTTGTCGTAGTGATCCAGTAGTTGAGACAGACAGGAGCGACCTGTTCTAAACCCATGTTGCCCTGGGTTGTGTAACTGATGGGTTTCTAGATGGGTGGTGATCTTGCTTCTTAGGACCCTTTCAAAGATTTTTATGATATGGGATGTTAGTGCTATTGGTCTGTAGTTCTTTGCTGTTGCTTTACTGCCCCCTTTGTGGAGTGGGGCTATGTCTGTTGAAGTCATTCTGTTTCGCTCCATTCTCTACATGTCCGAACCACGTCAACAACCCTTCCTCAGCCCTCTGGACAACAGTTTTGGTAATCCCGCACCTCCTCCTAACTTCCAAACTACGAATTCTCTGCATTATATTCACACCACACATTACCCTCAGACATGACATCTCCACTGCCTCCAGCCTTCTCCTCGCTGCAACATTCATCACCCATGCTTCACACCCATATAAGAGCGTTGGTAAAACTATACTCTCATACATTCCTCTCTCTGCCTCCAAGGACAAAGTTCTTTGTCTCCACAGACTCCTAAGTGCACCACTCACCCTTTTCCCCTCATCAATTCTGATTCACCTCATCTTTCATAGACCCATCCGCTGACACGTCCACTCCCAAATATCTGAATACATTCACCTCCTCCATACTCTCTCAATCTAATCTGATATCCAATCTTTCATCACCTAATCTTTTTGTTATCCTCATAACCTTACTCTTTCCTGTATTCACTTTTAATTTTCTTCTTTTGCATACCCTACCAAATTCATCCACCAATCTCTGCAACTTCTCTTCAGAATCTCCCAAGAGCACAGTGTCATCAGCAAAGAGCAACTGTGACAACTCCCACTTTGTGTGATTCTTTATCTTTTAACTCCACGCCTCTTGCCAAGGCCCTCGCATTTACTTCTCTTACAACCCCATCTATAAATATATTAAACAACCACGGTGACATCACACATCCTTGTCTAAGGCCTACTTTTACTGGGAAATAATTTCCCTCTTTCCTACATACTCTAACTTGAGCCTCACTATCCTCGTAAAAACTCTTCACTGCTTTCAGTAACCTACCTCCTATACCATATACCTGCAACATCTGCCACATTGCCCCCCTATCCACCCTGTCATACGCCTTTTCCAAATCCATAAATGCCACAAAGACCTCTTTAGCCTTATCTAAATACTGTTCACTTATATGTTTCACTGTAAACACCTGGTCCACACACCCCCTACCTTTCCTAAAGCCTCCTTGTTAATCTGCTATCCTATTCTCCGTCTTACTCAATTCTTTCAATAATAACTCTACCATACACTTTACCAGGTATACACAACAGACTTATCCCCCTATAATTTTTGCACTCTCTTTTATCCCCTTTGCCTTTATACAAAGGAACTATGCATGCTCTCTGCCAATCCCTAGGTACCTTACCCTCTTCCATACATTTATTAAATAATTGCACCAACCACTCCAAAACTATATCCCCACCATATATAATATATATATATATATATATATATATAGTATATATATATATATATATATATATATATATATATATATATATATATATATATATATATATATATATATATATATATATATATATATATGTGTGTGTGTGTGTATTACTGTAACCCTGAACGAGTAGTATGTCCTCTGATCATGGTAAAATACCTAGCTCTGCTGGGTGTATTCTTGTAGGATTACATTGTCCTGTGGGTTAGAGCGTCATGTGTGATTTTCGCTCACCATGGGGCGGGCCAAAACGACATGGGTTCGAATCCTCGGTTAGTCAGTGTTGTTATTGATTATGTGTATATATATATATATATATATATATATATATATATATATATATATATATATATATATATATATATATATATATATATATATATATATATATATATATAATGTCGTGCCGAATATGTAAATCTGGTCAATTAGCAGGACTCCTTTAAAATTAAGTCCTTCCTAAAAATTTCTCTTGTACGTTTAAAGATATATTTTTTCATTAATGTTAATGTAAAAAAATTTAATTTTGCACCAAAAGAATCTTAGAAAACTTACCTAACCTTATTATAGCAAGAACAATTTATTTTAGCCTAACCCAACTATACATATTTTAGATTTGTTTACAATAATTTAATACTAAACAAACACAGTGAAATATATTTTTTTCGTTAGGTTCAGAATGATTTTGGCGAAATAATTGCATACACAAATTTTCGCTTGTCCTATATGGCAAGATGAGCGTTGCTATTTAAGCCAAGATCGCAAGTTCTGCCTGTTCGGCACGACATATATATATAATCTCCCACAAGGGAATGGAAAACTTTCGTGCTTTGTCAGGAGCTATGCCATCTTACAAGACTTGCAGAAGATAGGACGAGGGAAAAGATTCCTGGAGTATACATGAAGAGGGTTTCGGGGGTCAACGCTCCTGCAGCCTCGTCTGAGACCAGGCCTTGTGGTACATCAGGGTCTGATCAACCAGGCTGTTACTGCTGGCCGCACGTAAACAAACGTACGAACCATAGTCCGGCTGATCATACCTTGTCACAGTTGTGGAAGCCCTCAACCCCCCGGCAAAATTAACAGCTGGGGCAGTGAACTTTAGGGACGGCGGTGGTGCAGTGCAGACATGTTGCTTAAGAAGTAAGGCGGTTTAGGTCTGTGGTCCACCTGATCTAAGTTGGGAATTTAATGTTTCCGTTTCTCCTTCCGGAAGAAATATTTTTTTTTATTCCTGCGCATACCTGGGCAATATCTTTTTTTCCCCGGACACCGGGACGTAGGATTCAATAAAGCGTCAGCTTTGGCGGCCCTGAATAACCCTAACTACAACAACAACTGGTGCAGTCAGCGGCAGGGCAATATAATAATATCTTCATTTTTTATAAGTACACGTACAAGGTATACAGGCCTGACATCAATGACATACTGCTGTATAGAAACTCGCTTGTTATGCAGAGCATTTAGGGCAAATTAGGTCAATTTTGTCCCAGGGTGCGACCCACACCAGTCGACTGACATCCAGGCACCTGTTTTGCTAATGGGTCCTAATGTTTTCCACCCGTACCGACCCCTCAAGGAAGGTTCCTTGATGTTGGTGAGCGGCTCTTGATTTAGGGAATTGGATCTGTGCTCCAGTTCCCCGAATTAAGCCTGAATGCCTTCCACATCCCCCCCCCAGGCGCTGTATAATCCTCCGGGTTTAGCGCTTCCCCTTGATTGTAATAATAATCCACCCGTACCGAGGATTCGTTAGCGATCGAGGTACGTGACACCATAGACATCACAGACTCATTCACCAGCCTTCGTCGAGTGTGAACGTCTCGCCCTCGCCCGAGCATCGGTGACAATTTTTACCCGTTGTCTCTGGACGCTTGTCCTCATCTTTTTCTGCCCGCTAGACACGTTACATGAGGAGAGTCTTTCATTTGATATCTTATCTGTTCCATTCTTCCGCTCAGAGGATATTGTCTTGACGGTTTTGTGGGAATCCGGTACTAAATTCAGGTTGGGGTGTAGGTGTCCCTCCCTGGCAGGCTTGACAGCAAAGGTGCATCTGGCCTGTTTGGGAACTTTTATTATTTGTTTCTATATACCAAAAAAAAAATTGTTCAATTTCATTTTCTTTGGGCCTTCAGTTTATTGTATGTCTTGTACAATAATGCTGATACTTGGACTAGTTTGCAAGAAATGCTTTGCATATTACTGACTTTTGTGCCTACATAAAAGAAATGAAAATTGCATTAATAACAAAAAGGCACAATACCGTGACTGGAACAATACACAAATAACCCGCACATAAAAGAGAGAAGCTTACGACGACGTTTCGGTCCGACTTGGACCATTGACAAAGTGACTTTGTCAATGGTCCAAGTCGGACCGAAACGTCGTCGTAAGCTTCTCTCTCTTATGTGCGGGTTATTTGTGTAAAATTGCATTGTATTGTTGTTTGCATTTGTATTTGACCAACATTCGCAATAACCTCCACAAATGCTATAGCAAACTGTCCTACTTTAGTCAAAATTCCACTACTAGTTATAAGTTATTTTAAGGCTGCTCGAAATGATCTGCATAACCAGGAACTTTAATAAGCATTTAGGTACAAACACAACTTGTACCTGGCTGGTGGGGCTTCCAAGCCTGGCTCACAAAGCTCTTGCTTCACACGCTGAGTATCCGGGTTCGATTCCCGGTAGGGTAAAAACATTGGACGCGTTTCCTTACACCTGTTGTCCTATTCACCTAGTAAGTAGGCACCTGGGTGTTAGTTGACTGGTGTGGGTCGCATCCTGGGGGACAAAACTGAGGACCCCGATGGAAATAAGACAGACACTCCCTCGATGACGCAATCCCTTTCTTGGGTTAATTCCTCCTCCGGGATTAATAATCCGGACATATTTATAACTCCCCCCCCCCCCACAAAAAAATCAGTGATTTATTTCCATTGTGGTCCTTCTGTGAAATATGTTGATGATATTCCCATTTTCGTACCAACTATAAACCATTCTTTACAGAAATAATGGTTATCATTTCTTATTTTATTAATTCTTGATGGCCCAGCTCAGGGCAATATCTCCCCCCGTCCACCAGGAAGCTGTCACTGGCCCTTACAAACAACAACAAACACGACTGAACATAAAGGATGAGAGTTAACCCAACAGAGAAGAGAATGATGTCTCTGGAAGACATAAAAGCCTTTGCTAAACCCTATTATGGTAAGGAGGGATTCATCCAGTTCTTCGAAAAGCACCTTGTATTAACTGACGACTTAAATGATATGGTTGCCAAAAGCGACGTACATAACGCCTGTGCAAAGTTCTGCATTGAGGAAAATCTAGGCCCAGTGCCATCCATAAATAACATTGGTCTTCACCTGGCCAGGCTGGTCACCCGCAGGAGGGGTGCCACCAGCCACCAGCAATACTGCTTTTGTGGTCTGAAATTTATCAACTATTCCGGGACCTTCACGACCTTGCATCCAGCTAGGCGGGGCAGACCCAAAAAAGCAGTAACCAAAAGACCCCGATCCAAGCCGAGGAAGACTCAGAAGTTTGATGATGATGGTAAAGAAGACTGGGAGGTGAAGGACTGGTTCAGGTATGGTGATGGCTGTTTGGCCAAGAAAAAGAACAAGAAATTGTTTCTAGAGAAACAAAAATTACGTGCAGAAGCATTAGAGAAACAAAAACAACATAAAGAAACCTTGGATCAGAAAAAACCAGAGGAAGATGATAAAGGTTTTCATCCTTGTGTTGTAAAACACTCACTGCCTAAGAAGAAGCACAACTTCTGCAAGAAAGCAAACTAGGCGAAATCAGATATAAAGAAGTTATTTTTATTTTAAAATTATGCAGACTCCAGTTTAATTTAAATGCCCATAAGATGAATAGCACATGGGGTAATACAAAATAATAAGAAGACAGACTGAGAGGAACAACATACAGAAGACTTAAGTGGGTGAAATAAAGCCTTCAGTTAATGCTCATTCCATTTCATCCATATCAAAATGAAAAGGTAAATATTTTTTTTTTCAACACATCAGTCATCTCCCACCTAGGCAGGGTGACCCAAAAAGAAAATATTGATATTAATATCACATTTTTTGCACACCCTTCATCTTTACAGTCTCATTTCAGAGTCCTGGCAGTGATATACCACCCTCCTGAGGATGCCACCCACACCAGTCAGCTTACATCCAGGTACCTATTGACTGCCAGATAGGCAGAGGCACTAAGGGCCAGGAGACTTGCCATTGTCTCGCTTTGATGAAAATTGCTCCTGACCAACTTTCTGTTCTCTTTTCCACTTTTTTTTTCTCCCTTTCACCTCATTTATTCTTTTTTGCAGCTTTTTTTATTGATACTGTCATAACCAGTGAGGTTGGCACTTCCACACCAAGTGAGTTTTATCTAAGGTTGTTGCTAAAATATATTTCCATCTTTTATTCCTTCTTTCTACCTCAGTGCCTTTATCCTCCCTTCATTTTTTCTTCCCTTCATTCTTTTTCTTCATTCCTTCTTCCCTTCATGCCTTATTCTTCACTTGCTTTACTCTCTTCATTTCTTCTTCCTTCATTACTCCTTTAGTACAGACTAGTTTAGTCTTTACTGGACACCAGCAGTTATGCGGGATCTAGTAGCATTGTGTACTCACCTAATTGTGGTTGCAGGGGTCGAGACTCGGCTCCTGGTTCTGCCTCTTCACTGGTCACTACCAGGTCCTCTCTCTCCCCACTCCATGAGCTTTATCATACCTAGTCTTAAAACCATGTATGGTTCCTGCCTCCACTACATTACTTGCCAGACTATTCCACTTCCTGACAACTCTATGACTGAAGAAATACTTCCTAACATCCCTTTGACTCGGATGAGTCTTCAACTTTGTTCTGTGTCCCCTCTCTGGAACATCCTGTGTGGATGTAGTACTGTGTTCCTTGACTTGCTGCTCACGTGGGGAATCAAAAATGCAGAAGTTTTATCTGTATCTCCATTCACCTGTGAAATGAGATGATTAAGATTAATCTGTGACTAGTTGTATTGGTACACGAGTTAAATGCTAACGAAGAAAACTGTAATATACCCAGTTGTATAAATGGTTGTGACTGCTTTTTTGCAATTCTGCACAAGATTGTGTTGTATCTAGAATAGCTAATTGATTCTTATTGTGTAAGTTGTATCATGTACTGGTAGAAACAGATATTTTTATTATTATTATTACCTAATAAGTACATAGTGGTACAATAATGTACAATTTAGGTGGCAAATATAAATTTTTCCTTTTTTTTTTTTTTTTGTAATGCAATGATAATCGATTTCATTTCATTTCAGATCAGGAAGGTAGTAGATCTGGAGGCAAAGATGAATCTTCATGTAGTGATTCTGCTGCTTATCTGTTGAGTAATGAATTCTCTGCTGGTATGGAACACTCGAAGGATGGACAGAAAGACCTGGATGAGGACTCAGCATCCCTGGTAGCTTCATCAAGAGGCCTCCAGTAGTGTGGGTCAGGAAATGAATGTTGATTTTTGTAAGAAATGAAAGAAAGTTTAGCTCGATAACTAGATGTAACAATATAGGAGAGCATAGCTATGAGTATGTTGGTTGGTAGGGTACAAGGTGGAGAGGTAGATCATTGAAATGATGGAGAGATGTGTTCAGCTTTTAACTTTAAAGTGTGTTACAAATATCAGTTAAGGTAATGCTTATTCATTATATGCAGTGTAGTTTGTTGGAAATGAGCTAAGAGATTAAAGGTATAGACCCCTGACTGACATTATTTTACTTTGTACTGTACAATGAAAAATTATGCACCAAATTGATTCAGCATTGTTGAAAAACTTTCATCATTTTATTGCACTATATTGTGATTCATTCACCCCATTCCACATTGTTAAGAAAATATAGATGGTAAATATCGAAAGTAGTCTATTTTGATCGTCAGCTCTGGTATATGTTGTAAGATGCACCCTCACTTTTCTAGTCATCTCAGTGTAGTGGTGATGAAGCTTGTCCATCACAATGCTGTATTCTTATTGTGACGATTTTTGTGGTCCTCAGTTAAGGTGTAATATAACATTTAGATTTTATTTCTAACATAATGCATTTAATAAGCAGACAAGTGGGCAATGGTAAGGATGAATTTGTTTCTTGGTTGAGTTACGGTCTTTAGTTCATACATATTACGTATAAAAAATTAGGTAAATGATAAATATGACAAGGAAAAGAGGAAGGTTTATTTCTACTGTTTAGCTTAAACATTTCATTTGTTTTTTATTTATGTACCAGTACATTATTACTTTGACTATTTTATATACAAAGCATATACAGTGGAACCCCAGTTATAGGCCATAATCCATTCCAGAAGGTTGGCCTAAAACCTAATCAATATTTCCCATAAGAAATAATGTAAATACAATTAATCCGTTCCAGACACCTAAAAATATTAACTAAAAATACATTTTTTAAAGATTAATTATAGTTTTACATACACCAAACAATGAGAACTAAATAAAATAAATAAATGAACATTTAAATCACTGTTACATACCTTTATTGAAGACTTTTGTTGGCTTATGGAATTCAGGGAGGACTGATTTTTGTTTGGAAGGGGCATCCCCCTCCATAAGGCCATCAGGTATCAAAGCCCTCTCTGGGGTTACTTCCCTCCCTGCCTGCTACACCCTTGCTTTCCTCCTACACTTCCTGTCTGCCTGCCTGCTACACTCCCTGCTACACCCTGCCTCCCTACTACACTCCCTGCCTCCCTGCTACACTCCTTCCATACTACACTCCCTGCCTCCCTTCTCCACACCCTGTTTCCCTGCTACACTCCTTGCCTCCCTGCTACACTCCTTGCCTCCCTGCTACACTCCTTGCCTCCCTGCTACACTCCCTCCCTCCCTACTACACTCCCTCCCTCCCTACTACACTCCCCCCTCCATGCTAAACTCTCTTTTGCAACATTAGCTACCTTGATTTCTACTTTCTTTCCCAGGATGGAAGTGATTATTATTTTGGATTTCCCATACATCGTGGCAAGTTCTAGCACTCGAAAATCACTCTCATACTTTTCGACAACTTCTTTCTTAAATTTCATCGTGTTTCTCACTTTCTTTACCAAAGGAACTTTACTAGGAACTTTCTTTGGGCCCATGGTTGCTTATTTCGCAGTTGCAATCAACAAAAAAACACCAACAGTGGATGAAGCCACAAGGTATTCCTAATCCAACGAGAGAGAAACGCAGACTGAGTGTGATAAGCATGAGGAAGAGTGTCGCAGGTCGGTGGTTACATGTCTCGTATGGCTGATATCCGGAGCAAAATTTCGCTGATAAAAGTGCTTCATTTCCGAAATGGCCGATTTCCATAACAGCCTATAACCGGGGTTCCACTGTACTAGTCTTTTATGTAGTACAAACTAGGCTACCACAGTGCTGCTGTTGGCTCTTTTTTGGGTAAGGGTCTAATGGTATTATGATAAAAATTAGTAGAACAAAAGTTACATGAAAAGTGGTAGAATATCAGACATGGTAAATGATGAGAGCAGTAGTAAGAAAAAGTTACGCATATAATTATTTAAATAGTACATTTCAAAGAGTTTAAAGAAAATTTAACAGCTGTTTGAAAGATGGGAGTGGTAGTGTTATAAATTTTAAAATAATAATTTTGAGTGTTAATAGGAAAGCTCAGGACAAATGGATATGTCAGTTAAATATTGGATTATTTGTTTAAGTATAAATTTAAATATTTTTTTGAATGTATTTTGAAATAGAAGCCAGTTTACCGTTTTGCAAGAGATATTTAAGTAAAGATCCTATTTTGGTGTATTTGATGGCGTGAGGTAAATTGAGAAGGCCTAATAAAATGAACAGTTAAAAAAGATAATATTATATTTTTTCAATTCATTAATAAATTATGAAGGGGTGGTACTAGATTGTCACCAGCAGCAAGCAAAGTTCTTTGATAACAAAGGAAAGGGGTAATGGATATCTTTTATTACCTGGTAAAAGTGTGTACAGTTATATTGGAATTACCCTTAATCCAGATTTCTCACGAATTCTCATTCTTACTCACTCATTAGCACTTCTTATCTACTACAATTTTTTATATCAACATTAATGATATTTTCACCTCAGAGACGTCATGCTGTCCAAGAAGGAACTACCTCACTCGGAATATACTATTGCTCCTTCTCGGTGCTAAGACCGTGCGTTGACCCTAGTTAGCACAGTATGATTATAATAACCACACTTCCTAAATAATACTGCAGTACATGTTAGCGCTCTGCTATTGATTTTATGAAACTGGTAGCCAATGAATGACGTGGTACAGTATTGTATCTAAGTCGACATTTAGAGCAGATGAACATGATGGCTCTGAAGGTTTTTGCCAAAATTAATAGACAGGTTTTATAGTGAACATTACTTAACATATTAAAAGGCACTGCAGACCTTTTGGTTTATGATTGAAGTTTGATATCATCACCACATTGCCATTACTCATTCAAGTTTAAAGGAACTGGGCTTATTTACTATTTCCTCTGGATCAAATTTGAGTTAGTACCCATTCCTAGGTACTATGACCTGTGGGTTTAGCACTTTCCCTAGTTAAAAAAAAAAAATGGTTCTATTGACAAAGAAAATGCAGTACTTGTTCTGGGTTTTATTTTCATTATTAACATCTTCACATAAAAAGTATGCATGCATAATACGTGTATATAATGTATGCTGTGGGCATGTTAGTGAGTGGAGGCAAATGGTTATTAGGACTTGACAAACTGTTGGAGTGTGGCCACAGTAACGTTTTGTGCAGGGATCCAGGGAAGCTGGTTAACCGGAATTGAATCCTGGAGGTGGAAGTACAGTGCCTACACTCTGAAGGAAGAGTATATGGAGAAAAGAGAGAAGTTAAGAGAGTGGTGAAGCAATGTAAAAAGAGAGCAAATGAGAGAGTGGGTGAGATGTTATCAACAAATTTCGTTGAAAATAAGAAAAAGTTTTGGAGTGAGATTAACAAGTTAAGAAAGCCTAGAGAACAAATGGATTTGTCAGTTAAAAATAGGAGAGGAGAGTTATTAAATGGAGAGTTAGAGGTATTGGGAAGATGGAAGGAATATTTTGAGGAATTGTTAAATGTTGATGAAGATAGGGAAGCTGTTGATTTCGTGTATAGGGCAAGGAGGAATAACCATCTTGAGGAGTGAGGAAGACCAGTTGAAGTGTGGGGAAGTTCGTGAGTCAGTAAGGTAATACTTGAAAGGGGTAAGGCAGCGGATGATTGGATAGAAAGTAAATTTTAAAAACCAGGATGGGGATATAATAGTTCAGTGCAGTGGTTGGTGCAAATTATTTAATAAATGTATGGAAGAGGGTAAGGTACCTAGGGATTGGCAGTAGAGCATGCAAGTTTCCTTTGTATAAAGGCAAAGGCGATAAAGGTAGTGCAAAATCAATTAGGGGATAAGTTTTTGAGTGTACCTGGTAAGTATGTGAGTTTATAATTTGAAGAATTATATACACGGAGAATAGGATAGCAATGAACAAGGAGGCGTTTAGGAAAGGTAGGGGGTTGGTGTGGACCAGTGTTTACAGTGAACATATAATGTGAACAGTATTTAGATAAGGCTAAAGAGATCTTTGTGGCATTTATGGATTGGAAAAGGCGTATGACAGGGTGGATAGGGGGGCAATGTGGCAGATGTTAGCAAGTTGTATGGTGTAGGAGGTAGGTTACTGAAAGCAGTGAAGAGTTTTTACGAGGATAGTGAGGCTCAAGTTAGAGATTATGAAAAGAATGGAAATTTTTTCCCAGTAAAAGTAGGCCTTAGACAAGGATGTGTGATGTCACCGTGGTTGTTAATATTTATGATGGGGTTGTAAGAGAAGTAAATGCGAGGGTCTTTGCAGTAGGAGGGGCTTGTAAAAGATAAAGAATCACATCACAAAGTGGGAGTTGTCACATATGCTGCTCTTGCTGATGACACTGTGCTCTTTGTGAATTCTGAAGAGAAGTTGCAGAGATTGGTGATGAATTTGGTAGTGGTGTGCAAAAAGAAAATTAAAGGTGAATACAGGAAGAGTAAGGTTAGTGAGGATAACAAAAAGATTAGTGATGAAAGATTGAATATACAGATTGGAGGGAGAGATATGGAGGAGGTGAACGTAATTCAGATATTTGGGATGTGCGTGTCAGTTGGATGGGTCCATGAAAGATGAGGTGAATCTAGAATTGATGAGGAAAAAGAGTGGGTGCACATTAGGATCTGTGAGACGAAAGAACATTTGTCCTTGGAGCACAGAGGGGAATGTATGAGAGTATAGTTTTACCAACGCTCTTATATGGGTGTGAAGGTGGTGAGAATGTTGCAGCGAGGAGAAGGCTGGAGGCAGTGAATGTCATGTCTGAGGGCAATGGTGGTGTGAATATAATGAGAGAATTCGTAGTTTGGAAGTTAGGAAGGAGTGTGGGATTACCAAAACTGTTGTCCATGAGGGCTGAGGAGGTTTGAGGTGGTTCGGACATGTGAGAGAATGGAGCGAAACAGAATGACTTCAAGAGTGTATCAGTCTGTAGTGGAAGGAAGGCGGGGTAGGGTCGCCTAGGAAGGGTTGGAGGGAGGGGGTAAAGGAGGTTTTGTGTGCGAGGGCTTGGACTTCCAGCAGGCATGCCGTGAGCGTGTTTGATAGGAGTGAATGGAGAAAATGGTTTTTCAATACTTGAACTGCGTTGGAGTGTGACAAAGTAACATTTATGAAGGGATTCAGGGAAACGGCAGGCCGACTTTGATGTCCTGGAGATGGGAAGTACAGTGCCTGCACTCTGAAGGAGGGGTGTTAATGTTGCAGTTTAAAAACTGTAGTGTAAAGCACCCCTTCTGGCAAGACAGTGATGGAGTGAATGATGGTGAAAGTTTTTCTTTTTCGGGCCACCCTGCCTTGGTGGGAATCGGCCGGTGTGATAATAAAATAAAAAAAAATAATAATTTTAATGGATAAAAATTAGTAGAACCAAAATACATGTAGTTGGTAGTAATATCACACATGTACATGCTGGAGCTGCACTAGTATAAAAAAGTTACCTGGCATTAATTACTTTAATATACATTTCAAGAGTTTAAGAAATTTTTACAGCCTCCTTTGAAAGATTGGGGAGTTTTATTTTTAAATATACTATTTGTTTGTAAAGGAAAGTACTCAGATAAATGGAATATACTGTAATTATTGTTATTTTTTTATCTAAACTTTTAAATTATTTTATTTTGAATGTATTTTTAAATAAACCAAGTTTTCCCCCCTGCATGATATTTATTGTAGTTTTAAATTAAATTTGGGTTATTTATGGTGTGATCGTGTATTGGAATGCTAATAAATGGACAACAGTCTTAAGCAAATAGATACATATTATATTTTTTTAATCAAAAAAATTAATTATCTGTGGTACATAATTTCCCCCAGCCACCAAAAGCACAAACCTTTTTGATATCACGGGAAGGGTAATGGATATTTTTTACATGGAAAAGTGTACATTATTCTGGATATTACCCTTATCATGCCGATATTCTCAGCTGAAGTTGCTGAAATTTCTTATCTGACACTCAGTTTAGGCACTTCTTTTATTCTCTACTTACAATTTTTTTTATTATTCTAATACATATTAAAATGAAAATTTTTTACCAACCCTTAAAGGGAGGGACGGTTGCATGCCTGACCCAAAGGAAATGGAACTACCTTCTACTTCATGGAATTATACCTGATTGCCTCCCATTTCTCGGGTGCTATATACCCTGTGCTGTATGACCCTTATGGGTTTAGCACTTAGTTATGATTTTAATAATAATATAACCCCTAGCACTTTCCAGTAAATATAATAGTCTTGCCAAGATAGCAGTGTTATGCCTTGTGCTCTGCTATTTTGAAATTTTTATGAAACTTGTGTAACCCAAAAAATTTTGGTAATGCACAGGTGGGTACATGTATTGTTATCTAAGTCTGACATTTATGCGAGTCCAGATTGACTATGATGGCTCTGAACTGGTTATTTCCAAAATCAATAGATCTATTTTTTTAGGAGAAGTTCTTCAATATTCAAAAGCACTGCATGACCCTTTAGGTTTATTGTTTAGTTTGTTATCATCACCACCATTGCCATTATCTCATTCAAGATTCAAGGGAACTGGGGTTATTCTACTTTTCCTCTGGATGAAATTTGATTATGTCCCATTTCCTAGGTACTATGTGACCTGTGGGTTTAGCACTTTTCTCTAGTTAAAAAAAAAAAAAAGGTTCTATGACAAAGAAATGCAGTACTTGTTCTGGGTTTTATTTTCATTATTAACATCTTCACATAAAAAGTATGCATGCATAATACGTGTATATAATGTATGCTGTGGGCATGTTAGTGAGTGGAGGCAAATGGTTATTAGGACTTGACAAACTGTTGGAGTGTGGCCACAGTAACGTTTTGTGCAGGGATCCAGGGAAGCTGGTTAACCGGAATTGAATCCTGGAGGTGGGAAGTACAGTGCCTACACTCTGAAGGAAGGGTGGTGATATTTGCAGTTTGGAGGGGCATCTGAACTGTGGTATCAACTTGCCTCTGGCAAGGTAGTGATGGAATGAATAATTGGCACTGATGGCCAAGTCTCTATACTTGTTGATTATGTACTCTTCCCTGTGATCTACAGCACCTCTGTTGCTGAAAGAGGTGGATATAGGTGTCAACCAGTCAACATGCAGGTATAGTCTAATGCTAAAAGCCTGCCATTCTTCCAGGGATAGATGGTATTCTCACTGGGGTAGTTTATGGGATTATTGGTAATGCTGGATGTTAGGAGTCTGGGCTCTCTCAGCTGGGCACCCAGCTGAAGGCTTCTCTTGATGTCACATATCTCGCTGTGTTTTGCATGCCATCCCTTGGTTTTTTGAAGCAATGTAGACCATATTGATCGGCTTGCACATTGCTGCAAATACATGTATATTCTGTATGAACTGGGGCAGTGAGGCAGGGAGTCACTGCAATACAGAGGTTCTGTGGGTTGAAGCATGTACCCATTGCTGAAATGAGAGAGATTAGGAGGAAATCCCCAGAGTGATGTGCACTCACTGCTTGGAGACAGGCACCATAATGTGTTGCAGTTCAGTCCCTGGATCCATCATGTACTATTATCAGGTAGGTTTGCCTGGACAGGTTCTGGCCCGGTTCTTCTCTATGTGGTGACCCAGCAGTGACTTCCAAAGGAAAGGAGTTGGAGTTTGTACAAGTGATATGTGCCCTTTGCAGCCCTGTGGTGAGGGCAGCTCTGACATGGGTACAGTGAGTCTTCAGCACAAGTGGTGTAGCCAGTGCCAGAATAAGGTATGGGCTTTAGAGGCTGCAGTTCCCTCAAGGAAGGTTCCTTGATGCTGGTGAGGGGTTCTTGATCTAGGGAATTGGGTCTGTGCTCCAATTCCCCGAATTAAACCTGCATACCTTCCACATCCTCCCCACAGGTGCTGTATAATCCTACGGGTTTAGCGCTTCTCCCTTGATTATAATTCAGAGGCTGGAGCCCAAGGGTCTTCACCAGCTGGAAGGTATCAGGGCTGGTATGAGGTTTTCAATTCTCAAAAGCTCTGCTCCATCTGAGTCGTTCCTGGCACTCTGGGAGCAGCCAGAGTGCCAGAGCATTCTCTACACAATTTTTTTTTTTTTTTTTTTTTTTTTTACTACCCCCGCAGTGTGTGTTTGGGGTGCATAATAAAGATATGAAATTAAATGATGATGTTGAAGGCCTTTTACCCAAAAGAACTGAGCTTATCTTCCTCTTCCTTGAATCCAACCATGTATATTTCATAGCGCCTGGGGAATAATGCTTCACTCACCCCACCCCTCAAGGAAGGCTCCTTGACGCTGGTGAGGGGCTCTTGATCTAGGGAATTGGATCTGTGCTCCAGTTCCCTGAATTAAGCCTGAATGCCTTCCATCCCCCCATAGGCGCTGTATAATCCTACGGGTTTAGTGCAGCGCTGTATAGCCCTTGTGGCTTAGCGCTTCTTTTTGATTATAATAATAATACGGGTTTAGTGCTTCCCCCTTGATTATAATAATAATTCACACACCCCACCCCTCAAGGAAGGTTCCTTGATGTTGGTGAGGGGCTCTTGATTTAGGGAATTGGATCTGTGCTCCAGTTCCCCGAATTAAGCCTGAATGCCTTCCACATCCCCCCCCCCAGGCGCTGTATAATCCTCCGGGTTTAGCGCTTCCCCCTTGATTATAATAATAATTCACACACCCCAGGCCTGTCACCCCTTTGGATTTACCTTTTCTCCCCTTTCCTGATAAAAATAAGTAAATTTAATAAACCAAAAGCAGTTTCCAGAATCCAGATCAAAATCAAAATTTTTATTTTCAAAATATGCAAAAAGAAATTGTGCAAAGAATTAAAACCCCCATACTATGTGCAGGGTGACACGCTCAAATTTTATTTTAGGGTTCCTGATGCTAATTCGGATGGAGCTCAGTATTTTTTCCCATAAAACTCTTCCCTCAAGGGAGGTTCCTTGAAGCTGGCCCCCTCATGGAAGGTTCCTTGATGTTGGTGAGGGGCTCTTGATTTAGGGAATTGGATCTGTGCTCCAGTTCCCCGAATTAAGCCTGAATGCCTTCCACATCCCCCCCCCCCAGGCGCTGTATAATCCTCCAGGTTTAGCGCTTCCCCCTTGATTATAATAATAATTGAAGCTGGCCCCTCAAGGGAGGTTCCTTGATGCTGGCGAGGGGCTCTTGACCTCGGGAATTGGATTTGTGCTCCGGTTCCCTGACCCCTCAAGGAAGGTTCCTTGATGTTGGTGAGGGGCTCTTGATTTAGGGAATTGGATCTGTGCTCCAGTTCCCCGAAATTAAGCCTGAATGCCTTCCACATCCCCCCCCCCAGGCGCTGTATAATCCTCCGGGTTTAGCGCTTCCCCTTGATTATAATAATAATAATAATCCGGTTCCCTGAATTGAGTCTGAATACCTCCCATCCCCCCCACATGCGCTGTATAGTCCTACGGGTTTAGCGCTCCCCATGATTATAAACCTTGATGCTGGCGAGGGGCTCTTGATTCAAGGAATTGAAGGTTAGGTTAGGTAAGGTTCGTCAGGAAACAGGACAAATGTTTCCTGACGCGGGTCTTAGTCAGATGATGACCCGCCTTTGGAGCTTTTGGTCACCTGACCGAGGCCTTCCGCTGGCTTACCGGTCCACCCCTTTAAAAATTATGGTCATTTATAACCAGTCTGTATATAAGGAATTGAACTTAACCTTCCCTTCCTTATATCGAACCGCGTTAACTCCCGGTCCCTGTGGCTATGTGACCCTTACGGGTTTAGCGCTTCCCGTATATAAATATTTTTAGTGTATTTAACTACATTTCTGTCACTATAAATTCACATCATTAACAGTAATAATGTAAGTGACCCCAATAATGTAAGGGACCCCAATGGAAATAAGTCACTCTGTGACTTTTTTGTTTTTGATAATAATAATAATAATGTGACTTTTTTGGGGTTATCCTAGGTTCTCTACACATTTGCTGCTATGGATGATAATTTATTTAACTATTTGTGTATACCTGAATAAACTTAGTTACTTAGGGCGAATTGACGAAATTCTATTTTAGTTATGCATTTAAAAATTCCATCTTCTATAATAAATAAATATATATACAGGTTATACAGTAAATATTTTTAATTATATTGAAAAGACTTTAATTAAGTAATATAAGTGTAGAATTAGTGATAAACTATTCTATTATCCGGGAGAAGTTCATGAAGAAAAGTCTGGCATTATTGCAATTTTTGACAATCTTATCTGTTATGAAATAGATATTTAACATGACTATTGACATTGAAGCAGACAAGGACGAGGACCGTGAAGAAGGACAGAACTGTAATATTATGGCGTCCTTGGCAGTACCCTCACAGTGAGTCAACCTTCCAGTGTCATGCCATAAGATACTTCTGTCTCACAAGTTCACGTTACACTCCATTTCTACACTAGTCATTGCAACTTAAAAAAACTTGTGCAGTCATCGCTGTTTCCAATGGAATGTCAATGGCCATTTTTTCTCTTGAACTATATTAGTTATTATTAAAAGATGCTCTTCTTGGGAAATTAGATATGTACAAGCTTTCTATACCACCGAATTAACAACTATTTCTGGGGATTTTCATTTTAGGAGATAGCGAGAAATGGTAATAGTTGTTAATAACTACTCGTTGGAATTCAGTCAATATTTTGCGCTTTTCAGTACATACAACCTATATATGTAATGGAATAAGCAACCATTTTTTGTGCAAATTGTTATTTATGGAGATAATGGAAAATAAATTCGTTTAGATGGTGCAGGGCACCAAGGCGTGTCTCGCCGCCAGGCCTAATGTAGAGAGAGAGAGAGACTAGTGGCATTTTCAGGTTAAATTACATAACCTACCAAATGTTACCTTAATTATCCTAATCTTCCAAAATAAAAATTTACACAAGAAATACTTAAAGTAAACCCTCTGTATAACAGACCTCGGAAATACAATTCAGAATCTGCTGGATCAATCAATTTGGAAACTCATACGTCATTATTTCCTTTTCTTACCCTTTAAGGGAGGACTCCAATGGAAATAAGTCACTGGCTTTTTATTAGTTATCCTGGGTAATTTACACTCTGTATGATAATTGTACTTATGTGTTCCTGTGCCTAAATAAACTTATTTATTTACTTATGCTGAAGGATCAGTGATCCAAGGAATTGGATATGACCTCCCCTTCCTTGAATCAGACCTGATTGCCTTCCATTGCAACATATGATGTGTGACCAATAAAGCTGTAATAATACGGAAATGTTTTTTTCAGACATCCACGGGCTAGAGAACGTGCTTCCAGTGTCTGTGATTCAGACATAGATTTAAATATTAGAGTCATCAGTTATGAAGACACTGTTCGCAAGCTCGATCACTACTATGGCATTGGTAAATCTCTCTACTTTTTGGAAGTTTTTTTTTTTTTTTCAATTATTATTACTCTAGCTGTATTTGACTTGTTTTAGTAAATCTCCTTGAATTATACATTTTTTTTTTTAGGTTTCACCCTTAAAGATAAATGCTTTGATGCTGGTGAAGGGCTCTTGATTGAAGGAATTGAAGCTTCTCTTCCCTTGAATCATATCTAAATACAGTATCTCCCATTTTACAGGTGCTGTATTATCCTTTGGAGTTTAGCTGTTCGTCATGATTGTATTAAAAAATATATAATCTGAGCACTTATCGGCACTTTTCAGCTCCTACAGATTTAATGCTTTCCCATGAATATAATTCTGTTCAAACATACTAATACTTTGACTGCTTATGTTTTTCCATCTCTTCTATCCTCAAGGACCCCAATGGAAATAAGTCACTTTGTCTGACTTTTTGGGTTTTCCTAGGTAATCTACACATATGCTGCTATGTACGATAATTTATGTAACTGTACTTATATGTACCTCTACCTGAATAAACTTGAATATTAAAATGGATGGATTTATGAAGGATGAGGTTAATCATAGAATTGATGAGGGAAAAAAGGTGAGTGGTGCATTGAGGTATATGTGGAGTCAAAAAACGTTATCTATGGAGGCAAAGAAGGGAATGTATGAAAGTATAGTAGTACCAACACTCTTATATGGGTGTGAAGCTTGGGTGGTAAATGCAGCAGCGAGGAGACGGTTGGAGGCAGTTGAGATGTCCTGTTTAAGGGCAATGTGTGGTGTAAATATTATGCAGAAAATTTGGAGTGTGGAAATCAGGAAAAGGTGTGGAGTTAATAAAAGTATTAGTCAGAGGGCAGAAGAGGGGTTGTTGAGGTGGTTTGGTCATTTAGAGAGAATGGATCAAAGTAGAATGGCATGGAAAGCATATAAATTTATAGGGGAAGGAAGGCAGGGTAGGGGTCGCCCTTGAAAGGGTTGGAGAGAGGGGGTAAAGGAGGTTTTGTGGGTGAGGGGCTTGGACTTCCAGCAAGCGTGCGTGAGCGTGTTAGATAGGAGTGAATGGAGACGAATGGTACTTGGAACCTGATGATCTGTTGGAGTGTGAGCAGGGTAATATTTAGTGAAGGGATTCAGGGAAACCGGTTATTTTCATATAGTCGGACGTGAGTCCTGGAAATGGGAAGTACAATGCCTGCACTTTAAAGGAGGGGTTTGGGATATTGGCAGTTTGGAGGGATATGTTGTGTATCTTTATATGTATATGCTTCTAAACTGTTGTATTCTGAGCACCTCTGCAAAAACAGTGATAATGTGTGAGTGTGTTGAATGATGATGAAAGTATTTTCTTTTTGGCGATTTTCTTTCTTTTTTGGGTCACCCTGCCTCGGTGGGAGACGGCCGACTTGTTGAAAAAAAAAAAAATTAAAATGGTATAAAATACCGACAGGTTTTTAGGTAAGACACATATGCAACAGTTAGGTATCTTTATTTTGAAACGTTTCGCTTACTCGGTAAGCTTCTTCAGTCGAGTACAGAAAAGTTGATAGAAGCAGAAGAGACTTGAAGACGATGTAATCAGTCAATCACCCCTTCTACTAGTGAGGATGACTGGGCTTGAGAGGGACTTGACCTCCCAATGACTACATTCTTACCTCTACTAGTGGCCTACATCTCACCTGGCAGCATATAAGGCTCCATCCTGTCACTTCAACTCCATATTGTTTCAGACTATGGAACAATACTCTTCTCCAGACTGAGAGACTGACAACTTCAAGGGTGATGGACTGATTACATCGTCTTCAAGTCTCTTCTGCTTCTATCAACTTTTCTGTACTTGACTGAAGAAGCCTACTGAGTAGGCGAAACGTTTCAAAATAAAGATACCTAACTGTTGCATATGTGTCGTACCTGAATAAACTTACATACTTACATCCTGTAAATAGTTCAAATATGACTCAAAATCATAACACAACTGCAAACAAACCACGAAATGGGTGGGGTTTGAACCCATGGCAAGTGAGTCCTGAAACTCCAGGCCCGTGTAAGCCAGCTGGTGGAATGGCTTACACACTGAACTGGAGTTTTAGGACTCACTTGCTGAAGGTTCAAACCCCACCCTTTCTGTGGTTTAGTTAATAATTCAAGTACAGTGGACCCCCGCATAACGATCACCTCCCAATGCGACCAATTATGTAAGTGTATTTATGTAAGTGCGTTTGTACGTGTATGTTTGAGGGTCTGAAATGGACTAATCTACTTCACAATATTCCTTATGGGAACAAATTTGGTCAGTACTGGCACCTGAACATACTTCTGGAATGAAAAAAGATCGTTAACCGGGGGTCCACTGTACATAATTTGAAATGCATTCTTTGAATTTTGGCCAATACGTGCAGTTTTTCAAGTACATACCAACACATTGTTTAGGAAATACTGTTCTTGCACCAGCACATAATTTACAGAAGATACAGGATATAAAAAGTAAAGTGGGTGGATGAGTTCATTTTATTCATGATAAGAATATAATTTCACTACTATCACTAGCTGCTTCTCTCTCCCAATCTTAAAGTTATTTAGCAATGTGATTGTGTAGAATGTATAGAACTGAATGTGTAAAATGTGAATGTGTAGAACTGTATTAGGCATATTTATCGCTATGTAAAATTCGACCTATCAAACATTTTTATTACTGTACTTGAATCAGTACTGAAATATATTTTAACTGCAATTTCTTCAGTGTGGATAATATTTTGTTTAGTATAAGTTTTAATTGTACTTTTAATTTTTTAAAAAGTTTTTGGCAGTGCAGTGCTATAGAATAGGGATTCCTCTACACATAGTGGATGTAAATTTATTTATAAAATTAGACTTCACTGAAGGTATTTAGGCATCTGGACTTACTACTGTGGTGCATTTGGCATTGGGAAAAAGTAATTATGAATATAATAGACATTATAGGTTAAATATACAAAGGATAAGCAGAAATTATAAATAATTTATTATGTTAGCAGAGTTAAGCCTTAAAATTAATGATAGGATCATCTGAAGCATTTATAGTGATAAGTTTCACTGGTGTTTCAATGAAATCATTAGCATTATGCAGGAAATAAAGGAAGATAAGTTAAATATTTTCCTCTTTAGTCAAGCGACAACTACTACAGAACCAGAGCATCACTCTTGGAATCTTCCCGCTGGTCAGCCAGGAGACTGAAGTAGCTGATATGCGCACTTCTATTTATTGCTCGGCATGTATTTGGAGTCTCTTCCAGGCCTACAGGTGATATATTAACCTCTTGTACAATTTAATAGTACTTAATATTAAGAGGACTTTAATTTCATGTTTATGTCCATGCACGTTATCCCAAAGAGTGATATACGGAAAACATAGAATAATAGGTAATAAAATATGTATACTGTAGTTCTTTCAATATATTGGCCCATTCCCAAAAGGTAGGGTGACCCAGAAAATGAAATACGTTACCATCACTCTTTCCAAAAGTTCATGGACGTCACAATTTGACTGACTTCTAAACAGCAACATCCCCTCCTATACTTTAGAGTATAGGCACTGTACTTCCTACTTCCAGAACTCAAGTCCAGCTAAACAGTGTCCCTAATTCTTATATTTTCTATATACTATACTGTTATGCTGTAGAATGATAACATTGAGCACTTGAATATTAATACACTACAAAACCTGTATTCTCTGACTCTGTATGTCATATTCACTTTTCATGAGGTATTTCACTTCTTGCTGTATCTCCCAGTCTTTTGCAATATTTCAGTGCATTGCAGACCAAATCACATATTTTTCTCTTATTATTAAGGTATTTTTGATTATCATAAATGCTTATCATATCATTTGCAATTTCATTAATTCATATGTTAGTGTCTGTGCTGGCAGTAAATAAGGCTCTTAAAAATGTTCTTCAGTTTGTTTGAAATTAAAAACAAGTGAAATCTAGTCCTCTTTTTTTTTTTTTTTTTTTTTTTTTTTTTTTTTTTTTTTTTAGGCTTACTTTCTTCCCCTTCCCTCTTCAAATAGAAAATTTGCAAGAGATCAAAGAAAGCTTATGTTAAATATTTTTATTTTAGTATTGTATTTATTATCCCGGTTAGAGAGTGTACTGTATCTCGTAATTTTTCCCAACTTTCATAAATTGTCAACAGGGCCTTTACACATTGATTTGACAGTTTGCATCCCTTTTTTGTAAACTTTCATAAAATGAAACTTCCTATTGAAATTTTGCAGTGAGCCTCCTTTGTAGCAATTTTTAGAAACAGTCTTTAATTTATTTGAAGCTATTCATTTGCATGCTGAGTGAAAAGTAAGTGGAACTTTGCCAAAAATCACTACTGTACATACTTTTAATACTGGATTATGTCTTGGATGGTCCCATTTAAAAGTGCAGCTATAGAAAGTCTTTTGCAAAAATCAATTTTACGTAATTTGGGGGGGGGGGGGGGCAGGCAGATTTTAAACTGCTTGCAAGGTACAAGAGAACACAAACTTTAGAATTTGATTTTTCTGAGAATTTGAAAGCTCATTTTGGAAATCAGAGCATGATATAGTTACTCACTGTACTGTGGATTACTTCATTGCTTCAGTTTTCAGTGCGGATTCATGTTTATCACTTTTTACTCATAAACTTGTATACGGTAGATCGTCAGTTTTCTAACAGTTGGCTATTTGGCATCCAACATTATTTAGTAGTGCTGATAACTGCAGATAGGTAGAAAAGGAATGCACAACAGTGAGTGGTCCTGAAGAGATGATGCACTTATTTAAAGTTTGTTTTTGTTTTTCCTTTTTCTTGAGGAGCCGGATAATCAACAATCAGCTGTATATTAATGTGTTAAGATGTATGCAGCTTTACTTCTTTCCTTTGTAGGCGTATAGATGATGATCGTGGGAAGGCATATGAGCTAGGCCAGTCATGTGTCAAGTGCATGCGTGGGATACTCACATGCTGGATGCGCCAGACTAATCTTGTAGAAAACTTCAAGAAGGGCCAAAACCCTAAATATGCATTACACTCCAAGTTTCATCTGATAACTGGAGAGGAAGTTATATCATCTGATAACTATGGTCATCTTCAAGTAAGTTGGAACCATCTATATCCTTTTTTTTTTTTTTTTTACAAATCAGTTTACAAGGTAAGAACCATTATCCCAGCCATATCTATGTTATACTACCAACTTTCCCAGGATACCACCCACAACAGTTTACTAACATCCACTGACCAATTTACTGCTAGGTAAGCATGGGCAGCAGGTGTAAGGAGACAGGTCCAGACATCTTGATATGCCTGGAAATTGAACTCTGGTCTTTATTGGTTGTGAATTGAGTGCTCTACCACTTCGATTTGTATTGATTTATTGTTGCATTGAATGAATTGTGTAAATTTTTGACATCATTGGTTCAAGGTCCTGCATCTTGAATGTCAAAATAGGTCACAAAAATTTAACCACAATCCATTGAAGCTGTGATTAGCAAGAGTTAAATGTACAAGCTAGGAAGAAGAAAAAAAGATCCCTTCAGGTATAATAAATGCTATAATTTTTTTCTTATTCTGTTCCCATTTCACTTAAAACCTCTCTTCCTTTCCTATTATGAATTGAGCTCTTCATTTAGTGATTAGTCCTTTGAATCTCCAATATTTAGTAAAATTAACAGTTCATATCTGCTAGGCTCTCACACATGCATGCACCTCACTACTCTACCCCTTGCCCTGCATTCTCTTCCCTGCTATGAATTTTCTCCCTTTAATTTCCAGACACTAATTTGTTATGTAAATACAAGTCAGCTATACAGGGTAAAGAAATATTTCATAATGGCATTTTAAAATTCTTTTTAATTTTGTTGCTCTTGTATTTCAGATTGATGTAGTATCCCTCTACCTGCTGTTTCTGGTACAGATGATCAATTCTGGACTACAAATCATATACACAATGGATGAAGTGACATTTGTTCAGAATTTAGTATACTATGTGGAGAGAGCATACCGTACCCCAGACTTTGGGATGTGGGAACGTGGCAGCAAGTACAACAATGGTACCCCTGAGCTGCATGCAAGGTAATGTAGTCATGGTCTTCATTCTTTTCTAAATGTGCCCACATCAGTGAGAGAATGACTTGCAATGAATTTTCTTGTCAGTTTGTCTGTCATTTTTGTGTAAAAGACGTGTACAAACATGTTTATGATGTTTCGTATTCTATTTCCTATATAAATCTGTCAGCTTTTCTCAGCCAATTTATCGGACAACCCAGCAGGTGAAGGCCTTGATCCCCTACATGGATCAAGGTCCACGTTTTGAGATACACTGATCTGTGTAGTGGAAGGCAATGTAATCTTGCTCTTTCCCATGCTTTGCTGTCTCTCTCTTGCTGACATCTGGTCTTCGAAAACCAAATTGTAAAGATATTACCGAAGGATTCTAAGTAATAGGTTGGTAGACAGCAACCGCCCAGGGAGGTACTACCGTCCTGCCAAGTGAGTGTAAAATGGAAGCCTGTAATTGTTTTACATGATGGTAGGATTGCTGGTGTCTTTTTATTCTGTCTCATACACATGCAAGATTTCAGGTATGTCTTGCTACTTCTGCTTACACTTAGGTCACACTACACATACATGTACAAACATATATAAACACACCCCTCTGGGTTTTCTTCTATTTTCTTTCTAGTTCTTGTTTATTTCCTCTTACCTCCATGGGGAAGTGGAACAGAATTCTTCCTTCGTAAGCCATACATGTTGTAAGAGGCGACTAAAATGCCAGGAGCAAGGGGCTAGTAACCTCTTCTACTGTATAGTATACATATTACTAAATGTAAAAGGAGAAACTTTCGTTTTTCCTTTTGGGCCACCCCGCTTCGGTGGGATACGGCCGGTGTGTTTAAAGAAAGAAGATTACCAAAGGATATTGTTTTCCATTTAGTTCTGTGAATTAGGAGATTCCTCATTATGTGTGGAAAGAAATACAGCCTCTCTTCACTTAATGACTGAGTTCTGTTCCTAATACCACATCAGTAAACAAATTCGTCACTTAGTGAGGAGCATACTATAATGGTAGTGGGTTTGTGCCAACCATCTTTGATA
The DNA here is from genome assembly GCF_026875155.1 of Cherax quadricarinatus. Classification (NCBI taxonomy): domain Eukaryota; kingdom Metazoa; phylum Arthropoda; class Malacostraca; order Decapoda; family Parastacidae; genus Cherax; species Cherax quadricarinatus. The sequence continues at coordinate 18,563,871 of NC_069433.1, forward strand.
TTGTTTTAATGTCACCTTTGCACAATTTATAACATTTCTGGTATATTTTTAAACGTTTATACAGTAGTGTACTGTATATTGTAATAAACAGAATAGAGGAAATCAACTCTAATATACATTATTTAGGTGTGTATACTGGTCAGAGAGCCTGTCCGTAAACGAGTACATCACTAAATGAGGAGAGGTTGTAATGCCTTTGTGAAGGCTCACAGAAAGGTGAATAGGAAATACAGGAAAAAATGATTAACCCTTAGAGGGTTTTGGCCGTACTAGTACGGCTTACGACCCAGGGTTTTTGACATACTAGTACGCCTAAATTCTAGCGCCCTCAAATCTAGTGGGAGAAAGCTGGTAGGCCTACATATGAAAGAATGGGTCTATGTGGTCAGTGTGCACAGTATAAAAAAAATCCTGCAGCACACAGTGCATAATGAGAAAAAAAAAAACTTTGACCGATTTTTTGGAATAAAACAGCGACTTTGCACTGTATTTTCGTATGGTATTTATTGTTGTATTCTGGTTTTCTTGGTCTCATTTTATAGAATGGAGGACATGTTACAGAAATTGAGATGATTTTGACTGGTTTTACAATGAAAAGTACCTTGAAATTGAGCTCAAAGTAGCAGAAATGTTCGATTTTTACCAAAGTTCGAAAGTAAACAAATCATGCCAAGCATCCAATACACGTCAACTGGTGAGTCTAATATTCTTTTGCAAGTGCGCCAATATTATTTATACCATTTTTTACACTAATGCAGTAGTCTGCAAACAGTAAATCTTCTATTTTTTGTGAGAATAAAAATTCAAAGTGGAAAGCAAAAGAATGTAAGAGGGGCCTTGAGACCTGACTAATGAACAGAGGAAATGTCATTTTAGTGTCAGGAATGTCTTTCTTGTTTATTCTGGACCCTATTCGGAAATTGGCATCTTTTGAAATTTGTGTGAAATTGGCAAAATTGCTAAATTCTGACCACTGTACTGGATAGTTGAAATTGGTAAATGGGTGGTTTCTTGCACTCATTCGATAGAAAAAATGGAGTTCTAGCAAAATATTCATGTTTTTTGTCGACTAGTACATTGGAATTGGCCGAAAATAGGGCTCAAAGTGGGCTAAATCGCCGATGCGTAAACATCGCCGAGACCGCTTACTTCGCGAGAGCATAATTCCGTAAGTTTTCCATCAAATTTCATACTTTTGGTGTCATTATGATCGGGAAAACATTCTCTATCTTTTCATAAGAAAAAATTATTATTTTTATTTTCTCGAAATTTGGCCGACCCTGAGAACGAGTCTCGGAGAGGGCCTGTCGACCCTCAAAGGGTTAATGAGTCATAATAAAATAGTGAAATGGGGAATCATCAAGAAATTCTTATACAATTATTAGTGTGAACTCTAAGTTGTAATAAACAACTGTCAGTGAATAAACAGACGGGTGGAGGAGGGGTTCAAACTGTGGTTTGTAAATTAGTAGTATATTCATAGGTGACCTTAGTTTGTCCTGTTTTTCCAAGATTCTAACTTGGTAAAAAAAATCTCGTGTTTATCAAGATATGTAGAAAATTGCTTGAAAGGTGCATAACATTTATTCTTTTCATTTGGGTAACAGTTCCATTGGAATGGCCAAAGCAGCACTCGAAGCTATCAATGGTTGTAACCTTTTTGGAGAGAAAGGTGCATCATGGTCCGTCATCTTTGTTGATATTGATGCACACAACCGAAACCGTAGTATCTTCGAAACATTATTACCAAGAGAATCTAGCTCAAAGGTATTTGATCACCTGTATTTTTGTTATTTTGTGTGTTTTTCCCCACTGTGCCCTGTTACTACTAATATCAAACACTAGGTAAAGTCACCTTATTTATTTACACTTATCCTTTTTCATAAACATCTTTATTTGGCAACATCCTATTTAATGCATCTTTGTATTTGCACTTCATTTGTCATACTCATTGATTCTTGATGCACCAAATAAGATTAACCTGTATATGTAAACTATTATTTTATATTAATCATGAGAATATAAGAAAATCAGCAGTGAGAGCCTTTCATTTTGTTGTTAAACTTGTATAAGGAATTTTACTTTCAAGATTCCTGGCTATACTGCTGAATATCTGCAACGTGTTTCTACCTAGAAACCATCTATATAAATACTTTGCCTGTTTATATTTGAAACATTTTTTTTTTTCTAGAATGTGGATGCAAGTCTACTGCCCACCATATCATTCCCTGCTTTTGCAACTCATGACCAGATGTTGTACTCAAAAACTAGATCACAGGTTAGTTGCCTTAGAAGTGTATGTTATATTTTAGTGTATTGTCTCAAATTTTAAATACATTCAGTGGAATGTTCAGGTGCGGAAGGTCATGGTAGGTTAAGGGCATTTAATGAACTTGCAGATTCCTCTCTGCATTCCTCAGTTCAGAGCTTCTTATTCTCCTGCAAGCAGTTACCATTTTCCAATTATTTTCTGCTTTGGTCTCAAAATTTGTGAGATTGCTGGTAGCATTATTGATGTGCAGTAGTTATCATCAAGGTTTGTTACATTGAATCACAATAGTCATTCTGGCCTTCATCTTTTCTTCACTATTAATTGTGGAAAATAGCACTTTTGAGCTTGTGTGTTCATCACATGCTGATCCAATGGAGAAGTGCCTAATACAACTGCAAAAATTATCAGGTTATGATGACAGTCCATCTTTTCATTGATTGTCCTATTTGTCACAGAGCATACCACCTTCATTTTCGAATTTTGCTTCATTGCTGATGTGCTTACTGTATAAGCCCACCTTTAAGGAGTATTTGATATACCATATTTTACAGCATTGATTATGTTATTTTTGCCTTAAATAAGTTTTGAAAATTTACCCAGTGTCTTGGAGGCTGAAGTACCATTGATGATTTTTTTTCCTCATATTTAGCCAATCAGAATTGGGGGTGGGGGGTGGAAGGGTGTTGTTCTCGACAGCAGAGCATTTGTTCGCTGTAAAATGTGGAACTAACCCAGAATACTCCTACCTCTCCTTTTACCATCATTCTCATGATTGTCATGCAGCTTATTTCTGGGGACATCATAGAAAACTTTGCTATGGTGTACAGAGATATACCTAGTTGGATGAATCTGGCCTGTGAGTTTTAGCATTCAGTTGCCATGAGTTCAAACCCCACTTTTTCCATAATCTGTAATTATAAATGCTCATTATAGATAAAAGATAAATGCTTATTATAGATAACAGATAATTATAATTTCTCATTATAGATGAGAGATCATTATAAATGCTCATTAAAGGGAAGTGATAATTATAAATGCTAATAAATAATTCTTTTGGTCACAGATAATTATTATATACAGTATACAGATATAGAATGTTTGTGAGTAAGGATGGAAAAGATAATATGTCAGAGGTTTATTATAAAATTATTATAACTTGGCAATTTATTATAAAATATTGAAAGATATAATTTATTGTAAAAATTTAAAAGATGTTAAATAATCTTTAACAGATCATTAACTCCTTGGAAGGCAAGTACGGGTTCAAGAGATTTCACCGAGATGGTTATGGAACGGTTATGGAAGACAAGAAAAGGAGGTTTTATCACAGTGCAGAAACAAAGGTAAAGCTCCTGAAAAAAACAACAGTGATATTTTTAATGGAGGGGCTGTTTACTTCAACCTGAAGAGAGTCTCTGAGGCCAAAATACACGCATTATTTTACCCTGTTTCATTTTCTGCGCAATCAGTATCTCACTTTTTATGTTACTTTATTTAAATTTCATCTTAGCTACTTAGGAGCTTGTTTACATGGTTCAGACATTGGCTTTATGTTCAGGAATCGTTATCCTTTAAGGGTGAATAATACTTGATAATCTGATTGTGAATAATTGGCTTGAACATGGCCGGTTCCTGAGCATGGGCAGTGGTTAAGAGGGGTTGGCTATTTGTGAGTCAGCCAACCACCTCTGACTTCAGGCCAACAGCTGGTCAAAAATCAAACTGTCAGCTTAAGTTGCATCTAGAGTAATAGTTATAATTATAGTTTAAACAGTGGATTCCTTATTATATTGTATTTTATTTTATCACAGGAATTTGAGAAGATAGAATGCCAGTGGCCCTTATTCTACTTGTACATGATTTTAGAAGGCATGTTCAAGAGTAAAGAAGAACAGGTGGAAGAGTACAAAAACAAACTAAAACCTCTTCTGAAGAGAGATAAGTGGGGAGGTACTTCTTTTATTTAATCTGTAATAAGTCGGCCGTCTTGTCACCCTGCCTCGGTGGGAGACGGCCGACTTGTTGAAAAAAAAAAAAAATGTAATAGTGGCGCTTAGGGCCAGGAATCCACCTTTTCCTTTTTCATTCATACCATCAGCAATCATCTGTTTCTTGTCATCTCGCACTACATCCACGCACATTTAAGAAACCCAGTTTTTTAAAGTTTTTCTTCTTCTCTTTTTTTAGTAATTGTTAATTACAGGAGATGGGGTACTAGCCCCAATTGACTCCCGGCATTTTAGTCGCCTCATACGACACAGCATGGCTTACGACGTGAAAAAGTTCTTTTTTCCCACTTCCCCATGGACAATAGACAGAAATAAAAAGTACAAGAGCTATTTGAAAAAAGAGGAGAAAAACCTAGATGTAATGTAATATTTATATATGCATGTGCGTGTCTGTGAAGTGTCTAAGAGCCCTGTGACCCAAAGTGTAGTAGGGGTAAGCAAGATTTCCCTGTTATCTTAGCGTGTTTATGAAGACAGAAAAAGAAACCAGCAATCCTTCACTTCATGCAAAAAACTGTTACAGGTTTTTGAATTTCTCAGTCACTCGACTGGCTGGACGGTAGCTACTTCCCTGGGTAGGGTGCTGTCTTACCAACCTACTAACCACGACATGCATTGCAAGTCACAATTCAAATGATCTTTGGAATTACATGCCAACCATCTTATCTTCCTACAAAATGGCAAGCTTTGAATCTAATGACCTTGGAGGGAGAGGACCAAGGAAAGTGAGACTACAGAACCAAACATATAAAAAATTACCCGAGGAGTTGACCAGGGAAAGGACAGGGAAAGATGTTGGAGAGGTTGGGGGAAAACAGGTATTTGGGATCACACACATTTGGTTAGTTAACAGACACGATGAGTCATAGGGTGCGTCAGGAACGTTTACTCTCATGTCTCCAATTCTCAGAGTGATCGGGAAGTGGAATGACCCTGACAGAGAGGGTGGTGAAGCAGAAGACTCAATACATTAGATTTAACAGACGTAGCCTGCGCTCCGGTGCGCGGGGTCGTAGCTAACTAACGGCTCGGGTGGTCTAGTCTATAGGTCCCATGAGGCTAGGATGAGAAGGAATCTTGCAAATTGGCAAGGTTGAGAGGCAGGTCCCATGAACTTGCCCAGCAGCCTTTATTCTAGGGCGCAAAATACATATAGAGTGAGTACTCTTCTTTTCAAGTCCTCCCACAAACTTTAGAACAAGTCTCTTGTTTTCATTTTCACGTATATTTGAAGAACTGCTGTACTGCCATTGAAGGTAATAAAAAAAATAAAAAAAAAAATTCAGTGTAATGCATTGATTCAGTGGAGGCGGGCGTGTGACGGAGTGACGCGCGGGGGTAAGGACGGAAGGACATAGGATCGGGAATCCGTGCAGGCGCGTAGGCAGTGGGTGGGAGTGGTCGGGACATGCGACGGGACGGTCTGTTGAGGCCAGAGTCTCCGAAGGGGACCCATGACATTGTTTAACACTACTGCTGATGAACTGGGTTACTGATAGCTATTTATTGCTATTTAATTTATCTTTTTTTAGAAAAAATTCCTTGATGGCAAAAATACCCATTTTTTAATAAGCAGTTTAATTATTTAGGTTAATTGATTATCCTTTGCAAGAGAACACAGTTTGATCGTTCAAGACAGTTATTATTTTTTTAAGAATGCTACCCTTTTGCTTGCCATCTCACAGGAATCGGGTTAACTACAGTACCATCTGGTGCAAGTTGCTTTCACCTGTATTCTATTGAAAATGAACTGTGAATAACATTTAAATGCTATTTTTTATAAAAAAAAAAAAACAGCCACAATTTAAAAGGGATAATAAATTATGCGGCGCGAAGGGTATTTCATGAAGACGGGTTTGAAATTGTATTTCTGTTTCTTGACGTTATTATAGAACATACAAGTATTTCCTCCATTACTCGAATATATCCATTAGGAAGAGTACGCTATTAATATTTAATGGAATGAGTAATATTGGGTATATGGAAGTGATGTAGATCAGTTGAGCTTATGATTATAAATTATTGTATTATCTACACTTTTTTAAATGAAGTAGAGAGGAGCTTGAGGACTTTTTATGAAGAATGGTCTTGTATACTTTCCCCTCACATTTCAGAGTAAGGTTGCACTTGCAAGATCTTGTGTGAACGTTTATAATAATCCCCACAAACTAAAAGTGTGTGAGAATTAGTGGCAACACTTACACAAACTTGCTGAAGTGCTTTCCTTAATAATTTCGACCCTTCTGTAAATGGAAGCACTATCTATGATCATATATCATATTCATATTCATTTTTAATATATCACTCTTTTACCATCCTAAATCACCTCATATAATCATCAACCCCACACCATCACCACCCTCATCACCACCAAAATCAAAATCACCATCAAAAATCACCACCACCTCCAATAATCATCATTTCAATCTACTCTTCCTCCTATCATCACTCAGATCCCTCAATAAAAGCCATGGAGTTCTCTTAGATCTCTATAAAACCGAAATAAAAATATTGGTAGTTAGGGTGTGCATCACTTTGAGACATTTGACTCTGACATGATTTTCTCATTTTTATTGTGGCTGCCGTTATTTTTCACGAATACTTTGCAGTCTGTAATCTAATACCAGATGTCGTACACTTGTTATATTATAGTTAATAAAAGGTGCCATTATAACAGTTCTGGGAGAGTAAATGTGACACAGCATGGTGCTACATATGTTCCATATACTCCTGAAATATTTAAAACCGTGGGGTTACTATTCTTATTTTTTAAATTAGATTTTATTTTTTGTTTAGACTTGGAACAGGTAGCTTGCTTGGCTCCATACTTTACTAAACATCTGGGATAGTCGTTGCATAGGCTGATATTTGAACCCTGTATGAGTATGTGTGATAATATTAATTTTTTTCTCATTTTACCGTAGGTTTGTGTCACATTTTGTTTACCTCTGGTTATATAATATTGATTTTTCTTATCTGGAAGGTATGATAATCAATTTATATCTTAACTGGTCGAATTGATTACGTTACTTTTTTTTTTTAATTTAAGTGATTTTCCCCCCGACAGTATTTTTTGATATGATTTAAGTTTTTTTTATATTAAGCATGATTTTAATATTTTCCTCATTAATATCTGCATTGCTTAAGCTGGAAAATTTCTTGTTTTACTCAGCGTTCAAGGTACTTTTTAAAGGTAAGGGGAGGGTGCATTAGATTTAATTTTAGTTTGTCTTTGCCTCATAGTGTTATACATTGTGCACCTCATCCTACCCATGCATGCCCAGACATATTAACGTTGCTAATAAGTGCTTCCAGTCAATTTCAAAAACTTTTGCTAATGAAAAAAAGGTCTTCACCTTACCACTTTGAATCTTATTGGATGACCAATCGCAGTATATTCACGCCTCCACTCATTAAATAATTTTATATTTGGGGTGGTCTTTGAAATAAACATTTAATCAGAAAGACTTGTTATCCAATGCAATTCTTGAGTAATCTGATACTAATTGTTGTACAGTTACCTATTTATTGGTGTAGGAAATAGATTTATGCTCATGGTAATCTTCGTCTTCAGTGTTTACATAGTCATTTATGATTTTCAAATTTTTTTTTTAATACACTGAGCCATCTTCACCACAGGCAGGGTGCTGACTCAGAAAAACACAAAGAAACAAAGGTTCAGATGATCCTCCAAACATGTGCCCCACTTGCATGTTCTGCCACTAAATCTGTGAAGATAAACCTTCTAATATACTTTTTTTTTTTTTTTGCAGTACTTTTTCCTTGATTTAAAAGTGTGCCTTTTCTTCTCTCTTTTGAGGGCACTGAGAAATATTCTTTATCTATTTTTCGTATAGTTTTGTGATGTTATCTATGGTTATTATGTCTTCCTGTCTTTGAACAGGCTACAATACAAAATATGAATTAAAAAGATAGGTTGCAACATTGAAAATGTCATTGTTGGTTGATTAGAAAAAAAGAGGAAGTGTAATAACTACTTAAGATAATGAAATAATTTGTCATGAAAAGGTAAAGGAAGGGAAACTGATTGCAATAGTTAGTGTTTCTATCTCAAAAAATAACAGAAAGAGGATTCAGCCTCTCTTTCACTCTATGCACTGCATGACTAACACAGGTCGTCTTCATTCATCCTATCTAACACGCTCGCGCACGCTTGCTGTAAGTTCCAAAACCCCTCGCCCAAAAACAAACTCCTTTACCCCATCCCTCCACCTTTTCGAGGACGACCTCTATCCCCGCCTTCCTTCCAAACACCCTCAACACCTACAGATTAATACGCTCTCCATTTCATTCTAATTTGATCACATTCTTCTAAAGACAAACCACCTATAAAACATGTGATTTAGATAAGAAAAAATTGGATATCAAATTGGGGGATAAACAATAACAAAATTTAGGCGTTTGGGAAAGAAAGTGATGATGTTTCATGATATTTGGGTGTTGAGTTCAGCAGTTGGATTTATGAGGATGAGGTTAATCATTAGAATTGATGATAAGGAAAAAAAGGTGAGTGGTGCATTGACCAGGTTATACGTGGAGACAAAAATTTGTCTATCTATGGAGGCAACGAAGGGTATGTATGAATATTGTTACCAAGCTCTTATATGGGTTGTGAAGCTTTCGGCCGTTTGTAAATGCGCAGCGAGGAGGGGAGTGGAGATCTGTCCTGTATAAGGGCAATGTGTGGTGTTCAAATATTATGCAGAAAAATTCGGGAGTGTGGAAATTAGGAGGGTTTCATACCGTGGGAGTTGATAAAAGTTAATTACTCAGAGGGATGAAGGGGAATTGTTGAAGGTGGTTTGGTCTTAGAGAGAATGGATAAGTTAGGAATGACATGGAGAACGCAGTATAAAATCTGTTAAGGGAAAGGAAGCGGGATAGGGGCCATCCTCGAAAAGGTTGGAGTGAGGGGGGTTAAAGGAGGTTTTGTGGCGAGGGGCTTGGATTCCTTCCAGCTAAGCATCGTGCGTAAGCATGTCAGATAGGAGTAAATGGAGACGATTGTAATTTGGGGACTGACAAACAGGGCCGGATTAAAGAAGTCTCGGGCCCTAGGCTATTCAGATTGACGGGGCCCCATTGAGTTTTAACGGTAAGCGGAAAGCGACCTCCTCCAGACTTAGGGGGTATGTGGGGGGGCTCGGTGTGAGCCTAAGGTTTTAAGGTCTAATTAATACTTTCTGGATATTTTGATTAAAAATTTAATAGGGAAAGTACATCCCAAGACAACCAAAAACCATTTACCAACAGCCATTATAAAATCTTGTTAAATCATGATTTTGAAAGAGAATAAACTCAAGACAGCATAGTATTACTAGATTAGGCTAAATTAAAGTAGTGACTCATGTACCTATTATATTCGGCATTAACCACTACAGCACTATTATTCCCGCTTAATAATCACTGACCCATGTATTGTTTATCCATCCTGCATCATACTAAGACTACATCAAATCATTATAAATCATGAAGTAAAGAATTTTTTATATTCAAAGGCACTTTCTTAAATAACTTTTTCTGGATTTTATATTGGCAATATCATCAATTATATTCTGATAATCAATTTTTCCTTTGTTAGATACAGACTCCAATTGTGTCAACATAGGCTAGGTTACACAATTTTGTCTTGGTCAATGTTGTATGGAGCTGGTTTTTCACTCTTTTCAAAACAGAAATGAACGTTCTCTTCACAGTTAGCTGGAAGTGTTAGAGTTTTAATAGGCGGATAACTATGTCAACACTTAGGGGAAGGTTTCATGAGATACCTGCATTTCTTAAATCGTTTCAAAGCAGCTGGGGTACATCATTTTTTTCAGGTTGTGGAGCTTTCATCTGATTACATTACCCAGAACTAAAAGAAACTATTTCTTCAACAAATGTGTCCTGACACATCGGCTGAAAGGTGATTGTTTTTTGCCATAAATTTTTATGCAGCTTTTCTTCAATTCGGCAGCTGGAATAGTTAGTAATTTTGAACAGGGATATCCAAACTTGTCATTGAGATTAGGTGGTAGATTTCTTTTCTTTTCACCAATTTGATAACATCAGTGCATCCAGAATGACGAGAGTATGTTAGATGTATCTACATATTTTCTGCCGTGGTTGCAAACATTTTCAATTGTATGGCTCTTCAAAATTGCGTTTCCTCTCATTGTACGCTGATGATCAGCCCCGGTAACTGTAGTCATTTCCAGCGTTTTTCGCTTTCTCTTCATAGTGCTTGATTAACTTTCTTTTACTTGCTTTTTTTTGTTTCTTTTTTCTTTTCTCTTTTTTTATTTTCCTGTTATTCTTCAAACATTTCAAAAGCTTCATCATGGCGAACGTGAGCTTTTCAAAATGCCCACTAAGCTGCATAGAGGTTAGCACAATTAGCATTTCAATTTCAATTTCTGAGTGTCTTGTTCGTGGCATTTAAACCGTATCCAGTATACAGTCCCAAAAGAACACAGAGTATGGCCAATTTCAAATCTCTCCAATTTTGATGCTAAACTGGATGCTTTGCTTACTTGTAGTTTGCTGTCTGGCTTCATCCTCTGCTATTTGGATCAAAGCAGATCGTACTTTCAGCATAGCTGTCTTTCAAGCATGTGTCTGCATAATGCTGTGTGACTCTTGGTCTGTTGGAAATGTTGATGACATCTCCTGAATGGTTGACTTGAAGTAACTCTCCACGATGCGTTGAGCAGAGGATGAAAAAATTTAAAAGAAGTGCTTGTTTAAAAGCCCAAAAAAATGAAAACTGCAAGCGACCAACCACTCGCAAAGCACATGGACCTAACCAGATAGGGGGAATGTGATGAGCAGGGGCAACATATGCGCAAGTGGGTTGATTTGCTTGATATCGGGCTTGCAACATTATATATACCCGCATGTTACTGTCATTGTCGTAGCTCTGGAACCACGGCAGTCCATAATAGAGAGATTCCTTTGTTCAAGCAGAGGTATTCCAGTACTACATTCATACATTGTTTCATTCATATGGCTCTGAAAGAGGAATGAATTTTATAACAGCACTCTACAGGCTTTCCAAGGAGTCGAACCAAAGTGAACAATGAATGTCAATTGATCTGGATTGTGAAATATCTGGTGTTGATTCTACACTATTGCAATGTATTTTGCCAGCTTTTCACAAGATGCTATCAACCGATGTTATTCGAGGGACCTTATTAGTCTTCAGTTCAATTATACTTCATTGCATATAGTAGATGAACAATGTAAGAGGGAACGTGCACTCTTTCTGCCAACATTGCCCAAGGCGGTTAGACACATTGATTTTGCTAAGAATGGATCGAATTGGGCTACCATAGTTCTATGATCACCTAGGAAATTGATCATTGTTTCGAACCAAAAACTCATTTTCTCCACGGAAAGCAAGTCCTCTTAGAGCTAAGAATTTTACAACAGCAACAACTTTTCTAGAACTTTGCTCCAATAAGTGCGCTCTTTTTACAGTTTGATTCTTCCAAATGAGAATACAATAAGACCTTTTTTTTTTTTTCTGTGCACGAAATACACTGGCTAAATGCAGCTCCTACGAGTGGTGCTGTTTTCATTGTTCCTCGAAACCCGACTTGGAATTTTTCCAAGTCAGTGAACCCTGTGTGATAGGGTGTTTTTTTTCTTTGGTGAAAATAACTTGCATGCTGAACCAGTACCCACTTTTCCTGTGCTTTTCAGAGTTATACTATCCATGATCTTTTCACTCGTTCTGAATTATGCAAGCTTACTATAAAACTTAGATGACTTTAAACAAACGTCGACTTCCATCATCATAAATCTTGCTGATTTCCTAAAGTCACATGGTCAGGAGTTTGACTGAAGTTTTCTGCTTTGAAAGCATTAAGTAGAGAATCTGGCGATTACATTTTGGCCATGAGGCAGGATCTTTTAGACAATCACTGTCGGATGAAATGTCCGTTGAGACATTGTGAGGAGACACAAAAAGAAGTTGATGACTGGCTGAGAAATTAATGGATGGGAGGGCTTCCTGTATGACTGACGTATTAACAGATTCACTCTGTACTGGTAACATCAGAAACTGTTTTTGTGAGCTACTTGTCTGTGATCTTTCTGCAGCTTCCTACATTCTTTCTTTTCTGTTGTTCTTATCTGAATTTTCTTCTTTCTTTTCTGTGGACCCACTCCGAATAAAGAACGTCCAAACATCACGTTAACGAGATGCATAATTAAGGATGTAACTCCTGTCTGTAATCAGCATAAATACAAATTTTTCATTATCAATTATTATTAATTTTTTTAATATTATAATTTTTTTTTTTTCTTGGGGGGTCAATTGGGGGGATAGGGCCACTTTTAGCCTCTTTTCCTCCTGGCTCTCCCTGCGCATCCTAAAAATTCCAAACGTTACCAGAAAGGAGGTCATATACAGAACTTTTACCATAGTTGGTAGGTTAGTGATTTTGGATATGAATATTTTAATTATTCTCCTCCATGATCTCCAATTTACTGAAACAGAAATCATACTGAGTCCAAGAAAAACAATGCACAATGGATTTTATCATTACCATTTTCATAAAAACTAAAAAACATAATCATTATGTTTGTGCATGGATATATGGCCTACAACCATAGATTAAAAAGACATGAGAAATTAAAGAATGCGGGACTATTTTCCAGTATTCATCCCAACCAACGATCCCCCGTTTCTGATGTGGCTTATGTGTTTCTGGGGATAATATGTACGTAAATTATTTGCGTGTTCTACATCAATTCCGTCGCAACTTGGAATACTAAGCATTTGCGACGGGCGGGGAAGTTGATCGAGAACATCAGTCAATTGAGATCTGTTATGTCGAAAATGATAAAAGACTTAAAGACAGACTAGTGCTTTTAAAAACCTATAACGGAAGTCAGTTTCGTTTTTAGGTTTTTTCTTTATAGTATTCTTTACAAAAATGCGGTCTTTACCTGGTACCATGCGTCTTTACTGGTCAAGTAACTCCTATCAGGTACTCCCTTCACATTTAGTGGCGAAAACAACATTCACCGTAAGCAAGAGATAATCGAGTAGTTTACCAATACACAATCAATGTCTATCAACAACACTCAGTTAATTTGTCACAGTACAAGTCTAGATAACGTTTACATTACTACAGGAAATTGGAGTGGAATCTCCCATACTCACCCATTAGCCGGAGAAAACACCAGCCCTGTTTTCTGATGATTAAACAAAGGCGTGTTGAGTGTTGCCATCTATGGTTAGGTTTATTAATTTTTATTTTATTTTATTTCATTATTTATTTTTTGTTTTGATTTATTTTTAATAATAATTGTACTCTCCAACACTTAAAGTTTTTAGCTAGGGGCCCCATTTGCACTTGCACCATGTGCGCAGTCTTGAATGTGCCCCTGAACCCCTCTTGGACCGCGGGGCCCCCCAAATGCACGGGGCCCTCCAACAACAGGCAAAAATGGACTAGTTTCGCCTATGCGGCTTATCGGCCCCTGATGACCAAGCTGTTGGAGTGTGAGCAGGGTAGTATTTAGTGAAAGGGGATTCAGGGAAAACAGTGTTAATTTTTTATAGCCGGACCGTGAGTCCTGGATAATAGGGAAGTACAATGCCACCACTTTAAAGGAGGGGTTTGCGACTTTTGGCTGTTTGGAGGATATTGTTGTTGTATCTTTATAATATATGCATTCTAAACTGTTGTCATTCTGAGCACCTCTGCAAAAACAGTGATTATGATGTGAAGACGAGGACGAGGTTGACAGTGTTGAATGATGAAAGTACATGTATTTTCTTTTGGGGTTTTCTTTCTTTTTTGGGTCACCCTGTCTTCGGTGAGAGACGGCTAACTTGTTAAAAAAAAAAAAAAAAAAAAAATGAGAATATAATTTTATAGGTATTTTTTTTTTTGTTTTTTTGTTTTATTTTCTTGGAGCGTCTATTGGTGCAAGCTGCAAGGTTATAGATATCAGTTGCGTCGCAGATTAGGAAGATAAGTTGGTCTTGGATATGAGAATGTTCTTCATGAATATGAGTTTTCACAGTACTGTCAGCCAAGTGTTGAAGGAAACACCAAAAGGAATCTCTTTATATGGGCGTCAGAGCATGTGGATCCATACTTCTTACTGTTGGACAACCTGACTTCACATCAATAGAAATGGACCTAATTCGTCGGTCATCTAATTCCGTTATAAAACGTCCCGAAAGGGTGGCCGATACTCTGCCTTCCAAGTAAGTTTACACCAAGAGTGTAATAATAATACAAATAATAGTGAAGTCATCAAAAATTTGAACACTTTCTACAATATATTAATTGCATTAAAAATGACCATTTTTTTTAATTTATTCAATATAGTTTTTAGTGCAGTGTAGTGCTGTACATGGTACAGAAAACTTTTGGAAGTTTTATAATTGCATGCATTATATAAAATTAGGATCACCATAGAAACTTTTAAGTTATGCAGCTGTGGATATATATATATATATATATTTTTTTTTCAACAAACCAGCCGTATCCCACCAAGGCAGGGTGGCCCAAAAAGAAAAACAAAAGTTTCTCTTTTTAAATTTAGTAATTTATACAGGAGAAGGGGTTACTAGCCCCTTGCTCTTAGTATTTTAGTCGCCTCTTACAACACGTATAGCTTACGGAGGAAGAAAGAATTCTGTCTATCCACTTCCCCATGGAATGATAAGACGGGAAATAACATGAACAAGAGCTCAGAAAAGATAATTAGAAAAGAAAACCACAGAGGGGTGTTGATATATAAATATATACTTGTGTACATGTACAGTGGGCCCCCGCGTTGTTAACGATATTTTTTCACTCCAAGAAGGACTGTATGTTAAGGTGCCAGTTACTGACCGAATTTGTTCACATAAGGATTATTGTGAAGTTAGATTAGTCCATGTTCTGCACCCCCAAACAATATCACGTACAAACGCACTTAATATTGGTCGCATTCGGAGTGTGTTTCGTTATGCGGGTCCACCTGTATCATGCTTTGTAAAAGTTTGTTTTGTACTGTGACCTATGTGTAAGAAGTCAGTAGCAAGGTAGTACCTGTAATCTTGCATGTTTATGCGAACAGAAAAATGGACACCAGCTAATCTCACTTATTCTTTCTTTCTATCAACACACGGCTGTATCACAAACCGATTAGGCGGGGTGTTGAACCAAAAGAAAAAAAAAACGAAAATTTCTTCCTTCTTTACATATGGTTATATATATAGGAGATAAGGGGTTACTAGCCCCTTGCCCCGGGCATTTTAGTCGCCCTCCTTACAGCACGCATGGCTTAACGGAGGAAGAATACTGTTCCACTTCCCCATGGAGATTAAGAGGGAAATAAACAAAGATCATGACTCTAGAAAGAAAAATAGAAGAAAACCCTAGTGGGGATGTGTATAATATACATATAATATGCTTGTAACATGTAAGTGTAGATGGACCTAAGTGTAAATAGAGAAGTCTAGCAAGACGTTACCTGAAACCCTTGCATGTTTATGAGACAGAAAAAAGCGGCACCAGCATCCTTCCATCAAGTTTTTAAACACAAATCACAGGCTTTGTTTTTACAACTCACTTCGGCAGGACAGCAGTAGGCCGGTTTGTTGGAAAAAACAAAAAATATTTATATTATATATATTCTTCTTTAACACACAGGCCGTATACCAACGAGGCGGTGTGGCCCAAATAGGGGGAAAAAAACGAACGTTTCTCCTTTTACATTTAGTTATTCACTATAAGGAGAAGAGGTACTAGCCCCTTTGCTCCGGGCATTTTAGTCGACCTCTTACAACACGCATGGCTTACGGAGGTAAGAATTATGTTCAACTTCCCCTTGGAGTTAATAGGAAATAACAAGAAATAAGAAACTAGAAAGAAAATAGAAGAAAACCAGAGGGGTGTGTATATATGTGCTACTGTACAGGTAATGTGCTAGTGTGACTAACGTCGTAAGTAGAAGTAGCAAGACGTACCCTGAAATCTTGCCATGTTCTTGAGACAGAAAAAAGGGCACCAGCCCCAAATCCTTACATCAAGTAAAACATTCACAGGCTTTCGTTTTACATCTCGCTTGGCCCAGCGACAGCAGACAGGCCGGTTTGTTGAAAATCAAAAAATATTATATATAATATATTATATATAATATATATATATAATATTATATATATATTATAGATATATATATATATTAATTTAATATATATTATATATATATATATATATATACATATATACATATATAAATAAACTTAAGAGTTAAGAGTGTCATGGTGTTCCATGGTGGGACTATGCCTATGTTGTAGACAAATTCCCTGCTTCATGAATGGTGTAATTTCAGATTCATTCTTTTATTGACTTTTAGTTTTATACTTAGAGGCTAACACAGACTGCCTAGCTTTCTTCCGGTCCCTAAAAATAGTGCATATAGTGAGTCCAAGGCTGTATTTTGCTCGTACATAATGCCCTGTGACTTAAATTTCTTTAAAGAAAAATCCACTGATCAAGAATATGTATTCACATGTTTCTGACAGATAACAATATGTATTGGAAGCAGTTGAAATTTATTTGCCCTAATCTTTATTATCAAATATGTTCCCCTTTTCTGTAAATTTGGGTCCATTCATCTCCTATGACTGTTAGGTCTTGAAGATTATGTTTGATAAATTATGCTTGTTGATAGTTAACATGTTTTCAGTGCTGATTTAAATTGTGAAGTGGTAGGTGTTGTTTATTTCAACTGTAGCAGATAGTCTTTGATTACATAAGCTGCTCAGTTTTATTTTTAATTTGGAACAAGATCGCTTCTAAGTTTTTACAGAGATTTATTTCCTTCATAAATTAAATATTAGTGCATATTTTTTACTTCACAAAAATGCAAACTTTGTGCTGTATAATCCATTCACTGCAGGTAACCCCATATACACTGTAGTCATTTTTCTTCTGTGGTAGTGTATTGAATTAGCGCCTAGCCCTTTTAAAAATATGTGGCATTCTTGGGAAGGGTATGCAGTCAGCAGTATATTTTTTCAGCTTATTAGCTTGTTTCTCACCAAGGTAGGGTGGACCCCAAGAATGAAACATATTCACCATCTCACTCATTCTACTGTCCAGCCTGGGCAGACATGCATTTTTTTTTTTTATTATCACAACCGGCCGATTTAACACCAAGGGCGGGTGGCCCGGAAAAAGAAAAAACTTCCACCAGCACCACTCCATCACTTCTTGCCAGTAGGAAGTGCCTTTACACTACAGTTTTAAAACTGCCAACATTAACAGACCCTCCTTCAGAGTGCAGGGGCAACATGTAATTCCAATCTCCAGGTCTCAAGTCCGCGACTGCCGGTTTCCCTGAATCCCTTCATAAATGTTACGTTGCTCACACTCCAACTGCTACGTCAAGTACTTATAAACCATTTGTCTCCATTCATCCTATACAAACACGCTTCCGCTTGCTGCGGGATGTCCAAGCCCCCTCGCTCAACAAAACCTCCTTTTACTCCGTCCCTCCAACACTTCCCTAGGCCGGACCCTACCCCGCCTTCATGTCCACTTACAGACTGATCACACTCTTGAAGTTCATTTCTGTTTTGCTCCATTCTCACCCTCTACATGTCACCCGAACCACCTTCAACAAACCCTTCCTATGCACCTATGGACAAAACAGTTTTGGTATCCAGAAACCTCCTACTAACTTCCAAACTTCGAATTCTCTGCATTATTATTATCAACACACATTGCCCTCTGACATGTAAATCTACACTGGCTCCTGCCTTCAATTTCCTCGCTGCAAACATTATCACCAACGCTTCACACCCATTATAAGATGACGTAGGTATAATAACTATACTCTCATACATACCCTCTTTGCCTCCAAAGGGGCAAAGTGTCTTTGTTCTCCACATGACTCCTAAGTGCACACACTCTCATCTCAATTTTTTTTTCCTCATTATCTTCATAATGATATCAACCTCATCTTTCATACGACCCCTCCGCTGACACGTCCACTCCCAAATTTGCTGAATACGTTCACCTCCTCTACACTTCACTCATCAAATCTGAATAGTCAATCTTTCACATTCAATTATCTTTTTGTTTATCACTCATAACCTTACTCTTTCCTGTATTCACTTTAATTTTCTTCTTTTGCTCTCCTCTAACCCACAATTGTATACACCTGTCTGCCAAATTCTCTCTTCAGAATCTCCCAAGAAGACACAGTGTCATCAAGCAAAGAGCAGCTGTGACAACTCCCACTTTGTGTGTGATTCTTTAATCTTTTAACTCCAGCCTCTTGCCAAAAGACCCTCGCATTTTAACTTTACTCTTACTACCATCTATAAAAATATTTATTTTTAAACAACCACGTTGACATCACTCATGCCTTTGTCTAAGGCCTACTTTTACTGGGAAATAATTTTTCCATTTTCCTACCATACTCTTACTTGAGCTCACTATCCTCGTGGTAGAAATCTTCACTGCTTTCAGTAACTCACCCTCACTATCACATACATATTGCAACATCTGCCACATTGCCCCCCTATCCACCCTGTCATACGCCTTTTCAAATCCATTAATGCCACAAGACCACTCTTCATGCCTTATCTAAAAATACTGTTCACTTATATGTTTCAGTGTAAACACTGGTACACTCTACCCTCATACCTTGCCTAAAGACTCCTTGTCATACTGCTATCCCCTATTCTCCGTCTTACTCTTAATTCTTTCATTCCAAATTATAACTCTACCATACACTTTACCAGGTACTACTCAAACAGACTATCCCCACTTATAATTTTTGCACTTCCTTTTTGTTCCCTTTGCCTGTTTATACAAAGGATTATGCATGCTCTATAGCAATCCTTGGTACTTTACCCTACATTTCCATACTTTATTAACATAATTGCACCACCTCCCTCATCAAAACTATTCCCACCTGCTTTTAACATTTCTATCTTTATCCCATCAATCCCGGCTGCCCTTACCCCCTATTCATTCTTACCTACTGCCTCACGAACCTTACCCCAAAGCTCACAACTGGCTCATTCCTCACTCCTACAAGATTGTTATTCCTCCTTGCCCTATACAAGAAATCACAGTCATTTCCACCCTCCCTTCTTCTTCAACATTTAACTATTCCTCAAAAATATTCCTTCCATCTTCCCAATACCTCTAACTCTCATTTAATAACTCTCCTCTCCTATTTTTAACTGAACATTATACATTTGTTTTCTAGGGCTTTCTTAACCTTGTAATCTCACTCCAAAACTATTTGCTTATTTTCACACAAAATTTGTTGATAACAATCTCACCCACTCTCTATTTGCTCTCTTTTTTTAAATTGCATCTCTCACACTCTCTTAATTCTCTCTTTTTCTCACATATACTTCTTCCCTCCCTTTGCCATCACTATCTACCTTTGTAAAACTTTCATATGCTAACCTTTTTCTCCACTTACTACTCTCTTCACATCATCATTCCTACTCAATCGCTCCTAGTCCCTCCTGCCAACCAATTTCCTGATAACCAACAAACTATTGCTGAATCACTCTAACACTACTTTTTAAACCTACCCATACCTCTCAATCGACCCCATTGCCTATAGCTCTCATTAAGCCCATTATCCTCCCCAATAGCTGTTTATATCTTACCTAACTGCCTCCTCTTTTAGTTTATAAACCTTCACCTCTCTCTTCCCTGACTGCTCTCTATTCGCCTTGTTATCCCAATCTTCCTTTTACTCTCAGTGTAGCCTACTATCTAGCTAAGAGATCTGATATATTCTGGTCGGCACCTCTTAAACATGTACATCCTGAAGTCTACTTCAACACAGTCTTTATATTAATAACCATTACATAAATCCAACAATATACTGTCATTTCGCCTCTACATCATATCGTTGTATACTTATTTATCCATCTTTTTCTTAAAAATATGTAAAGCTTCCTATAACTATACCCTTTAATATTACAAAAGATTCAATTCAAAGGGCTCCATGATCCATTTACACATGGCACCCCAAAACCGTACCTACCACACCCCTCTAAAAGTTTCCCTACTTTCGCATTCAAGTCCCCTACCCCAAACTACTCTCTCAATTGGTTAAAGGTCCTATCTTTACTTAACATCTCCCAAAATCTCTCTCTCTCATACTGCCTTCCTTTCTTCCTCCAGGTGCCATACAACGTCTTATTTCATGACCAATCTTCTCGCACCAAACCTTTACTTTCTTTAATCCACTTAATTCTTTAGTATTCACATTCAGTATTCTCTTTTCTCCTTCCATAACTGATCATTTAACTTACTGCTACCCCTTCCTTTGCTCATACTCCTCAGATACTCCAGATTTTATCCCTTTTATTTTCCAACCACTGAAAAATCTCCTACACCCTTCAGCTTTGTTTCGCTTAGGGCCAGGAATCCACCTTTTCCTTTTTCATTCATACCATCAGCAATCATCTGTTTCTTGTCATCTCGCACTACATCCACGCACATTTAAGAAACCCAGTTTTTTAAAGTTTTTCTTCTTCTCTTTTTTTAGTAATTGTTAATTACAGGAGATGGGGTACTAGCCCCAATTGACTCCCGGCATTTTAGTCGCCTCATACGACACAGCATGGCTTACGACGTGAAAAAGTTCTTTTTTCCCACTTCCCCATGGACAATAGACAGAAATAAAAAGTACAAGAGCTATTTGAAAAAAGAGGAGAAAAACCTAGATGTAATGTAATATTTATATATGCATGTGCGTGTCTGTGAAGTGTCTAAGAGCCCTGTGACCCAAAGTGTAGTAGGGGTAAGCAAGATTTCCCTGTTATCTTAGCGTGTTTATGAAGACAGAAAAAGAAACCAGCAATCCTTCACTTCATGCAAAAAACTGTTACAGGTTTTTGAATTTCTCAGTCACTCGACTGGCTGGACGGTAGCTACTTCCCTGGGTAGGGTGCTGTCTTACCAACCTACTAACCACGACATGCATTGCAAGTCACAATTCAAATGATCTTTGGAATTACATGCCAACCATCTTATCTTCCTACAAAATGGCAAGCTTTGAATCTAATGACCTTGGAGGGAGAGGACCAAGGAAAGTGAGACTACAGAACCAAACATATAAAAAATTACCCGAGGAGTTGACCAGGGAAAGGACAGGGAAAGATGTTGGAGAGGTTGGGGGAAAACAGGTATTTGGGATCACACACATTTGGTTAGTTAACAGACACGATGAGTCATAGGGTGCGTCAGGAACGTTTACTCTCATGTCTCCAATTCTCAGAGTGATCGGGAAGTGGAATGACCCTGACAGAGAGGGTGGTGAAGCAGAAGACTCAATACATTAGATTTAACAGACGTAGCCTGCGCTCCGGTGCGCGGGGTCGTAGCTAACTAACGGCTCGGGTGGTCTAGTCTATAGGTCCCATGAGGCTAGGATGAGAAGGAATCTTGCAAATTGGCAAGGTTGAGAGGCAGGTCCCATGAACTTGCCCAGCAGCCTTTATTCTAGGGCGCAAAATACATATAGAGTGAGTACTCTTCTTTTCAAGTCCTCCCACAAACTTTAGAACAAGTCTCTTGTTTTCATTTTCACGTATATTTGAAGAACTGCTGTACTGCCATTGAAGGTAATAAAAAAAATAAAAAAAAAAATTCAGTGTAATGCATTGATTCAGTGGAGGCGGGCGTGTGACGGAGTGACGCGCGGGGGTAAGGACGGAAGGACATAGGATCGGGAATCCGTGCAGGCGCGTAGGCAGTGGGTGGGAGTGGTCGGGACATGCGACGGGACGGTCTGTTGAGGCCAGAGTCTCCGAAGGGGACCCATGACATTGTTTAACACTACTGCTGATGAACTGGGTTACTGATAGCTATTTATTGCTATTTAATTTATCTTTTTTTAGAAAAAATTCCTTGATGGCAAAAATACCCATTTTTTAATAAGCAGTTTAATTATTTAGGTTAATTGATTATCCTTTGCAAGAGAACACAGTTTGATCGTTCAAGACAGTTATTATTTTTTTAAGAATGCTACCCTTTTGCTTGCCATCTCACAGGAATCGGGTTAACTACAGTACCATCTGGTGCAAGTTGCTTTCACCTGTATTCTATTGAAAATGAACTGTGAATAACATTTAAATGCTATTTTTTATAAAAAAAAAAAAACAGCCACAATTTAAAAGGGATAATAAATTATGCGGCGCGAAGGGTATTTCATGAAGACGGGTTTGAAATTGTATTTCTGTTTCTTGACGTTATTATAGAACATACAAGTATTTCCTCCATTACTCGAATATATCCATTAGGAAGAGTACGCTATTAATATTTAATGGAATGAGTAATATTGGGTATATGGAAGTGATGTAGATCAGTTGAGCTTATGATTATAAATTATTGTATTATCTACACTTTTTTAAATGAAGTAGAGAGGAGCTTGAGGACTTTTTATGAAGAATGGTCTTGTATACTTTCCCCTCACATTTCAGAGTAAGGTTGCACTTGCAAGATCTTGTGTGAACGTTTATAATAATCCCCACAAACTAAAAGTGTGTGAGAATTAGTGGCAACACTTACACAAACTTGCTGAAGTGCTTTCCTTAATAATTTCGACCCTTCTGTAAATGGAAGCACTATCTATGATCATATATCATATTCATATTCATTTTTAATATATCACTCTTTTACCATCCTAAATCACCTCATATAATCATCAACCCCACACCATCACCACCCTCATCACCACCAAAATCAAAATCACCATCAAAAATCACCACCACCTCCAATAATCATCATTTCAATCTACTCTTCCTCCTATCATCACTCAGATCCCTCAATAAAAGCCATGGAGTTCTCTTAGATCTCTATAAAACCGAAATAAAAATATTGGTAGTTAGGGTGTGCATCACTTTGAGACATTTGACTCTGACATGATTTTCTCATTTTTATTGTGGCTGCCGTTATTTTTCACGAATACTTTGCAGTCTGTAATCTAATACCAGATGTCGTACACTTGTTATATTATAGTTAATAAAAGGTGCCATTATAACAGTTCTGGGAGAGTAAATGTGACACAGCATGGTGCTACATATGTTCCATATACTCCTGAAATATTTAAAACCGTGGGGTTACTATTCTTATTTTTTAAATTAGATTTTATTTTTTGTTTAGACTTGGAACAGGTAGCTTGCTTGGCTCCATACTTTACTAAACATCTGGGATAGTCGTTGCATAGGCTGATATTTGAACCCTGTATGAGTATGTGTGATAATATTAATTTTTTTCTCATTTTACCGTAGGTTTGTGTCACATTTTGTTTACCTCTGGTTATATAATATTGATTTTTCTTATCTGGAAGGTATGATAATCAATTTATATCTTAACTGGTCGAATTGATTACGTTACTTTTTTTTTTTAATTTAAGTGATTTTCCCCCCGACAGTATTTTTTGATATGATTTAAGTTTTTTTTATATTAAGCATGATTTTAATATTTTCCTCATTAATATCTGCATTGCTTAAGCTGGAAAATTTCTTGTTTTACTCAGCGTTCAAGGTACTTTTTAAAGGTAAGGGGAGGGTGCATTAGATTTAATTTTAGTTTGTCTTTGCCTCATAGTGTTATACATTGTGCACCTCATCCTACCCATGCATGCCCAGACATATTAACGTTGCTAATAAGTGCTTCCAGTCAATTTCAAAAACTTTTGCTAATGAAAAAAAGGTCTTCACCTTACCACTTTGAATCTTATTGGATGACCAATCGCAGTATATTCACGCCTCCACTCATTAAATAATTTTATATTTGGGGTGGTCTTTGAAATAAACATTTAATCAGAAAGACTTGTTATCCAATGCAATTCTTGAGTAATCTGATACTAATTGTTGTACAGTTACCTATTTATTGGTGTAGGAAATAGATTTATGCTCATGGTAATCTTCGTCTTCAGTGTTTACATAGTCATTTATGATTTTCAAATTTTTTTTTTAATACACTGAGCCATCTTCACCACAGGCAGGGTGCTGACTCAGAAAAACACAAAGAAACAAAGGTTCAGATGATCTCCAAACATGTGCCCAACTTGCATGTTCATGCCACTCAAATCTGTGAAGATAAACATTATATATACTTTTTTTTTTTTTTTGCAGTACTTTTTCCTTGATTTAAAAGTGTGCCTTTTCTTCTCTCTTTTGAGGGCACTGAGAAATATTCTTTATCTAGTTTTCGTATTATAGTTTCTGTGATGTTATCTTGGTATTATGTTTCTGTCTTTGAACAGGCTACAATACAAAATAAGAATTAAAAAGATAGGTTGCAACATTTGAAAATGTCATTGTTGGTTGATAGGAAAAAGAGGAAGTGTAATACTTACTTAACAGATAATGAAATAATTTGTCATGAAAAGGTAAAGGAAGGGAAACTGATTGCAATAGTTAGTGTTTCTATCTCAAAAAATAACAGAAAGAGGATTCAGCCTCTCTTTCACTCTATGCACTGCATGACTAACACAGGTGGGGAAAGATTTTTTCCCATTTCCCCCATGGAGTAAAGGGGGAAATAAAAAAAAGAACAAGGGGCTAGAAAAAAAAATAGAAAAAAAACCGAGGGGTGTGTTTATTTAAAACAGTATAATGACAGGGGGACCCCGGTTAACGATATTTTTTCACTCCAGAAGTACTGTATGTTCAGGTGCCAGTACTGACCGAATTTGTTCCCATAAGGAATATTGTGAAGTAGATTAGTCCATTTCAGACCCCCAAACATACACGTACAAACGCACTTACATAATTGGTCGCATTCGGAGGTGATCGTTATGCGGGGTCCACTGTATATGCTTGTACATGTATGTGTACTGTGACCTATGTGTAAGAAGTAGTAGCAAGACGTACCTGTAATCTTGCATGTTTATGAGACAGAAAAATGGACACCAGCAATCCTTTTCTTTCTTTCTTTCAACACACCGGCTGTATCCCACCGAGGCGGGGTGACCCAAAAGAAAAAACGAAAATTTCTCCTTTTACATTTGGTAATATATATAGGAGAAGGGGTTACTAGCCCCTTGCTCCCGGCATTTTAGTCGCCTCTTACAGCACGCATGGCTTACGGAGGAAGAATTCTGTTCCACTTCCCCATGGAGATAAGAGGAAATAAACAAGATCAAGAACTAGAAAGAAAATAGAAGAAAACCCAGAGGGATGTGTATATATACATATATATGCTTGTACATGTATGTGTAGTGTGACCTAAGTGTAAATAGAAGTAGCAAGACGTACCTGAAACCTTGCATGTTTATGAGACAGAAAAAAGGGCACCAGCAATCCTACCATCAAGTAAAACAATCACAGGCTTTCGTTTTACACTCACTTGGCAGGACAGCAGTACGGCCGGTTTGTTGAAAAACAAAAAATATTATATATATATATATTCTTCTTTCAACACACCGGCCGTATCCCACCGAGGCGGGGTGGCCCAAAAGGAAAAACGAAAGTTTCTCCTTTTACATTTAGTAAAAATATACAGGAGAAGAGGTTACTAGCCCCTTGCTCCCGGCATTTTAGTCGCCTCTTACAACACGCATGGCTTACGGAGGAAGAATTCTGTTCCACTTCCCCATGGAGATAAGAGGAAATAAACAAGAATAAGAACTAGAAAGAAAATAGAAGAAAACCCAGAGGGGTGTGTATATATGTGCTTGTACATGTAGGGGTAGTGTGCCCCTAAGTGTAAGTAGAAGTAGCAAGACGTACCTGAAATCTTGCATGTTCATGAGACAGAAAAAAGGGACCCAGCAATCCTCCATCAGTAAAAAAATTTACAGGCTTTCGTTTTACACTCACTTGGCAGGACAGCAGTACGGCCGGTTTGTTGAAAAACAAAAAATATTATATATATATATATATATATATATATATATTTTATATATATATATATTACTATATATATTTTATATATATTTTATATATTATATATATATATATATATATAAATAAACCTTAAGAGTTAAGAGTGTCCTGGCTGTCATGGTGGGACTATGCCTATGTTGTAGACAAATTCCCTGCTTCATGGAATGGTAATTTCATCATTCATACTTTATTGCTTTTAGTTTTATACATAGAGCTAACCAGACTGCCTAGGCTCTTCTGTCCCTAAAAATAGCTAGCATTAGTGAGTCCAAGGCTGTTTTGCTTACATAATGCCCTGTGACTTAAATTTCTTTAAAGAAAAATCCCACTGATCAAGATATGTATCTCACATGTTTTGAATAGATAACAATACTGTACTTGGAAGCAGTTGAATTTATTTGCCCTAATTATATTATCAAATATGTTCCCTTTCTTTTAAATTTGGGTCCATTCATTCCTATGCCAGTTAGGTCTTGAAGATTAAGTTTGATAAATTCTGCATGTTGATAGTAACACTGTTTTCAGTGTGATTTAAATTGTGAAGTGGTAGGTGTTGTTTATTTCAACTGTAGCAGATAGTATTGAATCATTAGCAGCTCAGTTTTATTTTTAATTTGAGAACAAGAGCTTCTAAGTTTACAGAGATTTATTTCCTTCATAAATTAAAAAATTAGTGCATATTTTTTTCTTCACACAAAATGCAAACTTTGAGCTGTATTAATCCATTCACTGCAGGTAACCCATATACACTGTAGTCATTTTTCTTCCTGTGGTAGTGTTGAATTGAGCCTAGCCCTTTTAAAAATGTGGCTACTAGGGAGGGTATGCAGTCAGCAGTATATTTTTCCAGCTTATTAGCTGTATCTCACCAAGGTAGGGTGACCCAAAGAATGAAACAAATTCACCATCACTCATTCTCTGTCCGCCTGGCCAGACATGCATTTTTTTTTTTTATTATCACACCGGCCGATTCCCACCAAGGCAGGGTGGCCCGAAAAAGAAAAACTTCCACCATCACTCACTCCATCACTGTCTTGCCAGAAGGGTGCTTTACACTACAGTTTTTAAACTGCAACATTAACACCCCTCCTTCAGAGTGCAGGCACTGTACTTCCCATCTCCAGGACTCAAGTCCGGCCTGCCGGTTTCCCTGAATCCCTTCATAAATGTTACTTTGCTCACACTCCAACAGCACGTCAAGTATTAAAAACCATTTGTCTCCATTCACTCCTATCAAACACGCCCCACGCATCCCTGCTGGAAGTCCAAGCCCCTCGCACACAAAACCTCCTTTACCCCCCTCCCCAACCCTCCTAGGCCGGACCCCTACCCCGCCTTCCTTCCACTACAGACTGATACACTCTTGAAGTCATTCTGTTTTGCTCCATTCTCTCTACATGTCCGAACCACCTCAACAACCCTTCCTCAGCCCTCGGGACAACGTTTTGGTAATCCCGCACCTCCCCCTAACTTCCAAACTACGAATTCTCTGCATTATATTCACACCACCATTGCCCTCAGACATGACATCTCCACTGCCTCCAGCCTTCTCCTCGCTGCAACATTCATCACCCCCGCTTCACACCCATATAAGAGCGTTGGGAAAAATACTCTCATACATTCCCTCTTTGCCTCCAAGGACAAAGTTCTTTGTCTCCACAGACTCCTAAGTGCCCACTCACTCTTTTTCCCTCATCAATTTTATATTTCACCTCATCTTTCATAGACCTTCCGCTACAAAGTCCACTCCCAAATATCTGAATACGTTCACCTCCTCCATAACTCCCCTCCCTCCAATCTGATATTCAATCTTTCATCACCTAATCTTTTTGTTATCCTCATAACCTTACTCTTTCCTGTATTTCCACTTTAATTTTTTTTTTTGCACACCCCTACCAAATTCATCCCAATCTCTGCAACTTCTCTTCAGAATCTCCCAAGAGAACAGTGGTCATCAGCAAAGAGCAGCTGTGACAACTCCCATTTTGTGTTGTGATTCTTTATCTTTTAACTCCACGCCTCTTGCCAAGACCCTCGCATTTACTTCTCTTACAACCCCATCTATAAATATATTAACAACCACGGTGACATCACACATCCTTGTCTAAGGGAAACTTTTACTGGGAAAAAATTTCCTCTTTCCTACATACTCTAACTTGAGCCTCACTATCCTCGTAAAAACTCTTCACTGCTTTCAGTACCTACCTCCTACACCATACACTTGCAACATCTGCCACATTGCCCCCCTATCCACCCTGTCTTTAAGCCTTTTCCAATCCAAAAATGCCACAAAGACCTCTTTAGCCTTATTCTAATACTGTTCACTTATATGTTTCACTGTAAAACCTGGGTCCACACACCCCCTACCTTTCCTAAAGCCTCCTTGTTCATCTGCTATCCTATTCTCCGTCTTACTCTTAATTCTTTCAATTATAACTCTACCAACACTTTACCAGGTACACTCAACAGACTTATCCCCTATAATTTTTGCACTCTCTTTTTTTCCCCTTTGCCTTTATACAAAGGAACTATGCATGCTCTCTGCCAATCCCTAGGTACCTTACCCTCTCCAACATTTATTAAATAATTGCACCAACCCCTCCAAACATATCCCCACCTGCTTTTAACATTTCTATCTTTATCCCATCATCCCGGCTGCCTTACCCCCTTTCATTTTACCTACTGCCTCACGAACTTCCCCCACACTCACACGGGCTCTTCCTCACTCCTACAAGATGTTATTCCTCCTTGCCCTATACACGAAATCACAGCTTCCCTATCTTCATCAACATTTAACAATTCCTCAAAAAATTCCTTCCATCTTCCCAATACCTCTAACTCTCCATTTAATAACTCTCCTCTCCTATTTTTAACTGACAAATCCATTTGTTCTCTAGCTTTCTTAACTTTTTTAATCTCACTCCAAAACTTTTTCTTATTTTCAACAAAATTTGTTGAAAACATCTCACCCCTCTCATTTGCTCTCTTTTTACATTGCTTCACCACTCTCTTAACTTCTCTCTTTTTCCCCATATATCTTCCCTCCTTGCCATCACTTCCTACTTTGTAAAAACTTCTCATATGCTAATTTTTTTCCTCCCTTACTACTCTTTTTACATCATCATTCCACCAATCGCTCCTCTTCCTCCTGCACCCACTTTCCTGTAACCACAAACTTCTGCTAAAACACTCTAACACTACTTTTTAAACCTACCCCATACCTCTTCGACCCCATTGCCTATGCTCTCATTAGCCCATCTATCCTCCAATAGCTGTTTATACTTACCCTAACTGCCTCCTCTTTTAGTTTATAAACCTTCACCTTCTTTTCCCCTGATGCTTCTATTCTCCTTGTATCCCATCTACCTTTTACTCTCAGTGTAGCTACAACTAGAAAGTGATCTGATATATCGTGGCCCCTCTATAAACATGTACATCCTGAAGTCTACTCAACAGTCTTTTATCTACCAATACATAATCCAACAAACTACTGTCATTTCGCCCTACATCATATCGTGTATACTTATTTATCCTCTTTTTCCTTAAAATATGTTTTACCTATAACTAAACCCCTTTCTATACAAAGTTCAATCAAAGGGTTTCCCATTATCATTTTACACCTGGGAAACCCCCAAACTTACCTACCACACCCTCTCTAAAAGTTTCTCCTACTTTAGCATTCAAGTCCCCTCCACAATTACTCTCTCACTTGGTTCAAAGGTCCTATACATTCACTTAAAAATCTCCCAAAATCTCTCTCTCTCCTCTGCATTCCTCTCTTCTCCAGGTGCATACACGCTTTATTTTGACCCACTTCTCGCATCCAACCTTACTTTAATCCACATAATTCTTTAATTTCACATTCTATTCTCTTTTCTCCTTCCATAACGATCATTTAACATTACTGCTACCCCTTCCTTTGCTCTACTCTCTCAGATACTCCAGATTTAATCCATTTATTTCCCCCCCCTGAAACTCTCCTACCCCCTTCAGCTTTGTTTCGCTTTTGGGCCAGGACATCCAACTTCTTTTCATTCATAACATCAGCAATCATCTGTTTCTTGTCATCCGCACTACATCCACGCACATTTAAGCAACCAAGTTTTATAAAGTTTTTCTTCTTCTCTTTTTTGTTTAAATTTTATACAGGAGAAGGGGTTACTAGCCATTGCTCCGGCATTTTAGTCGCCCCATACGACACGCATGGGTTACGGAGGAAAGATTCTTTTCCACTTCCCCATGGACAATAGAAGAAATAAAAAAGAACAAGAGCTATTTAGAAAAAGGAGAAAAACCTAGATGTATGTATATATATATATGCATGTGCGTGTCTGTGAAGTGTGACCAAAGTGTAAGTAGGAGTAGCAAGATATCCCTGTTATCTTAGCGTGTTTATGAGACAGAAAAAGAAACCAGCAATCCTACCATCATGCAAAACAGTTACAGGTTTTTGTTTCACAGTCATCTGGCAGGACGGTAGTACTTCCCTGGGTGGTTGCTGTCTACCAACCTACTACCAGACATGCATGAAAGTCACAATTCAAATGATGCTTTGAACTGCAACATCTCTACTCATCCTACAAAATGCAAGCATTGAATCTAATGACCTTGGAGGAGAGGACCAGGAGAGATACAGAACCAACATATAAAATACTCCGAGGAGTTGACAGGGAAGACAGGGACAGACTGTTTGAGAGGTGGGAAACAGGTACTTTGGGATACACAATTGGTAGTTAAAGACACAGATGAGTCATAGGTGCGTCAGGAAGTTTCTCTCCAATCTCAGAGTGATCGGGAAGTGGAATGACCCTGACAGAGAGGTGGTGGAAGCAGACTCCATACATAGTTTTAAGAGTAGGTACTATAGGTCCCATGAGGCTAGGAGAGAAGGAATCTTGCAATTGGCAAGTTGAGAGGCAGGTCCAAGAACTTGGCCCCAGCAGCCACTTATAGGCAAATACATATAGGTGAGTACTCTTCTTTCAAGTCCTCCAAAACTTTAGAACAAATTCTCTATGTTTATACACTTATATTTTGAAGAACTGCTGTACTGCAAAAGTAAAAAAAAAAAAAAAAACAGTGTAATGCATTGAACAGGACATGACATAGTTTAAAGTCTACTGCTGTGAATGGGTTATGATAGCATATTTATTGCTTATTTAATTTATCTTTATTTAGAATTCTTGATGGATATTTTTAATAAGCAGTAATTTAGGTTATTGATTCCTTAGGAGAACACAGTTTGATGTCAAGACAGTAATTATTTTAAGAATGCTACCCTATTGCTTGCCTCTCCACAGGACTCGGTAACTACAGTACCATCTGGTGCAAGTAGCTTTCACTGTATGAAATGAAATGTAGATAACATTGTAAATGCTATTTTTAAACAGCCACAATAAAAGGGATAAAATTATGAAAGGGAATTTCATGAGACTGGTTTGAAATTGTATTTCTGTTCTTGACGTTATCTATAGAACATACAAGTATATCCTCCTTACTCATATATCCATTTGGAAGAGGTACGCTATTAATATTTAATGGAATGAGTAATATAGGGTATCTGGAAGTGATGTAGTCAGTTGAGCTTATGATATAAATTATTGTATTCTCTACACTTTTTAAATGAAGTAGAAGAGGAGCTTGAGGACATTTTATGAAGAACTTGTCTTGTATACCTTTCCCCTCACATTCAGAGTAAGGTTGCACTTGCAAGATCTTGTGTGAACGTTTATAATCCCCACAACTAAAAGTGTGTGAGAATTAGTGGCAACACTACACAAACTTGCTGAAGTGCTCTCCTTAATAATTTGACCATTCTGTAAATGAAGCACTATCATATGATCATCTCATCATATCATATTCATTTCTTAATATATCACTTTTACCATCATAATCACCATCATCATAATCATCACCACCACCACCACTCACCACCCACCATCACCACCAAAATCAAAATCACCATCAAAATCACCACCACCTCCATAATAATCATCATCAGTCCTCCTCTTCCTCCTCTCATTACTCAAGATCCTCAATAAAAGCCATGGAGTTCTCTTTGCTCTCTATAAAACCAAATAAAAATATTGGTAGTTAGGGTGCATCACTTTGAGACATTTGACTCGTGACATGATTTTTCTCATTTTTATTGTGGCTGCCTTTATTTTTCACGAAATACTTTGCAGTCTGTAATCTAATACCGATGTGTCACTTGTTATATCATTAGTTAATAAAAGTGACCATTATAACAGTTCTGGGAGAGTAATGTGACACAGCTGTTGCTAATATTACCATATTACTCCTGAAATATTAAAACGTGGGTTACTATCATATTTTTAATTAGATTTTATTTTTGTTTAGCACTAGGAACAGGTAGCTTGCTATGGCTCCATACTTTACTAACATCTGAGATAGTCGTGCACTGGCTGATATTTGAACCCTTGTAAGAGTTGTGTGATAATATAATTTTTTCTCATATTACCGTAGGTTTGTGTACATTTTGTATACCTCTGGTTATATAATATTGATTTTTCTTATCTGGCAGGTATTGATAATCAATTATATTCTTAACTGGTCGAATTGATTACCGATACTTTTTTTTTTATAATTTAAAGTGATTTTCCCCCCCGACAGTATTTTTTGAATGATTTAAGTTTTTTTTTATATTAAGCATGATTTTAATATTTTCTCATTAATATCTGCTTGCTTAAAGCTGAAAATTTCTTGTTTTACCCAGCGTTCAAGGTACTTTTTAAAGGTAAGGAGAGGGTGCATTTAGATTTAATTTTTAGTTTGGTCTTTGCCTCCATTAGTGTTATACATTGTGGCACCCTCATCCTACCCATGCAATGCCCAGCACATTAACGTTGCTATAAGTGCTTCCAGTCATCAAAAACTTTTGCTAATGAAAAAAAAGGCTCTTCACTTACACTTGAATCTTATTGGATGACCAAATCAGAATATTTCAGCCTCACTCATTAAAATTCTATATTTGGGGTGTCTTTAAATAAACATTTTAATCAGAAAGACTTGTTATCCAATGCAATTTTGAGTAATCTGAAACTAATTGTGTACAGTTACCTATTTCTTAGGTGTAGGAATAGATTTATGCTCATGGTATCTTGTCTTCAGTGATTACATTGTCATTATGATTTTCAAATTTTTTTTTTTAATACACTGGCCATCTCTCACCAAGGCAGGGTGACTCGAAAAAAAAGAAACAAAGGTTCAGATGATCCTCCAAACATGTGCCCCACTTGCATGTTCTGCCACTAAATCTGTGAAGATAAACCTTCTAATATACTTTTTTTTTTTTTTTGCAGTACTTTTTCCTTGATTTAAAAGTGTGCCTTTTCTTCTCTCTTTTGAGGGCACTGAGAAATATTCTTTATCTATTTTTCGTATAGTTTTGTGATGTTATCTAGGTTTTTATGCTTCCTGTTTTGAACAGGCAAAAAAAAATTTGAATTAAAAGATGGTTGCAACATGAAAATGTCATTGTTGGTTTGATTAGAAAAAAAGAGGAATGTAATAACTACTTAAGATAATGAAAAAATTTTTGTATAAAAAGGTAAAGGAAAAAAAACCATTGCAATAGTAGTTTTCTATCTCAAAAATAACAGAAAGGGGATCAAGCCTCTTTCCTCTACACGAATGCAAACCAGGTTTATGCTTTCCATCCGTTCTTATCTATTAAGTGATTCTTGGGCTTTTCCTAACCCAGTCTCATACCAGGCTTCAAGGTTAAAAAGAAGTATTACAGACAAACTATTAAGAAGCACATAGGAAAAAAGGTTGTGTATTATACTGAATTTGTAATAATAGGGGTTTTACTTTGTTTTTCATGAATAAAATTTAAAAGATAAAACAATACTGCCTAGTGAAAAAAAAAAAACCCCCGAGAGGTTTCATTTTCGGGGTCATTTGATAGGTCTCCCAACCTACTCCCACTGTGTTTATAATATGAGAGGTAGAAAGGAAAAGGGGTTTTTAATACCATAAAAAGAAAAGAAAAAGAGGCCACAATTGTAAATTTGAACAAGTGATTCGTAAAGATATTAAAAAATATGCATCGCAAATAGTGTATAATGTCTGTTGTTTTTGTATTATATATTTCCCGGTCCTGGGACGTACAGCCCGTCGGACTGTGAACACTTAATTCTGTATAATAAAATTTCAATGTAATTTTGGGGAATGCACTGTGACATACTGGAAATGTGTATCACAAATATGGGAAATTTCCAATGGAAATGAAATAGCATAGTAGTGAATTCCCCTAAAATGAACCCACATAAAACCCAGGAACATGTAGTGGAGACTGCTGGAAAGGGGTTCAGGGGGGTGGGGGCATAAACCCTCTATTTTAAAGACTTTGGGAAATTCTTTGACAAAATCCACTGGTCCCAAAAGGGTGATCGTTTTGAAGTGTCCGTTATTGTTACGATCATAGCAAAAAATATTCACCCCAAGTCACTGTTTAAGGCCACCTGCTTTAGACAGCTATATGACAAATTAAACACTGAGGGCAGGACACCATGAGCTCAGCTCTGCTCCTGTAACTACAAATAGTTAATCACAAAAACGAAATCACTGTGGTCTGTGTCCTGCCTCCCTCTCTGCAATACGTAGTTTAACTCCAGTTTATTTTTGCCCAAAATATAGTACATAATATAGGCTTTTCTAAGCATATGATTGGTTTAGTACTTTATGATTATAATAATAATTCTAAACATTTATAAAACAAATTAGCCCCATCCCATTACATTAGGAAATTATTTTTTTACTACTTAGGTTTATTATTATGTTTTTATTATTATCATTATAAAAGAAAAACAGAAGTTACCTTACACTTTCTAATACATGAATCATTATAATAAAAATGAGATAAAATATGGAACATTTTAAAACCTCCCTCCCTCTTCTCCCATTTTCCCTGCTTCTCCCCTCCCCTGCCCTTCTCCCAGGTATATACGAAAAAAAATTTTAAGTTCGTACAAAATATTTAAAATATTGTACTTTACTATGCAAGGTTGTTTCATTCCCTTTCCCCATCAACATTGTTTATATGCCTTGGTTTTACAGTCTCCCGCAGCTGTATGATCCATGCGAGTTTTAGTTATAGTCTGCCACAGGATTTATAATATGGTAATACATGTAATAGAATAATGTTCATTGTAATAATGAAAGGAACTGCAAATTATAAAGACTAAAAAGTCACAGTACCGTGGCTGGAACAGTTCATCAAAAAAACTTCTCCTAATTACAGGTTATTGGTGAATTGCAAATTATATAATTATTTATGCAAGGAATTATTTGAAACCCTATTGTCAAAAAAAAATTTCCTATCCACCATTGCTATTTTTTCTTGGTGGTCAGGTGTTCACTAGTCATCCAGGTGCTTCAGTGGAGTTAATAGGGGTCTGCCTGCATCATTTTACTTATACTGTCTTCACTTGTGATATGTGAGCATGGTGCTTTTGTGAGTGTGTTCTCAGAATTTATTTTGAGTGGTATGAGCTCATGTGTTGTTACGTACTCTTGCTGGTAAAGAGTGGTGTAGTTCCTTCATATTTGGGTACCTTTCATTGACAGATTTTTTTTGACTTCTTTCTAAACCATTACTGTACTTACTTTTATCTACATTTTCCCTATGCGATGTGAATTATCTACAAGAATTTCATAAAATCTTGCTTTTCTTTCATCCCTTTGTAGAGCAAGAACAGCAAAGTAAGTACGCACCAGTGTTGATTCTGTAAATGGTAATAGTAGTGTAGTGTAAATAGTGGCTGTGGTTTCTCTCTCTCTCTCTCTCTAGCATTGGTTATCATCAGTAATGGAAATGGGAGATACATGACATGTGTATCCATGTATCCATTTTTTGATGTTTGATTTCTGCACTAATGTCAAGTTTCTACCAGTCAATTATGATGTCAGTAATAAAGCCACAAGAGCAGTACAGTAATTGAAAACTTTTATTTTGTTCCCCTATGTAAAAACTGTGTATTATGTAACTAGGGAAAGGATGGCAAAGGAAGCAATGTTAACCTTAGATGTCCAAATTTCCATTTTGTATGCTCACAAAATGTCTTTAAAATTAGTCAGATTTAAAAAACTTGGAATTAGTCAGACTTTTAAAAAGTTTGGAAGAGCAATTGGTCAGATTTGAAAAAAATATTTGTAATAGCAATTGGAAGAGTTTAAAGAGCTACCTTTTCCCAGAACTACTAGCTGTAAGGGTTCACTGTGCTTGCCTTGCTCCCCTCTTCAAAAGAAAAAGAAAAAGAAAAAAATATAGCTGTGGTTGGTTGGTTAATTGAGCTCCAAGCAGTGAGTTATTAAGGCTGTTTGTAAACAGTTCACCACCAGTCAAGAATACTTAATCAGTGCATATTCACACTGAGAGACATACACCTCTCGGTGCACACATCCTTGCCTAGTTACACCACTGTCCCAAGTGCGTCCCTACTTCTTAAAGCCCATTTCCATCACTGTTTATCATGCTCACGGTTAATATATGCTGTATATAAAATGCCTCTGCTGAATTTCTAAAAACTTTAGAAGTTGTGAAAGTTTATGAACTAGATAAGTAGTGCATGGGTAGATTTTCTGTACTGCTCTAGTAAAAGTACTTGTACAATACTGCATTGATAATTAGCATGAAAGGATTTGTATTGTATTCTTAGCTAGTTTATAGTTTGTTTCATGTAAAATGCAACATTAAACTGTACTGTGAATGATAAATTACTACATTGTATAGGATAATTCACCTGGGTATTGTGTATTTGTCTGAGCTGCAGTAATATTAAATAAACACCTTGTTTGTAATTTTAATGATCAGAACTCCATTGATGATGACTAATAATAATTATTGTTTATTATATAATATCTCTATTAAAATAATTTATATATCTTGTCTAAATATAATAAATATGTAATGAACATATGGCACTGGGAAAGATGTATGCGGCACTCGGTCAGGTTTAAAACCTTGGGTCTGGCTATTAATTGGATAGATGACTATCTAGACTAGCTTTGTCTTTAGTTAAGAGGACTTTTGAAAGCTAAAGACTTCCTGTCTGTGACATAGGTGTACAAATATTGTCATATTTTAACCCTTTGACTGTCGCAACCCCCAATCCTGAGGTGTCTCCTGGTGTTGCAAAATTTAAAAAAAAAAAATTATTTTTTCTTATGAAATGATAGAGAATCTTTTCCCGATTGTAATGACACCAAAAAAACGAAATTTGATGGAAAACTGACGGAATTATGCTCTCGCGAAGTTAGCGACCTCGGCACTGTTTACAAATCGGCGATTTCGCCCACTTTGAGCCCTATTTTCGGCTAATTTCATTGTTCCAGTCGCCCAACCTCATAGCTATTTCTTTAGAACTCCATTTTTTCTATCGATTGAGTACAAGAAACTGCCCATTTACCGATTTCAGCTACCTAATAATGTGGTCAGAAATTTGCAATTTGGCCAATTTCACGAAAACTAAAAAATATGACAATTTCAAAATATGGTCCAGAATGAACAATGCAGACATTCCTGGCTCTAAAATAACATTTTCTTTGTTCATCAGTCATGTCTCCAGGCTCCTCTGATATTACTCTTGCTTTCTATTTTGAATTTTTATTCAAACAAAAAATAGAAGACTTACTATTATGCAGACTACTGCAATACTGTAATAATTGTATAAATAACATCAACCCATTCATGACTGCATATTAGAATGGCTAGTTGGACATTTATTGGACAATGGCATCATTTGTTTACTTTTGAACATTGGCAAAAATCAAACATTTCCCCTACTTTGAGCTCCATTTCTAGATTCTTTTTATAGTAAAATCAATCAAAATCACCTCTATTTCTATAATATATTTTCCATTCTATCAAATGAGACCAAGAAAACGAGAATACAACCATAAATACTATATGAAAATAGACCACAAATTCGGCATTTTAATTAAAAAAAACGATCGGAGTTTTTTTTTTTCTCATTATGCACTGCGTGCTCCAGGATTTTTTTTATATGGTGCACACTGACCACACAGACCCATTCTCTCACATGTGGGCCTACCAGCTTTCTCCTGCTTGATTTGAAGCCGCTAGAATTTATGAGTATATATACGTCACACACGGTACCTCGTAAGACGTATATATACGGCCGCGACAGTCAAAGGGTTAACACTGGCCATTTCCTACTTGGCAGTGGCCCCCCCCCCACCCACACACACAAAAAAAAAATATGCATTTCTTCTTTGAGTTGCCATGCCTTAATGGAAAAGCTTGGTAAGTTAAAAAAAAATATTATGTAGTGCAGCCTTGGCTTAATTTTTTTTTTTAACATACCAGCCGTTTTCCACCAAGGCCGGGTGACCTGAAAAGAAGAAAGCAATAAAGTTTATCTTTTTTTTATACATTTAGTAATTTATACAGAAGGGGTTACTAGCCCCTTGCTTCCAGTATTTTAGGTGCCTCTTACAACACGCATGGCTTACAGAGGAAAGATTCTTTTCCACTTCCCCATGTCTTAAATATACACAATACAGTGGACCCCCGCATAACGATTACCTCCGAATGCGACCAATTATGTAAGTGTATTTATGTAAGTGCGTTTGTACATGTATGTTGGGGGGTCTGAAATGGACTAATCTACTTCACAATATTTCTTATGGGAACAAATTCGGTCAGTACTGGCACCTGAACACACTTCTGGAGTGAAAAAATATTGTTAACCGGGGGTCCACTGTATATCATCATTATACATACCATTAGTTTATTGAAAAAACTGCAACAAAAAACATTAGGTGTCATTAAACTAATCAGAGTGATTAAGAAAGGCCTTTATATACATACAGTATCCTTTTTTCAATAGAAGTGATTAGAGTTCTTCATTTCTTCACTTCACAACTTGAATTTTCTTGTAATACAGTCAATTGTTGCCTT
Source organism: Cherax quadricarinatus (assembly GCF_026875155.1). Lineage (NCBI taxonomy): Eukaryota > Metazoa > Arthropoda > Malacostraca > Decapoda > Parastacidae > Cherax > Cherax quadricarinatus. The sequence continues at coordinate 18,602,993 of NC_069433.1, forward strand.
CAAGAGTGGCTTCTTGAAGTAGGTGAAGACTGTTAATCTGAGAAATTACGGCCTGTTTTGCCCCTCCGGGAAACATGATGGTCTTTAGGCTTTTGACAGGAAATTATTTTTATTTTAATTATGAAATGTTCTTTATGAATTGAGTGGTGAATTGTAGTAGTATATTTGAAAGGGCCTAATTTTGTAATCTGCTTGTATGTGAGATTACGCGTTGTATCACTGCTCTTTTTTTTTATGAGCTTTTTTTTTTCTAAAACAAATGCTGTGTTTATAAGACTCCTATCTTTTTTGAGATGACTTTTGCTATTGTAAGATTGCTCGTTTTTCTAATATGACTTTTTTTTTTTTTTTTTTTAAGAGAATTGCTGTTACAGATGGATCAGCATTAGTGTTCTACTAGCTAGTAAACTAGGTAAAATTGTTTTCTGTGGAGGAACCCCTCTTGTTACTAGTTAGAAATAGCACCAAGCTAGACTAATATGCCCCCCACCACTCTCCTCATTGGTGATCTTCTGCACCAATGTTGGGTGGGTGTCTTGTCTCTTGTGAAAGGCTCTTCATTCAAGGGATTGGATCTGCTCTTCTCCTTCAGATCAGACCTGATTGCCCTCCATAAACAAATAATTACTGTAACTAACTAAATACCAGTATTGAAAAGTAAAAACTTGTATACAAGTTAGGGACTTGCCACCTTCATGCTGGGTAATTATCCCAAGTTTCATATCCCAAGTAATTGCTTTTGCACCATCGTAAAGTCGAAATATCATAAGTCAAACCTTTGTAAGTCGAGGAGCACCTGTATGTCAATCGTCCTTTCTAGGGATGGATGTAGTTAACGATTTTCATTATCACACATTTATTTATTAGCATTCTTTAACTCATTTTATTATGGCATGCCTCATTGGTGGCACGCATGTATTTTACTGGAAGACGTCCTAGTCCATTTTTATATTTTAGGTATTGCATCAAATAGAAAGGGAAGCCATGGTTAGTTGGATGGAGGCCATTTCCTGTTTATTACTTTTGAGCATTTTTTTAATAACTTTTATTGCAAGAATGCTTATTTACAAAGCTCTTGCCTTCACCTTGGATTAGAAAAACTCTTGGAACTCATCAAAGGTATTGATCCTGGTACAAACAGCACCTCCCAGACCTTATTTATGCATAATTATATTAATCAACTAATAAACATCTAATTAGAATACTGATATGGAATTTTGCAAATGATGATCTCGTGAATGTGTTGGACTTACTGTACCATAATGAATCAGCAATTATGAAATTTGCATTTTCAATTTTTGTACCCTAGTGAAAGTTAAGAAATTACATGTACCTGTGTCTTTGCTTAGTCTACTACATATACATACATTACACAATGTACTTTGCATTGAACACAGTGAGAAGAGGCATGTATTTATTTCATTAATATCAAAAATTTGCTTGCATAGCTTAATGCTTATTAAAACAAATCGCGCAAGCGCTTTTTGCATTATTGACATTCCTCGAGTCAAGTGTCAAATAATTATATTTTAGTTTTCGTTTTAGATTTCCATTGCCATTTTTCCTTAATTGTTCATTAGATAATGATAGCATGAGAAAAGTTTTCTACAGTAGCTACAAGGACTTGTAACAAGGATACCACAACGATAATTTTGGTGATGACTGGTAAATAACAACAACCGTGTTAACTAGGATATAAGAACTTCAGTGAGCTGTTAACTGACCCCAAGCTAACATATGGGAGACAAAAAATAATTAAACTTTAGAAAAAGTATAAACCTACTCTTCTTTCTTTCTTTCAACACACCGGCCGTATCCCACCGAGGCGGGGTGGCTCAAAAGGAAAAACGAAAGCTTCTCCTTTTACATTTAGTAATATATACAGGAGAAGGGGTTATTAGCCCCTTGCTCCCGGCATTTTAGTCGCCTCTTACAACACGCATGGCTTACGGAGGAAGAATTCTGTTCCACTTCCCAATGGAGAATAAACCTACTCTTTTTTTTTTTTTTTTTTTTCAACAAGTCGGTCGTCTCCCACCGAGGCAGGGTGACCCAAAAAAAAAAAGAAAGAAAATCCCCAAAAAGAAAATACTTTCATCATCATTCAACACTTTCACCACACTCACACATTATCATTGCTTTTGCAGAGGTACTCAGAATACAACAGTTTAGAAGCATATACGTATAGAGATACCCAACATATCCCTCCAAACTGCCAATATCCCAAACCCCTCCTTTAAAGTGCAGGCATTGTACTTCCCATTTCCAGGACTCAAGTCCGACTATGATCTTTTATAAAATTTTCTTTGTTGATAATTTGGCATATTTCCTCCTCTCATTCTCTTCCCTCTTCCTGAGCTGAGTCACTTGTATGGTGGGAGAAGTCTCCTCTCAGCACAGTCTTTTGATAAAGAAGTCAGTGAGTTTAGGGCTTTTCATGAATAAAATAAATACATCAGTGACTATTTTTTTATATTTTGTGGTTTTTCTAGACAACTTTTTTAGTTTTGCACCAAGTTATCCCATGCAAGATTTCCTTTATGCATTACAGTTGTTTCTCAGTTTTATATACATGCATACAAAATATATTCCCTGATAAATGGTAACTCATCCCTCAGAATGACTTTAAATAGCAGTGTTTACTTATTCATATCTTAATATTTTATGTAAAATACAAATTGCTGCTGTAAATTGCCATTTGTAGCTACAGGAGCAGAACTAAGTATCATTTGTCCTGTTTTCAGTGTAATTAATGTAGCAAAAATACAGCAAGTAGTTATAGCACTTACTACCTGTGACTCCCACGGTAATAAACAATTCATATCGTGTAAACATTATCACTGTTTCCCGCATATGTTGACTGCTGATGCAGAAAAAAACTAATTTGCTGCTATCCATGATGACTGAAAGTATACCCCAAATTTATTCCTTGGGTTATGCAAATATCTTATTTTTTTTTAATGAACCAGCCATATCCCACCAAGGCAGGGTGATCTAAAAAGAAAAACGAAAGTTTTTCTTTTAAAATTTAGTAATTTATACAGAGAAGGGGTTACCAACCCCTTGCTCCCAGTATTTTAGTTGCTTCTTACAACACGCATGGCTTATGGAGGAAGAATTCTTTTCCGCTTCCCAACAGAGAAATACATATCTGATTATTACAATGAAATAAATCCCTTTCCCCTCATCCATCCCATCCTTTCATCCTATCTTCCCCATTTCTTTCCTTCATCCCTCCTGTCTTTTTTCCCAGTCATACGGCTTAGGTCGACTTATGGCTTGTAATATACAATACCTCTCTTACTGAATTTCATTGTTACTAGTTAAATGCTACTTAATTAATCTCATACTTAGTGTGTATATCTTCACAAGGTTTTGAATTGCTTATGATATCCTACATTCACTTCTGATATAGTACTGATATAGTATTGTACTTCCCCAGACTGTCTTATCCTCACATGAAACTGATGTGACCTTGATATTTATTTTTGTCATTCCTTTGAAGAGTAGAAGTCACAGTACTGTGGCTGTAACAACTCACAGTTTGGAAAAGGATATATTCAGAAATGTTTTGGTTCTCCCTGGACCATTGTCCCATACCCTATTATGGACCATTTGCGACTTGACAATGACCCAGGATGACCTGAAATGTCATCTAAAGCTTGCTCTCCAAATTGTGTGTCACTTTTGAATCATTCCTATGGATTTTTCTGCTAACATTTTTATGATCTTAATAGTTTGTCAAGTTAATTAGCAGAGGAGGATATAAGGACATACACTAATGATTAGTACGGTTGAAGACTATTTTTCAAAGGCAATTTTAACTAATAAACGAAGTATCACAGAAACATTTGGTGTACACCTGTAAAATTTGTGTATGTCACTTGCATCATGTGCATGATCTACTTTTATACCATTATAAAGGGTGGAGAGGAAAGTACTTCAAATATGTATACTAAAAAATAATTCAGGTTAGCATTTTCTTGAAAATCAGATAAACTAAAAGAGACAGAGGTGGCATGTGTAAATGTATACTGCTGTTAATGTAAGATATGAAATACTGAGATTCTTAAACTTTATGTCAGAATTAGCAACATCATAGTTTAGTTTCTACATTAGTAGTACTACCTCACCACAGGTATGTGACATTACTACATTAAAGGTATTAAATGTTAAACAATTAGGCTTTGTTAATGAAGCTTTGTTCCTGTGTGTTAAGATTCCAATATAAAACTGTATTTCAATTCATGAAAAATATTACCAGTGCCAGAAGGATAGGCTTAAAATTTCCAAATGTTATATGCATTGATTTAGGTTATTTTAAATGATTTTTGTTACAGGGAACAGCAAGTGACTTGGTAGTACAAGTTGTCCTGATCGCAGAGAGTATGCGATTGCAAGCAATGATGGCAACATACGGTATCCAGACCCAGGTGGGTTTGTATTTTCTTCATAATGTTAGACAAAGTGATGTGGTAAAAAATAAGGGATTGAGCTTGCTATATGTATTCATATGTGGGTTATATGAGTAATATTTTTTTTTTCAACATATCAGCCATCTCCCACCGAGGCAGGGTGACCCAAAAAAAGGAATAAACACTTTCACTATCATTCAACACTTTCACCATCTTTCACACATAATCACTGTCTTTGCAGACATGCCTGAATACGACAGTTTAAATGTCACTCCAAACAGCCAATATCTCAAACCTTTCCTTTAAAGTGCAGGCATTGTACTTACCACCTCCAGGACTCACAGTCCAGCTAACCGGTTTCCTTGAATCCCTTCATGAAAGATTACCAACGCCGCCACGTGGCGGCGTTGAGAATCATTCTGAAATTCGAAACAACACAGGCCTCAAGGGTTTCGGATAAAGGGATGTACATCTGTAACACATCAGTCATTTCCCACCAAGGCAGGGCGGCCCCAAAAAATGAAAAACTTTCATCATCATTCACTCCATCACAGTCTTGCCAGAGGTGCTCTTACACTACAGTTATAAAACTGCATCATTGACACCCCTTCTTCAGAGTGCAAGCACTACTTCCCACATCCAGGACTCAAGTCCGGCCTGCCGGTTTGAGATATTGAAGGCATTAAAATTAACCACTGTGGTAAATACAGTATGTGAGGCCTCTTATTTTGTCTTCCAAGAAATTGCCTTTTGTTGAAGAAACCTGATGCTTATGTATTCTGCTGTATAAATTTAAATAACATGGGTTGTTTGTAATATACAGTAATTAGGTGCTGTTTCTGTGTGCATAATTTTTGTCCAGTGAGCTTGTGGAAATATTACATTAGTGCTAGTACTGATTTAGGAGAGTAGGAAATTAAGGAAGAAAATGAAAAATTTGGAGAAAAAGTGCACAATTCAAAATGATGGGACAGGACAAGAAATTGAAAATTTGGATTGACATTTTCTTGTAAAGCATAATAGTTACCATTAAACTATTTCATTCAGAACACCCCTCTAAAATACTTTTATTTTCTTGCCACACTTCTATCAGTACTGTATTATAGTTTTAAACCATTCCTTTTCCTATCCTAGTCATCTTTATGATTTCAAGAATACTAACTTTTTTTGTTATAATATTTTTCAGACACCACATGAGGTAGAGCCAGTGCAGATTTGGCCGCCTAGAGAACTAGTTAAAGTTTACCAGAATCTTGGCGTCAGCGAAAAATTAGGTCTCCAGGGTCGTCCAACTCGACCCATTGGTGCGTTAGGGACAAGCAAGGTAATGCCATGATAATCTTGTGATGGTCATCCAATGGAACCTTATCATGACAGAATGAAGAGTAACCTTTCTAGACTCTAGACTCAATTTTAAAATGAATTTGTTTGTACTTGCTGTTGCTAACAAGATGACATGTCTATGCTTTATGTTACTCCATGATATTGGACTGTAATGTACTACTGTATGTAGAATGGTAGTTTATAAAAATGAGTAAAATTTGGGATACTTCGTCATCTCTCATGTGAACAAGTTACAGTATTAGTTACACAAGAATTACATATAAGGAAAAATTACCAACAGATTTTGTAAATGTTTTGATATGATAGTGTGTTATAAAGTAACCTTGAATGCTAAATTGTGTCCTTTTCTGGGTGATTGTTTTGGAGATGGATTTTTCATACTGGCATATCCTTGTAATCCTTGCACATTTTGGCATGGAAACAACAAATAATACAGCCCACTCCTAATACATATATATGTATATATGTCAGTAGTATATGTATTTACCACATGCCCATACATAACCAGAAAATATTATGAATGCTCACACTTCCCAGAGAAAGCATGTACTGTGGATTTTGTAAGTTATTGTTCGCATTTAGTGAATAATTTTGTTAGGTATGAATCGGTTTGACAATTAAAAAGTTTAACGTAAGCTAGCCGAGTAATCATATTTTTTCAGAACGTATCTAGAAGATGTCTACAGATCCCTAAGAAATTCAGTTTAATATTTTAGCCTAAATATTATTGTTATGTGACATACTGTGACACTGATATAATCCTTTTATAAAACTGCTATTTTATAAAGATAATTTTCTTAATGATGATAGTAAAATATGCATCAGAATACTGAAATCTATTATGTACTATTAGAGTGCAGTACAATACCATGCTTTTTTGACAGATATATCGTGTATGTGGCCAGACAGTGCTGTGCTATCCTCTGGTGTTCGAAGTTAGTGACTTTTACCTCTCTCATGATATGGCTCTTCTTATTGACGACATTAAAACAGAACTGCACTTTGTTGGAAAATATTGGAGGTTATCAGGTCGCCCAACAGTTTGCATTCTCATAAGGGAAGAGCATATGAGGTATGTAAAGATGGGTTTCCTACAGATATATGGGAGGAGATTCAGGAAAACTGGTTAGCCAGACTTGAGTCCTGGAGGTGGGAAGTACAGTGCCTGCACTCTAAAGGAGGGGTTTGGGATATTAGCTGTTTAGAGGGATATCTGATTTGTTATATCTGTGCACCTCTAGCAAGAGTGATAGTGTGAATGATGATGAAAGTGTTTCTATTTCAGGTCACCCTACCTTGGTGGGAGACACCAAGCATGTAAAAAAAAATCTGGGAGGGAGCAAGGGAAAAAAATTGCCATGACAATTAAATTCATAATAGCCTTTCTTGGATCTGTTTGCAAAATTTCTCCAGTCATGAAGCCTTTTCTCTTGAGTTTTGATGTACTTGGCTCAGACTGTGCTATTTTAGTTACTGTATATGTATTCTTTCTTGAATCCTTCCTCTGTAAGCTATGCGTGTTGTAAGAGCCAATTAAAATACTGGGAGCAAGGAGCTAGTAACCCCTTTCTGTATAAAAAGAAGAAAAGCTGTATAAAAAAATACTTTTTTGAGTCACCTTGCCTTGGTGGGAGGCAGCTGGTATGTTGAAAAAAAAAATTCTTATTTTCTAGGGATGTGCACTTTCGTGAGCTACTGGATTTATTAGCAATGCTGAAGACTGGATACTGCGACGGCCTCAAAATTCGTACCGGCAGACTGCAAAACCTCATTTCATCCTCTTGCATAGGTAACTATATTCTTGTGCATCATATCATAGGAAGAAATAAACACATGCAATTTCTCAGATTATCCACTATGAATTATGCTCATTAAAATATACATACTAAAATTTAGAGAAAGTCAGTTTTTTGTATTTCTGTTTTAGGGTTTCCATGGTAATCAAAGATTTACATTACAAGCTGTTGGAGTGTGAGCAGGGCAATATTTAGTGAAGGGATTTGGGGAAACTGTTTTTTTTTATATAGCTGGACTTGAGTACTGGAAATGGGAAGTACAATGCCTGCACTTTAAAGGAGGGGTTTGGGATATTGGCAGTTTGGAGGGATGTTATATATCTTAATATATGCTTCTAAAATGTTGTATCTAGGCACCTCTGCAAAGACACTGGTTATATATGAGTGAGGTGAAAGTGTTGAATGATTATGAAAGTATTTTCTTTTTAGGAATTTTCTTTCTTTTTGGGTCACCCTGCCTCGGTGGGAGACGGCCGACTTGTTGAAAAAAAAAAAAATATTTTCTTTGCTTACTGTGCATGTTACATGTTAATTGTTGCATAGTTCTTGCTTCTATATAAGATTTTTTCCTCTTCAGAGCATCTGGACTTCATGAGTACCATGAATATTGACCTAGATATTACACCTTTTGAGCAGCTTCAACATGCCAGTATTGGGTATCAGTCTCTCACAGATGTTCCAACTGCCATCACTTACTCTGAGGATTCAATGAGCTTTAAGGTAAGATAAAACAGAAATTGAGAAAGTAAATTAATTTTAAATAGTGATAAAAAGACTCACGAAAACAGCTTTTATAGAGGTGCACAGTGTTTTGTTCACACTTACTGTCATAGCACGTGCTTATGAAGTACCTTTTTAATAGAATGCTACTAATATTTGTGTTCAAAAATATTCGAATGTGATCTTGCCTGAGTTTACTCACCTTGAAAGTTTTAAAGTAGTGACTGAGGCATGAAAACTTTTCTGTTCAGAGATTTACATGACTAAGAGAAAAAACAGGGCATTTAAGGTATGATAAAGTACAGTGAACCCCCGACTTACGATGGCCTCAACCTATGATAATACCAACTTACAATGCTTGTCAGCGTAAAAATTTGACCCCGACCTACACTGAAAAACTCTGCTTACATCATTCGTCCCGAACGCGGCCGTCTGGTCTGTCTGGCCTGAGCGCCTCAGCCGAGCTAGTGTGACATTGTTTACAAGCCAGGGCGGATGGTTGCACACATACATTCGATAAATTTTGTATTATTCCAGTGTTTTTAGTGCTTGTAACTGCTATATAAGCCACCATGGGCTTATCGAGAATACCGAGAAACAATTAACCTCAGAGGGTTAGCCACCCAGGATAACCCAAGAAAGTCAGTGTGTCATTGAGGACTGTCTGACTTATTTCCATTTGGGTCCTTAACCCTTTGACTGTTTCGGCCGTATATATACGTCTTACGAGGTACCGTGTTTGACATATATATACTCATAAACTCTAGCGGCTTCAAATCAAGCAGGAGAAAGCTGGTAGGCCCACATGTGAGAGAATGGGTCTGTGTGGTCAGTGTGCACCATATAAAAAAATCCTGGAGTACGCAGTGCACAATGAGAAAAAAAAAACTCCGACCGTCGTTTTTTTTTTTAATTAAAATGCCGACTTTGTGGTCTATTTTCGTATAGTATTTATGGTTGTATTCTCGTTTTCTTGGTTTCATTTGATAGAATGGAAAACATATTATAGAAATAGAGGTGAATTTGATTGATTTTACTATAAAAAGAATCTGGAAATAGAGCTCAAAGTTGGGGAAATGTTTGATTTTTGCTGATGTTCAAAAGTAAACAAATGATGTCATTGTCCAATAAATGTCCAACTAGCCATCCTAATATGCAGTCATGAATGGGTTGATGTTATTTATACAATTATTACAGTATTGCAGTAGTCTGCGTAACAGTAAATCTTCTACTTTTTGTTTGAATAAAAATTCAAAATAGAAAGCAAGAGTAATATCAGAGGGGCCTGGAGACATGACTGATGAACAAAGAAAATGTTATTTTAGAGCCAGGAATGTCTGCATTGTTCATTCTGGACCTTATTTTGAAATTGTCATATTTTTTAATTTTCGTGAAATTGGCCAAATTGCAAATTTCTGACCACGTTATTGAGTAGTTGAAATTGGTAAATGGGCAGTTTCTTGTACTCAATCGATAGAAAAAAACGGAGTTCTAAAGAAATAGCTGTAAGTTTGGTCAACTGGAACAATGGAATTAGCCGAAAATAGGGCTCAAAGTTTGCAATATCACCGATTTGTAAATATTGCCGAGGTCGCTAACTTTGCGAGAGCGTAATTCCGTCAGTTTTGCATCAAATTTCGGTTTTTGGTGTAATTACAATTGGGAAAAGATTCTCTATCATTTCATAAGAAAAAATAATTTTTTTTTTTTAAATTTGCGGCACCAGGAGACACCTCAGGATTGGGGGTTGCGACAGTCAAGGGGTTAATCTTGTGCCCCAGGATGCGACCTGCACCAGTCAACTAACACCCAGGTGAACAGAAAAAAATACTTGGAACTAGTGCTCATATAGGTGAATTTAAGGCCAACAAAGGTTGGTTTGAGAGATTTAAGAATCGTAGTAGCATACACAGTGTGATAAGGCCTGTTCTGGAAGAAAATGCCAAACAGGACCTACATTACTCAGGAGGAAAATGCACTTCCAGGACACAGTGTCTCATCACTCATCACCACATCTTCAATAAAGGTAAGTGTCATTTATTCTTCACTTAGTACACTAGTACATGCACAATATATATTGTGCATGTATCCTTCTTTTTGTGTGTAGAAAAATGTATATTTCATGTGGTAAAAAAATTAATTTGATTTCCCTTATTTCTTATGGGGAAAATTAATTCGACTTGTGATAATTTCGTCTCACGATGTGCTCTCTGGAAAGGATTAATATCGTAAGTCGTGGGTCCACTGTACTCCCTTGTCTAGAGAAGATTGTGTAGTGAGATGTGCATGGCATGAAATATGCCATGTAGGGTATTTTATAACGTGAAGTGGCATAAAAGTCCTATTTCACGAACCTAACTTCCAGGTTATGTGAAGTCTTTTCATAATTAACTTATTCAAGTGACTCTAGGAAACCAGACGTGCTCATGTATATGTATATAATAGGGAGGAAGGTAGCACATGAGATGATGCTTGTTCCTTTTCTTGAATACAATAAAGGCAAAGGGCAAGGCTAAATTAAAGTCCTCCCCTATGTTCTGAGGAATAATGTCTGTAGTCATTATTAGAGCTGCTGCTCAACATTCTTCTGGTCTTTAAAGGGATTCTACATTGCCAATAAGATGAACACAGCAGTGTTAGGGGTGACTGACAGTTGGCACTTTTTAAATTTCCATTTGGAATGTAATTCATATCTATCTTTCGATGCACCGGCATATCCCACCAAAGCAGAGTGGCCCAAATAGAAAAACAGTTTCTCTTTTTAACTTTAGTATTGTATACAAGAGAAGGGGTTACTAGCCACTTGCTCCCAGCATTTTAGTCGCCTTGTACAACATGCATGGCCTATGGAGAAAGAATTCTGTTTCACTTTCCCATGGAGATAAGAGGAAATAAACAACAAGAACAAGAACTAGTAAGAAAATATAAGAAAACCCAGAGGGGTGTGTATATATATGCTTGTACATGCATGTGTAGTGTGACCTAAGTGTAAGTAGAAGTAGCAAGACGTACCTGAAATCTTGCATGTTTATGAGACAGAAAAAGACGCCAGCAATCCTACCATCATGTAAAACAATTACAGGCTTCCATTTTACACTCACTTGGCAGGACAGTAGTACCTTCCTGAGCAGTTGCTGTCTACCAACCTACTTCCTATAATTCATATCTCTTTTATAAGTTATTACTGAGGGTTGAGTTACTAAAATGAAATTCAGCATTGGTATTTTCCTCACAGAGGCACATGTATGGAACATAGTAGGATATAGTGTTGTTCATGTCTGTGCACCTCTGGCATGATAGTGATAGTGTGAATGGTGGTGAAAGTGTTTCTTTTTTGGGTTACCTTGCCTTGGGAGACAGCCAGCATGTTAAAAAAAATAGTCTTGTAGTATTAAGCGACAAGGAATAAGCCCTTAGTACGGGTTGTGATGGAAACCATGACTCTGTGGACTCAGTCTCATGTTCATCCTCATTCATTGGGAAATGGTGGGGGCAAGAATACTTAGTTTTAGCCACAGTCATTGGGAAATTATGCAGACTTGAGAATGCTTGTTTAGTCACAGTTATTGGGAAATTGATTAAGGTTAAAAGGTTTGTAATTCCACAGGATATGGGATTGCAACCTACTTCAGAAGTGCTTAATGTGCTGAGATCAGTTTCAACTCTACATGGTCAGACTCAGCTGCTGGGAATTCTTCTTCGTCGGGAAGGTCCAGACTTCCAGGTTGATGGTGTTTCAGGTTAGTTATATGGTGGGAGTTTACTATGTTCATATAGCTTTGTTTAAATATACATTGTGTAAAAATAAATAGATATGCTAGAAAAAGTTTTAATGTGTGATGACTTGTATGGTAGCGAATTTGATATTTATTGTCTGTATATATTCGAGACATAATAGGCGAGTAATATTTCAATTAGTGTACAGCAGGAATTTATATTATCTGAGTAGAAAAAACACTTGAAATTTTGTTACCAAGGTGTTGCAAATACCTGCTAAATTGTTTGTTAGTGATTAGAAATGATTACATGATTTTGTTCTAGCTCTGAAATATTATATTGAAACATGGAATAAACTGAGTTATTCTAAAATTTAAGTCTTGATAAGTGAGATACAGTACTTAAGGAACACACAGGTAAGTAAGGAGGAATGAGCAATATATAAGTGTATGAAAGATGAGGAGTGTGTTTCAGGTGAGTCATGGGAGACACTATCATTTGAAAATCAAGAGACAGATGACAGACTTGTTTCCATGACTGGAACAATACACATACAACCTGCACATGGAGAACCCTTGGCACTGCATATAGAAACTAGACCAGTTTTCTCTTAAAGGCTTTATACCTTTGTTTTGGTAATTTTTCTTATTATCACACTGGCCGATTCCCACCAAGGCAGGGTGGCCCGAAAAAGAAAAACTTTCACCATCATTCACTCCATCACTGTCTTGCCAGAAGGGTGCTTTACACTACAGTTTTTAAACTGCAACATTAACACCCCTCCTTCAGAGTGCAGGCACTGTACTTCCCATCTCCAGGACTCAAGTCCGGCCTGCCGGTTTCCCTGAACCCCTTCATAAATGTTACTTTGCTCACACTCCAACAGCACGTCAAGTATTAAAAACCATTTGTCTCCATTCACTCCTATCAAACATGCTCATGCATACCTGCTGGAAGTCCAAGCCCCTCGCACACAAAACCTCCTTTACCCCCTCTCTCCAACCTTTCCTAGGCCGACCCCTACCCCGTCTTCCTTCCACTACAGACTGATACACTCTTGAAGTCATTCTGTTTTGGTAATATTTCCTATAAGTGCTGGTAGAAAGTGTAAAATCTTGAACAGTGGATGTTGACAAGTGTTCTCTTTATTGTACCTATGGCACCCCTGCTTTTCAATGGGGTTTGGAAATTAGGATGATTTGATTTCAAAGAGTAAGGAAAAAACGAATTAGGAAAGTACCTTATCATTTTTTTACATTATTGTTCAGTATATAAATTGTGTACAAGCTTGATGTTGGCTGCAGATAATGCTTGCTGATGATCTCAGTGGATATATTATAACAAATATAGATCTTCCCCCATGCTTTAAACTTGAATTTTATAGGTTATTTTATCATTTGTTGTAAGTAGTAGGTTGGTAGACATCAACCTCCCAGGGAGGTACTTCCGTCCTGCCAAGTGAGTGTAAAATAGAAACCTGTAATTGTTTTACATGATGGTAGGATTTCTGGTGTCGTCTTCTTTTTTTTGTCTCATAAACATGCAAGATTTTGGGTATATCTTGCTACTTCTAATTACACTTGGGTCACACTACACATGCATGTACAAGCATATATATATATACAAACACACCCTTCTGGGCTTTTTTCTATTTTCTTACTAGTTCTTGTTTATTTCCTTCTATCTCCATGGGGAAGTGGAACAGAATTCTTGCTCCATAAGTCATGCGTGTCATAAGAGGCGACTAAAATGCCGGGAGCAAGGGGCTAGTAACCCCTCCTGTATACATTACTAAAGTTAAAAAGAGAAACTTTTGTTTTTCTCTTTGGCTCACCCTGCTTCGGTGGGATACGGCCAGTTTGTTGGAAGAGGAAGGTATCATTTGTTATTGTATCAGAAACACTGGCTTCACAATAAATGGAATCTGCCTAAAATGACTAGTAGTCTTACTGATTGAAGTATACAAGTGAAAGTCAGGTATAAATGAAGGAGATATAAGTAAGAGTGCTGAGGATATCTAGCCAAGAAAGAACTTGCAACAGTGATGAATGGAAAAATCAGCCAATTTATTATGAAAGATAACACCTTGGACAAATATACGAGTAAGAAGGATCTGCCTAGCCTGGGTCAGTAGGCCTACTATAGTGCTTCTCTATTTTTATGTTAAGTTCTTCAGTGCAGGAATTATAGTTTACAGATTTGGGCTTAAAATGGTGATATACATTCAGGTTTGTATGGTATACAGTTATACTGCAGTTAATGGTAAGTAGTGCATATTATTATTATTTTTTTTTTTTTTTTTTTTTTTTTTTTTTGTGGTGGTGGTGGGCTCTCTTAGTTTTGCTATATATTTTAAGCTGAAAATTCAGCCTATAATATTTCATAATTACATGCTTTGACTCTATAATACTGTATTTTGAAGATTCCATAAAAACAGGGCCACCCTCGTGAAAGAGGTTAGTTCTTAAGTAAAGGAAAGAAAGTGTCTGAGATATGTAAGGTTTTTATTATAATACTTCTTTATTTCTTTAATTTAGCTTCTGTTTACCTATTGTAATGTGGATAGTGCGTACAAAATTCAGGAAAGACTGAATATGTTCAGTAGCACCAAGCAAAAATGAATATGCAAATACAACACCACAATATAAATTATTATTTTTTTATGATTATTATTATATTCTTGGGGAAATACTAAACCCATAAGGGTTATACAGTGTCTAGGGTATTGGGAGTGCTGGTGAAGGGCTTTTGGTCCAAGGAATTGAAGCTGCCCTCTTCTTAGCTCAAGCTTGATTGCTGCCCATTCCCTAGGCACTCTGTAACCTCTTTGGGTTTCGTGCTTCCACTTGATTATAAATAATAATTTTAATAATATACTGTATCAGCTTTTATAATGCAATGCCTTTAAAACAGATTGCTTGGTATCTCTGCCTAATGTGGTGTTTTACTGTATTTCAAGATCTGTTACTTCACTTCGAGTGTTAGAAAAAGGCATATACTGTACTGTACTGTAATAATAAAGCTTTATTGTACGCTGTAAATGTGCGTATGGTAGGGCCCAAACTTACAATGTTAATGCATTCCAGAAACTTCATTGTAAGTCGATTGTTCTGTACGTATGTACTTGAAACACATTTTCCCATAAGAAATATTGTAAAGTGAATTAATGTGTTCCCAAGCCATAATATTTCGGATCTAATTTCAATTAATATTTTTTAAAGAATTTGTATCCACTATTTTACATTTAGTATTGTTTCATTTCACTGACAAATAGAGGATGAGAGATAGTTTGTGAGAGTGTGGATGGGTGTGAGGGTTGGTGCTGAGGAAGTAAGTCACTTTGTCTGACTTTTGTGGGTTTTCCTAGTTCTCTACACATGCTGCTGTGTATGAAAATCTACATAACTATATTTGTGTATACCCGAATAAACTTACTCGCTTATTTACTTAGTAGGTAGTGGGGGTGAGTAGGTGAGGGTGGATGTGTTGCATGAGGAAGGATGTTGTCATTGTGTAGTGTTTATCTCGATGCAAATGTTTACCGAAAATGTCCATGACAGAGCCAGAAAGACCACTGAGCCAACCCACCCACCCCCCACCTCACCAACCTCCACCAGTCATCCCCCACACCAACCACAATGTAAATAGTATTGAATCTTTTGGTCTTAACCAGTCTTTAACAAACAAACATAAGTACTTTATACATGCATAAAATGAACATAAACAAAGTCTGAGAAAACTATATAATTAATTCATCTTTAAGAAAATAATAAATATATGTAGTTACCCCTGTTGAAAGAGCTAGTCAGAATTCATAAGTAATTGATTGGTTCCAAAGTGCTAGTGTCACAAGTGCGAACCTCGTAAGTCGAGACCCTACTATATAATGTATATTAAATGTGTAAAAGGAGCATGGCAGTGTGTAGTCTCTCGTGGCACATCACCACTCTAATGTCAACACTATTAATACTGGTGGGGAGGGAAGTATTACTTTGGAAAGAGATTTTTTGTAAAACAAATTGCATTTTTTCCTTACACATTAATACTGTATCTCAAGTTGTTCAATTATATACTATATATAACTATTATATTCCTTCGTACAACCATGTATCATGTCAAAATAAATTTATTATTATTATTATTATTATTATTATTATAGAAAAATGTCTCACTGTATAAAACTTTGTTTCATGAATGTTTTATCAAGAACACGGCTTTCCTTTTAACAAGGACCTACTGTATTTACAGTAGCAATTTTCTATGATTTGTCATAATTAAACTATTTTTCCAAGTTCTTTATAAACTGTTGAAGGTTTGATTACCTGTTGACAAGAATAAGAATCTCTTGTGTAAATTATATAATTCAAGGTAAAGTTAACTATTAATTTAAAAGTGGTAAATAAATTATGACATAAATATGTTTCTCAGGATAGAATGGCTGAATGAGCTGCCATTGTTAAAAAAAAAAAAAATATTTACTAAGTAGAATATCTAGTAACTGGAATGAGGTTTTAGTGGTGGTGAGGCTGGAGAGGCTGCTGCAGGAGGTCAGCGAGTGCCACTTCTGGGGTGCCATGCGTCTAGCAGCTGCTACCCTCAACAAGCTCTACCCATCAGTGTCACACATCACAACTATTTTGGTGCAGGGGTGTCAGGTGACTGACTGTGGATGCCTTTGTGAATGGGACCTTCTTCTCAGTTTGTATGAATTTCTGCAGGGGATGATGGGAGGGGGACTTTCCTCTGCTAAAACTCTGCTGTTTTTCACACTTGATGCTTCAGTTTAAAATAAACACAGTTTACTTGGCTTTGACAGGTTATTTGCTAAGATGGCTTTTAATAGAAACCTGTTTGCATTAGCTTTTGCAAACTATGTTTATATATAGCTTTGAAATTGAGCACTGAGGCTTATCTGTTACCTTTGGTAAACATTGATTTTACTTGTGAAGTTATGCAAAAAAGTATTTTAAAATAACAGTCGGCTACAATGGAAATATTTCAAATTTTACACTACAGCAAAACAGCTCTGAGGTAATATTACTAAAGTTACTAAAATATTGGTTTGACTCTTGTAATAAATATTTGTTTTTATCTCAGTTATGAGGTTAAATTTTGTGAGTGGTGTGTAGCCGTTACAGTGTCATGGCTGAGGAATGTTAAGGTCACTGATGCTGACCTCTAGTTTCAAAACCCTCAACTTGCCTGCAGGGCATAGCTCAGTCAAGATGTAAAAGTCAAGTTGAAGAGACATGCTAGGATATGCTTGTTGTAAAGCCAACAAGCTGATAAGAAGACATTGGTGAAATAGAAAGCTTTATTATGACATTTTGCTTGAACAAACTTTATAAAGTTTATAGAGAGTACTGTACATGGTAAGTATAGGCTTATTTTTATTTTTTATTATCACACCGGCCGATTCCCACCAAGGCAGGGTGGCCCGAAAAAGAAAAACTTTCACCATCATTCACTCCATCACTGTCTTGCCAGAAGGGTGCTTTACACTACAGTTTTTAAACTGCAACATTAACACCCCTCCTTCAGAGTGCAGGCACTGTACTTCCCATCTCCAGGACTCAAGTCCGGCCTGCCGGTTTCCCTGAATCCCTTCATAAATGTTACTTTGCTCACACTCCAACAGCACGTCAAGTATTAAAAACCATTTGTCTCCATTCACTCCTATCAAACACGCTCACGCATGCCTGCTGGAAGTCCAAGCCCTCGCACACAAAACCTCCTTTACCCCTCCCTCCAACCCTTCCTAGGCCGACCCCTACCCCGCCTTCCTTCCACTACAGACTGATACACTCTTGAAGTCATTCTGTTTCGCTCCATTCTCTCTACATGTCCGAACCACCTCAACAACCCTTCCTCAGCCCTCTGGACAACAGTTTTGGTTAATCCCGCACCTCCTCCTAACTTCCAAACTACGAATTCTCTGCATTATATTCACACCACACATTGCCCTCAGACATGACATCTCCACTGCCTCCAGCCTTCTCCTCGCTGCAAACATTCATCACCCACGCTTCACACCCATATAAGAGCGTTGGTAAAACTATACTCTCATACATTCCCCTCTTTGCCTCCAAGGACAAAGTTCTTTGTCTCCACAGACTCCTAAGTGCACCACTCACTCTTTTTCCCTCATCAATTCTATGATTCACCTCATCTTTCATAGACCCATCCGCTGACAGTCCACTCCCAAATATCTGAATACGTTCACCTCCTCCATACTCTCTCCCTCCAATCTGATATTCAATCTTTCATCACCTAATCTTTTTGTTATCCTCATAACCTTACTCTTTCCTGTATTCACCTTTAATTTTCTTCTTTTGCACACCCTACCAAATTCATCCACCAATCTCTGCAACTTCTCTTCAGAATCTCCCAAGAGCACAGTGTCATCAGCAAAGAGCAGCTGTGACAACTCCCACTTTGTGTGTGATTCTTTATCTTTTAACTCCACGCCTCTTGCCAAGACCCTCGCATTTACTTCTCTTACAACCCCATCTATAAATATATTAAACAACCACGGTGACATCACACATCCTTGTCTAAGGCCTACTTTTACTGGGGAAAAAAATTTCCCTCTTTCCTACATACTCTAACTTGAGCCTCACTATCCTCGTAAAAACTCTTCACTGCTTTCAGTAACCTACCTCCTACACCATACACTTGCAACATCTGCCACATTGCCCCCCTATCCACCCTGTCATACGCCTTTTCCAAATCCATAAATGCCACAAAGACCTCTTTAGCCTTATCTAAATACTGTTCACTTATATGTTTCACTGTAAACACCTGGTCCACACACCCCCTACCTTTCCTAAAGCCTCCTTGTTCATCTGCTATCCTATTCTCCGTCTTACTCTTAATTCTTTCAATTATAACTCTACCATACACTTTACCAGGTACACTCAACAGACTTATCCCCCTATAATTTTTGCACTCTCTTTTATCCCCTTTGCCTTTATACAAAGGAACTATGCATGCTCTCTGCCAATCCCTAGGTACCTTACCCTCTTCCATACATTTATTAAATAATTGCACCAACCACTCCAAAACTATATCCCCACCTGCTTTTAACATTTCTATCTTTATCCCATCAATCCCGGCTGCCTTACCCCCTTTCATTTTACCTACTGCCTCACGAACTTCCCCCACACTCACAACTGGGAAAATCAAGTGATGATGAGTCGTGAGGTACAACCCTGGTTATGTCAAGTCAGGAGGGTGATATTTGCTGAGGAGCATGTGAGCCAGGGGTAGCCCCCAACTGGAAACTAACCTGGTTCTGAGGGCTGGTGTCTGGTATAAATGGGAATTAATTCCATTCATTTTCTTCTTTTAATTTCTTTCCTTTTGAATTTCTTTCTAAGGGTTTTTAGAATCTACAACCCTGATTTTCTGAAAAATGAGTGCCACCGAGGTCTCCCATAGTTTGTATTTTCCTGCCACCTTCATATGGTATATTAGAAGGAAAGCACAGAAAATAATTAATACATTACTCCAAGAGTTGATACCAACAGTAAAGACATCTTAATATTCCATGGTATCCTAGAATGCTTCTAGGTTACTTAAGCCAGTTACATCACTACCATCACCTCCACCACTATCAGAGACATTGGTAGGTCTAAGAGGTTTAACACCAGCCCTGAGAAGAAAGCAGGTATCTACACCATTCCTTGTAATTGCAATAAGGCATACACAAGTGAGATGGCAAGGGACTTGTCTACATTTATGTACAAACACAGATATACTTTCCCTTCCAATAACATCAACAATGCCTTTTTTTTTTTACATCATAACATGGCTTCACACCATATGGATTGGTCTAGAGTGAGCAAGGTTATCCAGAAAGAGTTGAGAACAGAAAATACCTGGAATTATCTTTCATTACCCAGAACCAGGAGAGTTTAAGGTTAGTGGGGCCCCTGACTCACGTGCTCCTCACCATACATTGCCTTCCTGACCAACATAGTGTGGTTCATACCTTATGATTCCTCATTTCCTTCTCTCCCCATTACAGTGGACCCCCGGTTAACGATTTTAATCCGTGCAAGAGGGCTCATCGTTATGCGAAATAATCGTTATGCGAATGAATTTTCCCCATAAGAAATAATGGAAATAAAATTAATCCGTGCAAGACGCCCAAAAGTATGAAAAAAATTTTTTTTTACCACATGAAATGTTAATTTTAATACACACAAACTGAAAAAGGCATGCACAATTAAATGACACTTACTTTTATTGAAGATCTGGTGATGATTGATGGGATGGGAGGAGGGGAGAGTGTGTTAGTGTTTAGAAGGGGAATCCCCTTCCATTAGGACTTGAGGTAGTAAGTCCTTTTCTGGGGTTACTTCCCTTCTTCTTTTAATGCCACTAGGGCCAGCTTCAGAGTCACTGGACTTCTTTCGCACAAGATATCTGTCCATAGTGGCCTGTACCTCTCGTTCCTTTATGACTTGCCTAAAGTGTTTCACAACATTGTCAGTGTAATAATCACCAGGACGGCTTGCAATAGCTGTGTGAGGGTGATTTTCATCCATGAAGGTTTGCACTTCAAGCCACTTAGCACAGATTTCCTTTATCTTTGTAGTAGGCAACTTCTTCAATTTCTCTCTCCCCTCCTCTGAACCAGTTTCCTCAGGTCTGGCCTCTTGCTCTTGAAGTTGATCTATCAGCTCATCAGTGGTTAGTTCTTCATTGTCCTCCTCCACCAACTCTTCCACATCCTCCCCACTAACCTCCAACCCCAAGGACTTTCCCAATGCCACAATGGATTCCTCAACTGGCACAGGATTCTCAGGGTTAGCCTCAAACCCTTCAAAATCCCTTTTGTCTACACATTCTGGCCACAGTTTCTTCCAAGCAGAGTTCAAGGTCCTCTTAGTCACTTCCTCCCAAGCCTTACCTATAAGGTTTACACAATTGAGGATATTAAAGTGATCTCTCCAAAACTCTCTTAGAGTCAGTTGAGTTTCTGAGGTCATTACAAAGCACCTTTCAAACAGAGCTTTTGTGTACAGTTTCTTGAAGTTGGAAATAACCTGCTGGTCCATGGGCTGCAGGAGAGGAGTGGTATTAGGAGGCAAAAACTTCACCTTAATGAAGCTCATGTCCCCATAAAGTCGCTCTGCCACGTCTGTAGGATGACCAGGGGCATTGTCTAACACCAGGAGGCACTTAAGTTCTAATTTCTTTTCAGTTAGGTAATTTTTCACATTGGGGGCAAATGCATGGTGTAACCAGTTATAGAAAAATTCCCTAGTGACCCATGCCTTACTGTTTGCCCTCCACAGCACACACAAATTATCCTTGAGGACATTCTTTTGCCTGAACGCTCTGGGAGTTTCAGAGTGATACACTAATAAAGGCTTCACTTTGCAATCACCAGTAGCATTGGCACACATCAACAAAGTAAGCCTGTCTTTCATAGGCTTATGTCCTGGGAGTGCCTTTTCCTCCTGAGTAATGTAGGTCCTGCTTGGCATTTTCTTCCAGAACAGGCCTGTTTCATCACAATTAAACACTTGTTCAGGTTTCAGTCCTTCAGTTTCTATGTACTCCTTGAATTCCTGCACATATTTTTCAGCCGCTTTGTGGTCCGAACTGGCAGCCTCACCATGCCTTATCACACTATGGATGCCACTACGCTTCTTAAATCTCTCAAACCAACCTTTGCTGGCCTTAAATTCACTCACATCATCACTAGTTGCAGGCATTTTTTTAATTAAATCCTCATGCAACTTCCTAGCCTTTTCACATATGATCGCTTGAGAGATGCTATCTCCTGCTATCTGTTTTTCATTTATCCACACCAATAAGAGTCTCTCAACATCTTCCATCACTTGCGATCTTTGTTTCGAAAACACAGTTGAACCTTTGGCAAGAACAGCTTCCTTGATTGTCTTTCTGGTGCCCACAATAGTAGCGATGGTTGATTGGGGTTTCTTGTACAGCTTGACTAGGTCGGCTATACGCACTCCACTTTCATACTTATCAATTATCTCTTTCTTCATCTCTATAGTAATTCTTACCCTTTGAGGTGTAGGGTTGGCACTAGAAGCTTTCTTGGGGCCCATGGTCACTTATTTTCCAGAAACAGCACCGAAAATACTGTAATAATAAGAAATATTCCGAGTGTATGCTTGGATGTTACCGCGGAGGCTGGCTGGTAAACAATGGGACGGGGCGGCACATGTGAGGCTGGCTGAGGGCACATTGGACGCGTCTCGGACGAAAATCGGTAAGCGGGTTTTTAATCGGTATGCGCGGCAAAAATTTTGCGATAAAAGTAATCGTTATGCGGAAAAATCGCTATGTGATGCCATCGTTATGCGGGGGTCCACTGTATATGTACACATACCTATGCTTATCATGTATTCCCTATACATTTGAAAAAGCTTGATCTCCAAGTAAAATGTTTCTCCATAACAGTTTCTGTTCTGCCAAGTTATCTTTTTATCATTTTCTCATTTGTTTGAATCACTATTCTCCATTGTTTCTAGTCTTTGGTGTTTACTTTCTATGCACTCATCTCAGTCATATTGTTTTTCTATTAAAATTGTCTTCTCTGGTATCATTCTTCTTTTTTCTTTCAGTTTATCTTTTAACTCGTAAACGGTCCAAACATATATATACGTTTTTTCAACATTTGAAAGTATGTAAAAAAGTAGATCTTCTTTTTTTTTTTTTTTGTACATTTGAAAACATGTAAAAAAACTTTGATCTACTTTTTTTTTGTTATATTTGAAAATATTTAAAAAAAACGTCGATCTACTTTTGGAGCACTACGCATGTGAATGTAGATCTGCTTGGACCGTTTACGGGTTAAAACACACTTTTTAAGTCTCTCTGCTTGACATGGCCAGAAAATTTTTTTGCAAATTCCCTTGCATTTTTTTACTGATACATTATTTCTAATTTTCCCCTTTTATAAAAACATATGTCTGGAGTATCACAAACTAACTTTGTATGAGTTGGTTCACATTCTCAAATCAAGCTCCCAGCTGTGAGGTATTTCTGGTATTCAGTGTACACACCTTCAGATCCTACTCTGAGATTTGAGGAATACAGTATTCTTCTAGTAGTAAGCCATAATTGTGGATTTCTTTCTTCTTTCAACACACTGGCCATATCCCACTGAGGCGGGGTGGCCCAAAAAGTAAAACAGAAGTTTCTCCTTTTACATTTAGTAATATATACAGGAGAAGGGGTTACTAGCCCCTTGCTCCCGGCATTTTAGTCGCCTCTTACAACACTCATGGCTTACGGAGGAAGAATTCTGTTCCACTACCCCATGAAGAAGTTGTGGATTTATGCACTGCTTTTAAATCTTGAGACCCTTGCTGTTGGACATATTGTATCTCAACTGGGAGCTGGATATGAGGGAGAGTACCTGTACATGAATCTTTGTAGGTCCTGAACATTTCATCTTTCTGACATTGTTTGTACTATTAACCTACATCTAGCATTTAAATTTTTCTACAGAGCTTATTCATATAGAGATACAGGCCATTCTACAGGTGTATTTTTAATTTAAGTAACTGCAGTGATTCAGTATAGTCTAGTACGTATTGTATACATAATGAATAATGATTTAACACGTGGTCTAAAGCAAAAAGCCTTTTCACTTAAATTTAGTGTGTGCAGGCTATAGATGCACATGATTGCATAGTACAGAGGTCAGAGAAAAGTTCCTAGTGTAGGCAGGGGAAAGGATGATGCACTCAAGGTATGGGAAAAAGATATTAAGTATAAACAAACCAGAGTAGGGTTTGAACTCCACCAGTACTGTGGTTTGTTTGAAATTGTATTATGATTTAATGAGTCATTAAGTATAAGTTTGTGATTAACATCGAGACTGATGTACACAAAGAACATCTCCACAGTGTGTTCAGACCATTTTGAAGAGAAATTATAGCCACTGTTCAGATCAGAATGAAGTATTAAATTCAAGATAACCTTGGGTTATCAGTATACCCGATAATCCTGGGTTATCGTACATCTCCCAAGTACAAATAGCAAGTGCATCTGTCTCGCACTCAGCAGGAGGAGGATCAAGCCTCCACCATGTCTTGCACTGAATGATCCACATGAGTTTAGAGCACAACATGAATTATTTAAGACCTGATATTCCTACGATATCTTCAGCAAAATTCATTGGTAACTTTTAACCATCAACATTCCAGTGCATGACTTCCTTAAGCCCATAGCAACTCCTCCACCATATAAAAAAAAAAAATTCATTATCTTCTTAAACTTGTTCCGAGTCCTCAGTATTCTGTACAAGCCTTGTCTTTGTTTTTATGGAAATAATCTTAGAAGCTTGTGTCGTTCTAATTAATATGCAATAATTACCATGACTGGTCTAATGTTTTGTGAGTTTTTTTGTGGTCACTTACAAAATATCTGTTAATAATCTTGCTTAAATGAAATGTGGACTGCATTAATTAACAGTGCATGAATAGAGTTAGACCCAGATCTAGAACAGATCTATCTGGTGTACTAAAATAAATCTGAAGTAAATTTGAAACTGTGTTAATGTCTTGAGTACAAAATTTCTAATTTGGGGTTAAGGCCGTGAAGTTTAAAATGTTGTGATGAAAGTAGTATAGTTTATTTTTTAATAAGTTGAACCAGTAAATAAAAAAGTTTTATAACTGTTGCAATAAATTCCTTCAACTTTAGGATAGTATTTTCCATAGTTGTTATAAGAAAAATTATATTAAATAATTTTGTTAATTTTAAAATTTAACAAACAAAATTTTTATCAGTAAAGATGACTGAACTAAACCTTAGAATTTTTTATTTTTCTTTAAATACTTTTGGTTAAATTTCTACTCACTGATTAAGGATCAAGTGCCAGGAGTTACAATTAGTTGCATTTAGCCTTGCTGCAAACACCTCATTAAATTCTGCATGAAATTATGGGTAATATTCAATAATGTACTGTATAATACTGAACTATTTATTTTAGGCTAGGTTAGATTGGTTTACGTTAGGTAACATAAACCCATTATGACATATGTTTAATCACAAAAAAACGAATGCAAAACATTTGGCAATGTGGTTGCTGAGCGTAACCAGGAAGCATTAAAATTTGCACATGCATCACTTTCT
Organism: Cherax quadricarinatus; assembly: GCF_026875155.1. Lineage (NCBI taxonomy): Eukaryota > Metazoa > Arthropoda > Malacostraca > Decapoda > Parastacidae > Cherax > Cherax quadricarinatus. Next base: position 18,628,113 of record NC_069433.1, read on the forward strand.
CTCAAGAGAGGGCTACTGGGTGTTCAAAATATAGAGGTGTTCAACCTCCAGTCACTACATGACTGCTTCTCTGATTAAAAAACAAAAAATGGTCAAAAAGTTAACAAGTTTCAAGATCATTTTTTTCTTACAAGAAAGAAAACAGAGTAAACCTTGTTATACCTGGTATTCAAATGAACAGAAATATCCATGTTAGAGAGTTATCATGTACATTACACTAGCTAGGGCATGAGGTAAGCCTGTTCAATGTCCAGATTTTATTTTTTTTATTATTAACACATCAGCTGTTTCCCACCAAGGTAGGGTGGCCCAAAAAAGAAAAACTTTCATCATCATTCATTCCATCACTGTCTTGCCAGAGGTGTGCTTTCAGTACCGTTATAAAACTGCAACATTAACACCCCTCCTTCAGAGTGCAGGCACTATACATCCCATCTCCAGGACTCAAATTCGGCCTGCCGGTTTCCCTGAATCCCATCATAAATGTTACCTTGCTCACACTCCAACAGCACATCAGAATCCCTGCCTGAAACAAGAGTGTGAAGTAGCAGGAAGCAATGGCTGACTGCCATTACTTCTCTCTATTTCCTTTTTTTAAACACACTGAAAATTTACATCTAAGGTAGGGTGAGCCAGTGAAGGAAACACTTCCCCCATCTTTCATTCTCTAGCTGTCTTTCGGGAAGGGCACAAGCATCACAATTCAAATCAACCTCCGAACTGCAACATCACCACCCATCCTGAAAGTGCAGGTACTGTACTGTCCGCCTAAAGAACTCAAGTTCAGTTAACTGGTTTCCTTGAATTCCTATTTATGGTGCTAGGAAATCTTTGTCATTTAATTATATGTAGGTAAGTCTCTTCTTTTCCTCCTATCAGCCAGTAAAGGCATATCTAATACCTTCAGCCTTTCTTTGTAGCTCGTAACTCATATATTTGTATTCTGGTAGTCGTTTTGTAGTTCATCTTTGACTATTTTTGATGTTTGTGATTTTTAGATGTGGGCACCATAATACTGCTACATATAAATTTAGATCTAATAAATGTTGTCATCAGTTTCTTAAGCATTTCCCTGTCCACATGTTAAGGTTATTTGAATTTGGCCATTGTCACAGAGGACTTTCTTCCATTACTAGGATCGTCTGGTGAAAACTTTCTCATTGATGCAGTTAATAAGGTATGAAGAAATTAGAAGATAGTGTGGTGGTATAGAAGATATAATTTAAAAAGGAAAAATGGTGTTAGTGAGGTGGTAACTTGTATATACTAACATGTTTGACTTGACCAAATGACAACTAAGAAAAATTCTCTTCGGTGATTTCTTTCGACTAATAGAACTAAGTTGTAATTCACTATGCAGCTTCAGTGACAGGCAGAAATAACAATTATAATATGATTGGAAATTAATTAACAAGTATACCTAAGGGTATACTGCAATTATTATAGAATTGAAAAACCATTTGGGAATGGTGAGTAGTAAGAAAGATAGGATGGAGATTAAATATCGAGAGATTAAGTTTCCAAGGAATACCAGCTCTCTTTGGAAAACAAATGATCATGTTGAGGAAGAGACTTTGTGTTGGCATAACTTTTCTTCTCCACAGTGTTATGTCCAGCATTGCTAGGGTTTTCTTGCCCTTCCTGCCGAGAAAATGTTCTAATTTAGCATAATGTGTAAAAAATATAGTAGTCAAAATAACATTATAAGACTCTTGACATAAAAGTTACCTGGAAAATTCCTGTGTATGGTATGGCAGTGGTGCTTGAGCTCATTGTAGATAGCGGTGTGATAGGGTGCTTGTGTACCAACTTCTAGATAGTTTTTTTCAACTACATCTGTACCTGTCTGCTTAACTGAAAACCATTTATTATTTTATATGCATGCTGCCCTTCCCTGGCTTTCATCAGTAAACGACCGCCTATGCGCCCTGCTCCGTCAAGCTTCCTCCCTTCGATACTGGGCTGCTGTGCGAGAGTGTACGGCATTACTCGCCAAGGAGGTGGAGTCAATCTCACCTTACATCACTACTGTATTAGTTTCAGGAAAACAGGTAATGCTCGGTACAGGGATACATTATGGATAGGTTTAGAAGCGCTCAATTTGTCACATTTGTCTGTTATGTAGTGCTAAATATATTGATTGTGAGTACCTTGTACAGATTTATATAGATTTGTAGCACATTAATTGTTAGCAAAACTTAATTGGATTGTAATTTAGGGAATTTTATGCAGCATGTACTATTTTTGTAAAACAAAACTGTGGCTGTACTGTATTGTTATTTGTGATGCAAAAGATGAAGAATCTATTCTTGTTCACAAGCAAACAATAATGATAGTGCTCAGGTGGTAATAAAATTGGCAGTTTTTTCCACATTATGGTGTTTTACAAGATTGGATCACTTTGGTGATACATATGGTACTGCAGATGGGTCACATAAAAGATTTACCTTACTTTGTAATTACACAGCAGTCATTTTGTTTTAATATATGATGTACTAGTTGTGATACTATATTAAGTAAAAATTAGTTTTGAGCATCTAGTTTACTTACCACCATTTTATACAAAGCTCACATCATACAGCACAGTACACTGAAAGACAGTTAAGATAGCTTGAAGTTGTTTACTCCTACCAAGGCAAGGCTTACATATACTGCCACCTGGGGAATGGGCATGATGTATGTGTATATATATACACACACACCATTTATAATGAGCTCAAACATAATTTATATTAGCAAACATCTTTGATCTTGTTTGCCAAATTTATATAAAATAAAATCTGTGTGCTTCTTGTCTCACCAAGGGGCAAGAAGCATAGTACTTATAGTATCAGACAGACTGGTATGTACTTCAACACTAAAATCATCAAACACACAATCCATAAGAAGGCACAAGAAAAAAACATCACTCAGTGTGTTAAACATTTTAGCCACAGCATACACTGAGAACACACATCCTTTCCACAAAAGAAAACCTAACTGAATCAGCTGTCATTGCAGCAGCATTAAATTTTAACCTCTCCTGGAACAGTGGAAACCTGATGCTATTTCAGCACTGGCAGCTAGGTCACCTGTTCAGAGCTTGCCTCTAGAGCATATCACTTGTGTTTTATAATCCACTTCTTTCACATTGTTTCATCTGCTTGAAGAGGGTCTCAGAACCAAGATAGAAATAAACAGGTATCTGTCAGTCTAGTTTCTTCTAAAGTAGGGTTCATTTTAAATTAACCTGTACTAGCATATTTATGGTCTTTATGCTTTGCAATTCTTCCAAGGGGGTGGTTTCTTTCATGCTAGTGAAGGGATCAGGATCCATGGAATTAGTACTACCCCTCCTTTTCTCTTGGATCAAACTTGATCTTCCTCCATTCCCCAAGTGCTGTATGATCCATACAGGTCTAGCACTTCCTTATATATATATAATAATACTAATGCTTTGTAAATTCAGTTCAGTGTTTGCGTTAGCTTTCCATTCATTCAGTGTTTAGTAGATAATTTACTGGTATTGATGAGGGGTTATAGTGCTGTATTGCTTAAGCTTCATGTGAGCCTCCTCATGATTACTCTCACAAGTGTTCACTGCTCCTCAAGACTAATATTACTAAGTAGTATAACAAAAAACAGTTAACCCTCATTGTTTGGAATGATACAGCAGTGTTTGGTTTAGATGCATGTATTATCTTGTAGATGCACATTTCCTTGACTTGTTTGTTAAGTAAAATACTGTATAGTTATTGCATTTTAACAACTTCTTGAATTTCAAAAAATGTTTGATTACATTATTTCATTGGCTTAAAAACTGCAAAACAGGAATATCCACAGCATTCAGTATCTAAATAATAAAGTTGGTAGAATTACCGACAATATGTAAAGTAAAAGGACACAAGTGCAACTAATGTGACATTTATTGTGGAGAGCGAAACGTTGCCACAATAAATGTCACATTAGTTGCACTTGTGTCCTTTTACTTTACAGTATCTAAATAGGAAAATAGTCTAGAAGTATCCGAGATATATGTACTAGTGCTGTTGTGTAATTATTTGTTACTTGCTTTCAGTTAACAGCTGGTTATGGCAATGATGAGATACTTCTCGACAAACCAGTCCAACCTGCTGAAATACACGATCTTTTCTACACTCCAGCACTTCAGGCAGGTTACTCCTACCATATTTCCTGTAGTTTTTCTTATTCTTTCCTAATTAATATCTGTAGAAGTATTCAAAACTTGCCTCTCCTCACTTAACAATGGAATTCCATTCCTAAGACTACATCAGTAAATGAATTTGTCGCTAAGTGAAGAGCATACTATAATGGTGGTGGGTTTGTGTCAGCCACCTCTGATATTGTTTTAATGTCACCTTTGCACCATTTATAACATTTCTGGTATATTTTTAAGTGTTTATACAGTAGTGTAATAAACAGAATAGAGGAAATCAGCTCAAATATACATTATTTAGGCATGTAAACTGGTCAGAGAGCCTGTCGTAAGTCCAAGTCATTGGTAAGCGAGTACGTCGCTAAGTGAGGACAGGCTGTATACTAAAAATATGTTTGTAGGCTCCTCTTTAATAGTTTTTTCCAATTTTTTTCTAGAGCTTCATAAGATGTAAAAATTTAGTATATAGCAGAGTGTTGCATAAGGACATAGAGTGTATGTGAAGTTGGGGTAACTGTTGGCCCTATAGTGAGTCATAACAGGAGCAACCACTGGCTTACCAGAAAGGGATAGTGTACTTCCTCTCAGCAGTACTGACATGAGTGACTGAGGCCAGCTGTTGTTCTAGTATTCATAGTAGAGAGTTTTCTTTGACATTTGAAGAGGAATTGCAAATATAATTTCCTAAGAGATGGAAAATGAATTTTTATCTGCAGTTGTGTCTATTGTCAAGATCTGTGCTTTAATTTTTTTCCTTGTAGCTAATTAAAATTTAGGATTGAAAGATTTTTGGAATTACACTTTATTTAATAAAAAAAATAGGCTGGAGGCAGTGGCAGTGTCATGTTTGAGAGCAATATATGGTGTGAACAAAATAAGAATGACAGTTTTGAAAGCTATTAGCCTGAGTATCCAGTATGTTTGTTTTGGTGTGTTAAATCAAAATAAGTGGAGACAAGTGTTTTTTTATTTGATACACTATTGCAGCATGAGCAAGATATTATATCTGCAAACTTGATTTCTGGAGATGGGTAGTACAGTGTGGGTGTCACAATTTGATGGAACATTTGAATTGTGATACGTGTGTACTTTTGGAAAATCACCTTGAGGAGGAGTGATGGTGAATGCATTTTCAATCTTTGGATCACTCTGCCTTGGTGGGAAACATCTGATGTAATAAATATGCATATAATGTAAAGGTAAATCACTCAAATATTATAGTTTGAAAAATACTGTAGACAAGAAATACTGTGAAGCTGAATATTTTTATCCTTAGGCTGGTACATGAAGAGTAAGTTAGTGGAAATTAACGTCAGGTCAACTGATGTAACCTGTCAACCTTCTGACAAATTATACCTTCACTCTCCCTACTATGTGGTCAAACTTTGGTGTGGCTTCTGTCATAGGATAAAGTATTACCATATTTTTTATACAGTAGCTACAGTTAGTGTAGTGAATTAATTAATCTCTTCTTTAGTTTTATATCTTTTTTCTTTCCAAAATGTGAATTTTCTGGGGGATTTACAAGTGTCATTTCATTTTATATTATTTAATATTCAGTTTGTACATTGTTTATCTGAAATGTATTTGTAAGTATCAAGAATCAGTTACTAGCATTAGCAAGAGTTTCCAATTACTGAATAACACAGTGCCACTATTCACAGTTGTTTAATTATTATTACATTTGCAGTCTCATAATGTGGTGCAGGCAGTTTTGCAGCAAGAAGTAGTTCTCTACTGTGGCAAACTTATTGCTACACACACACAACTCTTCAACGGCATTCTCAACATAAGAATTGGGTAAGTCTCTGTTTCTTCAGTTTGAAATGTGCATATAAACTTCATTAACATAAGGTGCAGTATATAATGGTTCCCTTTAAAACTCAGCATTTTGAATGTACTGAAGTCTTGATTTTCACCATCAAGGGAGCATCTTGAGGTTGATGAAGGACTCTTAATCCAAGGAATTGAAGTTACCTTCCCCTTCCTTGAAACAAAAATAATTATCTCCTTTTCCCTAGGTGTTATACAACTCCTATGGGTTTAACATTTCCCCATGAATAAAATAATTGTAATTTATTAGCTTTCCCTAGGTGTTGTTTTGTTTAACTCCTATGGGTTTAACATTTCTCCATGAATAGAATAATAATAATGTATTAGCTTTGATGTATATCTACTAAAGCATAAACATTCCTGGTTGAATTTAAGTTGGAGACAATCAAAATATATTTTTAAGTTATGCTTGATCTTAACTCTTGTTTTAATTATTTTCTTCCTTGTCAGATGGATGATCAAAGCTATGACCTACTACTTACATGATGTGTGTAAGGTGAAGGAAACCATCGAATCACTGGCTCCAAATGAAGTACGCCGATTGGTTGTCAAGGTGCTCTCTCTAGACGAGTGGGCACACAAGGAGAAGTACGTTTCTCAGAGTACAGCATTTGTAATATTTAAAAAAAAGTATTTTTTGGTCACTTCCTATTGCACAGTTACTACCACCCCTACTTGAAAGGTAATTTAACTAATGCCTTCATGGACATTTCAATTACTTTCAATCAGGAGCACTTAAAACACTTGCCCTTAGAGTTTACTTAGTTGTTTAGCAGAATATTTCACTGCCTGCATCTACTCAAGCACCTAAATTATTTTGGGTCTTAAAATACCAGTGGCACTGACTTTAAATTGGATAGTAAAATAGCCTCTTACAAGACAGAAGGCATTGTAAATGATGCAAAATACCCCCAGTAAAAAAAGATAGGTGCAATAAGTATAGAGGGATGCTCGATAAATAAAAACTGAAGACCTTTCAACAATCTTTCAAATACAGTATGAAGGGAATTACCAACAGATCCCCAAATATATTTAACAGGGAAATTGACAAGTCTCTGCTGTTAAGCTACTCTTAAACAGCAAGGCTGTAGAGCTTACATCAAACTGCATATGATAAGTACCAATAGCCTTTACTGACCAGGGCATTGACATGAAAGCCTGATCTGAGACTAGGCTGTGGGGGTAATGTTTTCCTGAATTATTACTATATAGACACCAAGTAGGTTTACCACTTGTTTACATTGTGAGACAAGAATATGTAAATACTCAGCAAACCTATACAAGTGAGAAAGTAGGAATGAAATTATATGAAAATATAGATAAGAACTAATAAATAAAACTAAATGATAAATAATGAGAAAATAGTAATAGTCCACTACATTTATGTCAGTATGGTGACATAAATGTAGTGGACAGTCAGTGGCATTGCAGCATAAATATTGCAGGGGAGATGAACCATCACTGCAGAATATGGTGCCCTCAAAAGCCCAGCCCAGGGCCCAAGGGAGTAGGAAAAACTCTTTAAACTCATCAAGGGTATATCAAGGTAGTGATGTCAAGATAAGGGTTGCTATACACAAATAACCCGCACATAAAAGAGAGAAGCTTACAACGACTTTTCGGTCCGACTTGGACCATTGACATTGACTTTGTCAATGGTCCAAGTCAGACTGAAACGTCGTCGTAAGCTTCTCTCTTTTATGTGCGGGTTATTTGTGTATCGTTCCAGTCACGGTATTGTGCCTTTTTTGTTATTTCTAAGGGTTGCTCATTCATAAGTGGAGGAACAAAAGTTACACTATTTTCCTTTACACATTGAGTATCTCTGAATATAATAACTAAGTAAAATAGCTTTTCCTGTTACTGTAGTATAATAAAATACTGTATCTTATTTTTTTCAGATTAACTCCACAACAAATTCGAGTCATTGATGGTTGTCTTGGGCGAACACCAAAGAGGTTTTATGAAAAGGTTTGTTTATTAGTTGACATATTTATTTATAAAGGGTAATGCAAGAGGGAAAAACCCAAACAATTACTATTTTAAGAGTATTTACTTATTATATCAGAAGGTGACACATGCCAGAGCATTGCAGCAAAAAAAAAAAAAAAATGACTTCAAAAAGAAAAAGTAAATTAGTTGTGCCATCACCATTGAAGTTAACAGGTTATAAGTTTTGAGCATTGTATAGAGAGTTTGCATGTGACTTAACTGCAAGGATCAAGCATATTGGCAGTCAGTCTTATGCCACTGATGCTGTGTTTACCTCTCATGAGTTGCAATAAAGTCTTGTGTATTTTAAGTAGTATAATACCATACATTAATAATAATAATAATAAAAATGTACGAAAGTTACTGCTTATAAAAGAATTTTGAAGCAGTGATACATTAATATTGATTGTAATATGTGTTCACAATATAGTAACAGACTAAAAGGGAAGAAGGATGTCCAGTCATGCCATTTGTCCATTAAATACAAATGTTGAGATTATTTGTCCATGATCATAGCAATAACGAACAATTCTGTTACAGTCTGAGATTAATTCACTCAGCAGACCCTAACAACAAGAGGCAATTCTAGATTTTTTACAGGGTTAAAGTTCAAAACTATAATAATCAAGTTGTGTATTAAATAATTCATTATGTAATGTGTGTGTATGACGGAATCAGATTTAATACTGTCCCAGTACCTCTTGAGTTTCCAGTTACACCCAACCATATTTCTTATTTAAAGAGCTTCCTGTTCCCCAAAATGCAGTACAGTATATATATTTACACTGGCCATCTCCAACTTAGGCAGTGTGAACCCCCCCATCCCCCACCCCACCTCACCAAAAAAAAAAAAAAAAAAAATTTCACCATCATTCACACTATTACTATCTTTGTAGAGGCTTGCAGAAATGACAGTTTAGATGACCCTCTAACAGGAAATACCCCAAACCCCTCCTTTAACCCCTTAATTGTCCAAATGTAACTACATTATCTCGCCCAGTTCTCCAAATATTTAAAAGAGGACTTTTTTACATGTAATAATCTAAAAAAAAAAAATTTAGTCAGTACTTACGGAGATATAAGGCCACAATGTTGGAGCTTGTCATTCACCTGATGGCAACATGAAGCGCTGCCGCTTGCAGAAGTGTTGCCAATAAAATTGTATACCTTTTTTCTCATATAATTTTATGTTCTGATAATTACAATTTGTCCTAGGTAGTAGGTTGGTAGACAGCAACTGCCCAGGGAGGTACTACCATCCTGCCAAGTGAGTGTAAAACGAAAGCCTGTAATTATTTTACATGATGGTAGGATTGCTGGTGTCCATTTTTCTGTCTCGTAAACATGCAAGGTTTCAGGTACGTCTTGCTACTTCTACTTACACTTAGGTCACACTACACATACATGTACAAGCATATATATACACACTCCTCTGGGTTTTCTTCTGTTTTCTTTCTAGTTCTTGTTCTTGTTTATTTCCTCTTACCTCCATGGGTGAGTAGAACAGAATTCTTCCTCCGTAAGCTATGTGTGTTGTAAGAGGCGACTAAAATGCCGGGAGCAAGGGGCTAGTAACCCCTTCTCCTGTATATATTACTAAATGTAAAAGGAGAAACTTTCGTTTTTCCTTTTGGGCCACCCCGCCTCGGTGGGATATGGCTGGTGTGTTGAAAGAAGAAGAAATTACAATTTGTAGTAGTTCTTGTGATTTCATAGGCAATCTTTGTTTTGACACTAATATTAGGTACTAGAATAGTACTCAAATAGTCACAAAGTGACATGTGAACAATTTCACCTACCTTAGTCACATACTATTGTCTAGAAATATATACATAGTATTTATAGGTCCCAGCAATGTTTTGGACATGCAGGAGTATATAATAACAATAATAATAATAGTAAGTTTCCTTGAAGCATGGTGACAATGCACTGCTGACTGTGCAGCAGTGGAGTGACATTTGATGATTGTGCACTGCCTTGTCTTTATTTGTTTTCACTGTTACACATAAACATGTCTGTCTGCCTGTCTAGCTCTGTTTATCTCTGTCTCTGCTTATGTCTTTCTGTTTCTTTGTCTGCTTGTCTCTCTCTCTGCCTCTCTGCTTGTCTCTCTCTGTCTCAGAGAGAGCAACTCGTGAACCAACAGGTATTACACACGATTCAGATTAGTCACGTCTGATTCCTGAACAAGTGAAAATCCGTATTACTTGCCAGTCATGCTTATTATGCATTATATCTACAAGCACAGTATAGCACTTTGAATTTTTTTGGGTTATCCTAGGTAATTTACACTATGTATAATTGTATTTATGTGTGCCTGTGAGATAGAGACAGAGATAGATACAGACAGATGGAGATAGACACAGCCAATCAGCCAGCAGGCCAACCAGCCTGCCGAACATGTATTACATGTTCCAGAATTGTTTCTCTTCACTTAGGGCATAGGTTATAGGACATTCTGGCAGGATGACACTACCAGTGGTACCAAAATTTAAAGGATGGTGCACAAATGTTTCTCATGGGTTATTATCGAGATTTTTATGTTTCCTCAATGACTTGTGGCCACATCCACCTCAAAGCCATTAAACTTGGAGTAACATCACTTTCCTCTTAAAAGGGGAGTGTTAATATGACATGGCATCAGTGAATCCCTGGTGTTTGCAGTGCTGTTTGCTCTAGCTGGCGCTCAACTGAACTGGTGCTCCCATTCTGTGTTGACCAGGCATCTCAGGCCAACCGTGCCAAATTTGGAGGCAGGAAAAATAAAACGTTGATCTACATTTGGAGTACTAGCAGTAACAACGTAGATCTGTGTTTGGACAGTTAAGGGGTTAAAGAGCAAACATTGTACTTCTCACCTCCAGGATTCAAGGCCGGCTAACTGATTTCCCTGAATCCCTTCACAAAATATTACCCTGCTCACACTCCAACAGCTTATCAAGTCCCAAAAGCCATTTGTCTTCACTCACTCCTATCTAACATGCTCATACATGCCTGCTGTATGTCTAAGCCCCCTGCTTACAAAACCTCTTTTACCCCCTTTTTCCATCAATAGTATTTATATGTCTTCTTTCAACACACTGGCCATATCCCACCGACGCAGGGTGGGATACGGAGAAGGGTTACTAGCCCCTTGCTCCCAGCATGTTAGTCACCTCTTATGACACGCATGGCTTACGGAGGAATAATTTTGTTCCACTTTCCTATAGGGAAGTATTTATACTTTTTTTTTTTTTAACAAGCCGGCCGTCTCCCACCGAGGCAGGGTGACCCAAAAACAAATAAAATCCCCAAAAAGAAAATACTTTCATCATCATTCAACACTTTCACCTCACTCACACATAATCACTGTTTTTGCAGAGGTGCTCAGAACACAACAGTTTAGAAGCATATACAGTGGACCCCCGCCTTACGATATTAATCCGTTCCTGAGAGCTCATCGTAAGCCGAAATTATTGTTAGCCAAATTAATTTTCCCATGAGAAATAATGGAAATCAAATTAATCCGTGCAAGACACCCCAAAGTATGAAAAAAAACATTTTTTTACCACATGAAATATTAATTTTAATACACACAAACTGAAGAAGACATGCACAATTACTACTCTACTAAGAATAGAATACATGACACTTACCTTTATTGAAGATCTGGTGATGATTGATGGGATGGGAGGAGGGGAGAGTGTGGAAGTTATTGTTTAGAAGGGGAATCCTCTTCTATTAGGACTTGAGGTAGCAAGTCCTTTTCCGGGGTTACTTCCCTTCTTTTAATGCCACTAGGACCAGCTTGAGTGTCACTGGACCTCTGTCGCACAACAAATCTGTCCATAGAGCTCTGTACCTTTCGTTCCTTTAAGACTTTCCTAAAATGGGCCATAACATTGTCATTGTACAGGTTGCCAACACGGCTTGCAGTAGCTGTGTCAGGGTGATTTTCATCCGTAAAGGTTTGCAGTTCAACCCACTTCGCACACATTTCCTTAATCTCTTTTTTCAATTCCATACTAATTCTTGCCCTTTTTACCACAGGGATGGCACTAGAAGCTTTCTTGGGGTCCATGGTGACTTATTTTGCAGTTACAAGCACTAAAAATACTGGGATAATGTGAAATGTACTGAATGTATGCGTAGATGCGACTGCACTGGCTGGCTTGTAAACACTGGCACTCAGGCCACACATGGGACGCATCCCGGACGAATCACTTAAGGCGAGTTTTTTATCGTGAGGCGAGGCAAAATTTTTACATTCGAATGCTTCATATGGCAGATTTAACGTAACGCGATGCGTTCATAAGGTGGGGGTCCACTGTACATATAAAGATACACAACATATCCCTCCAAACTGCCAATATCCCAAATCCCTTCTTTAGAGTGCAGGCATTGCACTTCCCATTTCCAGGACTCAAGTCTGGCTATATAAAAATAACCAGTTTCTCTGAATCCCTTCACTAAATATTACCCTGCTCACACTCCAACAGATCGTAAGGTCCCAAATACCATTCATCTCCATTCACTCCTATCAAACATGCTCATGCACGCTTGCTGGAAGTCCAAGCCTCTCGCCAACAAAACTTCCTTTAACCCCTCCCTCCAACCTTTTCGAGAACAACCCCTACCTCGCCTTCCTTACCCTACAGATTTATACGCTCCCCATGTCATTCTTCTTTGATCCATTCTCTCTAAATGACCAAACCACCTCAAGAACCCCTCTTCAGCCCTCTGACTAATACTTTTATTAACTCCACACCTTCTTCTAATTTCCACACACTGAATTTTCTGCATAATATTTACACCACACATTGCCCTTAGACAGGACATCTCCACTGCCTCCAACCGCCTCCTCGCTGCAGCATTTACAACCCAAGCTTCACACCCATATAAGAGTGTTGGTACTACTATACTTTCATACATTCCCTTCTTTGCCTTCATAGATAATGTTTTTTTGTCTCCACATATACCTCAACGTACCACTCGCCTTTTTTCCTTCATCAGTTCTATGCTTAACCTCATCCTTCATAAATCCATCCACTGACATGTCAACTCCAAAATATCTGAAAACGTTCACTTCTTCCATACTCCTCCTCCCCAATTTGATATCCAATTTTTCTTTATCTAAATCTTTTTTTTTTTTTTTATAATTCACAAGTTTTTAATTTTTACATATTTTTTACTCTCATCTCACACTTGTAATTTTTACCCTGACTTAACTTTGTTTAGACTCTGGTAACTCAACTTAGAATATGTTCTCTGAATTCAGAGGCATTAAAGGCTGAAGTCTTAGCAGGACAGTTATGCAGCATCATCATTAAGCATAATTGGAAAGTAGAGCAAAATATACTAATGTGGGAATTGCACGATATCTTCAAAATACTGCTTGCTTTGTTTTCTAAAATGTTTAAAATTATGAGGAACATTTTAAATGTACTGTTCTTGAGAGGCCTCTCCAAATTTTGATTCAATGCTTAGTTTTAACAAGTTTCTCTCTTCTAGGTATTCAACATTTTGTCAAAGACTACACAGGGGGTTCGTCTCTGTGATCAGTTACTTCCACAGCAGCCTACCATTTCTGAAATGTCTTCTGGGGAATTAAACTTTGCCCTTACTGTCCAGTCTCTACTCAACCGCATCCAGCACCCTGAATATCGACAGATTGTTGTTGAGGTACTGTACTTTTAACCAAAGTTGGAGAATATCATTTTTGTTTTTTCTTAATGTAATACAGCCTCTCCTCACTTAGTGACATGCTCGTTTACTGACGACAAGGACTTACGACGGGCTCTCTGACCAGTATGCATACCTAAATAATGCATATTAGAGCTGATTTCCTCTATTCTGTTTATTACAATATACAGGACACTACTGTATAAACATTTAAAAATATACTAAAAATGTTATAAATGGTGCAAATCAACATTAAAATAATATCAAAGATGGTTGACACAAACCCACTACCATTATAGTATGCTCCTTGTTTAGTAACGAATTTGTTTACCGACATGGTCTTAGGAATGGAACTCCGTCGTTGAGTGAGGAGAGGCTGTATATGGTAAGTCTGATAATAAGCTATGTACATCAGTAAAGTGGCATGCAATTGCACTGTTCCTGAAAATATTTATAAAAGGGACTAAGTAGTAAACATCTTTCACATGAACAACACAAGAGAAAAAGGAGTGAAGTTCACAAACTGGATCACAAGTACACCAAAGACATTTATTAAAATAATACAATAGATTCCCTTCTATTTGAAGTTAGTTGAGCTATTCTAATGGGGATTTCAAAATTTTTTTACTGTACAGTGGAACCTCGACTTAGGAGTGCCCCACCATACGAGTTTTTCAAGATACGAGCCGTCACTCAGTCGATTTTTTGCTCCGAGTTACGAGCCAGCTTCCCCCTCATATAGTATTTATGGTTGTATTCTTGTTTTCTTGGCCTCATTTGATATATTGGAAAACATTTTATAGAAATAGAAGTAATTTTGATTGGTTTTATTATGAAAAGGGTCTTGAAATGGAGCTCCAAGTGGCAGAAATGTTCGATTTTTGCCGATGTTCAAGAGTGAACAAATGATGTCATTGTCCAATAAATGTCCAACTAGCCATTCTAATATGCAGTCATGAATGGGTTGATGTTATTTATACAATTATTACAATATTGCAGTAGTCTGCATAATAGTAAATCTTCTATTTTTTGTGTGAATAAAAATTCAAAATAGAAAGCAAGAGTATTATAACAGGGGCCTGGAGATGTGACTGATGAACAGAGAAAAATGTTATTTTAGTGCCAGGAATGTCTGCATTGTTCATTCTGGACCCTATTTTGAAACTAATTTTTTTTAATTTGCATGAAATTGGCCAAATTGCCAATTTCTGACCACTTTATTGGGTAGTTGAAATCAGTAAATGGGCAGCTTCTTGCACTCAATTGATAGAACAAATGGAGTTCTAAAGAAATAGCTCTGAGTTTGGTCGACTGGAACAGTGGAATTGGCCGAAAATAGGGCTCAAAGTGGGCGAAATCACTAATGCGTAAATATTGCCAAGGTCACTAACTTCACGAGAGCATAATTCTGTAAGTTTTCCATCAAATTTTGTACTTTGGTGTCATCATCACCAGGAAAAGATTCTCTATCATTTCATAAGTTTTTTTTTTTTTTTTTTCAAATATTTTGCAACACCAGGAGACACTTCAGGATTTGGGGTTGTGACAGTCAAAGGGTTAATTTAAAAAAAAAATATTTTTTTATTTTTCAAAATATTCGGAGTGCCACGCAGGTGAACGTAGATCTACGTTTGAACAGTTTAAGGGTTAAGTAAAACTTGCAGACTTGTAAGGTGTTCACTGCTTTGTTACTAGACAATTGAAGATATGTTCTATATACAGTCTGATGGTCATGAAATTAACATGCACTATTTCATAGCTGTTACATAATACAGCTACTGTATAATATTTGTCTGACTTGAGATACCTGGAGTTTGCCTGGAGAGGGTTTCAGGGGTCAACGCCCCTGTGGCCTGGTCTGAGACTAGGCCTCGTGGTGGATCAGGGTCTGTTCAACCAGGCTGTTGCTGCTGGCTGTACGTAAATTGATATACGATAGGTTGGATTTATTAAGTCATATTATTATGTATGTTTTATAAGGTGCACAATTAAGAATTTGAATACCATCTAAATTCACTTGGATACATCTATCAATTCTTAAGAAAAAATAAATAATTTTGTATCTTAAGAAATTTCTCTGAGCATGGGAAATACATTTTCATTATTCTGAAGTTTTTAGTCAGGTTAAGAGTGACATGTCAGGCAAAGGAGAATTTGTTTGTCAACATTGTTTATAATCCTCGTAGATTTTTGTGCTGGCTGGGTTGCAGGAGCGACCACCAAAATTCTTTATACATAGTAGGTTGGTAGACAGTATCCACCCAGGGAGGTACTACTGTCTTGCCAAATGAGTGTAAGACAGAAACCTGTATATGATTTACTTGATGGTAGGAGTGCTGATGTCTTTTTTCTCTCTCATAAACACACAAGATAACAGGTATATCTTGCTGCTTTACTTAGGTAATACTACACACGTATACACACTCACCTGAGTTTTTCATTGTTTTTTCTTAATAGTTCTTGTTCTTATTACTTTTCCTTTCATATCCATGAGGAAGTGGAATAAGACTTTTTCCTCCATAAGCAGTGTGTGTTTTAAAAGTCGACTAAAATGCCTGGAGCATTGAGCTGGTAACCACTTTTTCTGTACAGCTTACTAAAAATAAAAAGCTGTTGGAGTGTGAGCAGGATAATATTTTGTGATGGGATTCAGGGAAACCAGTTAGCCAGACCTGAATCCTGGAGGTGGGAAGTACAATGCCTGCACTTTCAAGAGGGGTTTGAGATATTGGCTGTTTGGAGTGACATCTAAACTGTCATATCTGGGTGCTTCTGCAGTACAGTGATTATGTGTGAATGATGGTGACCCGTCTTCAAATTTCAGATAAATGGAAATGTGTATTTGCCACACTTAGTGAGGTAAGACCCAACCACTAGATGCAAGTGTGAGGTCACATCTCTGCTATAAGACTTTTATTATTTACTTTTCCTTGATAATGCAAGAGATTATAAAAGCTCTTGAAATTATACAACTTTTCACTGCATACAAAAAAAAATTAAAATATGGTAATGTATATGGATTTAAGAAAGAAATTACATGTTTTTATTTGTAATTTACTTTTCAGGTTTTCTCAGTGGTAGCAACCATCCTAGAGAGAAATCCTGAACTTAAATTCCCTCATGAATTGAATTTAGACCAGATTGTTAGAGAGGCTTTCAAAATGTTTTTAAAGGTAAGGTAAATTCTGGTCTAATGTTTTTTCTTATTCACTTTCATGTACTGTAATAGTGTTGCTGGATATGATATTGTTACTTACAAGTGAGTGTGTGTGAAAGAGGGGCAGGGTGGCTTGAATAAGCATACAACTGTATAATTAATTTCATTGTTGAGGCAAGACACACACATACACATCTAATAATAATAAAGTCACACTGTACTGATATACCGTTACTGCAGTAAATTAAATGTTACAAAAAAGTGACCATGCACAAGTTAAAAATTTTGTATTGGGAATTGATGAAAATATACCATGTCTTGACCTGTGATATTAGAATGAAATTAATTGGCCAACCAAATTTCTGTGATGGAATATTGCATCTGCGTATTGAAGGAGTTCTTGTCAGAGAAGATAACACCTCACTAATATCTAGCCTGATATTTATTATAAAGGAAGTTATCACTACAAGCTAAAATCTTGACCCAATTGATCATGATAAGCATATTTTTTTGGATATATGTTGGACATGATGAGGGCAGGAGAAAACATGAACAGGTATGCTGTACTACTAAACAGGAGAGGATGAAGACCAAACAAAATGTTTCAATAAAAATAAATGGAATGAAATATTAAAAGAAGGGTTATACATATATACCATTACTGTATATATAATATACAGTATACATGTATAAGGAGTTTTGCAACATATACTGCTGCTGGAAAGCCAGAAGAACAAAAGGCAGTCTTGGAAGCAGTACAGAATTTAACCAAACCAAAACACTTATTATAAATTCAAATAAGTCAGTGAATCATATACAAATGTTAGGAAAAAAGCAAGAATATTTAAAAACAAATTTTAAACAGGAGAAGATCAAAACCAAATCTCTTTTGAGCTTACAAAAAACAAACTAAGTGCGAAAGAAAAAATACAAAGAATTAAAGATGATGGCAGAATTACCGAATTAGAGGAACTGCGAGAGATTTTACCATGAATTTGAAGCACGAGTGTATACTATATACAAAAAAACAAAGTGAACCTACACCAAATACAGTCAGTTGATGTGGAACTAATTAGAGCAATAAAAGTAGTAGTTAAGACACTACTATTGTATAGTGACCAAAACAAGGTTCATACATAAGTCTGAATAAGACATTTCTAGGATTTAAATGTGCAGAAGAATTGACTTATTTGTCTGGAAAACATTTAGCATATCACTGTTAAGAAGATATGCTATCAAACAAATGGAAAATACTGAGCATAAGTTTTAAAGGTGATAAAAATTTCTGAAAAGCCATTAAAGAAAAATTATATTTAGCTCTTAATATCATAGTCCAGCTTGAGATCAGAACAGTCTTGTTAAGCTAGCTCTAACAAACCCTTAAGACAGTTTTCATTGCTTGACGGTTTTTCCTTCTCAGAATTTTCACACAGGTTGAGCACCTTCTCTGACTTTATTAGTTATCATGAGTAATGTAAGATTAATTTTCTTTTCCCAGGATTTGGGTAGAGATTGGAAAGACGACATGTCTTCCTTTTACAACGCTTCACAAGTTGCTGTGACAAGCTATTTAGCGCGTGCTATTGTTAACTTTATGCTCTCAGGTGATATTCGTAGTGAGATTGAAGAAGGTTCTACTTTCTGTCAAGTATCATAAGTGTCCAGCCAAGGATTTCACGGCACCGTGGTTAGTTACGTTGTTCTTTTGGTTGTTTAGTTATTACATTCATGGGAGAGCACTAAACCTTATCATAAGGGTCATACAGCACCCACAGGAATGGGAGGCATTCAGGTTCAATCAAGGAAGGGGCAGGAGAGTCCAAGCCCCACATTCAAGTACCTCCCTTGATTGTGGTTCTTTAGATATTTTATTATTAATTGTTAAATATCCATTCTAAGATGTTACTTGGTTTACCCTCACTTTTGGCAGTTTTGCTTATATGTAGCAACCCTATTTTTACCAGTAATTTGCTGTGTGTGATCGCCCAAACCCAACATCACTCAATTTAAAGAAAAAAAACATAATGGCTATCTTCTACCAAGGCAGGTTGATCCCAAAGAAAACACATTCACTCAATTGCTGTCTTTCTAGAAGTGTTCAAATGTCACTCTAAACTGGTTTATATTGTCATTCATAAGAAAGAATACCCAGGAAACTTGCAGTGACCTTCGATTATTTTTTATTAAAAGTCTTAGAGCAGTTTTTAAATAATTCTACAGAAGAAAAATTAAATTTTAGCCATTATAATTATTTCACTAGGTAGTAGGTTGGTAGACAGCAACCGCCCAGGGAGGTACTACCTTCCTGCCAAGTGAGTGTAAAACGGAAGCCTGTAATTGTTTTACATGATGGTAGGATTGCTGGTGTCCATTTTTCTGTCTCATAAACATGCAAAATTTCAGGTATGTCTTGCTACTTCTACTTACACTTAGGTCACACCACACATACATGTACAAGCATATATATACACACCCCTCTGGGTTTTCTAATATTTTCTTACTAGTTCTTGTTCTTGTTGTTTATTTCCTTACCTCCATGGGGAAGTGGAACAGAATTCTTCCTCCGTAAGCCATGCGTGTTGTAGGAGGCAACTAAAATGCCGGGAGCAAGGGGCTAGTAACCTCTTCTCCTGTATATATTACTAAATGTAAAAGGAGAAACTTTCGTTTTTCCTTTTGAGCCACCCCACCTCGGTGGGATACGGCCGGTGTGTTGAAAGAAAGAAAGAATTATTTCATTGTTGGACTAGTATATAGAATTAGCTTCTGAATTGAATTGATTCTTTCAGTTGCTACACTTACTGCTGAAATGGACCAACAGTTTAATGGCATCGCAGAAGCAACAAATATTGTGAAAGAAACATTTGAGGAAAAATTATCATGTCATCCAAAATATCAAAGGTATGTAGTCTGGCACTCCTGCATATACATACACAATAGCATATTACAGTCATAGGTATAAAATTCAAATTTTATTTGTGTATATTTGACATCAGAATTTGGTTATGTGAATTGTATGGAAGCAACCAACCATTAGTCATCCCTAGTACACCTGCCATCCGACTTACGACCATGTTTTGTATGTAAATGTTCTGGGAAATAAACAACTGTGTTGTACACAGTGTTTCTCCTAAACCTTATAGTATAAAATACAGTACTAACAGCATAAAAAATGAAATACCAAAATAAAATCATTACATAATATGATATTCAGTAGTAAGGTTCAACTTGTGTCCGGTTAGTAGGAACCAAGCTTGGTCGTAAGTCAGATGGTAGGTGGGTGTATTTTATAAATTCATCAAATATAATTTTAATTATTTTTTATTAACATTTGAATAGGTTTACTACATTGAAATACAAAGCCCATGTGGGTTAATCTTTGTAGACCAAGCTTAGAAGTTCCAGTGCCCATATTTTATTGTAGTGCTTACCAGTATATCACATTTGATTTAATGGCCTCATAAGTTTTTTAATATTAGTATCAAAATGTAACCTGTTGCTCACAGAGTGCCATGTCCGCCTCTACACTGATATCTTGGATTTGATCATTTCTGCACATTGTTACCAAGCTAGCTTTAAATAATTTTACACTGTTAGTGGCAAGTTTATATTTTTTCTGAGATAGGTACTGTATAATTGTGGGAGTGTTACCATAGAATCTAAAGCTGCAGCCAGCAGGCTGGTTATTTCTCAGATAAAGATTTTCTTGCCACAAATAATATTGGTCAATTACAAAGGTGATTAATATACTGAGACAGTTGAAGAGATGGTGTTCACTTCCTCAGACTTGACAGAATTTATTCATTCCATAACATTGATCATATGAACTGAACAACTGTCAAGGCTGAGGAATTGATTATTTCTTCAACTCTCTTGTACATTAGTCAACTCTGCATTTGAGTGAAAAAGCAAAAACCTTATAGAAATAATGCACATATTTTATTCATCTACTACTTGGTATTGTATGCCATTAATATATTTAGAGCCTTTTTTGTGTGTGTGTGTGAATATAATTTTCTTATATGTTTAGGTGGTCAGTATTGTTTACCTAAAAAAGTATAGTTTATTTCTAGTACAATTGTTGATAAATTTTATATGCAGTATCCAGATGTGAATTGTGTGGCGAAGTACGGCTGCGTGTTTATATTCTGGAGGTCATTCATTCAGCATTTAATTATTCACAAAAAAGTGCTAAATCAGCACTCTACAAATAAAGGTACAGAATTATTTTGTGAAATTTTAGCTGAATATTCTAGTCATACAATAGTGATATCCACAGGATATCTGTTGTTTACTACATTTAAGTACAGTTTTTATTATTCTTTCTTATGAATTTGTTATGTTAAAAATGTCACTGGTAATTAGATCACTAATTACACTGTTCTACAAATTTTGAGCTTTGGAGAGAGAAAAAAGTTATTTCACTTAATGGTTTTTGGGGAGCACTAAATATGACCAATAATTGATTGGCTAAAGGAAATTTCATTTTTTTTTTTAAACAGTTATACATTGTGGCTATACGAAACTATGGTTTAAAAACTAAGTGCGAGTTTGAATAAAGAGCCTTTATCCCTGTACAATTCATTTACCCCTCCCCTTCGAGGTCAGTTTATATCTTTATACATTAAGGCATTTCTGTATTCAGTGACAAGATCAGTAGAGAACAAGTATTATTGCTGTAGACCAGGGTTCAGTGAATCTTGACCTTAAAATTTTGTATGTATGTAAAAATCTTGATCATTTAAACTAAGTATATCACAGTGCCAAAAAAATAGATACCTACTGAAACTTTCCTGGGAAGGGAGGTAGCAAGAGAATGATAGTTATTTTGCTTCCTTTTCCTAGCAGATCCCCATCTATGCTAGAAAGTATAGACTAGTGCTACAACCCATGAAAGTTTAAAATTGATTAAATGAGGTCCAGACTTACGCAAGTTGGTAATCAGTTACTGTCAAGAACAGTGAAACTCAAGTTATTGATGTTTATATTTTATTTGAGTATCATTGTTGTAAAGATACATTTCACATTGTGGAATGTCATCATCCCCTATTTAATATGCACAAGTCCTTCCTTTATGCATTCAATATCAAAGATTTTATTGGGACTTTCAAGTATTTTCTAGGATATGAGAACAAGTTAGCCATGAACATAGTTCATATCTTGAAATTTGATCCTACCGACTATTCCAAAACAAGTAGTAGGTGCAAATTCCCCGTTATTAGATATTTAAGTATCGAAATATTGAGTATTTTAATAAATTCTATTACTAAGTGACGGGTGCCTGTGTACAGATCTAGTACGCTTGCAAATAACAGCTGTAATAGTGATTCAATAATAAACAATGAAGCCACGTACATACAAGAGCTAGCCTTTTTGAAGCATACGAGTCTCAAATCTTATAAGAGCAATTACATAGACTATTTTGCATTAATATCAATAAACACTTGCTAAATTGAAAAAAAAAAAAAAATTTGAATCTAGTAACAGCAGTTTTAAAGCAAGATAAACCCACAATCACAGGAGCAAATATAGCACCTCTGGAATAGTTGCAACTTAGTTTTAAAATGTAAAAAATTAGGAATTTGCAGCAAAGTAAAAAATCTATAAGTATATATGCAGAAAGTCATGAAAGTCTTTACAATAAAACCCAATGGACTGCACCTTGTGATTGTCACTCCCATTCATGATTATAAGGAAGACTGTTCAAAAAGGATGTAGTATGAAATAAAATTATATAATATTTCTCAAATATACACTTAAAAAGAAATAAAAGATTTTAAATAATTCGACCATTATATCATACAGTATATATATATACATAATGTAAGTACATACAAAAGAGAAACCTAAAATAAATAAATACATATCTTTGTTTTGGTTTCATTCGCCATCCTTCTCCTAGGGAAAGTGAGGGCTCAAGGAAAACATCACAGCTTTACAATGATTGTGCCTATAAATACTTGTGAAGCATGGCCTATTGCTACAGCCTGGTAGTTGGTCAAGTATCTTGTAATTTACCTCAGTAACCCATTTTTAAAACCACTAATCTACAATATAATGGCTTAATTCTAACTTTCCAGTCAGAGCATTCCATCATTTGTATTAACCTATTTTTTTTTTTCAAAACTGCAAAACATGAGATTCCAGTATGCTGGAGTAATCACTGAGCACTGGTACATCATGGACATCCTAGGTCACATAACTATCCAGTGTCAATGTGAGAAGAGATTATACTATGGTTTTATATATACTGCACATCTTCAAACTGTTTAAGCCTCCTGTAAAGAAATCTGAGGTAAAGTATTATAAGCTTCAATCAATCGACATGTGTGCTACTTGCTCCAACCAGAACAATGCGCACAATCTCCTAATGTTAACAAGAAATATTTTATCTAAACTTCTGACACAAGAATAATCATTAAATAATTTCATTAGAATTATCTCATACTTTATATATGAAAGTATAAATATGCACACTAAACTGACATGGTCCACAGGATAAAATGGATGAACTAGCCTTAATGTCAAATATCCAATAAGATGCATGACAACTGATGTTTAAGTCCCACATGCAAGGACTTGTGTTTACATCTTAACTTAAAAAATGTTGACACAGTTCAATTACTTTTCTTTCCTAAATTTTATGTACAATAAAAATGTTCTTATATCTACTTCAGGGTTTAAAGCTTTCCACTTCATTAGTTGCATATTAGCAATCACCTTACACAAAAGTTCAAAATATGATTCACTAGCATGCCCCTCTCTCTTCATGAGTCGCAGAGCCATTTTGATATGCATCGTCATAATTTCTGACTTCTGGTAACTGTTCAAGGAATGCATCTGCAAGAGTCTGTGATGTTTTTCTGTTCGCAGTTTCCCTAGAAGGCGAGGGTGTTGATCTATCACTACATGTAGAAGCCATTCTCACTCTGCTTTCATCTCTTCCATGTTCAAGTAATCCATTCTCCCCTTTTATAGAATATTCATATTTCTTTGGTGATGAATCTGAATCCTCCAAGTATAATCTATATTCTTCTGTGTCCTCAATGTCAGATTCTGGTCCACTTGCAATATCCAACCTCTGCATACTTACAGTGCGTGTCAGTCGTCGATTGATTGCAGTGAGACGTGCAATCTGATTGAAAAAGAAAGACATAAGTATTTACATATTATATGTACAAGTTCCAATGCAAAATAATACATGCTTACACACTTCTGAATGAAACATGTAATAAACCAGACTTCAGTTTAGATCTGATCTAATTTTAATAGATGCATCTACACATGTGTATGCAAGTAATAATTCAAGAAATAGAAACTGGTATTATTCATGCAGTTATAATTGCGAGCAAACCATGCAGTTCCCATCTTGCCCTGCTTACATAAATTTCACCTTTTTTTTTCCAAGATCTAAAACAATATGCAAATAATGATTTTTGGAAGAAACATCAATTTCACTATTCATACCTATTGTACTGTATATGTAATTCATTACAGATAAATTTAATAGAAAAGCATAAAATATCGAGGGGACTGAATGCTCATTTATTAAACGGGAAAGAATAAGTCATTCTGTACCAATGAAACTATTTTGCTCATTTGTCAAGTTATTTTTACTAATTTTCCTGAACTCTATGCACTGCATTTAAACATGACAAAAAAAAAAATCTTAATCTTTAATTACTATGCAATATTTCTAAAAAAGTGGATACTACTATATCTCATAGTAACCTTTTATCATACACCAAGTATGGCTTGAAATTTCTCTTCCTATCACACTTAAGATTTCAACAGAACTAAACCAAGATATCCTGCAATTGCTGTATTTAAGAGCTACCTCAGCTCAAAGCCTGACCCTAGCAATATCTTCAATGTAAGCCAGAGCTTTCACCTAGTTAAAAATTGAGAAAGTTAAGAAAGGTACTACTGATAGGTTCCCAACTTGTGATTCAATAGCTGTTAAATCCCTTTCATTCTCACATTCTTCAGTGTTTAATGTAATATTTTTAAAAATTCTACGGCTTGCAGCACTTACTGCCTTATCTTTTACCCAATTTCCTTGTTTTGACATCAAAATACATGAAGTGTTATACCAATTGGTGATGTGTAGTAGTGAAATCTTAGTTGATAATTTTTCCAAATATAAACATTGTCTGAAAGTTCCAGGTGGTAGTAATAATCTAGTCACCTTCTATAGAAAAATAAATACACTACAAAACAACCTTAATCTTTACTAACACAGCTTGAAGCAGATCATTCACAGAGTGAGGCAACAGCTGTACTGTACTGTAATATCATTTTTGAAAAAAAGTTTACTGCTTATATACAGCACAGTATTAATGAAGAATAAAAAGCACAATACTGTAGCTGGAACAATTCACCAAAAACCCACACTTAGGAGAGAAGCTCCATGATAATGTTTCAGTTGGTCCTGGACAATTGAAAAGTCATAACTAGGGAGAGAAAATTAGAGAAAGCCTAAAGATGATACAGTAATGGGCACCCTCTATCATACTGTCTTTAGGCTTTCTCTATTCCATTCCCTAGTTGTGACCTGACAATGGTCAGAGATGGACAAACACCATAAGGTTCCTCTCCCAAGTGCAAGCTTTTGGTGAAGTATTAATGAAACCATAACTATAATACCTTCTTTCATTAAATGTCAAAAATTATTTATTTTAGTCATACGTGTTATGGAGGTTGATGCTGTATTAGTGTGTGTGTTGTGTACTAGCTCCTAATGTGAACAATTATGTAAACAAAATTTAACTAGGCACAGAATCTAAAGGTAAATCATCATGTTAAATTCTTTATACATTTACAGTATGCGAAAGACTAACCTAAATAACTATGTACCAATGACTGTAACCTAAATAAACATTTTCTTAACCTTATCTAAACAGTAAATGTACAAGACACCCAACACAGATGTTCAGGAATGCAGTTGTGATGAAATTATGGGAGCGCAATTTTTGGCTTAAGTCAATTATACAGTAACATGCCTTTCATTACCTGGGGGATTACTGTACAGTATATACACACGTTTTCTTAAAACACTCATTTAAGTCTATTTTTTTTTTAACACGCTGGCCGTCTCCTACCAAGGCAGGCTGACCCAAAAAAGAAATTTTCACCATCATTCACACTATCACTGTCTTGCCAGAGGAAAATAAGAACTTTCTGGCCAACTTAATCTTTCACTAAATATATATGATTTATCTAATCTTATCAAGAAACTTGAAACCTTTAATATTCTGGCACTGCTGCTTTTATTTTCTCATTTGTGATTGCCCATATACCTGAATATTACTGAAGTTTCCCCACCCTCTGCAGCTTTGACCACTTATGTTGCTGCTTAATACCTACAGCATTTAATGGGGGATTTTTTTTGTAAAGCTTTACTGTCCAACATTTAATCAGTATTTTCCCAAATAATATGTTTTAATGTTTACAACATTCAACATAATCTTTCATGCCCAATTCTTTAATTCCAACTTATTTTAAAAACTTTTTATATAAAAAGCTTTGCTTTGATATTTTCCAAAAATAAACTTATAAAAGTATGACAAATTTAGGAAACAAGAATTGAAATTTTAAAGGTAATTTTAAAATTGTTAAGAAAATCTCAAGGAAACAAGGCTTCGTGCAAAGCGAGGACCACAGGATATTAACTTACATTCTGGTGGAACTTTATCATAATATATATATATATTACACAATTTTACCATGATGCAAAAATTCCAACATTCTCAAGGAACACATTAAATGAAATTAATTAGCAACAGGTGGCCACCACACCTATGGACTAGACTCGTCAGGTGAAAAAATGACTATCTGCTAATACGTATGCCTAATATTTTTATGGACATTATGAATAAGTCTGCCTTATAAAGCCCTGGACTTGCATTCAGATTACAATTTGATTATTCTATTTTGTTCAACAAATGATCTGCCTATTACAATTACTTTAACTTCTTAATCGCTCAAGAAAATCGTTAAAATTCTTTACAAAAATAAACAAAGCATTAAAATCCTGATCATAATCAAATGCTATATTTTAATCTTACTTAGACACTTTTTTCCAGTCTGTCCTACATAAAATTTTTCACATGAGAACCTGTAGAATATTCTTGGAGGAATTCTTAATCAGAAAGCTCTCTTTAGGGCAGATTTAAAATACAGCACTGATGTTAAAACTATGAATTTTAAGACATTTTACATGATATAGTACAGTAGGACCCCTGTATCCAAGGAGGATACATTCCAAGAACTACTGTGGATAATAGCAAACCCTATTTATGAGTCATTTTTCATTTACATACATACCCATGATGAAGTTTGATAAATTATGCAAAATGTCTAGAATTATTATATTTTCACTGATGGGAAGCATTTCACAACTTCTCTTACGCTTTGAACAACTGCCACCATCACAACTTCTGCACTTTGGGGGCATAATTAAGGGCCTCAGTAAACCATGGATAACTGAAATTGCAGATACTGACGCAGTGGATACGGGGGGTTTACTGTATAAAAATATTTTTGGTTGCATTTTATATGGTATTTTATGTTTTGGATTGTCAGTGCTCCCTGAAAGTTTCAACAATTTATCAATAAACAGTTTTTGGGAATTTGCTTTAAAATCTCTCTCGTATATTTTTATTGCTGTGCACAAATAACCCACACATAAGAGAAAGAAACTTATGATGACATTTCGGTCTGACTGTATTTCATCATCTATGAATTATGGGTTACATGAAAACAGAGTTCTCAAGAACAATAGTTGACTTTCTACACATTTTCAATTTACATTTGTGATCCTTTTTAATATTGTATTTAGAAATGATATATTCAGCTTAACCTCAGCAATAAATACTGTAGACAGAGCTAGAATAATTCAAGAGGAAACTTATTTAAATCTTTATTCTTGGGACATAAACATGCTTCATCATCCACATGGCAATATTACTTGGCATAACCAGACGATTTCTACTTCGAAGTCTACTATAGATCAGTAACATGTAAAAACTGCAAAAGAGGCAGTTCCTATTGTAATGTGTAGAACTGATCATTAGATCTGGCTAAGATTCTAACACAATGTTTATGCATTTAAAAACCTAATCATTCTAGCAATTGGTTAAAAACTAAGAAAAGTGTTTTGTACAAATTGATGGATAAAAAAAACACAAAATCGTCATGTGTAACAGCTAGTGCTGACTATGATCTGTGCCTAGTCCAGTAGGCCTATATAAGCCAGATGTATTCATAATATTGTAAGTAAAAGCTTTAGGCTATACTGATAAGACTGTCATATATATATAGCCAAGTCACCTCCACAGGTAAACTATAATCCTCCTGTATACAGTTTACCTATTGACAATTTTATTCACACACTTCCTTGAGAATTTGATTGATAAATTGCAAAAGCACTGAATAATAATAAAAAAAGACTAAGTAGCACCATAAGTGTTAAAATAATGTGCAGAACTAAGCTGTCCATTCTGGACAATTTATAATATTTTATTATAAGAAAGTAAAGTGGCAGACAAATAAAAAATTGCACAAAATTTAACTATAGGCCTGTCTGGCAGACAATCATCATTGTAAATGTACCTGGCAAAGCAATTAAAGTGGACAAAACACCATCAGAGCAAATCCCTGCTAATTAACAGTTCGGTTTTCATCAGCAATTTCCTACCCAATTCCGGTGTGACAGTTGCAGTAATTCAAGAAAAAATGGATGAGCATACAGTGGTACCTCAGGATATGAACTTAATTCGTTCCAGAAGGCTGTTCGAGTGCCTATACCGAATGAATTTGTTCCCACAAGGAATAATGTAAATTACATTCATCCGTTTCAGACCCCCAAAAATACACTTGCATAATTGTTCGAGTTGGGAGTTGTTCATATGCCAAGGTACCACTGTATTACATTTACTTCGATTTAAAAAAAATTACTTTCTATTTAGAATTCCTAATAAGTGACAATCTGGAAACTACAAAATGGAGTAAGAATAAAAGGCAAACTATTACGGTGGCAGTAACATTTTCTGCTTCTGATAGACATGCCCCCCAAAGGAAAATGTTGCCACAAGAATCAGTGCTGGTACTGATTGCGTTTCTAATTTATATACTGTAAGTAACTAGCTACTTTTCTCTTTCTTTTTGGGCCACCCTGCCAAGTTGGTGGGATACGGCCGGTTTGTTGAAAGAAGAAGACGCAATTAGCTAAAAGGAATAGTATAATATTAATTTGTTTTCAGATGATGTAAAGAGCCTAATGCAGAAGTGAATAAAATGAGGAAATCTAGTAATAGAGGTATGCTATAAGTTAATGTAATGTAAAGGAATTAAGTTAATCCTTTGTAAAGTGATGTAATTTAAGGGAAATGTAGCAAGAGTATTGAGGTACCAACAACTTTTAGAGGATGAAATGCTAAAACAGAAAAGGTACTCTCAATGTATATTAGACCAAAATAAGAAATGCTGTACATACGTGTTGTGTCTACACCTATATAAACATGAGGAACATCAACACAGAAGCAGTTTCAGCTGTAAACTGAAAGTTGTGTTGAATAGCTATCAGGTTATTTTTTCCCACAGTGTGGTATAATAATGAAATGGAATACAAGAGCAGGTAGGCAACCACTGGAAATTTCAACATTATCTGATAGACTTAAAACTACAGTTTTAGTAGATGCAATAGTGCTCAGGTAACCAGAAACCAGTTGACAATGCCTCAAGCGGAGACCTCACAAATCCATAAGGACAAATCAGAGTACATACATACATATGTGTACACTCGCAAAACTGATGCGCACACACAGAAAAACCTATATTATATGGTAAACGACAGTAGTTGTACAACAGGTCACCATTTATGTTTTACATTATTTAAAAGAGACGAGTCTTGAACTACTGACAGTTCCCTTCCATTTTAAGAGCATGCATGGTCAGAAAAACACTGTCTTAATATGTAGCCAGCAAGGCTTCCCTACTTTACATTAAGGTGCCTCACCTTTCAATAAACACATCCTTGTACAGGAGGGTCACATATATATAGCACCTCTTTTTGGTGTTCCACATTTTCATTGGCTTTCAATCAAGTCAACGAAATT
The DNA here is from genome assembly GCF_026875155.1 of Cherax quadricarinatus. Lineage (NCBI taxonomy): Eukaryota > Metazoa > Arthropoda > Malacostraca > Decapoda > Parastacidae > Cherax > Cherax quadricarinatus. The sequence goes on from NC_069433.1 coordinate 18,658,030, forward strand.
GAACAATGGCTCAATTTGAAGCCAATGAAAACATGGAACACCAAAAAACGGGTGCTGTATATGCTGGGCCTTCTTGCATGTGTATTAATTGTGGTAGAAATGCTGTTAGTGTCAACCTCTGTTAACAACACAACACCAACTAAACTAAAGTACATGTTTGTAAATTCAACAATTATAACAACTAACTGGTAAAAAAATGTTGGTTATCAAAGGAGACAAGCAGCAGGCAAGTTTGTCATGCATGTCAAACACCAAGATGGTGTTTCTACATCTTATTGCACAAGTGGTCATGCATAACTAATGCCAAAGCACTTACGCTGTCCTTACTTCTCTGTTGGCTGCAGGTTCAAATGTGTTAGAAAACCATGGTTAAAAGTGATATTACATATGTGACAAAGAACTAATTAAGTAAGTAGAATTAGAAGACTTGGTTGGTGAGGCAGTCACTCAGCTTGGTGTTATAGTAAAAGAAATCTATATATTTCCAAACAAAATTTTAGTGCAGTATGTACAAAGAAAAGCATGTCAACAAAACGAACTTAAGGTTACCCTACAAATCTTCAGCATATCTCAAGTGTAAATATGTAATGTAGGTTGGTCGAGCTGGATAGGAGAGAGAGCAATTGTTTTAAAATACCGGCAAGTCAAAATCTGACTTTTGTTTAAGTTGATGTAATAGAAAGTTATCTATGGAAATGAGTAATCCTCTAACTGAAATAATGAATCACCATCCTGGTAATGATACTAACCACAAAGACATAGGATGGAAATTGCAAGCATAAGCACATGGATAAGAGTTATTCAGCAGCTCCTCATAAATATACCATGTACACTAATAAGCGATTTTGCATTGCATCTATAACTAAAACCAGTGACGGCTCGTCCATAGGAGCTGCAGTTCCCCCAGATGCACACTGCCAGACATATGACTTCATCAACCTTACGCTAAAATAATTTGCAACTGACAAATATATTACAGGAAAAATCTGTCGTATGTTGTTTTCAAAATATAAGCGAATTTTTATTTTTTGTGAAACGAGATAAAAATTATTAAAAATAGAAGTTTGATGTGGTACAATAGTATAGGTATTATTGGCGCTACGAGCCGCCACTGACAAACTATAAATTAAAGAGATTTAATTATTTTAATACGCGTGAGCTTTTCTTGAGGTGCAGTGGATAAAACAGGCAGGTATTAAGGTCATTGAAAACTAAACTAGCCTAAGAGAAACTGATGGTAGTAGTAAATAAATGAGCAAAGGTAAATAATAAAAATAAATCAAATACAGTACTGCATTATTTTACAACCTTTCCCAAGACTGAGGGCAACGGAAAGTTAGCTAGATTCTTAAGACTTATAAGGAGTGACTGCTTCATGAATACAGTGTTAAGTAATTATACAGCAAATCTGCCTTTAGATATTGTTCAAAGACTGCCTTATTCTACAATTATTTTAAAAATATATCAAAGGTGTATATCTATTACCGTTTTTCTTCTATAAGAAAACAAGATTACCAACTCCCATAAACTGTGTATGAGAATAAACAGAATATAAGAAACAATGATACTTTGACTTCTATCTCACTATCTATGTTAAATAGCAATGTCAGTTTAAAAGAAGGTTTATTGCTATCAACAGATGTACATGTGTGTGTGTGTTCACAAACTCAATGAATTATTTGTAAAATCTATAGCTGTGGTGATACTGTATGGAGATGCATTGAAGCTGTGAGATATAAAGCATGTGTTGGTGAGTGAGGTTTTGCTGCATAAAGCTGGAAAATGTGACCAGTGAGGTAAATGGCAAGTGATAATGGTTCCTGTATTTTCTTTGACACTATGAACATTATGCTCTTCATAAATTCTATAAAAATTATCAAGATTAAATTTATCCTCCTTTTACAACACAAGAACCAAAATTAGTGGAAACAAAATTTGGGTGCAGTGTGCAAGTGTCCAACTATTCAATATCACAAACTTTAATGGAACTCTGTAATATTAATACTAAATACTAAGCAACTGCTCATCTCAATAAAGTCTGATGTATCAATATTACAGACTCCATATACATTTACATTGCACAATGTATATGTCTATTCCACTTTGCATTATTGGACTGTGCTTGGGAAATGCTCATTTCAGCTGTTCAATAATGCAAACTGCACAGAACCTTCAACTATACACATCCAATTTTTTGCCAAGGCTTCAAAATCATTTTTCTTTCCAGTGACACACTTCTAAAGCCTTTCTTGCAAGACTGGCAGACTGCAGCCTCTTAACAAGTACCATAGATTTAGTAATACTTATGTCAGGTGCCTTACCTCTGACTGGAGTTCAGCAACTTTATCCTGGAGTCGGGGAACCTGATCACTGTCACTGCCGCCCACCCGGGATACTTCACCTTCCGTAACTAATTCCTGGTTCTGAAACAGTTTAAATTTATTTTTTAACACACTGGCTGTCTCCCACCAAGGCAGGGTGACCAGAAGAAGAAATGAAAGTGTTTCTTATTTTTACATTTAGTAATTTACACGAGAAGGGGGTTACTATCCCCTTGCTCCTGGCATTTTAGTTGCCTCTTACTACACACATGGCTTACAGAAGGATTCTGCTCCACTTCCCCATGGATAAAAGCTTAAAATGTTATCAAAATTAATGGATAGAGGAACAATTTGGCAGATACTGCAAATATATGGAATAAGTGGTCAAATTTTATTTACCTTATATTCTAATGAGGAAATTTTCTGTGTTAGCTCAGCTAAGCTCTGTGATTTCTCAGCTTCACGAATTCTTGCCAGCATCTTCTCCTCTTTCATCTGAAAGTACACTTTGCATAAAATATAGCACAGGATTTATAAAATGTCAGCCATAATCTAACAGGTTAAAATAATCCTTAACAGATTATTCTAAATTGACACTCATGATTATGCAAGACCTGTGAGACATCAGCATACTTTAATAAAGAATAAAATAAAAATTCAAAGAGGACACATGATACATAATAAAAGTTTGTCTACAAACCTGACTTTCAAGGTCAGTGTATTTTCTCTTGTGATCACCGAGCTGAGACTGCATAGTGCGAATATTAGCTTCAGCAGCGTCTAGAGCTTCTTGTAGCCTCTTGTTCTCCTCCTCTTGTCGCTTCATCTGGTTAGTTGATACTTGCACTGCTGTCTCAAGCTCCATAACCTGTACAATGAGAGTATATTACTCTATTTACTACTGTGCTAAGAGTTCAAATAAATAGTGAAAAAATCTTTCCACATTAAGTTTCTAGCAGCAATTTTGTTGCAAACTAAGGAAAATGTAGTACTTATATATAATGCAAAACAATTCCAGAATAAAATATGTTTAGAAACCTTCCTTGTATGGTATTTATAACTAATATTTTCATATAGTAATTATTTTGCTGTTGAGGTACAATATACTACTACTACTAATTATTATTATTATTATTATTATTAGTGTATTTTATTACTATCAACAATGATCCCTATTATTAACATGGAATGAACCCAGTCCAATAAATAAAAATAATATATAATACTGACCTTTAATCTGGCCTCTTTAAGCTCTGCTACAGCTGCTGTCTCATGTAGTTTGGTGGTCATGAGTTCCTCCTCCAGCTTGGCAGCTTCATTAGATCTATCCCAGAAGAGGCCAAGTTTTTTGCTTGGTGTGCTTGTTACATCAGGTTTTGCTGCCTCACTCTTATCTCCATGTTGGTCCTGTAACAAAAATAACACTTAAACTGTTGTCATTCAATTACAACCACACTGCTGACTGCTGCTATATATGAGATTACCAATTCTTCAAATTTTCCTGGGAAGACTGTGAGTGATGTTACAGCCCCTGGCTTGTATGGTGCTAGCATGCTGTCCTTTCTCAGATATCATGGCATATGTGGTAGTGAGGGATAAGATAATATTAATGTTTATATTAGGATGAATATGCATGTTCCTAGGTACGTAGTAGGTTGGTAGACAGCCACCACCCAGGGGGTACTACCGTCCTGCCAAGCTAGTGTAAAATGGAAACCTTTAATTGTTTTGAATGATGGTAGGATTGCTGGTGTCTTTTTATTCTGTCTCATACACATGCAAGATTTCAGGTACATCTTGCTACTTCTACTTACACTTAGGTCACACTTCACATACATGTATAAGCATATATACACGCACCCCACTGGATTTTCTTTCTAGTTCTTGTTCATTTCCTCTTACCTCCATGGGGAAGTGGAACAGAATTCTTCCTCCGTAAGCCATGCGTGTTGTAAGAGGCGACTAAAATGCCAGGAGCAAGGGGCTAGTAACCCCTTCTCCTGTATATATTACTAAATGAAAAAGGAGAAACTTTCGTTTTTCCTTTTGGGCCACCCCGCCTCGGTGGGATACGGCCAGCGTGTTGAAAGAAAGAGATTAGGATGAATATGCATGTCCCTAGGTAGTAGGTTGGTAGACAGCCACCACCCAGGAGGTACTACCGTCCTGCCAAGCAAGTGTAAAATGGAAGCCTGTAATTGTTTTGAATGATGGTAGGATTGCTGGTGTCTTTTTTTTCTGTCTCATTAACATGCAAGATTTCAGGAACATCTTGCCACTTCTACTTACACTTAGGTCACATTACACATGCATATATATACACACACCCATCTGGGTTTTCTTCTTACTAGTTCTTGTTCTTGTTTATTTCCTCTTATCTCCATGGGGAAGTGGAACAGAATTCTTCTTCCGTAAGCCATGCTTGACTACCTCGCATTAGTATTAAGATTTCAGTAGTTATTATGTTTATTCAATATGTGTATGCTGCATCTTTGATGCAGTATACACATTGTAACAGCATAAGTCTCACTTACTTGTACTTCCAAGTGTTATAAAATACAGAATGTGTGTAAGTAAGTTTATTCAGGTATACACAAATATAGTTACATACACATAGATTATCATACATAGTGTGTTTAGATTCTTCCCAAAAAATGATACAGATGCCCTTTGTTTGAAACAAGAACATGCAAGGAAATACCAATGAATGTCCCAATAAACATACCCTGTATGATCTGCAACAGTACATGATATAATAAAAAGAAAAACACATACAGAGAGAAGAAAGGAGTAAAACATGGTCATTCAGAGGTCTAAGTGGTGGGAAATATAGCAGCCCACTGACTGGGCTAAAGATAATGACAAGAACCATCAATGTAAAAATGGTCAGCCCCTCCACTGCCCATTTGTTCCCTGAAAACCAAGTCTGTGTTCAACATTTATACAAATTGTAGAATATCAGAGAAGGAGGGGTGTTAATGTTGCAGTTTTATAACTGTAGTGTAAGCATGCCTCTGGCAAGACAGTGATGGAGTGAATGATGACTAAAGTTTTTCTTTTTTCGGGCCACCCTGCCTTGGTGGGAAACCGCTGATGTGTTAAAAAAAAAAAAAAAAAAAGTCTTACCTGAACATGTTTTGTCCAAAGCTGTGTAAGCTCTTGAACTCTATGCCTGAGATCTTTAAGGGCTAAGTTGGCTTCCGCCTCCCGTAATCGTACAGCAATTAGTTCTTCTTGTAGATGAGCTACTGAATGTTCTGGGGTTGCCTCTCTCAGCTTCTTCTGTTCTTCCTCCAGTTCCTGGATTCTGGCTCTGAGATCTCGGATGGTTGCTTCTGCCTCGGCTGTCTTTAACCTCACCTGTGAACAATATTTGAGGTTGAATACTGCATTTATTGTGAAAAAAAGACTTATATACAGTTCAGGACATTTATTACAGGAAATGTTTTGCCATGAGTGGCTTCTTCAGTCCTAATAAGTCACTCATGGTGAAATGTTTCTTCCAATAAATGCCCTGACCTGTACATGTCTTTTTCCACATCTTGTTGGTACTACCAAACCATTTTTCACCATATTTATTAACATGGTTCTCAAACTTCAAGGCTTCTTACCTCACTGATTACTGTATGTAGTTAAATACAAACACTTCATTCATGCACCTTCTCTTCCTACATCCATCTTACTCGTCTGCATTTCTGCTTCATCTTCTTTATAATTTTTTCAATAGTAAATTTTCCTGTATCTTTTGCAGTACATTCAACACTTGTTTATTTATAATTCTTACACTCTTTTCTGTTGTCTTTCCCTTTATATAAAAGTATGTATGCTCCCTACTATTCCTCACATACCTTTCCTTCTTTCATACATGTATACAATTAACAAATGCATTAACTTTCCCAAAACCAGATCTGCACTTCCAACACCTCAGTATTAATCCTATCCATCCCAGCTGCTTTATCCACAGGTCAACCTGATTACTACCCCATTTCATCATCTATATCTAACAACTTTCACAATATACTCTCCATTTTCCTATGGTGGTACAAACCTTCCTATACATTACTTCTGTCTTTAACTTCCCTTTTAACCCACTTGAATTATGAGATACACAAACAACTAACATACTTCAAAACACTTCGCTGTCATGAATTTTGTAAACAGCCTCACCTGAAAACCAGTAATTGTTTTACATGATGGTAGGATTGCTGGTGTCTTTTTTCTGTCTCATTAACATGCAAGATTTCAGGTATGTCTTGCTACTACTTCTTACACTTAGGTCACACTACACATACATGTACAAGCATATGTATATATACACACACACTCCTCTGGGTTTTCTTCTATTTTCTTACTTGTTCTTGTTTATTTCCTGTTATCTCCATGGGGAAGTGGAACAGAATTCTTCCTCCATAAGCCATGTGTGTCATAAGAGGCGACTAAAATGCCGGGAGCAAGGGGCTAGTAACCCCTTCTCCTGTATATATTACTAAATGTGAAAGGAGAAACCTTTGTTTTTCCTTTTGGGCCACCTCGCCTCTGTGGGATACACCCAGTGTGTTGAAAGAAAGAAGATCTCCATGGGGAAGTGGAACAGAATTCTTCCTCCGTAAGCCATGTGTGCTGTAAGAGGTGGCTAAAATGCCAGGAGCAAGGGGCTAGTAACTCCTTCTCCTGTATAAATTACTGAATTTAAAAAGAGAAACTTTCCTTTTTCTTTTTGGGCCACCCTGCCTCGGTGGGATACAGCCAGTTTGTTGAAAGAAATGGGAAAGAAGCCTCACCTGAACTAGCTCCTCTTGAAGACACTTGACTAGCTCTTCTTTTTGTCTCAGCTCCTCCTCTTTAACCATTAGTTCTGCCAATGATGACTCGCGAGAAGAACAATTCTGAAGAAATTACCAATTTAAATGTCTAAGTATTAGGTGAAGTACTGGCATCCACAGCTGTTACACTAATCAAGAAAATCAGATTAATTGAAATGAAACAAACAGAACAAATGACTAATACAACAATTGGATTGTTTGAGATACAAGATGCATTTGTTGCTCGATTCACTTATCAGTCTTAAATATAGCACGGTGTTCTTATGGATTGAGGGAATTTATTTTATCTTCTTTGTACCTACAAACATATGCGGGAAAAAAAAACTGACAAGGAGATAGGTTGCAAAGTTCAGAATTGCACTCGCACTACATTATAAAGAAGAAGAAGGCTTTCAAAACCACCTCAGCACCAATTTTACATTACCTTAAAATATCAACAACACATGCTTTCAAATCTACCTTATACCAACAGAAGTTAGGATAGAAATTTACAGATAGGTTTTTCTTCTGTCCTATAGCATATTACAGGAAAACTGAAATGTGGTCAAAAAAATTCAGTACATTATGGGACGACATACCTCCTCGATCATTCCAGTTAATTTCCGTATTTTATCTCTAGCATCCATTAAGTGTTCCATGGTCTCCCCATCATGCTGCCTCAGAGCAGCAAGCTCCCGCTGAAAGAACAGACAGGGAATATTTCAGCACAATCAATTACTAAACACACTATATGGCTACAACAATATACCAACAAATTACGCACACTTACAAACTTTCTCACAAATACCTTAATTGCAAAATTATGTTCTGCCTCCTCTGCTCGAGAAACCTGGCCCTGTATAAGTCTGTCTGCAAGAGCTGACGATTCTGCCTCCAGACAATCTATTCTTTGACGTAGTAATCTGTTTTCAGTTCTCAGTCTCTGAAAGGGAAAAGGATTTAATAATTTATAATTTTTTGAGATCCTGTAACTTTTAACCCTTTGACTGACGCAACCCCCAATCCTGAGGTGTCTCCTGGTGTCGCAAAATTTAAAAAAAAAAAATTATTTTTTCTTATGAAATGATAGAGAATCTTTTCCCGATTGTAATGACACCAAAATAACGAAATTTGATGGAAAACTGACGGAATTATGCTCTCGTGAAGTTAGCGACCTCGGCGCTGTTTACAAATCGGCGATTTCGCCCACTTTGAGCCCTATTTTCGGCTAATTCCATTGTTCCAGTCGCCCAAACTCATAGCTATTTCTTTAGAACTTCATTTTTTCTATCGATTGAATACAAGAAACTGCCCATTTACTGATTTCAACTACCTAATAATGTGGTCAGAAATTTGCAATTTGGCCAATTTCACGAAAACTAAAAAATATGACAATTTCAAAATAAGGTCCAGAATGAACAATGCAAACATTCCTGGCTCTAAAATAACATTTTCTTTGTTCATCAGTCACGTCTCCAGGCCCTTCTGATATTACTCTTGCTTTCTATTTTGAATTTTTATTCAAACAAAAAATATTAGACTTACTATTATGCAGACTACTGCAATGCTGTAATAACTGTATAAATAACATCAACCCATTCATGACTGCATATTAGAATGGCTAGTTGGACATTTATTGGACAATGGCATCATTTGTTTACTTTTGAACATTGGCAAAAATCAAACATTTCCCCTACTTTGAGCTCCATTTCTAGGTTCTTTTTATAGTAAAATCAATCAAAATCACCTCTATTTCTGTAATATGTTTTCCATTCTATCAAATGAGACCAAGAAAACGAGAATACAACCATAAATACTATACGAAAATAGACCACAAAGTCGGCATTTTAATTAAAAAAAACGGTCGGAGTTTTTTTTTTCTCATTATGCACTGCGTGCTCCAGGATTTTTTTTATATGGTGCACACTGACCACACAGACCCATTCTCTCACATGTGGGCCTACCAGCTTTCTCCTGCTTGATTTGAAGCCGCTAGAATTTATGAGTAAATATACGTCAAACACGGCACCTCGTAAAACGTATATATACGGCCGCGACAGTCAAAGGGTTAATAAGTAACCAATATACAGTAGGACCCCTGTATCTGCAAGGGCTACATTCCAAGGACCTGCCATGGATAATAGTAAGCTCTATATACAAGTCCTACACATACCTATTATAAAGTTTAATTGATAAATTATGCACAATAAGTGGAGAACTATCACTTTTTCACTGATGGGAAGCACTTTATAGCTTCTCTTAAGATTTGAAGAACTGCCAGCTTCACTACTTCTGTGCTCTGAGAGACATTATTATGCAAAATTGACGTTTTTTTTGGGGCCACAGTAAACTGTGGATAACTGAAACCGTGGATACTGAATTAGTGGATATGGGGGTTCTACTGTACTGCAATTCTACCTGAATCCAAAATATTAGACACTATTGAGTCTTAAAGAATACATTCTAAATACTGCACTTGGCATCTCAACTATGTCATGTAGTACAGTATTTACGTATCTTTATTATGCACCCCATACCCATCATGTGGACGGTAGTCGAAAGTGGATCAGTGGTGTATTGTTAAATTATGTGACCTCTGATGTTAGGTAAAATGGATAACTTGACAAGGCTATGGAACCAAGGAGTGCTGGAGAATCAGTGGATTGCCTGTACTCCATTCATTGACTACTGATGAAGCCTACATGATCACAGTGTAGTGATGTATAGGCAATGATGGTATAATACTTACAGGTACAGTATATGTATGTATATCAACAATCTTGTAATTCAGTAAACAAGGTGATTTAAAGATGATTCTTGCAAAAACGAAGAAAAGCCCAGATACTGAATCAATCATTACTGTACAATACAGGTGCTCCTCAATATACGATGAGGGTTACATTCCAATGAACCCGTCATAAATCGAATATAAATGTGATATGCTAAATAAATAAGCCAATAAATAACTTCTGTCACTGAATAAGTAAATAAACAAATAATTACTGCATGTAAGTACCAGTATTGAAAAGTAAATAAATGAATGCAAGTTAGGGACTTGCCACCTTCATGATGGGCAATTATCTTAAGTTTCATTTCCAAAGTAATTGCTTTTGCACCATCATAAAGTCGAAATATTGCAAGTCAAACCATCGTAAGTCAAAGAGCATTTGCATTGTGATAATATTCAAATATATTTACTTTTAGCTCCACCAACTCCTCTTGCTCTTTAGTTTTCATTGCTGTATATTCTTTCTCCATTTTCTTCATTTTCTTAACATTATACCGTAGAGAGTAAGCCAGTGAAAAATAACCTTCAGGGTCTGCTTCAAATTTGGCCGGCAAATCGCGTTGAAAATACTGCAAAATAAACAAAGAATAAACAAATATGCCAAGGCACTTTATTATTAACAGAAGTACAAAAGAGAAATGAGCAAGAAAGTTATGGGAGAATGCAGGTTAGAGGTTAAGAGAATGGAAACTAGATCCATAATATGTGAACATTTAAAGAAAGACACTGTCAAGAATACAACATTAACCTTTCAGCAGGAGGATTATATTTTTGGGCAATAACTTACTGTCAGATTTACACAAATATAAATGACCAATTATCAAACCTATCCAGTACTAATTTACCTTATGCAGTAATAGCCAAATATATATACAGTGGACCCTCGGTTTTCATGTTTAATCCATTCTGGAGAGATCGGTGAAAACTGAAACCATTTTCCCCATAAGAAATAATGTAAATCCAATTAATCAGTTCCAGACACCCAGAAGTATTAACAAAAAAAATTTTTTTTACCTTAAAGATAGATTTACATGCACAAAAGAATGAATTCAACATGACACTTACCTTTATTGAAGGCTGTTGTTGATGGATGGAAGACAGGGAGGAGGGGAGAGGGAAGAGAGGTTATTGTTTGGAAGAGAAATAACCCTCCATAAGGACTCTAGGTAGCAAGTTCTTATCTGGGGTCACTTCCCTCCTTTGTTTTTTAATGCTACTAGGACCAGCTTGAGAGTCACTGGACCCCTGTCAAACAAAAAATTGGTCCAGAGAGGTGCGTTTCTGGTGTCTGTAAGATTTGCCTAAAATGGGACAGCACTGTCACTGTAAAAGTTGCCAGCATGGACTGCAACAGAGCTTTCTCAGGGTAATGTTCCTCCACAAATGAATGCACCCTAGTTCACATTGCACAAATTTCCTTAATTTCTGAAGAAGGCACCTTCTTCCATCTCTCTTCCTCCTCCTCTGAAGCAAATTTCCTGAGCTGTGGTCTGTTGCTGTTGCAGATGAAGCTCTTGCAGCTCATCAGTGGTTAGCTCTATTGTGGTCCTCCACCAACTCTTCCACATCCTGGCCACTCACATCCAACCCCATGGAATTCCCCAGTGCCACAATTGATTGTGCAACAGGTGTAGGGTCAACAGGGTCAGCCTCAAACCCTTCAAAATCCTTCTTTTGGACACAATCTGGGCACAATTTTCCCCAAGCAGAGTTCATCGTCCTTGAAGTCACTCCCTGCCAAGCCTTATCTATAAGGCTTATGCAGAGGAAGATATTGAAGGTAATTCCTCCAGAACTCTCTTAGAGTCAATTCCGAGTCCAAGGTTATGTCAAAGCACCTTTAAAACATTACTTTGGTGTACAGTTTTTTGAAGTTTGCAATGATCTGTTGGTCCATGGGCTGGATGAGAGGAGTGGTGTTAGGAGGCAAGAACTTCAATGTTACAAAACTGAATTCCTTAGACAATTAGTCTTCCAAGTCTGGAAGATGAGCAGGAGCATTGTCCATTAACAGGAGGCACTGGAGTGGCAATTTATTATCCAGGAGGTATTTCTTCACACTTGGGCCAAACACTTCATTGAACCATTCCAGGAAAATTTCCCTCGTGACCCATGCCCTACTGTTTGCCTTCCACATCACACACAATTTACTCTTGACAACACTGTTTTTCTTGAACACTCTGGGATTTTCAGAGTGATACACCAGTAAAGGCTTCACTTTGAAATTCCCACTAGCATTACCACACAAGAGTTAGCCAATCTTTTATAGGCTTGTGTCCTGGGAGTGCCTTTTCCTCCTGTATGATATAGGTCCTCTTTGGCATTTTCTTCCAAAACAGGCCTGTTTCGTCACAACTGGACACTTGTTGGGGTTGGAATTTTTCAGCCTCTACATAACCTTTGAATTCCCGCATGAATTTTTCAGCCGCATGTTTGTCTGAACTGGCAGCCTCACCATGCCTTACAACACTGGCCTTGGCTGGCCTTAAATTCACCAACATCAGCACTTATTACAGGCAGTTTCTTTATGAGATCAACATGCAACTGCCTTGCTTTTTCGCAAATTATCGACTGCACAACACTATCTCCTGCTAACTCTTTCTCTCTGATATGAACCAACAACAATTTCTCCACTTCTGTAATTGTTTGGGATCTCTGTTTCGTTATCACATTCACCCCTTTTGCAACATCAGCTTCCATGATTTCTTTTCTCTTTGCCACAATGGAGCTGATGATTGATGGCGCCTTTCTGTACAACCTGCCGAGTTTGGCAATGTGTATGCCACTATCATATTTTTAAACGATTTCTTTTTTCATTTCTACGGTGTTCCTCACTTCCTTTACCATAGGACTGGCACTAGAGCTTTATTTTGGGCCATGGTGGCTTATTTAGCAATCACACACAATAAACAAGTGCCAAAAAAAAATGGATTATTACGAAATGTTTCATATGACCTCACAGGATATGTTCATTCACCAAGAAACGTGACACTGACTGAGAATGTGTGGGAGGCGGCTTTGTGTGCGTGCTCGCACTGGACAGGTTCCATACCATCGATGGAAACGGAGGAAATCGACGATGACGGAACCAATATTTTGACGAAAGAAGTCAGCAAAAACGAAAATCGGCGATAACAGAGATCGTCGAAAAGGGAGGGTCCACTGTATATATATATTAAACCTACTGTGTTAACATCTATATCTCAAACACCATAATGAGAAAATTATCACGAAAGTAGGAGGTCCAAGAATACACCTTACAAATCAGTTACTTTGGCATATCATAATAACATAATTTTCTTCACCTTGAGCATTCCCTCCATGTCCATACAGAAGAGATCTTCTTTGCCGAGTGTGAGGCAGGATAGAGCTGTCCGGAATATAACTTCTATACCATCCACCAAGAAGCAGTCCATTACACGGCATGCAAGAGGTTGAGGCAGGGTGGTGGAAAACAATGTCAGGAACCATGATGAAGCGTACCTGTATTGAAATACAATGTTAAACATAATGAAGCATACATGTACCTGTATATGTATACAGAGATACAGTAATCATACTAGGCACACACTATTAGCAAAATATTACTGTATGCTAAATATTTTAAAGTCAAATGCAAAAGTCCTATTAATTTACTGTGAAGAGAAAGATCAGTATCTCTGGTAGCAGATATTTATTTATTTATTATAAATTTGAGCACACATACAGAGGTACAAAAAAATACAGATAAGAGCAGCATGCCAAAGCCACTTATACTATGCATAGCATTACGGGCTGGCTTAAAATTAACTTAAGATTAACTAAGCAATGATGAATTCAGTGATAAAACATTAATGTAAACAGATTACTATAAAGCACAAGTGAGTATTACAAAGACAGGTCATATGGTTGCATTCAGTCATATGAAGGATTCTGTTAGGTAGTGTATTTAAAAAATAATAAAGTTAGATTCGGTTTTAGGTTTAACATTTATGTGATATAATTGTGAGAAACATTTAAGATATACAATTTATAAGGTTCAGTTATTCAGTATTTATTTGGTTTTGGGTGAGTAAGTGATCTTTGAGTAGAGACTTGAATTTATAAACAGGTAGTGTTTCTTTTATATTTACAGGTAATGAATTCAGTTTTTAGGGCCCTTTATGTGCATTGAGTTTTTGCATAGTTTTGAGATGAACACGAGAACATCAAAGAGTGATCTGTGCCTTGTGTTATGGTCATGTGTTCTGTTGAGGTGGCAAGGAGATTTTTTGGGGGGAGGGTTAATATCAGAGTTAAGTGTTCTATGTATGTAATAGGTGCAGTAATAAGTATGGATGTTTTGTATGGTGGAGTAGGTTTAGTGTATTGAATATTGGTGGATTTGTGCGCCTGTAGTGAGAATTTGTTATCATTCTAACTGCAGCCTTTTTGTTGGGTAATTAGTGGTCTGAGATGGTTTAATTGTTGTTGAGCCCCATGCACAAATTCCCTAGGGAGATAGGGGGAAATAAGAGAGTGATATGGGCCAGGAGGGCTGGGCTGTGGAAATAGTACCGTATCTTCGATAGTAAAGCTACAGTCTTGGAAATTTTCTTAGAAATTTGTTGTATATGTGTATGAAATTTTTAGTCTATTATCAAGGTGGATTCCTAAGAAATTTTTCCCCCTGTTGCTTTGTGATAGGTGGATCCGTTTTTCATTATGTTAATGAGGGACATCTGAAGCTCTGTTACCAAAACTGAATGAAGTAGGTTTTGTCAATGTTTAGTGTAAGTTTGTTAGTCCTCATCCAGGTAGAATATTTTTCTGTAATTCGGTATTTACAGTATTGGTAGTGTGACTGGGCTCGGGTGAGAGAAGACGTATGTAGTGTCATCTGCAAATAGTGTGGGTTTGAGTAATTGCGAAGCATTTGAAGGTCATTTATGTATAGGAGAAAGAGAAGAGGGCCAAGGACACTTCCCGTGGGACACCAACTGTAATTGGTTGCGCCAGAAGAGTTTGCCCCATTTGCGTACACATATTGCTTCTGTTGCTGAGGTATGACTTTGAGGTAGTTGAGGGAGTGCCCTCTTATACCATAGTGTGACAATTTTACGTGGAGCAAGTCATGGTCAAACTGTATCAAAGCTTTACGTAAGTCAATGAAGATCCCCAGTGGGACTTTTTTTTTTCTCTATTGCAGTGTATATATGTTCTAGCATGTGTATAATAGCATCATTAGTATTTTTTTTTAGGCCTGAATCCAAATTGGCAGGGGTTGAGTATGTTTTGGGAGATAAGGTAGGAGTAGATTCGTTTATGAATTAATTTTTCGAAGATTTTTTAGAGAGGGTGTAAGTTGGATATTGGCCTTTAGTTTTTAACTCTGTTTGGTCTCCTCCTTTGTGGATCGGGGTGACCCTTGCTATTTTGAGTACTGTAGGGAAGGTGGAGGATTCGATGGATTTGTTAAAGAGTGTTGCAATGATTGGAGATAGCACTTGTGACACTTTTTTGTATAAAAAGGGTGGTAAGGTACTTAAATCTCCTGCCTTGTTTTTAGTGCATTGATAATAAGGGAGACTTCGTATGGGTTAGTGGGAGCTAGGAAACAGTGTGTTCGGGTAGTTGCCGGGAGGTAGTCATTTGGTGGGGGTATCTGAGCTTGGGATTTTATTGGCAAGCTTTTGTCCTATAGTGGAGAAGAAATCATTGAGTCTGTTTGCTGTTTTCTGTTGGTGGGAGTTGGGTTCATCTGATTTTGCTTTAAATTTTATTTCGCTATTTCGTGTTATCTTTTTGTTCCCAGAATTTCTGATAGGGTTTTTCCAGGTCTTTTTTATATCACCTCGTAAGTTGGATAATCTGTTTTTCATAATGCAATTTTTTTTGCCCTTCTTATCAGGCCTGGTTAGGATTGAAAGAGTAACGTTTTGTTTGGTCTCTGGGTTATGTGACCCATTCTGTACTGTTTTTCATATTGGTGTTTTGTATTTATGGATTTGAGAATGCTGGGTGTTAACCAGGGACTGTTCAGTCTCTTTGCTGTCATCTGTTTAGTTTTTTTAGGGCAGTGCTTGTTATAGAGGATTGGGTCTTTTTTAGAAAATTATAATACATTCATCAATATCTGTATAGATTTCTAGCTCAGTGTGCCAATCATGTTTGCTAATGCTGTTGTGAAGTTATTAATGGCTGCCTCATTGTGAAGTCTGAAGGTGACTTTAGTAGTGTCTTGGGGTAGTTTACCAAGAGTTGTTATGAGGAAAGTAGGGTAGTGGTCTGTGGTATTATCTGTAATTATGCCTGATTTTAAAGGGGATATGGGTGTTGGTCCAGATGTGGTCAAGTAGGGAAACACTAGTCTCTGTAACTCTTGTAGGTTTTGTTACTGTTGGTAGTAACATACAGTTACTCATTGTTGTTTGTGAATTCAGTAACGTGTGGGTCCTGGTCTTGTAGGAGATTTATATTGAAGTCACCTGAGAGTAGTAAGTGATCTTTGTTCATGCGTGGCCATCAGTTATCATACTTCCTAGATTTTGACTAATTGGCTAATGTTTGACTGTGGAACTCAGTAGATGTTTATCAATGTGAGAGGTTTTTGTAGGTATTTGGATTTGAATTTAGCTATTATATATTCCCATGTTCATCCCTTGTGCAAGTATTAGTGATACATTCTAGTTGGTCTGAGTAGTATATGGCTGTGCCACCCCCTTGTTGGTCTGGCCTACAGTTGTGTATGGCTGTGTAACCAGGAATGGCATAGACATCTGTACTATCAGGCTTTAGCCAGGTTTCAGTTAGTGTAATGATGGACATATTGGCATGTAAGGAATTTAGTAATGCTATGAGGTCATCATAATGCTTGCTTAAAGATCTGATATTGTAGTTAAAGACAGTATGTTGTTGTTGGCACTGAGAAGTGCCTTTGATTGTTCTGCAGTGTAGTAATTACAGTAACTGTTTGATTCATTTAAGTCATTAAATAAGAGGTTGGTATCAGGATCAATGCTTGTAATCATAAGATTTGTAGTGAATCTATAGTTAGAATTAAGTATAAAACAAAGTATAAAGTCTTAAGCTAAAAAAGAGCACCTGAATTATTTAACAAATGTAAAATAATGAGCTAAGGGACTAATACAAATAAAGTGATGATCATATAATAGAGCTTGGGAATATGATAGTAGGTAGTACTATAAAGGTAATTTTTTAAAGTTAGAATTATAGTTTAAAATTATAATAAAAAGGGACTAATATAGGTTGTGGTGAAGAATAAAGTGGTAATCAAATAAATGAGCTTTGGAATATAATGGCAAAATTGTGAACTTATTCTACTTTAGCACCTGAGAATAGCACCTTGATTATTTTAACAATTGTGGATATATAAACTAGGATACTGGGGTAATTAAGGCATACAGACTTATTATATATGTAAATCAATTTATACACTCTTGAATGATGCATACTATTCAAGGGTAAAGAGGAGGTGCATTGACAAGTAAATGGATCTTCATCTAAGACACTGAAGCCACCCGACCCTTAAATCAAACTAAATCACCCACACCCTGTCCTATTCCCCAAGTGCTGTGTGACTCTCTTGGGCTTGGCATTTCCCCATAAATATACAATACCATAACTGTTTGATTAATGCACTGGCCATCTATAGTAATAATAATAACAATTTATGGATGAATAAAAGAATAAATACCTAGAGTACAGCTTCATTTTACAATAACTCACATTGATGTGTGAAAGCTCTGTGAGGTGAAGTGTGCATGAAGGTCTGGTAAATGTTCCTGAATAAGACACTCCAGCTGATACATACAGAGTCCCAACTCTGCCATGGAAGGTTTGAACATTTCACGCATGCGGTAGTCCTGCATCAGCTTAACTAAAACAGCAAATGCTTCTTCCTCTGGCATCTGAAATTTTTATTTTATTACATTAATCCTAAATTTTATAGTTTATGGTGCAAATGGAATTATCTGTAGTGACAATGTACAGAGTGAGATATGTAATACTAGTAGAATAAGGCATTACCTGCATCAGTAGTAGTCCAACAATGAAGGCTGAACCTTGGCAGTACCCAACTTCTCGGTCATGCAACGAGTATGCTTTCATGACATTAAACAGACTCTCTTGTCCCAATCCATCTTTTTCCTTGAAAAAATCATGCTCGGGATAAGTGCGAGCAATGTCCCTACGAATAACCTGTAAAGGCAAGTTCTGTTAAGCAGTGTATAATTTAAAGTTTTTGCTTGGTGGATCATCTGACCGTCATGTACGAGCAGCATAAGTAATCTGGCGTAATGCCCAGCATATCTCTTGTGCTTAACAACATTCTATTACATGTGAACTACATTTTGTAATACCATAGAAAGAAATAAGGTTTGTTTCTGTTTGCTAAGGAGGAAATTTGATCTGCTCAAGAAAAATAATCAAAGTTCGAAATCCTGTGTCTTAATTTTCTTAAGCACATAAAAATCAACAAACTTAACTACTGCTTATTCCCCTACTAATAGGTTTTTCTGTTAATATACAGGAGGGCCCCATTTATACAGCAGGATAGATTCAAGGCTACTGTTGTAAAGCAAAAACTGCTGTAAAGTGAAACATACCCTTCGCTTTTTTTTTGCTTTTTTTTTTTTACTTTCAAATGCATATAAAAACCTGATAACACATTTACACTATCATATATCAAAGAGCCTTACGGAAAACTGTACAAAAACCACTCAATGTTCAATAAATCTCTTCCCTTTCATCTACACAATGTTCACTCTCTTCACTTACTTCTCTTAAAGATACTGGAATAGTTTTTATCAGCAAATTTTCTGTCTTTCAGTTCTCATAATGAAGCATAAATTCTCCAGCTTTTTATAATGCTTTATCCACATTAGTGTATATTTGAACTTGCTTCATTAAAAATCACTTAAAATGTTGAAATGGGTTTGCCGACTTTCAAATATAAATTTAACACCAAATTTAACATTTCTTGTTAGGTTGGAAATGTACTTTATTGGTCTGAAGAAACAAGGAAATACAATAAGACCTCACTAGCATCACTGATAGATTCTTGGAAACTGACTAAGTGAAACAATTATCGTATGATTATCACATACACTTCACAAATTTTTATTGTACAATAATTTGTATTCATTCGATTTTTTTTCCTCATCAACGCTATAATAAAGCTACATTATTTGAGGACCTGCCATACACTAACATATACCATACTGTACTTTAACTGACAGAAAGACGAATACAAAGACAAATGTCAATCAATGAGAGTATAATTTTGACATCGTACCTTCTCACAAGCTGATGTTGTTCTAAGGTATTCAGCATACTTGGCTTTCTCAGGAGAGTTGTGCGCAGAGCAAAGCAGCTGCCAAGTGATTCCTCGGAAATGGTGAGGGATACCTTTACGTACCAACTCCTGCAAATAGCAAACTGCATTATCCTCATATCAACGTATTTGTTGAGTAAGCTCTGGCTCTTAGGCCCTGTCTCTTAATCATTAATCAGCCAGCGTGTTGCATTTCCAGCTTCCCTTGATTTCTATTTTCCCTTCAAAGGTAATGATTTGATGCTGGTGCAGTTCTTGATTTAAGGAAACAGAGCTACCCTCCTCTTTTTCAGATCAAACATGATTAATCTTATCCTCCTCCCATTCCAGACACTGTATGACCCTCACAGATTTAGCAATTGGTCATGAATAATCTACTTAGTGCATTATGTATACTGTAGTGAAATGCAGTAGCTGTAGGGGTTATACAGTAGATGTAAGAGTTCTACAACAGCTGAGAAATGGGAGGCAATCAGGTTCAATCTACTAGCAAGGGCCCCTTATCAGCATCATTTATTTACTGTATCCCATGGGGGATACAGCAATTACTGTAGTATACCTTGAGGAATATGGTAGCTACAAGATAACAGACACTAATTCAACTGAGAGTTTAATTATACTTCTGATCAATAATTCACAAAAATTTTTGGTAATATATATTACTTTATTATTACATTAATCCTGCCCATAATGCTCTGCATGTAAGGGGCTTTCGAAAAGTGCACCCAACTATTATAATACCTTGTACAACTATGTATCATGTCCTAATAAAATATTATTATTACTATTATTATTATTATATTATTACACAGCAGCTGAGAAACAAATGTCAGGAGAGGAAAACAGTTTACCTTCATCTGCAGACTCTTCTTTTTGTTCCACGTCTCCCAGTCGTTGACAAGACGCCCCCATAGCCCCCATAGATCCTCTTCTGGATCCTGTAGTTGTGAGCCCCCAGTTGAGCCCCCGCCTGAGGAGCCACTTGAACCCCCCGAAGCCACAGAGATCTGTTGAGAGAACACCCATACTGCATCACACTCAAAGTCTTACAAAACTGTCAGATACAGAGTTCTGCAAACAACTTGCTGAGTTACCACATTAGA
>NC_069433.1:18678856-18703856 GCF_026875155.1 Cherax quadricarinatus
TGGCGGGGTTTCGGTACACGGGACTTTCTCCTCACGTCTGCTCGGATGTGGAATGACCACCACCGTCCATAATGCCACTTTCCATTGTGTTGATATCTGCTTTGATGGTCTGGCATCCTCTTGTTTACTTCTGTCAGGGTCTGCGTGGATTGCGAGCAGCCGGCAGTAATAGCCTGGTTGAACAGGCCCTGATCCACCTGGAGGCCTGAACCGCAGGGAGCGCTGACCCCCAGAATGACCTCCAGGTACGAACCGTAGTGAACCACACACTAAATGTGACTAGCATAGTGAAAATATATATATAAATTATATGCTGTATATATATATATATATATATATATATAATATATATGTCGTGCCGAAAAAGTAAAACTTGCTATTCTGGCTTAAATAGCAACGTTCTTCTTGCCGAATAAGGCAAGCTAAAATTTGTGTAGGCAATAATTTCGCAAAAATCATTCTGAACCTAACGAAAAAAAATATATTATGTTTATTATTAAATTATTGTAAACCTATCTAAAATATATTTAGTTGTATTAAGCTAAATTAAATTGCGCTTGTTATAATAAGGTTATAAGAAGTTTTTTTGGTACAAAATTATTAATTTTTACATTAACATACATGAAAAAATATATCTTTAAATGCACAAAAGGAAATTTTAGAAAGGACTTAATTTTAAATGAGTTATTGCTAATTGACCAGTTTTACCTATTCGGCACGACATTATATATATATAATGTGTGTGTGTGTGTGTGTGGTGTGTGTGTGTGTGTGTGTGTGTGTGTGTGTGTGTGTGTGTGTCTATAATGTGGTAACTTAAGCTTTTCTATGGCTGGCTCAAGCTTATATACACAAGTGTATATATATCTCAAAGTATACACACCGAGACGCTTGGATCTCTGTATATAGACTAAAAAGTGTACATACACCGAGAGGTAAAAATGTATTTTTATTGTATGCATGTATGCACATGTGTATGCATTGTATGCGTGTATGTGTACACACCTGATGTCCCTGTTCACCTAGCAGTAAGTAGGTACCTGGGTGTTAGTGGACTGGTGTGGGTGGCATCCTGGGGGACAAGACTCCAGGCTAACCCTCCCTACCCCGGGTTAAAAATCATAAATCTTACGTGTACGTATATTTATATGTATGCATACGTGTACGTGTATTTGTGTGTATATGTGGTAAAAGTTAACGTACATCAAGGGCTGCCAGACGTACGGTACCCATGTTTATTTCGTTATTGTCTGTGATTTATGAGAAAAACACAAGAGGTTATTAAACTCTAACCAAATTAACTAACAGATCAACATGTAACAGGTGGCGCCATTGGGAACGTAGAAGCAGGAACGTAGAGGCAGGAACGTAGAGGCAGGAACGCAGAGGCAGGAACGTAGAGAGGCAGGAACGTAGAGAGGCAAGAACGTAGAGAGAGGCAGGAACGTAGAGAGAGGCAAGAACGTAGAGAGAGGCAGGAACGTAGAGAGAGAGGCAGGAACGTAGAGAGAGGGGCAGGAACGTAGAGAGAGGGGCAGGAACGTAGAGAGAGGGGCAGGAACGTAGAGAGAGAGGCAGGAACGTAGAGAGAGAGGCAGGAACGTAGAGAGAGAGGCAGGAACGTAGAGAGAGGCAGGAACGGCACCTGGTGGGAAAATGAACGGTCGTAAGGCTGAACATCACTCACCTTCACTCGAGCATTAATTAGGCTATTAAAAACAACAGGTAATTAGGAATTACAAGGGTTCGCCTAACTAGTGAGTGGCTAATAGTTTGTTAGGAGAGGGGAGGTAGGAGCGTGTGTGCTCGCCTATCTGTGGTTGCAGGGGTCGAGTCGCAGCTCCTGACCCCGCCTCTTCACTGGTCGCTACTAGGTCCACTCTCTCCCTGCACCATGAGCTTTATCGTATCTCTTCTTAAAGCTGTGTGTGGATCCTGCCTCCACTACATCACTCTCAACATTGTTCCACTTCCTGACAACTCTGTGACTGAAGAAATACTTCCTAACATCCCTGTGACACATCTGTGTCATCAACTTCCAGTTGTGACCCATTGTGTGTGTACTTCCCTAATTGTGGTTGCAGGGGTTGATTCATAGCTCCTGGCCCCGATCGTGTGTGTGTGTATACTTACATGACCACTAACAAGTGTGGTTGTCAGACAATGTCGGACCCCCTACCAACCACAGCTAGGAAAGTACACAGCTTTGCATATTAGTAGCAGCGATTAGTGTCTAATTTAGCAAAGTGCGTACACTTAAAATTTAAGTGGCCCAGGGTTCCCACACAGTACACTTGCAGCATAGGTTTACAACAGCGTCAAAACACAGTGAGTGGAAGACGGCCCAGGAGTTCGAATCCTGAACGACGTATCGGTTCATCCTGAATTATTATTGAGAGAGACGATAACGATTCAGAAGGAGCCGAAACGTTGTTTAATGTACGTTTCGACTTCATGGGCAGGCTGACTACACTAGGGTCATGGGCAGGCTGGCTACACCAGGATCATGGGCAGGCTGGCTACACCAGGATCATGGGCAGGCTAGCTACACCAGGATCATGGGCAGGCTGGCTACACCAGGATCATGGGCAGGCTGGTTACACCAGGATTATGGGCAGACTGTTCTACGAGAAAGAAGGTGGGTGTAGTGTAGAGTGTAGGAGACCTGCGCCACTAGTACACACACTAGTATACACAATAGTACACACACTAGTATCCCACCAGTTCTTGCCCCAGACTAGGACTTCCGCTATGAGGCTCCTCCGTCTCTCCCCACCCGGCCTAGGCTTATCCTCCCCACTCTTGCGTCTCCTCTCCTCCCTCGGGGCGGCAAGGTGAGAGGCGGGGGCAGCCAGGTGAGCGGCGGGGGCAGCCAGGTGGGCGGCGGGGGCGACGGCGGCTTCTTGAGTGAGGAAGGTGTGAGCAGTGGACACCACCACCTGGGAGTGTGAGCGCTGAGCCCGGGGTCTCGACGCGTACCCACCGAACATACCAAAGGCATCGTCGTCATCACTGCTGTTGTCCATCCTGTTGTGGCAGGGTGTCGAGGCTGCCTCCTGCAGGCAGGGGACGCCACCATGAATGGTGCCTCACGGTGGGTATACAGTGTCAGGTTGTAACACTCTGGAGGGCCATAGAGGGTGCGTGGCGCAGAATAACAGCAGTGAGTATGGTCCGTGTTGTGTGGTTGGTCACAGCAGCAGGGAAGACGCAGGGTATGATCCGTGCTGTGTGGTCGGTCACTGCAGCAGGGCAGCAGTTGGGTAGTGGTCCGTGCGGGGTGGTCACTCACTGAGGTATGGCACTAGACTATCCCTGGCACCTTGATCCTTCAGCAGGCAGCCAATGGTCGCCCTCCGCTGCACATCCACACCCACTCCTCAAGCACACTATACTCAACACTTCTAGTATCAACAAAAGTGTGTCTTCGTTACACTGCCTTCGTCACTGTCTCACCTGAAACTACTTCAATCAAGGAAACATTGAAGGTAAACAAAGCGATCAGCCTTCACCCTCGTAAACGATAATGAGAATCCACTTTAAAAATACCATAAAATGAAGATTTTCAACGAGGTGGCAAATTTACGGGGTTCTCAAGAGCTCGGCTCTTATCATTTCTTTCCTGGCGAGGATACTCAAAGTTCACCATTCACTGTACACAGTAACATTCACCAGTGATGTGCCTTTAACCTCTTCCACAGTCTTGCTCTCATCTTTCTCCTTTACACAGTGTCCATCACAAGGTCACTTCGTCTGACTTTACTTCTTTGGATTATCCGACGTAATGTATGTACATATACGTTTCTATATATGATAATTGTGGTCACCTAAATTTGTGTAACTTTATTAATATGTATATACCAGGACTTTAAGCTTATTTACAGTGCCTGACATCCTCTAACTACTGACGAATCAATATTTTCCTAAATATTTCTTTACGTCATCTGTCAATTTTTAATCCTGTGTTGTGAACTCTTATATTTCCATCAACATATTTGTATCCCCTCATGTCTGTCATCCACTTGTACACGTGTATCCCCTCATGTCTGTCATCCACTTGTACACGTGTATCCCCTCATGTCTGTCATCCACTTGTACACATGTATCCCCTCATGTCTGTCATTCACTTGTACACATGTATCGCCTCATGTCTGTCATCCACTTGTACACATGTATCCCCTCATGTCTGTCATCCACTTGTACACATGTATCCCCTCATGTCTGTCATTCACTTGTACACATGTATCCCCTCATGTGTCATTCACTTGTACACATGTATCCCCTCATGTGCCATCCACTTGTACACGTGTATCCCATGTGTCATTCACTTGTACACATGTATCCCCTCATGTGTCATTCACTTGTACACATGTATCCCCTCATGTGTCATTCACTTGTACACATGTATCCCCTCATGTGTCATTCACTTGTACACATGTATCCCCTCATGTCTGTCATTCACTTGTACACATGTATCCCCTCATGTGTCATTCACTTGTACACATGTATCCCTTCATGTCTGTCATTCACTTGTACACATGTATCCCCTCATGTCTGTCATTCACTTGTACACATGTATCCCCTCATGTCTGTCATTCACTTGTACACATGTATCTCCTCATGTCTGTCATTCACTTGTACACATGTATCCCTTCATGTCTGTCATTCACTTGTACACATGTATCCCCTCATGTGTCATCCACTTGTACACGTGTATCCCCTCATGTGTCATTCACTTGTACACATGTATCCCCTCATGTGTCATCCACTTGTACACATGTATCCCCTCATGTGTCATCCACTTGTACACATGTATCCCCTCATGTGTCATTCACTTGTACACATGTATCCCCTCATGTCTGTCATCCACTTGTACACATGTATCCCCTCATGTCTGTCATTCACTTGTACACATGTATCCCCTCATGTCTGTGATTCACTTGTACACGTATCCCCTCATGTCTGTGATTCACTTGTACACATGTATCCCCTCATGTGTCATTCACTTGTACACATGTATCCCCTCATGTGTCATTCACTTGTACACATGTATCCCCTCATGTCTGCCATCCACTTGTACAAGTGTATCCCCTCATGTCTGTCATCCACTTGTACAAGTGTATCCCCTCATGTCTGTGATTCACTTGTACACGTATATCCCCTCATGTCTGTGATTCACTTGTACACGTATATCCCCTCATGTCTGTGATTCACTTGTACACGTATATCCCCTCATGTCTGTGATTCACTTGTACACATTTATCCCCTCATGTCTGCCATCCACTTGTACAAGTGTATCCCCTCATGTCTGTCATTCACTTGTACACATGTATCCCCTCATGTCTGTCATTCACTTGTACACATGTATCTTCTCATGTGTCATCCACTTGTACAAGTGTATCCCCTCATGTCTGTCATCCACTTGTACACATGTATCCCCTCATGTCTGTCATTCACTTGTACACGTATCCCCTCATGTCTGTCATTCACTTGTACACATGTATCCCCTCATGTCTGCATTCACTTGTACACATGTATCTCATGTCTGTCATTCACTTGTACACATGTATCCCCTCATGTCTGTCATTCACTTGTACACGTATCCCCTCATGTCTGCCATTCACTTGTACACATGTATCCCCTCATGTCTGCATTCACTTGTACACATGTATCTCAACTAAGTCATCTTTCAACAAAACACGTAACCTTGGTGGTCTTAATGCGTCACCTTGGGGAACTTCCTCACACTGACGATCAATTTTCTTTACATGTTTTCCAACGTCATTATAGTTCTTCTATGATACGAAGACGAGGGAGAGAAGTGCGATATATGTAAGGGAGAAAGACAAAAGCAGGTAGGTAGGTAGGAAGGAAAACAGGCAGGCAGGCAGGAAGGAAAACAGGCAGGCAGGCAGGAAGGAAAACAGAGCAGGCAGAGGAAAAGGCAGTAGGTAGGAAGGAAAACAGGCAGGTAGGTAGGAAGGAAAACAGGCAGGTAGGTAGGAAGGAAAACAGGCAGGTAGGTAGGAAGGAAAACAGGCAGGTAGGTAGGAAGGAAAACATGCAGGTAGGTAGGAAGGAAAAGCATAGGACAGGCAGGTAGGTAGGAAGGAAAACAGGCAGGTAGGTAGGAAGGAAAACAGGCAGGTAGGTAGGAAGGAAAACAGGCAGGTAGGTAGGAAGGAAAACAGGCAGGTAGGTAGGAAGGAAAACAGGCAGGTAGGTAGGAAGGAAAACAGGCAGGTAGGTAGAACGATAGGCAGATAGGAAGACAGGTAGGCATGGTGAGGGATGGAGACACTGAAGGAAAAATGAAGGAGAGAGAACTGGGAGTGTGTAGTACAAGCCAATTAAGGCGAGGTGACGTCATGAACTACCAGTACCCAACCACCAACCCCTTCCACCACCACCACACTACCCGCACATCTATCCTATTTCCTCACTAGGAAGCAACAACGCATAACAGAAAGAACACTTAAGAAGTCACTAACTTTGATGGGTTATCCTAGGTGAGTTATACGTAAGTTACTATACAAGACAATCTTAACAGTCCAAAGTTGTGTAAGGAACTTTAATAAACTTGAACTGGATACATATCTGTTTGTTTAGAACCTTGGTTAATCCTAATGAGGAGTGTGCGCGGAGTGACCAAGACACCAGGACTCTATATACTGCCGACATCTTCACAATTTCTGATGTGACCTTCCCAGTTGACTAAAGCCACGACCACCATCAACATGCCCATGCATTCCGACCCAGACTCGTGGAGTTTTAAGAATCACTACCATAAGCCTTCAGTATTGAGGCCCCTGGATACAGGTGTTCTCCCACGGTCACTGGAAACCACTGGTACTGTCCCTACTTCACAAAGGAGGCAGGAAAGCAACTGCAAAAAAACTAGAGACCAATAGCCCTAACTTCGCACATTATCTGAATATTAGAATGGGTTGTATGAAACAAGAATCCCAATCACATGGAACCACAAAAGTTGCACAGCCCAGGCCGGCATGAGTTGAGAGCAAGTCTCTCCTGGCTTTCACAGCTGCTAGACCATTACGATGCGTTTCTGGATGCTCTACATCATGGGCCCCTAACCTGCGTCCCGAGGGAGGAATGTGGCTCTTCTAGGAAATGGATGCGGCCTTCACACCAAGTTGACACTGCAGTGTCAACAAAACCGTGTGACCCTCATCACACATTTGACCATAAAATGTGGCCCACTTGTGTAGGAAGGCTGAGGACCACTGCCTAGATGACCAGCTATAAATGATTTTAAAAAGTTCGGCAAGCATGATCATGGTGTGATTGCGCACAAAATGACCGCTGAAGAAATAGCTGGAAAACATTAATCTCCATCATCTGCTGCGCATTGTTCCAGACTATGAAGCAGACGGTGCTGCTGGTGTGTGACGGTGCTGCTGGTGTGTGACGGTGCTGCTGGTGGTGTTTACTGAAATGTTGTGACTGGTGTTACTATTATCAACACTAGGGTTAGTAACCCCAGGATAACCCTAAAAACCCAGTCCCTCAGTCTTGAGGCTGAGGGACTGACCACCTCAAAACTACGTCTCCGAAGAAGCGTATTGTGTAGGCGAAACGTTTCGGAATAAAGATACCTAACTGTTGCACATGTGTCTTACTATCAACTTGTCGGTATTGTGTACCATTATTACAAGTCACCTACTCACCTCGTAGTAATGAGGTACTTAGGTGTTAGTAGACTGTTGTGGGTGGCATCCTGGGGAAGAGGACCAGGGAGCTACAGTGGTAATCAGCTACACTGACTGGGGCTTTGAGGGTTATCCTGGGGTTACTAACCCTAGTGTTGATAATCCTACCACACATAGTAACACCAGTCACAATTCAGTAAACACCGCCAGTAACACCGTCACACACCAGCAGCACCGTAGCCAGGATATCTACGGGTATCACATACGGAAGAGACGGCACCAAGGCCGAGTGCCACAGGATAGTGAGTGCCAGGGAGACAAGGGTAGGAAATGGAGGGAGGGAGAGAATCCGTGAGTACAAGAGCGTGAAGGAGGGAGGGAAGGGGGTGGGTTACACAATACTCTGGTCATAAAAAACTCTACCCTGCAACACGGCCAGTGCAGTGCAATGAGTGAGAGAGAGAGAGAGAGAGAGAGAGAGAGAGAGAGAGAGAGAGAGAGAGAGAGAGAGAGAGAGAGAGAGAGAGAGAGAGAACCAGCCGTGTCTAACATAATATAGCTTACTCATAATGAATGGGGAGTAACTCCCCCCCCCCAGGCTGGTTGTACTGATTATACTGATACAACTAAGACATTACACTGCTCGAATTATGAACAAATATCTTTCAGTCGTTCTCATTCTATATATCCACCGCTATATCCATATCTCGCCCTTCCTAACACCTAGCATGATATACTTCATGATTACCAGGCTGTGGTGCAAAAGTCAGTCTGCAGGCACCAACAGCACTATCCATCAGGCCAGCAACCAGGAGGCTCGGTCTATCACCGGGCCGCGGAGGTGATGACCTCCCGGAAAGGACTACAGGTAAACTATAACCTGGTAACTCCAGGTGATCCAGATAAACATCTGCAGTCAGACAAGTGGCAGATGCAGTCTATTCTGAGGGTAATCCCGGGGAGGAATATGCACAGCACATACATATTACATATTAAACAGCAGAGAATTTAATCAAGCAGAGGTCATGAGAGAGAGGATGTGCAGGTGATGCCGCTCTCAATCTACGTACATTGTTGTCCGTAGATTAATTATTCAGACTGAGTTTACAGATGCTTTCAAAAATATAAATTTTTAATGCACTGACAATATCCAACACTTTTGTTGTATCGAATTCTTTTGCAACGGTGAATAATAGATGAAAAAAAAACACGGACTGATTATTTGGGAAAGTACGTGTATAGGTCAGAAGGTTGACATCACTGTCTCTGCTACAGCAGCTGTACAACAGACCTGGGTCTCCAACCCTCCTCTCCATGTTGATACATTTATAAATTTCCTCTCCCCCCCCCCCCCGCCAAACAGGGGGGAGGAGATGCAACATTCCTCCATTGAAAAGCAGGGGCGCCATGAGTACACTGACAGTCAACACAAGTGTCAGGGGGCCCAAGACTGTTCAACTGCCTCCCAGCATACATAAAGGGGATTACCAATTGACCCCTGGCTGTCTTCAAGAAGGCACTGGACAGGCACCTAACGTCAGTACCTGACCAGCCGGGTTGTGGTTCGTACGTCAGTTTGAGTGCGGCCAGCGGTAACAGCCTGATTGATCAGTCCCTGATCCACCACGATGGCTGGTCTCAGACCGGGGGCGTTGACCCCCGAAACCCTCTCCAGGTATACTGAACAACGGTAACTACAAGTTCCATGATTTAAGACAAATGTGCAACAGTTAGGTATCGATATTTGTTGAAACGTTTCGCCTACGCAGCAGGCTTCGTCAGTCAAATACAGAGGCAGCAGGTGTACAGTAGAAGTGAAAAGATGTAATCAGTCCATTAACCTTGGAGAAATAGCATTTGAGGCGGTCAGTCCCTCAGCCTTGAAGTTAACGTAGCTACTGAACCTTTGAAGTTAACGTGGCTACTGAACCTTTGAAGTTAACGTAGCTACTGAACCTTTGAAGTTAACGTAGCTACTGAACCTTTGAAGTTAACGTGGCTACTGAACCTTTGAAGTTAACGTAGCTACTGAACCTTTGAAGTTAACGTAGCTACTGAACCTTTGAAGTTAACGTGGCTACTGAACCTTTGAAGTTAACGTAGCTACTGAACCTTTGAAGTTAACGTAGCTACTGAACCTTTGAAGTTAACGTGGCTACTGAACCTTTGAAGTTAACGTAGCTACTGAACCTTTGAAGTTAACGTAGCTACTGAACCTTTGAAGTTAACGTAGCTACTGAACCTTTGAAGTTAACGTAGCTACTGAACCTTTGAAGTTAACGTAGCTACTGAACCTTTGAAGTTAACGTAGCTACTGAACCTTTGAAGTTAACGTAGCTACTGAACCTTTGAAGTTAACGTAGCTACTGAACCTTTGAAGTTAACGTAGCTACTGAACCTTTGAAGTTAACGTGGCTACTGAACCTTTGAAGTTAACGTAGCTACTGAACCTTTGAAGTTAACGTAGCTAGTCTCCCAGCTCAGGCTGGCACCGCTAGTCTCCCAGCTCAGGCTGGCACCGCAAGTCTCCCAGCTCAGGCTGGCACCGCAAGTCTCCCAGCTCAGGCTGGCACCGCAGTCTCCCAGCTCAGGCTGGCACCGCTAGTCTCCCAGCTCAGGCTGGCACCGCTAGTCTCCCAGCTCAGGCTGGCACCGCTAGTCTCCCAGCTCAGGCTGGCACCGCAAGTCTCCCAGCTCAGGCTGGCACCGCAAGTCTCCCAGCTCAGGCTGGCACCGCTAGTCTCCCAGCTCAGGCTGGCACCGCTAGTCTCCCAGCTCAGGCTGGCAACCGCTAGTCTCCCAGCTCAGGCTGGCACCGCATAGTCTCCCAGCTCAGGCTGGCACCGCTAGTCTCCCAGCTCAGGCTGGCACCGCTAGTCTCCCAGCTCAGGCTGGCACCGCTAGTCTCCCAGCTCAGGCTGGCACCGCTAGTCTCCCAGCTCGGCTGGCACCGCAGTCTCCCAGCTCAGGCTGGCACCGCAAGTCTCCCAGCTCAGGCTGGCACCGCAGTCTCCCAGCTCAGGCTGGCACCGCAAGTCTCCCAGCTCAGGCTGGCACCGCAAGTTCTCCCAGCTCAGGCTGGCACCGCAAGTCTCCCAGCTCAGGCTGGCACCGCAAGTCTCCCAGCTCAGGCTGGCACCGCAAGTCTCCCAGCTCAGGCTGGCACGAATTCCAGCTCAGCTGCACCAAGTCTCCCAGCTCAGGCTGGCACCGCAAGTCTCCCCAGCTCAGGCTGGCACCGCAAGTCTCCCAGCTCAGGCTGGCACCGCAAGTCTCCCAGCTCAGGCTGGCACCGCAAGTCTCCCAGCTCAGGCTGGCACCGCAAGTCTCCCAGCTCAGGCTGGCACCGCAAGTCTCCCAGCTCAGGCTGGCACCGCAAGTCTCCCAGCTCAGGCTGGCACCGCAAGTCTCCCAGCTCAGGCTGGCACCGCAAGTCTCCCAGCTCAGGCTGGCACCGCAAGTCTCCCAGCTCAGGCTGGCACCGCAAGTCTCCCAGCTCAGGCTGGCACCGCAAGTCTCCCAGCTCAGGCTGGCACCGCAAGTCTCCCAGCTCAGGCTGGCACCGCAAGTCTCCCAGCTCAGGCTGGCACCGCAAGTCTCCCAGCTCAGGCTGGCACCGCAAGTCTCCCAGCTCAGGCTGCACCGCAAGTCTCCCAGCTCAGGCTGGCACCGCAAGTCTCCCAGCTCAGGCTGACACCGCAAGTCTCCCAGCTCAGGCTGACACCACAAGTCTCCCAGCTCAGGCTGACACCACAAGTCTCCCAGCTCAGGCTGACACCACAAGTCTCCCAGCTCAGGCTGACACCACAAGTCTCCCAGCTCAGGCTGACACCACAAGTCTCCCAGCTCAGGCTGACACCACAAGTCTCCCAGCTCAGGCTGACACCACAAGTCTCCCAGCTCAGGCTGACACCACAAGTCTCCCAGCTCAGGCTGACACCACAAGTCTCCCAGCTCAGGCTGACACCACAAGTCTCCCAGCTCAGGCTGACACCACAAGTCTCCCAGCTCAGGCTGACACCACAAGTCTCCCAGCTCAGGCTGACACCACAAGTCTCCCAGCTCAGGCTGCCACACACACAAGTCTCCCAGCTCAGGCTGACACCACAAGTCTCCCAGCTCAGGCTGACACCACAAGTCTCCCAGCTCAGGCTGACACCACAAGTCTCCCAGCTCAGGCTGACACCACAAGTCTCCCAGCTCAGGCTGACACCACAAGTCTCCCAGCTCAGGCTGACACCACAAGTCTCCCAGCTCAGGCTGACACCACAAGTCTCCCAGCTCAGCTGACGACCACAAGTCTCCCAGCTCAGGCTGACACCACAAGTCTCCCAGCTCAGGCTGACACCACAAGTCTCCCAGCTCAGGCTGACACCACAAGTCTCCCAGCTCAGGCTGACACCACAAGTCTCCCAGCTCAGGCTGACACCACAAGTCTCCCAGCTCAGGCTGACACCACAAGTCTCCCAGCTCAGGCTGACACCACAAGTCTCCCAGCTCAGGCTGACACCACAAGTCTCCCAGCTCAGGCTGACACCACAAGTCTCCCAGCTCAGGCTGACACCACAAGCCTCCCAGCTCAGGCTGACACCACAAGCCTCCCAGCTCAGGCTGACACCACA
This sequence comes from Cherax quadricarinatus, assembly GCF_026875155.1. Lineage (NCBI taxonomy): Eukaryota > Metazoa > Arthropoda > Malacostraca > Decapoda > Parastacidae > Cherax > Cherax quadricarinatus. The sequence continues at coordinate 18,691,149 of NC_069433.1, forward strand.
AGTCTCCCAGCTCAGGCTGACACCACAAGCTCCCAGCTCAGGCTGCACCACAAGTCTCCCAGCTCAGGCTGACACCACAAGTCTCCCAGCTCAGGCTGACACCACAAGTCTCCCAGCTCAGGCTGGCACCACAAGTCTCCCAGCTCAGGCTGACACCACAAGTCTCCCAGCTCAGGCTGACACCACAAGTCTCCCAGCTCAGGGATTTATAAGCAAGTTTCCAGCTAGGCGATACCGTCGTGTGTCGACAAAATCCAGCAAATTATAATATACCACACCGATAATAAATGTAACGATATACAGACATTAAAAAGCTTAGATGAGGCAGGGAAGTGGATTGATGCAGATAGCCAGTGAGCAGACTCGTACAACTGACGATCGTCAAGGAAATGATACAGTACCATGGAGAGATTGAAGAAATAAGCATGCCAAGTGTATTTCGTAGGTGTTCCCACTATGTGTATCACACAGGACAGGATAGTATATTCCAGGGGTTTCCCGCTAAGTAACTATCAGAGGAGAGTGCATCCGCACACAATGGTGTTCCTGGCTGGCAACTATCATAGTGGAACCAGGGTAGTGGAACACTGCGGGTGTAGCTAAGAATGTTAAAACGAAAGTATGCACTCTCACCAATGTGGGCGTGAGGGGTGTGGGCGTGAGGGGTGTGGGAAGTACGACCTAGACAGGTGGTGGTGACTGTTGTGTATTGCGGGGTTCAATGTTTTGTGACCGTGTTACTCTCTCCTTGCTCTCCAGGTGTCTTGTGTAGTGGAACCTCACAACCTCCAAGGTCACAGCCTCACAACCTCCAGGATCACAGCCGCACAACCTCCAGGATCACAGCCGCACAACCTCCAGGATCACAGCCGCACAACCTCCAGGATCACAGCCGCACAACCTCCAGGATCACAGCCGCACAACCTCCAGGATCACAGCCGCACAACCTCCAGGATCACAGCCGCACAACCTCCAGGATCACAGCCGCACAACCTCCAGGATCACAGCCTCACAACCTCCAGGATCACAGCCTCACAACCTCCAGGACCACAGCCTCACAACCTCCAGGATCACAGCCTCACAACCTCCAGGATCACAGCCGCACAACCTCCAGGATCACAGCCGCACAACCTCCAGGATCACAGCCTCACAACCTCCAGGATCACAGCCGCACAACCTCCAGGATCACAGCCTCACAACCTCCAGGATCACAGCCGCACAACCTCCAGGATCACAGCCTCACAACCTCCAGGATCACAGCCTCACAACCTCCAGGATCACAGCCTCACAACCTCCAGGATCACAGCCTCACAACCTCCAGGATCACAGCCGCACAACCTCCAGGATCACAGCCTCACAACCTCCAGGATCACAGCCTCACAACCTCCAGGATCACAGCCTCACAACCTCCAGGATCACAGCCTCACAACCTCCAGGATCACAGCCTCACAACCTCCAGGATCACAGCCGCACAACCTCCAGGATCACAGCCTCACAACCTCCAGGATCACAGCCTCACAACCTCCAGGATCACAGCCTCACAACCTCCAGGATCACAGCCTCACAACCTCCAGGATCACAGCCGCACAACCTCCAGGATCACAGCCTCACAACCTCCAGGATAACAGCCTCACAACCTCCAGGATCACAGCCGCACAACCTCCAGAACCCCACACATACAACCCACGGGTGTATTACGGATGTTCTCAACATATCCAGTACATGCACAGTTTGGAACAATCTCTGAACAAGTACACGAACAACTACACCTGGTACAAGGCGATCTGTTGTATCACTGTGATTTGTTCTGGAACAAGAAAGAGACGATGTTCGAAACATCAACGTCCCATAAAGAGGAGGATTATACACACAACACGTACATAACAGAAACTTACGACGATGTTTCGGTCCAAACTGGACCATTTAACTTAATGATCCGAGTCGGATCGAAAAGTCGAAAGTTTCAGTTCATGTGAGAATTATTTCTGCATTGTTCCAGTTAGGGTATTGTGCCTTTTTGTTCCTTAAAGAAGAGGGCCTTCCCAGAGGGTTGTGCAAGTCGAACAACCTAGCAAAGGCTACACAGCTTCAAGGAAAGGCATGACAGACCCGTACGAGGCTGAGGCACGGGGCCAGGGGGGCTGATATTCAACCACGGTAATCGCAAATTGGAAGCCATGATCACCGTGACCTCGTCACAGAGCCAAGAGAATCTACACTTGCAAATCTACCTGGCCTCCTTCAAGCACCCTTAAGACACACTTCAAGGCGAAGATAACAGGTGTTGAGGTGCAGGAGTACACAGGCAAGACCAGGCGAAGATAACAGGTGTTGAGGTGCAGGAGTACACAGGCAAGACCAGGCGAAGATAACAGGTGTTGAGGTGCAGGAGTACACAGGCAAGACCAGGCGAAGATAACAGGTGTTGAGGTGCAGGAGTACACAGGCAAGACCAGGCGAAGATAACAGGTGTTGAGGTGCAGGAGTACACAGGCAAGACCAGGCGAAGATAACAGGTGTTGAGGTGCAGGAGTACACAGGCAAGACCAGGCGAAGATAACAGGTGTTCAGGTGCAGTAGTACACAGGCAAGACCAGGCGAAGATAACAGGTGTTGAGGTGCAGGAGTACACAGGCAAGACCAGGCGAAGATAACAGGTGTTGAGGTGCAGGAGTACACAGGCAAGACCAGGCGAAGATAACAGGTGTTGAGGTGCAGGAGTACACAGGCAAGACCAGGCGAAGATAACAGGTGTTCAGGTGCAGTAGTACACAGGCAAGACCAGGTGAAGATAACAGGTGTTGAGGTGCAGGAGTACACAGGCAAGACCAGGCGAAGATAACAGGTGTTGAGGTGCAGGAGTACACAGGCAAGACCAGGTGAAGATAACAGGTGTTGAGGTGCAGGAGTACACAGGCAAGACCAGGTGAAGATAACAGGTGTGTTTCGTAAGGGAGTGGAGAGAAGATGGAGTGGTCTTTCTTGTACACCTGAGGGAGTGAACGGTGAGTCAACTTGCAGCAGCACACTTAGTGGTCGCCGCTGTCTATTAAAGACCCGCCCACCGCCCCCAGGTCTGCATCACCTGGAGACCCATGACCCACCCGGAAAGAGGAGGAGAGGCTGTCCCTCCTTAGATGAAGAGGGGGAGGGACGAGGAGGAGGAGGAGGAGGGGGCAGTGATAAGTACCAATCTCTGAACTATCTACCTGAGAGTCCTGTATCTTACTACCAACCCACACCCCTCCAATCTAACCCACACCCTCTACCTTTATTATCCCACACAACCTGCCCATTGTCATGTAGGTCAACTCACAGCCGTCCCACACCCACAAGATTAACACTTCGCTGATTGGTCGAGTGTGGTGGCACTGAGAGCCAATCATGTTCGCGACCACGACGACAGTACTTCCCGGCGCGCTGACTGGCCGAGACGCGATTACCAGGAACTAATCAGAACGGCCAACACAGCAGCATTCACAAGTTGTAGAAGTTTGTAAACAAGAGTAATTAACCCACACTTAGGACATACACTATTCTGGGGTGATTATCCTAGAAGTTGAGCGCCCTTACAGCAGGATGCTAAGAAAATAGAGGAGGAATAGGAGAAAGAATAGGAGAAGAGGAAATATGTAAGTTAATTTCTTTAGACAAGGCGTGAAAAAAACATCTAAGGCTCGTGAAGAAGCCTATTTAACAAAGCTGGTTACCAAGCCTAGTTAACAAGCCTAATTAACAAAGATGTTACCAAGGATGGTTAACAAGGCTGGCTAACCAGACTTATCCTTATCCGTCACTGCTCCTAGAATCATGGCCCCCTCGCCCCGGTTTCGGACCAGACTAGAAAACACGCAAGATAACGTCAGATTAACGAGATAACACGCAAGATAACATCAGATAAACGAGGTAAACAAGCAAGATAACGTCAGATAAACGAGGTAATCTTACAATCAGAAGCTGGCAAGACTCGCCAATCCATCTTACTTACACCTTCACCAGAAAAAAAAGAGGTGAGCTTATTTACCAGAGTGCAAAACATTTACCAGGCTACTATCTCGCGTCCACAGCCCGGCAAAGTCTCACAGAAAGGTTGCTGTCAACCAGTCTACCAGTTAGTTGGGTGGACTGAGTGAGTGAGGAGCCGGTTAAGAGAGTGGATAGGTTAAGGTGATGGACAGCCAGATAAGAGAGTGGATAGCCGGTTAAGGGAGTGGATAGCCGGTTAAGGGAGTGGATAGCCGGTTAAGGGTGTGGATAGGCGGTTAAGGGTGTGGATAGGCGGTTAAGGGTGTGGATAGGCGGTTAAGGGTGTGGATAGGCGGTTAAAGACGTGGATAGGCAGTTAAGGGGATGGACAGCCGGATAAGGGAGTGGATAGGAGGTTAAGGGAGTGGATAACCGGCTAACTGGGCTAAGTGAGTCACTTCTCACATCACTGCTAGTGATAGTGGAGGTGCATGACGTGATGGTGGGGGTGAGGGGAGAATGAGGGGGAGGAGAAGAGATGAGGGGGAGGGGAAGAGATGAGGGGGAGGGGAAGAGATGAGGGGGAGGGGAAGAGATGAGGGGGAGGGGAAGAGATGAGGGGGAGGGGGGAGAGAGGGGAAGTAATGAAGAGGTGGAGAGGATAGGCGAGTAACGAGTGACAGATGTCATCAAAACACCTGTCACCTGGGTCAAGACACAGGTGTCTGAAGACACGGAACAAGGAGGAGGAAGAACAACGAGAAATAGACAAAAAAGAGAACACAGAACTAGAAAAAAACTAGAACAAGCAACTGTTCTCACCCTAACACGGTAATGTTCTTACCCTAACACGGTAATGTTCTTACCCTAACACGGTAATGTTCTTACCCTAACACGGTAATGTTCTTACCCTAACACGGTAATGTTCTTACCCTAACACGGTAATGTTCTCTACCCTAACACGGTAATGTTCTTACCCTAACACGGTAATGTTCTTACCCTAACACGGTAATGTTCTCACCCTAACACGGTAATGTTCTCACCCTAACACGGTAATGTTCTTACCCTAACACGGTAATGTTCTTACCCTAACACGGTAATGTTCTCACCCTAACACGGTAATGTTCTTACCCTAACACGGTAATGTTCTCACCCTAACACGGTAATGTTCTCACCCTAACACGGTAATGTTCTCACCCTAACACGGTAATGTTCTCACCCTAACACGGTAATGTTCTCACCCTAACACGGTAATGTTCTTACCCTAACACGGTAATGTTCTTACCCTAACACGGTAATGTTCTCACCCTAACACGGTAATGTTCTCACCCTAACACGGTAATGTTCTTACCCTAACACGGTAATGTCCTTACCCTAACACGGTAATGTTCTCACCCTAACACGGTAATGTTCTTACCCTAACACGGTAATGTTCTTACCCTAACACGGTAATGTTCTTCACCCTAACAGGTAATGTTCTCACCCTAACACGGTAATGTTCTCACCCTAACACGGTAATGTTCTCACCCTAACACGGTAATGTTCTTACCCTAACACGGTAATGTTCTTACCCTAACACGGTAATGTTCTTACCCTAACACGGTAATGTTCTTTACCCTAACACGGTAATGTTCTTACCCTAACACGGTAATGTTCTCTACCCTAACACGGTAATGTTCTTCACCCTAACACGGTAATGTTCTTACCCTAACACGGTAATGTTCTTACCCTAACACGGTAATGTTCTTACCCTAACACGGTAATGTTCTCACCCTAACACGGTAATGTTCTCACCCTAACACGGTAATGTTCTTACCCTAACACGGTAATGTTCTTACCCTAACACGGTAATGTTCTTACCCTAACACGGTAATGTCTTACCCTAACACGGTAATGTTCTTACCCTAACACGGTAATGTTCTTACCCTAACACGGTAATGTTCTTACCCTAACACGGTAATGTTCTTACCCTAACACGGTAATGTTCTTACCCTAACACGGTAATGTCCTTACCCTAACACGGTAATGTTCTTACCCTAACACGGTAATGTTCTTACCCTAACACGGTAATGTTCTTACCCTAACACGGTAATGTCCTTACCCTAACACGGTAATGTCCTTACCCTAACACGGTAATGTCCTTACCCTAACACGGTAATGTCCTTACCCTAACACGGTAATGTTCTCACCCTAACACGGTAATGTTCTCACCCTAACACGGTAATGTTCTCACCCTAACACGGTAATGTTCTCACCCTAACACGGTAATGTTTCCCTTACCCTAACACGGTAATGTCTCACCCTAACACGGTAATGTTCTTACCCTAACACGGTAATGTTCTTACCCTAACACGGTAATGTCTACCCTAACACGGTAATGTTCTTCACCATAACACGGTAATGTTCCTTCACCATAACACGGTAATGTCCCTAACTAACGGTAATGTCTACCCTAACACGGTAATGTTCTCACCCTAACACGGTAATGTTCTCACCCTAACACGGTAATGTTCTCACCCTAACACGGTAATGTTCTCACCCTAACACGGTAATGTTCTCACCATAACACGGTAATGTTCTCACCCATAACACGGTAATGTTCTCACCCATAACACGGTAATGTTCTCACCATAACACGGTAATGTTCTCACCCTAACACGGTAATGTTCTCACCATAACACGGTAATGTTCTCACCATAACACGGTAATGTTCTCACCATAACACGGTAATGTTCTCACCATAACACGGTAATGTTCTCACCATAACACGGTAATGTTCTCACCATAACACGGTAATGTTCTCACCCTAACACGGTAATGTTCTCACCATAACACGGTAATGTTCTCACCATCTCATGGTAAGTGTCTCACCATAGAACAGTGAATGTTAGTACATGTAAAGACAGGTAATGAAATACAAGGAATATAGGTAATGATAAGCGATCAAATAACACGGAAGTTCACTACCGATACCATGAACGCACGTAATGTACTCACACAAAGAAGCAGGTAAATGAGAGCTCCACACTAAACAGGTAAAGTGGAGCTCACACATAACACGGTAACCACAGCAAAGAAGGAGGGTACCACAGCACCCTAAGGTAACACGGAATGTTCTCACCATAACACGGATGAGAGATCTTCCTCAGTGGTAGTGTCTTAGATGAGGAACAATGAGATGTTAGTAAGTATGTAAAGGACAGGAATAAATAAAGGGAATATAGGTGAACTGAATAAAGGCGAATATAAAGATAAAGGAAAGAAGAACACTGAACACGAGTGGAACAGTGGAACCGCCACATCAGGGATGAGAGCGTACCACAGCAAGAGAAGGCAGGGTACCACAGCAAGAGAAGGCAGGGTACCACAGCATGAGAAGGCAGGGTACCACAGCATGAGAAGGCAGGGTACCACAGCATGAGAAGGCAGGGTACCACAGCAAGAGAAGGCAGGGTACCACAGCATGAGAAGGCAGGGTACCACAGCATGGGAAGGCAGGGTACCACAGCAAGAGAAGGCAGGGTACCAAAGCAAGAGAAGGCAGGGTACCATAGCATGAGAAGGCAGGGTACCACAGCAAGAGAAGGCAGGGTACCACAGCAAGAGAAGGCAGGGTACCAAAGCAAGAGAATGCAGGGTACCACAGAAAGAGAAGGCAGGGTACCACAGAAAGAGAGGGCAGGGTGCCACAGCAAGAGAAGGCAGGGTGCCACAGCAAGAGAAGGCAGGGTGCCACAGCAAGAGAGGGTAAGGTACCACAGCAAGAGGGGGCAGGGTACCACAGCAAGAGAAGGCAGGGTACCACAGAGAGAGCAGGGTACCACAGCAAGAGAAGGTAGGGTGCCACAGCAAGAGAAGGCAGGGTACCACAGCAAGAGAAGGCAGGGTACCACAGCAGAAGAAGGCAGGGTACCACAGCAAGAGAAGGCAGGGTACCACAGCAAGAGAAGGCAGGGTACCACAGCAAGACAAGGCTGGGTACCACAGCAAGACAAGGCTGGGTACCACAGCAAGACAAGGCTGGGTACCACAGCTGAACACTGGTATTAAAACTCCGGATGTTAGTCCGGAAGGGAATCCTTATAGAGCAATGCGGCTCACATGTTACTGTAGTGGAAGGAAGGGCAGTGTCCTGGGGTTGTGGTGGATACCCTAAGGTAGTGGTGGGCGCCCTGGGGAAAGATGCGACTGACCCCATACGTCTGAATCCCTACCTGTTGTACCTTTATGCGACTCAATCTCTATTCCCCATTCCATTAAACTATTTCCTGGCATCATTCTTTCGTCTATAACCTTAAAGCAGTGACTGTATTTATAGATTTATTGCATTTGATCGCACTGCTGATGGCGTTCGATCCCACGGCTGATGGCACTCGATCGCACTGCCGATGGTACTCGATCCCACTGCTGATGGCATTCGATCACACTGTTGATAGCATTCGATCCCATTCCCTCATTGCGACACCACAACATTTAGTAATAAACAATCCTGCTCGTGGCTAGCTAACAACGCCCACATCGTCGTTGTTTGCGGTCCAGGTAATACGTGGACCACTGGCCCAAAGACTGCGTCGCTGGCCACCTTCGGTAAAACTGCGTAATAAACGATTCGATCCCCGCTAACACGTCAGGGCCGCACGGCCGCCAGCTAGTGAGACTCGATCCTCTTAACACCGCCAGCGACAGACAATCCCGGCGCACGTAACCCGACACTCTTATTTTTTTTTTTACTCTCGACGTGAGTTTCAGGGACGTTATTATAACTGTGTTTACTCATGTTACAAAGCAAACAATAATAACAGTAAACAAAAATAACATATAAACAGGAATAACAAAAAGCTAACAAAAATAAAAAAAATAGAAATAAAAATTAATAAAAATAGAAAAAATACCAATAATATAACAATGTTAAATTCTGGACTTGACAAACACAAAGCGCATCACCTGTGGCTTGCAACTCCAGACAGCTACAGGATAAACACTAATGGTGACCATTCCAGTTACAGGCGAGGCCCAAGAGCTGTACTATTATCACCAAACAATGTGGCAAAAATTGAAGCAATATGGAAGGTGGAACTAGGCATCGCCACAGCCAATTTGCAGACGCCTGAAAATTTGAGTGTGGACAGTTAGATGGCGCTGTCATAGTCTATGACAGGAAATAACAATACCAAGCTATTTTTTTTCGTTTTTGTTTTCAGTTGCACCCTAGTGGCTCTCTATCCTATTGAGCGTTAGTCAATAAAGTGGTGCTGCTGATCGTTGGGAGATGTGGAAGGAAGTGTGGAATATACTCGGTGAAAAGCAGGGGCGCCGTGGGCACAATAAGAGAACATTGTATCAACATCCGTGGTCCCTAACTATTCAACATCTTACCAGAAAATATTAATAAATATTGCTAGAAGTTTCTTCACCAGGAAACTGAACAAGTACCTCTTTTAGAACAACCAGGCTGTAGATACGAGTGCCCAACAGGCTGCCAGCAGCAGTAACAGCCTGCTTGACCAGGCAAGCACCAAACAAGCCTGGCCCACGACCGGGCTATGAAAATAGGAAAACTCTCGAAACCCAAAGATTATATCAAAGGTAAAGGCACAGGGAAGCACAAACTGAACAAGTACCAGACTTGTGTCATCAGCAGCGCTGATGACACAAGACTTTTGTAGTTAAGGGTGATGCAAGTTTAATGACCTAGGTTTAAAGCTCTTCCAAACTGCTGGATACCCACGGGCTGTCACATTCCTGTTCCAGCGCCTCTGGGTGGTCATCCAGAAGGATTAATAAAAATGCTTGTTGTATCCTTGGTTCGTGTCTGGCTTGTGAGGAGCTGCAGAACACACACACACGAACACACACACACACACACACACACACACACACACACACACACACACAACACACACACACACGTGCTGCCTGCACGACTCGCGAAATCGTAATAACACAAATGTAAACAACCCAGGGTAGGGGTGGTGTTAGAACCCATGGCGGGTGAGTTGTAACACTCCAGACTATGGAGTTTTACGACTCTCTTGACAGTTAAATCGGAGGCTGCCATAGTGAAGAGCTCTGTTCCACAAGGCACAGTACTCGCCCCCATCTTATTCCTTATCCTCATATCAGACATAAACAGAGATATACACCACAGCACCGTATCATCCTTTGCGGATGATACTAGGATCTGCATGAGGCTGTCATCTGCTGAGGACGCGGTTAACCTCCAAGAAGATATAAACAGTTTTCCAGTGGGCAACGATAAACAATATGATGTTCAATGAGGACAAATTCCAACTACTCCGTTATGGAAAACTGGAGGAGATAATAACTAGAACAGAGTATACTACTGACTCCGGCCATACAATAGAGCGGAAAAATAATGTAAGGGACCTGGGAGTAGTAATGTCTGAGGATCTCACTTTCAAGGATCACAACAGTGCCACGATCGCACGTGCAAAGAAAATGATAGGATGGATAATGAGAACTTCAAAACGAGAGATGCCAAGCCCATGATGATCCTTTTCAAATCACTTGTTCTCTCTAGGCTGGAATACTGCTGTACATTAACATCTCCATTCAAAGCAGGTGAAATCGCAGATCTAGAGAGTGTACAGAGATCCTTTACTGCACGTATAAGTTCTGTCAAGCACCTTAACTACTGGGAACGCTTGGAAGCACTTGACTTGTACTCGTTGGAACGCAGGAGGGAGAGATATATCATAATCTACACTTGGAAAATCCTGGAAGGAATGGTCCCAAATCTGCACACAGAAATCACTCCCTACGAAAGTAAAAGACTGGGCAGGCGATGCAAAATGCCCCCAATAAAAAGTAGGGGCGCCATTGGTACACTAAGGGAAAACACCATAAGTGTCCGGGGCCCAAAACTGTTCAACAGCCTCCCATCAAGCATTAGGGGAATTGCCAATAAACCCCTGGCTGCCTTCAAGAGAGAGCTGGACAGATACCTAAAGTCAGTGCCGGATCAGCCGGGCTGTGGCTCGTACGTTGGACTGCGTGCGGCCAGCAGTAACAGCCTAGTTGATCAGGCCCTGATCCATCGGGAGGCCTGGTCATGGACCGGGCCGCGGGGGCGTTGATCCTCGGAATAACCTCCAGGTAACCAGGTAACATGAGTTCTAACACCACCCGTACCATTCTTTTCTTTTTATTGCCCGTACGTTAGTGTCGACTCTTCTTAAAATATGGCAGGTGAAGACAAGCCTCAAACACTCGGGCAAAGATGTTTACCTCCCAGAAGCCCTTGTTACTTCTTTGAGGCTAATACAGGTAGCATCACTGAACTAGTAAGCTTCATGGGGTGCTGTTCACCTAAGCTTCAAGAGGTGCTGTTCACCTAAGCTTCAAGGGGTGCTGTTCACCTTGTCAGTCGTTCATAAAGGTCTCATTACTGCTTGACACTCTGAGGAACGTGCCTTGTACCTCGCACGGTACAGTACTTCACCTGTTGAGTGGCTGGGTGCGTCTCGCGTCCTGACCCACAGGGGATGTTGCTTATACCAGGGGATAGAAGGAAAGCAGGGATACAACACACGGTGTAGGGGATACACCAGCCAGGCCAAACTACATAACCTTTGGACACCTCCACTAATATCCATAGTTGACTTACCCCTCCAGTCCCCCAGGACACACCTTAGGCACTCCCTTGGCCCTGTCCCATCACTAGCCTGGTACTAGCCATCTACTCCCCCCCACCACCAACCCCCCACCACACAACTTTATCCATCCCAAGTTAAAAGTGTTTTTCTGTGGCGTTCTTTTTAAGGGCCAACTTATGCTGTCCAAACTTTAAGTTACTTCAAGTTTGGATGTTCCCCACCTCCGCCCCTTTACAAAAGAATGGGGAGGGGGAACTGGTGAGAAGGGGGGAGTTTAGTGGTCAGTGCCACTTATATTGTGAGTGAACATACCACCATAAAGACAGTACTAGACAGTGTCAGTCATACTGTGACAGTACTGGACAGTGCCAATCATACTGTGACAGTACTGGACAGTACCAATCATACTGTGACAGTACTGTACAGTGCCAATCATGCTGTGACAGTACTGGACAGTGCCAATCATAGTGTGACAGTACTGGACAGTGCCAATCATACTGTGACAGTACTGGACAGTGCCACTCATACTGTGACAGTACTGGACAGTGCCACTCATACTGTGACAGTACTGGACAGTGCCAATCATACTGTGACAGTACTGGACAGTGCCACCAAATGACTGGTACTGCACAGTCAAGGCACTCCAGCCTTGGCAGTGCCAAAAGACCAATGGTTCTATTGGTAGCCGCCTCAGCTCGCAAAAAAAAATGTCGGTAGATAAAACTTAATTAGTACTAGGAGCCATGCCTCGACCCCCCCCCAAAGACAAATGGGTGAGTACACACATGCACACAATTGTTAGGGTTCCCCGTGTGTGTGTGTGTGTGTGTGTGTGTGTGTGTGTGTGTGTGTTACGTAACGGAACAATGAGTGTGGGAAGGAACATTCACCTTGCAGGACCTCAATCTAAAACTCACAGTTTTGATTTTACACTGTGGGAACACCAGCAGTGTGTTGCTACCCTGTTAAAACACTGTGGGAACACCAGCAGTGTTGCTACCCTGTTATAACACTGTGGGAACACCAGCAGTGTGTTGCTACCCTCTTCACTATTCCCGTCCTAAGTAACACTAGCTGTGTTTCCGTGTCATACTGCCTCACACAGGATGAGTTTCATTCACAGCGT
>NC_069433.1:18708856-18768856 GCF_026875155.1 Cherax quadricarinatus
CCTCTGATGTTACTGAAGTGACTGTACCAGCCATCATTCCCCTCTGATGTTACTGAAGTGACTGTACCAGCCATCATTCCCCTCTGATGTTACTGACGTGAATGTACCAGCCATCATTCCCCTCTGATGTTACTGACGTGAATGTACCAGCCATCATTCCCCTCTGATGTTACTGACGTGACTGTACCAGCCATCATTCCCCTGATGTTACTGACGTGAATGTACAGCCATCATTCCCCTCTGATGTTACTGACGTGAATGTACCAGCCATCATTCCCCTCTGATGTTAATGACGTGAATGTACCAGCCATCATTCCCCTCTGATGTTAATGACGTGAATGTACAGCCATCATTCCCTCTGATGTTACTGACGTGAATGTACCAGCCATCATTCCCTCTGATGTTACTGACGTGACTGTACAGCCATCATTCCCTCTGATGTTACTGACGTGAAATGTACCAGCCATCATTCCCCTCTGATGTTACTGACGTGAATGTACCAGCCATCATTCCCCTCTGATGTTACTGAAGTGACTGTACCAGCCTCATTCCCTCTGATGTTACTGACGTGAATGTACCAGCCATCATTCCCTCTGATGTTACTGATAGTGACTGTACCAGCCATCATTCCTTGATGTTACTGACGTGAATGTACCAGCCATCATTCCCCTCTGATGTTACTGACGTGAATGTACCAGCCATCATTCCCCTCTGATGTTACTGAAGTGACTGTACCAGCCATCATTCCCCTCTGATGTTACTGACGTGAATGTACCAGCCATCATTCCCCTCTGATGTTACTGACGTGAATGTACCAGCCATCATTCCCCTCTGATGTTACTGACGTGACTGTACCAGCCATCATTCCCCTCTGATGTTACTGACGTGACTGTACCAGCCATCATTCCCCTCTGATGTTACTGACGTGACTGTACCAGCCATCATTCCCCTCTGATGTTACTGACGTGAATGTACCAGCCATCATTCCCCTCTGATGTTACTGACGTGAATGTACCAGCCATCATTCCCCTCTGATGTTACTGAAGTGACTGTACCAGCCATCATTCCCCTCTGATGTTACTGACGTGAAATGTACCAGCCATCATTCCCCTCTGATGTTACTGACGTGAATGTACCAGCCATCATTCCCCTCTGATGTTACTGACGTGACTGTACCAGCCATCATTCCCCTCTGATGTTACTGAAGTGACTGTACCAGCCATCATTCCCCTCTGATGTTACTGACGTGACTGTACCAGCCATCATTCCCCTCTGATGTTACTGACGTGAATGTACCAGCCATCATTCCCCTCTGATGTTACTGACGTGAATGTACCAGCCATCATTCCCCTCTGATGTTACTGACGTGAATGTACCAGCCATCATTCCCCTCTGATGTTACTGACGTGAATGTACCAGCCATCATTCCCCTCTGATGTTACTGACGTGAAATGTACCAGCCATCATTCCCCTGCAAGTAGAATCCCTCCAGCAGACTAAGGGATCAACGCAGAGTGGAACACGATCCTCTAGTAAACACACTTTCAAAACTTGTGGCAAACAGGTAACATGAGGTCAGAAAGTACTGTTATATAGCACTGGACGTGTGTACAGTACTTACTTTCGTCTTGTCAATATTCCCTCACAGTGACTCGCACTTTTATGGTGTGTTTATAGAGCGAATAACCTTGATAACAATTATAATAATTATTAAATAAATTACATAAAGCTTGGCTCTGAGGTGGCCCAGGAGAGAGAGAGAGAGAGAGAGAGAGAGAGAGAGAGAGAGGAGAGAGAGAGAGAGAGAGAGAGAGAGAGAATTTTATGAAGGAAAGGAATGATAAAAGAGAAAGTATAAAGGAGTGGTAGTAAGAGGAAGAAGGAAAGAAGTAAGGAAGATTAAGTAATACGAAGAAAAGCAGTAATGAGAGCAAGAATCATCTTGGTGATGCTGGCCACGTCAGGGAGGGAGATGAGCAGGTGTGCTGGAGCACCTTCCTCCATCAATTCCCCCCCTGAGGTGCTTCTCCACCAGAGTGATGGAAGGAAGGAGGAAGAGGAGTGGAGGTGGACTTACCCCACAATTCGACATTTTACCCACATGTACCTCACGCAAACCAACATTCAACAGAAGATCCACACTGACTGCGACTCTTAGGTACGTGTATATATTAAGAGTCACCCAAGTCTTCTAATACCATATTCATTTTTCCACTATAATCTACCTTATCCATAATTACCATCACATTTACTTTGTTTGTTTCGTAAGGTGAAGTCCAGGATCTTTCCTTAATTCATGGTATAACTCAACAAATCTGTGATGATAACTGTTGTAGAGGTCTGAACACACCCTCTTAAATGTACTCGTGCCAGCCTTGAATCTGTGTATCCTAGCGTCTGCCTGTCATACAAAGATGACGTGTGAGAACACCTCATGTCAGTATTGAAGACACCACACTACATGTCAGTCTTAAAGAACAGAGGGAGGCGCAATAAACCGCTCCACACGTTAAAACCTGCTAAACCAGACGTGAAACTACTCCAAAGATGTGACTCACGGAGTCAGTTGTCCGGGGGAAGGGGAAGGGAGGGGGTGAGGGGGAAGGAGGGTGTTACCTGCTCATCTAATAGTAAGTAGGTACCCAGATGTTAGCAGACTGTTGTTGATGGCATCCTGGGGGAAAGGGGGGTGGGGGCGACGGTAGACAGACAGAGCAGCAAGCAGTAGCAGCAAGAAGCAGCGGAAAGTAGGAGCAGGAGCAGGAGCAAGCAGGGAGGCGTAGGTAACAATGAAGTTTATTGCAGTGTCAGAGGAGAGCATTCTGAGAGTCGCCTTCTTCAAAAGCACTTCTCGCCTTTTCTCAAGTTGTAAGAAAAAGTCACGAGCGGTGTGATGTGCCCAGGTGTTACCTCCCTGGAGGCCACACCCACCTCCCTGGAGGCCACACCCACCTCCCTGGAGGCCACACCCACCTCCCTGGAGGCCACACCCACCTCCCTGGAGGCCACACCCACCTCCCTGGAGGCCATACCCACCTCCATCACACCTCTACCTCAATTAGTACAAGTTCAACATAACATGACAATGTGTATCACCTGCATTAGCTGCGACAGGTGTACTGACCGCGTCACTGTGCAGGTATCTTCGTAGCAGTGATCACTGTTACACTCAAACTACAATAGGCGTATGGAATTGTATACGTCTGCAGCCTATGCTACCTAGTGCAGCCTACACACTACCTACTGCAGCCTACACACTACCTGCTGCAGCCTACACACTACCTGCTGCAGCCTACACACTACCTGCTGCAGCCTACACACTACCTGCTGCAGCCTACACACTACCTGCTGCAGCCTACACACTACCTGCTGCAGCCTACACACTACCTGCTGCAGCCTACACACTACCTACTGCAGCCTACACACTACCTGCTGCAGCCTACACACTACCTGCTGCAGCCTACACACTACCTACTGCAGCCTACACACTACCTGCTGCAGCCTACACACTACCTGCTGCAGCCTACACACTACCTGCTGCAGCCTACACACTACCTGCTGCAGCCTACACACTACCTGCTGCAGCCTACACACTACCTGCTGCAGCCTACACACTACCTGCTGCAGCCTACACACTACCTGCTGCAGCCTACACACTACCTGCTGCAGCCTACACACTACCTGCTGCAGCCTACACACTACCTGCTGCAGCCTACACACTACCTGCTGCAGCCTACACACTACCTGCTGCAGCCTACACACTACCTGCTGCAGCCTACACACTACCTGCTGCAGCCTACACACTACCTGCTGCAGCCTACACACTACCTGCTGCAGCCTACACACTACCTGCTGCAGCCTACACACTACCTGCTGCAGCCTACACACTACCTGCTGCAGCCTACACACTACCTGCTGCAGCCTACACACTACCTGCTGCAGCCTACACACTACCTGCTGCAGCCTACACACTACCTGCTGCAGCCTACACACTACCTGCTGCAGCCTACACACTACCTGCTGCAGCCTAACACACTACCTGCTGCAGCCTACACACTACCTGCTGCAGCCTACACACTACCTGCTGCAGCCTACACACTACCTGCTGCAGCCTACACACTACCTGCTGCAGCCTACACACTACCTGCTGCAGCCTACACACTACCTGCTGCAGCCTACACACTACCTGCTGCAGCCTACACACTACCTACTGCAGCCTACACACTACCTGCTGCAGCCTACACACTACCTGCTGCAGCCTACACACTACCTACTGCAGCCTACACACTACCTGCTGCAGCCTACACACTACCTACAATAAGTTCATCTGACTCTCAGAGCACAGTAACCTTTGCCTTATATAACCTCTGATCTATGTTTTCACTTGCCTTTACATACTACGTCAGCACCAGCACACTAACAGTCATTCTCTCCATCCCTACCTTCCTCCCTCCCTCCCTGGTGTGTCTGGGACAGGTCATTCTACGAGGTGGCATCTCCTCTGACACAGGAACTCCAACAAACGCTGGAAGGTATCGTAGTTAAGGTATATACATAGTGGAAAGTTTGACCATATCCTCTACCTTCCTGCCGAAGTCTGCCGAGTTGCAGCTGCGATAGTGAATGTTAGAAGATACTAGATAGGTAAGTAGGTACTCTGCTACGGTATTTCCTGCAAGTTATCATGGCTACTGAGCCCACTGCAGAATGATTTACGATATCCTCACCGCCCTATCATCCTGTGTGATCCAGGATGACACACAACCATCCCTAGCTCTCCTTCCCACAGTAGAGTACACCAGAGTACACCATGTGTACCGCTTGTTGTACTCTAATAACTATGTACTAAAGTTACCTTATAAAACTACCTCCCCCATAACAACAGTGTATTAAGAGTCAATTACCCTCCCCCCTAGGATGATCAACCCCCTCCCCTCTCCCTCATCCTGCCGGATACACTATCCTGATTCCCCTCTTCCTATCTCTTCCCTCTGACCTTATATTTTATGAAGAATTTAAAGGTCACTCAGCCAGTAGTGACAAGTACTGTCAGCACTGGTGCCACTCCTCGACAAGTACTGTCAGCACTGGTGCCACTCCTCGACAAGTACTGTCAGCACTGGTGCCACTCCTCGACAAGTACTGTCAGCACTGGTGCCACTCCTCGACAAGTACTGTCAGCACTGGTGCCACTCCTCGACAAGTACTGTCAGCACTGGTGCCAACTCCTCGACAAGTACTGTCAGCACTGGTGCCACTCCTCGACAAGTACTGTCAGCACTGGTGCCACTCCTCGACAAGTACTGTCATCACTGGTGCCACTCCTCGACAAGTACTGTCAGCACTGGTGCCACTCCTCGATAAGTACTGTCAGCACTGGTGCCACTCCTCGACAAGTACTGTCAGCACTGGTGCCACTCCTCGACAAGTACTGTCAGCACTGGTGCCACTCCTCGACAAGTACTGTCAGCACTGGCGCCACTCCTCGACAAGTACTGTCAGCACTGGCGCCACTCCTCGACAAGTACTGTCAGCATTGGTGCCACTCCTCGACAAGTACTGTCAGCACTAGCGCCACTCATCGACAAGTACTGTCAGCACTGGTGCCACTCCTCGACAAGTACTGTCAGCACTGGTGCCACTCTTCGACAAGTACTGTCAGCACTGGTGCCACTCCTCGACAAGTACTGTCAGCACTGGTGCCACTCCTCGACAAGTACTGTCAGCACGGTGCCACTCCTCGACAAGTACTGTCAGCACTGGTGCCACTCCTCGACAAGTACTGTCAGCACTGGTGCCACTCCTCGACAAGTACTGTCAGTGCATGCACACACACACACACACACACACACACACCACACACACACACACACACACAATACTGAAAGCAAACCGGTTACTAGAAAGACCTGACAAACTTGTGAAGGCAGGTGTGTAAAAGCAAGGTTGGCAGAGCTTATGTACACACACAGAGACCTAAGTGCACCGGTATAAACCATCACTGGTCACACTGGTATAAACCATCACTGGTCACACTGGTATAAACCATCACTGGTCACACTGGTATAAACCATCACTGGTCACACTGGTATAAACCATCACTGGTCACACTGGTATAAACCATCACTGGTCACACTGGTATAAACCATCACAGGTCACACTGGTATAAACCATCACAGGTCACACTGGTATAAACCATCACTGGTCACACTGGTATAAACCATCACTGGTCACACTGGTATAAAACCATCACAGGTCACACTGGTATAAACCATCACAGGTCACACTGGTATAAACCATCACTGGTCACACTGGTATAAACCATCACAGGTCACACTGGTATAAACCATCACAGGTCACACTGCTATAAACCATCACTGGTCACACTGGTATAAACCATCACTGGTCACACTGGTATAAACCATCACAGGTCACACTGGTATAAACCATCACTGGTCACACTGGTATAAACCATCACAGGTCACACTGGTATAAACCATCACAGGTCACACTGGTATAAACCATCACAGGTCACACTGGTATAAACCATCACAGGTCACACTGGTATCAACCATCACAGGTCACACTGGTATAAACCATCACTGGTCACACTGGTATAAACCATCACAGGTCACACTGGTATAAACCATCACAGGTCACACTGGTATAAAGCATCACTGGTCACACTGGTATAAACCATCACTGGTCACACTGGTATAAACCATCACAGGTCACACTGGTATAAACCATCACTGGTCACACTGGTATAAACCATCACAGGTCACACTGGTATAAACCATCACTGGTCACATTGGTATAAACCATCACAGGTCACACTGGTATAAACCATCACTGGTCACACTGGTATAAACCATCACAGGTCACACTGGTATAAACCATCACTGGTCACACTGGTATAAACCATCACAGGTCACACTGGTATAAACCATCAACTGGTCACACTGGTATAAACCATCACAGGTCACACTGGTATAAACCATCACTGGTCACACTGGTATAAACCATCACAGGTCACACTGGTATAAACCATCACTGGTCACATTGGTATAAACCATCACAGGTCACACTGGTTATAAACCATCACTGGTCACACTGGTATAAACCATCACAGGTCACACTGGTATAAACCATCACTGGTCACACTGGTATCAACCATCACTGGTCACATTGGTATAAACCATCACAGGTCACACTGGTATCAACCATCACTGGTCACACTGGTATCAACCATCACTGGTCACATTGGTATAAACCATCACAGGTCACACTGGTATCAACCATCACTGGTCACACTGGTATAAACCATCACTGGTCACACTGGTATAAACCATCACTGGTCACACTGGTATAAACCATCACTGGTCACACTGGTATAAACCATCACTGGTCACACTGGTATAAACCATCACTGGTCACACTGCCACAACACATTTACTTTCTCAATACACAAGTGTTGCAGCGGTTCTGTTTCAACACAGAATTTCGCCACTAGCGTACCAACACGTTTTTCAACAGTGTCAACACTGCCAGTGGCAGCATACACTGCGCCAGTGTTGTGGTGTCTCCAGTATAGCTGCAGTGGGTTAGGTGGGAACAACTATGTTCCTTTGCTAGTGGTAAACGAAGGAAATCCTCTTTGTATGAGGTGGGTTTTATAAGCAACCCACCCACAAGCACACTAACCCACCCACAAGCACACTAACCCACCCACAAGCGCACTAACCCACCCACAAGCACACTAACCCACTGAACACTAGCCACCGTCCCGCCGACCACTAGCCAGCAAGGGGCCACAACCTAGCCACTAGCGGCCCTGTGTGTGTGTGTGTGTGTGTCTGTCTGTCTGTATCAGGAGTGTGTGTGTGTGTGTGTGTATGTACGTGGGTGCACCACTTATCCCACACAATTGCGTCCACTCCCACATTCGTTCGTCACAATGAATGCAAAGTTCTCTCTCTCTCCCCTGACTCCCATTTTCTACGTTGATTTACCTTTATTCTCCCCTGACTGTCTTAATCTCCCTCCAGACAAGATACCTTAAGTTTGGTAGTTTTTTTCAGGTACAGGTATACACTAATACATATACACAAATTACTATACACACACATAACAGTAACGTTTGTGTGTGTATGTGTGTATGTGTGTGTGTGTGTGTGTGTAAACAAGTGACTGACTTTCTTGTGTTATCCTACGTAATGTACACACATGTTACTATGTATGACAATTTAAGTAACTGTATTTGTGTACATGAATAAACTTACTAAATTACCCACCAGGATAACCCCCCAAAAAAGGGACAGAGGCATTTCCAATGAGGATCTTGTACAATACACGAGTCAGACCAGTCACATGGGTCTTCCCATGGTGGGAACACCTCAAGCTCAATCTCCACTAAAAAGGCCTATCTAAAAAGGCCTATCTTAAAAAGATATAAATAAAAAACCTATCTTAAAGGCATATCTAAAAAAGGCGTATTTTAAAGGCATATCTAAAAAAGGCCTACCTTAAAAAGGCATCTCTAAAAATGGCCTATCTACCAAAAAAGCCTATTAAAACCTACCAAAAAAAGCTTATAACAGAATATAGAGGATGATTTCACTCAACGGAATTAATATTCGCCTATGTTAAACGCCTTAAATTATTCACAAAACCAAATAAAAAAATAATAATATACATCAAATGAAAACTAAATTTACACAGGTGAGGAAAACCGAAGATCAAAATAGCGAAAGAATATAGAAAGGGAGGCATTCACGAACTTAAGTTCCAGTCAAGATTGTGGAGAGAGCTACCCCGGGGTTGAGTTGCCAGACACCTCAGTGTATGTATACACTGAGCTGTATATCTCTCAGTGTATGTATATTGAGGGTTTAATACCTGTTTTAGGGATTAAAGTATTCTTGTCTGACGCAGCCTTGATGATAACAGTATGGTAGATAGGCTTTAAACCTCCCACTAAGTAAGTTTACAGGTGGTTGGTAACTTTACGAGAGTACCATTAAGGGTGGTCGTTATAAGGAGTACAGTGTTGTAACAGGTGGTCGTCAGTGGCGGAGTTCACCACCTAGCAGTGTCCTGACCTCACAAGTTATTTTCTTTAACATCAATGTAGAAACAGGCGGGTATACACAGAAACATCAGCATCTGTGGCAGAGTGGTCCCTAGTCTCACGTTGGGGGGACCTTGCCAGCCTCCCTAACGTGGCTGCGAATCCTCCTGTACACACACACACACACACACACACACACACGTGTACGTATTTACACTACTTATTCCACTCTCATTTACCAAGTTAGCAGTTTCTCCTCACCATCCTCCATCTCTCTTCAACCCTGCACACTTCCTCATTATTCCTCCCCCCTCCCATCCCCTCCCCCACAGTTGCAGTGCACCCCATCAAGTTCAGTGTTTCTAATTAACGACAGTGCTCGAGTGCAACTGTGGAATGCAACACAACAGCACTGGCGTGCAACACAGGACACAACAGTGTTACAATATACAACACAGGAGGGGAGACAGGCTCCAGGTTAAGGGACTGATCATCTCCTTCCGCTGTTTTCTGTATTGGACTGAAGAAACCATTGGCTGGTGAAACGTTTCCTCAATAAAAATTCCCAAATGTCCCAAATATTTTATTCAACAACCATCACTCACTAAGCTGGTGTCAGCACACTACCATCCACACCTCCAGTGATTAACAACCATCACTCACTAAGCTGGTGTCAGCACACTACCATCCACACCTCCAGTAATCAACAACCATCACTCGCTAAGCTGGTGTCAGCACACTACCATCCACACCTCCAGTGATCAACAACCATCACTCGCTAAGCTGGTGTCAGCACACTACCATCCACACCTCCAGTAATCAACAACCATCACTCGCTAAGCTGGTGTCAGCACACTACCATCCACACCTCCAGTGATCAACAACCATCACTCGCTAAGCTGGTGTCAGCACACTACCATCCACACCTCCAGTGATCAACAACCATCACTCACTAAGCTGGTGTCAGCACACTACCATCCACATCTCCAGTAATCAACAACCATCACTCACTAAGCTGGTGTCAGCACACTACCATCCACATCTCCAGTAATCAACAACCATCACTCACTAAGCTGGTGTCAGCACACTGCCATCCACACCTCCAGTAATCAAGAATAATCCACCATCACAGCGAGATAACCAACATCCCCATCTCTGAAAATAACCCAAACTGCTATCACAAGTTGGGTCATTACGGCTGAACACCCCGCACGGTATGGCTTAATTACCCCAATTAGTAAATTGCGGGCCATTACCACCTGAACTGTAATTTTCAGTCATCAGTTCGTATTGACTGAACCGTTAGTGACAGGCGTATTCAACTGCAATATTAGTGTTAATGTGATGGACTGGACACACGGGGTTCTCTGTCTACAGTGTTCTTCCCTACGATGGTGTTCTTGGTTAGAGTTCAGGTCTGTAAAACCTGAGAGTTCGTTATACTGCCTGACTATGCTGTCACCAAATCCAAATACGTCAAACAGTAACTACTCACCACCACAAAGGTCAAACAGTAACTACTCTCCACCACAAAGGTCAAACAGTAACTACTCACCACCACAAAGGTCAAACAGTAACTACTCACCACCACAAACACTCTGTGTAGCAGCGCCTTTACTCACCTGAAACACAGAAAAGAACAAGAATTAGCAATATAAAAGCGAGTGTATAAACACATACATGAAATGAACGAACAATGGGAGGAGACAGAAGAGACATAACAGACATTATATTTAATCTCGAGGCCTGGGAAACGTATATTATAAACAAAAGGAAGCGCTAAACCTACCAGGGTCACGAGGCACGTACAAATATATTGTATCACAGTCACTTAGTTCATGGGGAGGTGTAGGCTCGATCCTCCGTGTGATAATCGCAAGACAAGCTACGTAATGCATCACTGGAGGACTGCCACTCGGCTGCACTGGAAGCAGGTACGAAGCCTCAGTAAAGACGTGTAACACAGTAGTAGTAATAACAAGACTTATCAAATATATTATCAGATGTGACAACTGGAACGTGTGTAAAGGCAGGCATGTCAGGTGTGAGGGCGGCCACACAGGGTGTGAGAGTGGCCACACACACGGAGTCAGGGTGGCCACACAGGGTGAGAGGAGAGATGGTTGACACGCAGGTACTGGACAACTGTCTTCCAGGTCCCTGGTGCTTCACCTCTAACCTGTCCACTATACCTTGCTCTCCTCTCTTCTCCTCCCCTCCCTTTCCTGCTCTGCCCTCCTCCACCCACTTCTTTCTTCCTCATTCCTCACTCCCCCAGTCTCCCACCTCACCCCTCCACCAAACCGGTTCCTAACAGCCCACGCTAAACTGGTATTCACAGCCATTTCCTGACTTAATAAACTGTTAGTGACAACTACTAGTGTGGGGGAGATTGTCACTGCAGCGACTACCACCACCGTTTGTGTGAGGTTGCCACTGCAGTGACTACCACCTCCGTTTGTGTGAGGTTGCCACTGCAGTGACTACCACCTCCGTTTGTGTGAGGCTGCCACTGCAGTGACTACCACCTCCGTTTGTGTGAGGCTGCCACTGCAGTGACTACCACCTCCGTTTGTGTGAGGTTGCCACTGCAGTGACTACCACCTCCGTTTGTGTGAGGTTGCCACTGCAGTGACTACCACCTCCGTTTGTGTGAGGTTGCCACTGCAGTGACTACCACCTCCGTTTGTGTGAGGTTGCCCACTGCAGTGACTACCACCTCCGTTTGTGTGAGGTTGCCACTGCAGTGACTACCACCTCCGTTTGTGTGAGGTTCCCAAACTGCAGTGACTACCACCTCCGTTTGTGTGAGGTTGCCACTGCAGTGACTACCACCTCCGTTTGTGAGAGGTTCCCAAACTGCAGTGACTACCACCTCCGTTTGTGTGAGGTTGTCACTGCAGTGACTACCACCTCCGTTTGTGTGAGGTTGCCACTGCAGTGACTACCACTCCGTTTGTGTGAGGTTGTCACTGCAGTGACTACCACCTCCGTTTGTGTGAGGTTGTCACTGCAGTGACTACCACCTCCGTTTGTGTGAGGTTGTCACTGCAGTGACTACCACCTCCGTTTGTGTGAGGTTGTCACTGCAGTGACTACCACCTCCGTTTGTGTGAGGTTGTCACTGCAGTGACTACCACCTCCGTTTGTGTGAGGTTGCCACTGCAGTGACTACCACCTCCGTTTGTGTGAGGTTGTCACTGCAGTGACTACCACCTCCGTTTGTGTGAGGCTGCCACTGCAGTGACTACCACCTCCGTTTGTGTGAGGTTGTCACTGCAGTGACTACCACCACTGTGTGAGGTTGTCACTGCAGTGACCAGCGCTGTCCTGCCTCACATCTCACTGTGAGGGTAATTATAACAAGGTATTTCTCTCAAGAATAAAGGAGCTGAACTTGCAGCTTCCTGTACTACAGATATCTTAACTGGTACAACGTAAGAACAGCCGAGAAGCTAGCTAGGAAAAGGAAAGAGGACTAGAAGGAACGAGAACATCAAGAACGAGAACTAGCAGAAAGAAGATTAACAGACCATGAACTCTTCCATAGTCTCTTGGATTCAAATTTAATGAATTATACAAGGTAAACAAAGGCTATGAAGGTTGTGTTAGTGGTGAAGTCAGGCCGCTCAAACCTCGCCACTACTAAGACGACCCAACGTCAGGAGGGGGAAGGTGTCATTGTTGGGGTGGCAGGAAGGAGCAGAGGGTGGCAGGTAGGAGCAGCAGAGGGTGGCAGGCAGCAGCAGAGGGACTTAAGATGCAGGCAGCAGCAGCAGAGGGTGGCAGGCAGCAGCAGCAGAGGGTGGCAGGCAGCAGCAGCAGAGGGTGGCAGGCAGGAGCAGCAGAGGGACTTAAGATGCAGGCAGCAGCAGCAGTGGGCTCATTCATGAATAAAATATATGTACTGAGCACTCTGTACCTCCTTCCTCACACCTGCTGCTCCTTAGAGCCAGTGCCAGTCCCCAGTGCCAGTGCCACTCCTACTGCTCCTCAGTGCCAACAAAGGGCCAGGGAGGGCATCAAGACTGGTGACCGGGCTGAGGACAGTAACGTACTAAGAAGACATTTAAAAATAAATGGATCATGACACTGAAGAACAGGAACAAAAGGGAGATATCATTACGACGTAGAAAATACTGGGAAGCATACAAAATGGAAGAATGTAGCAAATAATGTTATAGCTGAAACAATCCCCGGAGGTAGCGCAGATGAAAGGTCACACACACATGAGCTACTAAGTCTCTGCGAAAAACACACCTTAAGCCAGCAGATAGTGGAGCCAACAAGACTAGAAAACACACTTGACCTTATCTTCACAAATAATGAGGACCTGATAAGAGACATAAGAATATCAAAAACAACTAATTCCGATCACAATCTAATCGAAGTCCAGATGTACATGCATAGGGGTCCTGAACAGCAGAATGCATGTACCTGTGAAGGTGTCTTCACAAAATACAACTTCAACAACAAGAACATCAACTGGGACCAGGTAAACCATGTCCTAAACGAAACATGTTGGGAAGATGTCTTAAATGACATGGATCCAAACCAGTGCCTTGAAAGGATCAACTTCCTGGTAGCCGAAGCATGTTCTAGGCATATTCCCCTAAGAAAGAAGAAGAGCAGGAGTAAACTGGAGAGAAAAAGACGCTCCCTCTACAGAAGACGACGAAGAGTCACTGAGCTCCTCAGGAGTGCTAGAATATCTGATACACGAAAGGAGGCGCTGACCAGGGAAGTGGAAACTATCGAACTTAAGCTAAATGACTCTTACAGGAACCAGGAGAGACAGGAGCTTAAAGCTATTAGTGAAATTGAGAGAAATTCAAAATATTTCTTTTCATATGCCAAAAACAAGGCAAATACCACATCTAGTATCGGGCCCTTACTCAGACAGGATGGGACTTACACAGATGACAACAAGGAAATGAGTGAAATATTGAAATCCCAGTACGACTCTGTGTTTAGTGAACCACTAATCGGTCTGAGGATCGACGACCCAAATGATTTCTTCATGAATGAGCCTCAAAACTCCATAAATGTATGCCAGATTTCCGACATTACCCTAACTCCGATAGATTTCGAAAAAGCCATTGACAACATGCCTATGCACTCAGCCCCGGGCCCAGACTCGTGGAACTCTGTTTTCATTAAGAACTGCAAGAAACCCCTCTCGCGTGCCCTAAGTACACTATGGAGGAGGAGCTTGGACATGGGTGAAATTCCAGTCACTTAAAACAACGGATATAGCCCCACTCCATAAAGGTGGCAGCAAAGCATTAGCTAAGAACTATAGACCAATAGCTCTGACGTCCCACATCATAAAAATCTTTGAAAGAGTGCTAAGAAGCAGGATTGCAAATCACCTGGATTCCCAAAATCTGCACAATCCAGGGCAACATGGGTTCAGGGCAGGTCGCTCCTGCCTCTCACAACTACTGGATCACTATGACATGGCCTTGGATGCACTGCAAGAAAATCAGAATGCAGATGTAATATACACAGACTTTGCAAAAGCATTTGACAAATGCGATCATGGCGTAATAGCCCATAAAATACATGCTAAAGGAATAACTGGGAAAGTGGGGAGATGGATCTTCAACTTCCTAACAAATCGAACACAAAGAGTAGTGGTCAACAGAGTTAAATCGGAGGCTGCCATAGTGAAGAGCTCTGTTCCACAAGGCACAGTACTCGCCCCCATCTTATTCCTCATCCTCATATCAGACAGACAGAGATATACACCACAGCACCGTATCATCCTTTGCGGATGATACTAGGATCTGCATGACGCTGTCATCTGCTGAGGACGCGGTTAACCTCCAAGAAGATATAAACAAAGTTTTCCAGTGGGCAACGGTAAACAATATGATGTTCAATGAGGACAAATTCCAACTATTCCGTTATGGAAAACTGGAGGAGATAATAAATAGAACAGAGTATACTACTGACTCCGGCCATACAATAGAGCGGAAAAATAATGTAAGGGACCTGGGAGTAGTAATGTCTGAGGATCTCACTTTCAAGGATCACAACAGTGCCACGATCGCACGTGCAAAGAAAATGATAGGATGGATAATGAGAACTTTCAAAACGAGAGATGCCAAGTCCATGATGATCCTTTTCAAATCACTTGTTCTCTCTAGGCTGGAATACTGCTGTACATTAACATCTCCATTCAAATCAGGTGAAATCGCAGATCTAGAGAGTGTACAGAGATCCTTTACTGCACGTATAAGTTCTGTCAAGCACCTTAACTACTGGGAACGCTTGGAAGCACTTGACTTGTACTCGTTGGAACGCAGGAGGGAGAGATATATCATAATCTACACTTGGAAAATCTTGGAAGGAATGGTCCCAAATCTGCACACAGAAATCACTCCCTACGAAAGTAAAAGACTGGGCAGGCGATGCAAAAATGCCCCCAATAAAAAGTAGGGGCGCCATTGGTACACTAAGGGAAAACACCATAAGTGTCCGGGGCCCAAAACTGTTCAACAGCCTCCCATCAAGCATTAGGGGAATTGCCAATAAACCCCTGGCTGCTTTCAAGAGTGAGCTGGACAGATACCTAAAGTCAGTGCCGGATCAGCCGGGCTGTGGCTCGTACGTTGGACTGCGTGCGGCCAGCAGTAACAGCCTAGTTGATCAGGCCCTGATCCATCGGGAGGCCTGGTCGTGGACCGGGCCGCGGGGGCGTTGATCCCCGGAATAACCTCCAGGTAACCTCCAGGTAAGCAGCCAGCGGGGAAGACGAGAATAAGTTCTCTTGATCAGAGGAAGAAGAACACAGACCGGAGTCACTGGGACCAAGAACCGCAGCTTAACATCCCCTTCAACTCAACAGTTTACATAACACACAAAAATACACACAATAACACACACACACACACACACGGGGCCAGGAGCTGAGTATCGACCCCTGCAACCACAATTGAGTACACACACACACACAACTATCCAGGGGTTGAAAAAAATTAATTTCCTTTCGAAACTCCGGAGTGCTGAAGACTCCACACACATTACTCCACACAACAGGAGGGGCAAGACGTGCCCACAGGAGTGGGCAAGACTTGCCCACAGGAGGGGGCAAGGCGTGCCCACAGGAAGGGAGGAAAGACGTACCCACAGGAAGGGGGAAAGACGCACCCACAGGAAGGGGGGAAGACGTACCCACAGGAAGGGGGAAAGACGCACCCACAGGAAGGGGGAAAGACGCACCCACAGGAAGGGGGAAAGACGCACCCACAGGAAGGGGGAAAGACGCACCCACAGGAAGGGGGAAAGACGCACCCACAGGAAGGGGGAAAGACGTACCCATAGGAAGGGGGAAAGACGTACCCATAGGAAGGGGGAAAGACGTACCCATAGGAAGGGGAAGAGACCCATTTCACCACCAGACTTGTACACTTTAGCCGCTATGATAGGGATTACAGTCAACTATATACAGTAAATAATGTAACTTCTCTCAGTGTATATACACAGACATACACCTCTCAGTGTATATACACATACACCTCTCAGTGTATATACACAGACATACACCTCTTAGTGTATATACACATACACCTCTCAGCGTATATACACAGACATACACCTCGGTGTATATACACATACACCTCTCAGCGTATATACACAGACATACACCTCTCAGTGTATATACACATACACCTCTCAGCGTATATACACAGACATACACCTCTCAGCGTATATACACAGACATACACCTCTCAGCGTATATACACAGACATACACCTCTCAGCGTATATACATAGACATACACCTCTCAGCGTATATACATAGACATACACCTCTCAGCGTATATACACA
Source organism: Cherax quadricarinatus (assembly GCF_026875155.1). Classification (NCBI taxonomy): domain Eukaryota; kingdom Metazoa; phylum Arthropoda; class Malacostraca; order Decapoda; family Parastacidae; genus Cherax; species Cherax quadricarinatus. The sequence continues at coordinate 18,725,763 of NC_069433.1, forward strand.
GACATACACCTCTCAGCGTATATACACAGACATACACCTCTCAGCGTATATACACAGACATACACCTCTCAGCGTATATACATAGACATACACCTCTCAGCGTATATACACAGACATACACCTCTCAGCGTATATACACAGACATACACCTCAGTGTATATACACAGACATACACCTCAGTGTATATACACAGACATACACCTCTCAGTGTATATACACAGACATACACCTCTCAGTGTATATACACAGACATACACCTCTCAGTGTATATACACAGACATACACCTCTCAGTGTATATACACAGACATACACCCTCCAGTGTATATACACAGACATACACCTCTCAGTGTATATACACAGACATACACCTCTTAGTGTATATACACAGACATACACCTCTCAGTGTATATACACAGACATACACCTCTCAGTGTATATACACAGACATACACCTCTCAGTGTATATACACAGACATACACCTCTCAGTGTATATACACAGACATACACCTCTCAGTGTATATACACAGACATACACCTCTCAGTGTATATACACAGACATACACCTCTCAGTGTATATACACAGACAAGCCTCTCAGTGTACATCTCAGTGTATATACACTTGAATTAAGAAGTATCTCTGAGACACTTGTCAATTTCAGTGTCTGGCTTCTCACTTTTATTATTATAATAATAATTAATAACCAACTATAAACCCATCAATGCTTCCCAGCTAAAAAAAAAATAATGAATATTTCCAAATGAAAAAATCTGCATCACTTAGTCATTAAAAAAAATTAAATCCCAGATATTTAGATTTTTGGAAGACCGACTGACTTTAAGTATTGTGTGTGTGAAGGGGTCAGTCACAGCTCCTTTACCGAGAAGGTTTATGTGACTAGCATTACAGGTAGAATTCTTGCGTCTTTTGACTTACCGTATCTAGTTTTGAAACTGTGTGTTGCATTCGTGCCCCCCCCACCACTGCCTCTTCTAGCAGCCTGTGACTGGGCAAACACTTCCTGGCATCCTTGTGTTGCTCCCAACCCGCGTTCCCTCAGTAGTACTGCTCTTAAGAACATTAAGGGAGATCTCTAGTCCATTGTTGGTCTGTCTGTCTCTGTCTTCTTGTAAATTGGCACAACATTTCCTGTCTTCCACACGTCTGGTAGTTGCTTTGTTTCGACAGAATTGAAGATTTTTGTTAGTGGTGCACACAGTGCCTCTGCTCCCTTGCTGTAGCAGGCCTACTAGGCCATGGTAGGCAGCTCTCTCTCACACTCGCGTACTTTTCCAACCAATTTTAAAAGCTGCACAAAGTTCTCGTTTCAATCCATGTTTCTAGCCTGCCAGGTCCTCATAAAATCAGGTACGTTGTAATTATGTCTCACCTTCTGAGTTGCCACTTTCACTTCATTTTAATCATCAGATGGGGCTTCACACTGTGGTTGAACTGCAGCTCTTGGGTCCACAATACCTCCCCTTACATCCTGAACCCACATCTTCCTCCTCCTTCCCCCCCTGCCAAACATCCCCTCTCCCCGACCCCCCTCTCTCCCGCCTTAACCCATATCTCCCTGACATCCCCCCAGCCTCCCCAGAGCCGCACTCCCTCACCACTGTCTCCCAGCGCACACACTCCCTCACCACTATCTCCACAGCACACACACTCCCTCACCACTATCTCCCAGCACAAACACTCCCTCACCACTATCTCCCAGCACACACACTCCTTCACCACTATCTCCCAGCACACACACTCCCTCACCACTATCTCCCAGCACACACACTCCTTCACCACTATCTCCCAGCACACACACTCCCTCACCACTATCTCCCAGCACACACACTCCCTCACCACTATCTCCCAGCACAAACACTCCTCACCACTATCTCCCAGCACACACACTCCCTCACCACTATCTCCCAGCACAAACACTCCCTCACCACTATCTCCCAGCACACACACTCCCTCACCACTATCTCCCAGCACACACACTCCCTCACCACTATATCTCCCAGCACACACACTCCCTCACCATTATCTCCCAGCACACACACTCCCTCACCATTATCTCCAGCACACACACTCCCTCACCACTATCTCCCAGCACACACACTCCCTCACCACTATCTCCCAGCACACACACTCCCTCACCACTATCTCCCAGCACACACACTCCCTCACCACTATCTCCCAGCACACACACTCCCTCACCACTATCTCCCAGCACACACACTCCCTCACCACTATCTCCCAGCACACACACTCCCTCACCACTATCTCCCAGCACAAACACTCCCTCACCACTATCTCCCAGCACAAACACTCCCTCACCAACTATCTCCCAGCACACACACTCCCTCACCACTATCTCCCAGCACACACACTCTCCTCACCACTATCTCCCAGCACAAACACTCCCTCACCACTATCTCCCAGCACAAACACTCCCTCACCACTACTCTCCCAGCACACACACTCCCTCACCACTATCTCCCAGCACAAACACTCCCTCACCACTATCTCCCAGCACAAACACTCCCTCACCACTATCTCCCAGCACACACACTCCCTCAAAACTATCTCCCAGCACACACACTCCCTCACCATTATCTCCCAGCACACACACTCCCTCACCATTATCTCCCAGCACACACACTCCCTCACCACTATCTCCCAGCACACACACTCCCTCACCACTATCTCCCAACACACACACTCCCTCACCACTATCTCCCAGCACACACACTCCCTCACCACTATCTCCCAGCACACACACTCCCCTCACCACTATCTCCCAGCACACACACTCCCTCACCACTATCTCCCAGCACACACACTCCCTCACCACTATCTCCAGCACAAACACTCCCTCACCACTATCTCCCAGCACAAACACTCCTCACCACTATCTCCCAGCACACACACTCCCTCACCACTATCTCCCAGCACACACATCCCTCACCACTATCTCCCAGCACACACACTCCCTCACCACTATCTCCCAGCACAACACACTCCCTCACCACTATCTCCCAGCACACACACTCCCTCACCACTATCTCCCAGCACACACACTCCCTCACCACTATCTCCCAGCACACACACTCCCTCACCACTATCTCCCAGCACACACAACTGCTACAACAAGCGCTCCACAAATCTTACACAGTGTGTGCACTAGTCTTCACTCCCTCCTTCATAACACCTTCCTTCCCACCTTTAATGACTTCTGCCTCCTTAACCTCTCTGCTCTTCCCTGTCTCACTCCTCTCCTCTTCCTATCTGCTTCACTTCCTCTCCTCTCCCATTCCGTCATCGTGTCTTTTATCACCTCGCTCTTCTTCCGCTACATACGTCAGTATCCTCCTCTTATCGCCTGCGTCACTGCGTCACTCATCAACTCTTACTTCTATCATCAACTTTCACTGTCATTAGGTACAGTGTTCCTCGCAAATTCTTAACTACAGTGATAGCCTGCCAGGCATCCCCTTAATTATTTACCTTCTCGGGATTCTGTCGTTTCTCTCTCCCTCTCTCCTCCTCCCTCCTTTCGTTCGACCTTTTCTTCGTCCTTCCAATCATTCATCCGTTGGTCTGTCCATTCCTCCCACCCCTCCAAGACCCCTCTCCACCCCTTCATGTGGGAGACCTGGGAGTGATGATGTGGGAAGATCTCACCTTCAAGGATTAAAACAATGTTATTGTTACCACGAGGACAGTGATAGACTGGATAACTAGAACTTTCAAGACGAGAGATGCCGAGCCAGTGATGATACTGTTTAAGTCACTTGTTCTCTTCAGACTGGAATACTGTTGTATACTGACCACCACCTTCAAGATTGGCTGGAATACTGTTGTATACTGACCACCACCTTCAAGGCTGACTGGAATACTGTTGTATACTGACCAGAACCTTCAAGACAGGCGAGACTGCTGAGCTGGAACTCCCACTGCTCGTACACACTTAATAAAACATCTGAACGCCTGGGAAGACTTAAGAACATAAGAACATAAGAACGAAGGAACACTGCAGAAGGCCTACTGGCCCATGCGAGGCAGGTCCAAGTCTCCTACCGGCTTAAGCCAATGCACCCAACCTAGTCAGGTCAGGTCACATTGACTTAAGGGAGGAACACGGCAACCGACCTGGTAGCACAAGCTATCAGGTCTAACTCACACCCACCCACATCCACTCATGTATTTATCCAACCTATTTTTAAAGCTACACAACGTTCTGGCCTCTATAACGGTACTTGGGAGTTTGTTCCACTCATCCACAACTCTATTACCAAACCAGTACTTTCCTATATCCTTCCTGAATCTGAATTTTTCCAACTTAAAACCATTGCTGCGAGTCCTGTCTAGGCTAGATATTTTCAGCACACTATTTACATCCCCTTTATTTATTCCTGTCTTCCATTTATACACCTCAATCATATCCCCCCTAATTCTACGTCTTTCTAGAGAGTGCAGATTCAGGGCCCTTAGTCTATCCTCATAGGGAAGGTTTCTGATACATGGGATCAACTTTGTCATCCTCCTTTGTACATTTTCCAGAGAATTTATATCCATTCTGTAATAAGGTGACCAAAACTGTGCAGCATAATCTAAATGAGGCCTAACCAAGGATGTATAGAGTTGAAGAACAACCTGAGGACTCCTATTATTTATGCTTCTTGATATGAAGCCAAGGATTCTATTAGCTTTATTGCGAACACTTATGCACTGTTGTCTTGGTTTCAGATTACTGCTAACCAGAACTCCTAAATCTTTTTCGCAATCCGTAATATTAAGATCTACATTATTTAGTTTATATGTGGCATGGTTATTGTCCTGTCCAACATTTAGAACTTTGCATTTGTCTATATTAAAACTGCATCTGCCACTTCTCCGACCACTGCATCAGTCTATTCAAATCTTCCTGGAGTGCTCGAATGTCCTCGTCAGAATGAATTCGACGGCCTATTTTGGTGTCATCGGCAAACTTGCCGATGTCGCTCTTTATGCCCTCATCTATGTCGTTTATGTAGATTGTGAACAGCAGGGGGCCCAACACTGACCCCTGTGGAACACCGCTCGTGACACTTCCCACACTCTGATTTCTCCCCATTTATGCAAACTCTCTGCTGCCTATTTGTCAACCATGCCTCTATCCAGGAAAAAATTTCTCCTCCTATTCCATGTGCTTTAATTTTCCTCAATAGTCTCTGATGTGGGACCCTGTCAAAAGCCTTACTGAAGTCCATATACACAATATCATATTCATTACCATGATCTACCTCCTCAAATACCTTAGTGAAAAAAGTTAATAAATTCGTAAGGCAGGAACGCCCCTTTGTAAAACCATGCTGAGATTCGTTGATTAATTTATGCTTTTCAAGGTGGCTACGAACTGCCTCGGCAATTATTGATTCCATAAATTTTCCCACTATGGAGGTTAGGCTTATTGGTCTATAGTTCGAAGCTAAGGACCTGTCACCTGTTTTGAAAATAGGTATCACATTTGCCATTTTCCACTTATCCGGCACCATGCCAGTTTGTAGTGATATGTTGAAAAGATTAGCCAAAGGTGTGCTAAGCTCCTCTTTACATTCCTTTAGAACCCTTGCATACAGTTCATCAGGGCCTGGGGATTTGTTAGGTTTTAATTTATCTATTTGCCTAAGGACCATGTCACTTGTGACCCTAATAGTACACAGTTTATTATCGTCCTGTTCTACATAATTTATCATTACTGGAATATCGCTGGTATCCTCCTGTGTAAAAACTGAGAGGAAGTATGTGTTAAAAATTCTACACATTTCCTTATCACTGTCAGTGAGCTGACCCGAGGAACTTTTGAGTGGGCCTATCTTGTCCCTGATCTTACTTCTGTATACCTGAAAGAATCCTTTTGGGTTAGTCTTCGATTCTCTTGCAACTTTAACCTCATAATCTCTTTTTGCTTTTCTAATTCCCTTTTTTATTTCTCTCTTTAACTGAATATATCGATTTCTCAATTGCCCCTCTCCTCTTTTGATTTGCCTATATATGCCTCTCTTTTGACCAATCAGATATTTTAATCTATTGTTCATCCATTTAGGATCATTTTTGTTTGATCTGATTTCCCTATTTGGAACATAATTTGACTGAGCAGCTAGAACTATGCCCTGGAAAGCATCATATCGGCAACCATCACCACCTACCTGACCCTTAGTCAGGTCATTCCAGTTCAGCCCACCTAAGTAATTTTTCAGTCCTATGAAATCAGCCAAGCGAAAGTCAGGGACGGAGACTTGATTGCCATTATTAGGGGAATTCCATGATATATTAAAACTGAGTGATTTGTGATCACTTTCCCCAAGCTCATCATTAACCTCAAGATTATTAATTAGTGTTTCCCTACTGGCAAGAACCAAGTCAAGGAGGTTATTTCCCCTAGTTGGCTCTGTCACAAACTGTTTTAAAAAACAATCCTGGATCGTATCAAGAAAGTCACCTGACTCTAAATTTCCTGTCAAATTGCTCCAGTCAATCTGTCTATAGTTGAAATCTCCCATTAGCACAACATTTTCGTATGTAGATGCCTTACGAATTTCGTCCCATAGAAGTTTACTGCACTCCCTATCAAGATTTGGGGCCCTGTAAATCACACCCAAAATTAGTTTTTTCCTCGGCCCTCGAGAAGCTGTAACCAAACAGATTCAGTGGCTGACGCTTCTAATTTAATATCTTGTCTAACACAACAATTTAAATTGTCTCTGACATACATCGCTACTCCACCACCTTTCCTGTTGACCCTGTCAGTGTGGAATAATTTATAGCCTTGTATGTGACATTCAGAGGGCATCTCTCTATCTTTCAGATTGAGCCAGGTCTCTGTTATAGCAATAATATCTATGTCTCCTGCACTTGCAATTAATCTTAGCTCATCTATCTTATTTCTTACACTCCTGCTATTAGTATAGTAAACCTTAAGGGAGCTAGTCCCTTGCTGCCCTTGCTGTCCCCCTTTGTTTGCTGACCTGATCTATTGTCTTTATTTATAACTTCATGCTGAATGCCTTTTATACATTTACTGTTTCCAACCCAAGTGTTGCAACCTGCTTGTTTCCCACACACACCCATACCTCTATCTTCCATCAGTTTAAAATCATAGGCATTTCACCAATGGCCTTCTCAATCGAGTCTGCAAGTGCTACCACCCCAGCCCCAGAGAGATGTACCCCATCCCTTGCATACATATCATGTTTGCCATAAAAGTTGTTCCAGTTGTCAATGAATGGGATTGCAAGTTCCTTGCAGTATCTGTCTAGCCAGCAATTTACACCAATTGCCCTAGACAACCATTCATTTCCTACTCCCCTTCTAGGCAAGATGCTACATATGATTGGGATCCCTCCCTTAGACTTAATGAAATCTATAGCTGACCTGTACTTATCTAGCAGCTCTTCTCTCCTACCCTTCCCAATATCATTTCCACCAGCACTGAGACAGATAATGGGCTTGCTCCCATTACCTGACATGATATTATCCAGCCTGTTGACAATGTCCCCAACACCAGCTCCAGGGAAGCACACTCTATCTCTCATCTTCTTATTCCTATTACAAAAAGCACGGTCAATGTATCTTACCTGAGAGTCACCAACCACAAGAATGCGCTTACCTCCATTAGCAGGGGCAGTAGTACCCTTACCTTCACTGGCCACTGAAGTACATTCATCCTGAAGAACAGAGAAGCGATTTCCTACCTTCAGATCTTCACTCTTAACTTTCCTTACTCTGATGCGCCTTCCATTACTGTCAACTACTCGCCACTTGTAGCAGGTGCTGGGCTGCACCTCACTGCTGGTAGCCGTTGCTGCCTCCCCAACTACAGCCTCCTCACAGCGAGAGACAGACTGCACCTCGCTGCTAGAAGCCTCATTCCCCACAACTCCAGCCACCTCACACTCTCTCCCAGACCCATTGAGGTGGACCTTCAGCCTCCTAATCTCCTCCTGGAGAAGCAAGACCTCCTCCTTCAACTCTCCAACCTCAATTTTTAAAACACTGCAGAAGCAAGCCATGCTTTGTAACCGTCCACACTAATCCCCAAGGCAGCTCAGGGTCTGTGACCTCACGTGACGACTGACCACTGACCTGGAAAATCATGGAGGGACTGATCCCAAACCTGAACACTGAAATCACTCAGTATGACAACAAGCGACTTGGCAGACAGTGCAAAATACCTCCACTAAAAAGCAGAGAGGACTAGATGAGTGTCAGAGGTCCCCGACTCTTCAACGCCCTCCCTCCATGCATAAGGGGAATTACTAACAAACCTCTGGTTGTCTTCAAGAGGGAACTGGACAAGTTCCTTAAGTCAGTTCCTGACAAGCCTGGCTGTGGTTTATACGTTAGGCTGCGTGCAGCCAGCCGTGACAGCTTGGATGATCTGGATACCTGGTCCGGGACCGGGTCGCGGGGGCGCTAACCCCCCTCCCCTATGTACATTTACAAATAAAAATTAGTTATTGTAGGCCTACACGTCTCCAGTCACTGTATACATCACCTCCTCACCCCCTCCCCCTCCCCCCTCCCCTCCCTCTCTCCCTCACCCTGAAATTTACGTTCACACACCTCGGGTCAACACATTTAAGGTAAAGGGGCGGAAGCTCCCTGGGGAATTTAGTGTCCTTGGGTGAAGGGAGCTGGGGATGGGGTCTCTGGGGGACCCCAACAAGCATCACAGAAAACGGGTGATGCCAAGTATCATTGAAAACGGGGCGCGCATCATGGTCAACTAAAGTAGATTATTTTCAACCAGTAACTCATCCTTCAATAATAATAATAATAATAATAATAATAATAATAATAATAATAATAATAAACAATAATAATAACAATAATAATAATAATAATAATAATAACAGTAATAAATCTCTAGCTTTCCACAATTTTATTAACATCAACAATAATTAAGCCCAGGCTAACCTGTAAACGAGGCGATGTTGGATAACAGCTCTTGGCCTCTCAAGTGAACCGAGGTAGGATTACAGCAGTTAACCAACACACTACAAGTACATTATACCAACACTACGCAGTAGTAACTAGGGAGGGGCGGAGGTTGGGGGTGCTAGAGTACTGGTATGGGAGGGGGAGGTGTGCTAGTGTTGGTACGGGAGGGGGAGGTGTGCTAGTGTTGGTACGGGAGGGGGAGGTGTGCTAGTGTTGGTACGGGAGGGGAGGTGTGCTAGTGTTGGTACGGGAGGGGGAGGTGTGCTAGTGTTGGTACGGGAGGGGGAGGTGTGCTAGTGTTGGTACGGGAGGGGGAGGTGTGCTAGTGTTGGTACGGGAGGGGGAGGTGTGCTAGTGTTGGTACGGGAGGGGGAGGTGTGCTAGTGTTGGTACGGGAGGGGGAGGTGTGCTAGTGTTGGTACGGGAGGGGGAGGTGTGCAAGTGTTGGTACGGGAGGGGGAGGTGTGCTAGTGTTGGTATGGGAGGGGGAGGTGTGCTAGTGATGGTACGGGAGGGGGAGGTGTGCTAGTGTTGGTACGGGAGGGGGAGGTGTGCTAGTGTTGGTATGGGAGGGGGAGGTGTGCTAGTGTTGGTATGGGAGGGGGAGGTGTGCTAGTGTTGGTATGGGAGGGGGAGGTGTGCTAGTGTTGGTATGGGAGGGGGAGGTGTGCTAGTGTTGGTATGGGAGGGGAGGTGTGCTAGTGTTGGTACGGGAGGGGGAGGTGTGCTAGTGTTGGTATGGGAGGGGGAGGTGTGCTAGTGTTGGTATGGGAGGGGGAGGTGTGCTAGTGTTGGTATGGGAGGGGGAGGTGTGCTAGTGTTGGTATGGGAGGGGGAGGTGTGCTAGTGTTGGTATGGGAGGGGGAGGTGTGCTAGTGTTGGTATGGGAGGGGGAGGTGTACTAGTGTTGGTATGGGAGGGGGAGTGTGTTAGTGTTGGTATGGGAGGGGAAGTGTGTTAGTACTGGTATGGAGGGGGAGGTGTGCTAGTGTTGGTATGGGAGGGGGAGGTGTGCTAGTGTTGGTATGGGAGGGGAAGTGTGTTAGTACTGGTATGGGAGGGGGAGGTGTGCTAGTGTTGGTATGGGAGGGGGAGGTGTGCTAGTGTTGGTATGGGAGGGGGAGGTGTGCTAGTGTTGGTATGGGAGGGGGAGGTGTGCTAGTGTTGGTATGGGAGGGGGAGGTGTGCTAGTGTTGGTATGGGAGGGGGAAGTGTGTTAGTACTGGTATGGGAGGGGGAGGTGTGCTAGTGTTGGTATGGGAGAGGGAGGTGTGCTAGTGTTGGTATGGGAGGGGGAGGTATGCTAGTGTTGGTATGGGAGAGGGAGGTGTGCTAGTGTTGGTATGGGAGAGGGAGGTGTGCTAGTGTTGGTATGGGAGGGGGAGGTGTGCTAGTGTTGGTATGGGAGGGGGAGGTGTGCTAGTGTTGGTATGGGAGGGGGAGGTGTGCTAGTGTTGGTATGGGAGAGGGAGGTGTGCTAGTGTTGGTATGGGAGGGGGAGGTGTGCTAGTGTTGGTATGGGAGGGGAGGTGTGTTAGTACTGGTATGGGAGGGGGAGGTGTGCTAGTGTTGGTATGGGAGGGGGAGATGTGCTAGTACTGGCATGGGAGGGGGAGGTGTGCTAGTGTTGGTATGGGAGGGGGAAGTGTGCTAGTGTTGGTATGGGAGGGGGAAGTGTGCTAGTGTTGGTATGGGAGGGGGAGGTGTGCTAGTGTTGGTATGGGAGGGGAGGTGTGTTAGTACTGGTATGGGAGGGGGAGGTGTGCTAGTGTTGGTATGGGAGGGGGAGGTGTGCTAGTACTGGCATGGGAGGGGGAGGTGTGCTAGTGTTGGTATGGGAGGGGGAAGTGTGCTAGTGTTGGTATGGGAGGGGGAAGTGTGCTAGTGTTGGTATGGGAGGGGGAGGTGTGCTAGTGTTGGTATGGGAGAGGGAGGTGTGCTAGTGTTGGTATGGGAGGGGGAGGTGTGCTAGTGTTGGTATGGGAGAGGGAGGTGTGCTAGTGTTGGTATGGGAGGGGGAGGTGTGCTAGTGTTGGTATGGGAGGGGGAAGTGTGCTAGTACTGGCATGAGAGGGGGAGGTGTGCTAGTGTTGGTATGGGAGGGGGAGGTGTGCTAGTGTTGGTATGGGAGGGGGAAGTGTGCTAGTGTTGGTATGGGAGGGGGGGTGTGCTAGTGTTGGTATGGGAGGGGGAAGTGTGCTAGTGTTGGTATGGGAGGGGGAGGTGTGCTAGTGTTGGTATGGGAGGGGGAAGTGTGCTAGTACTGGCATGGGAGGGGGAGGTGTGCTAGTGTTGGTATGGGAGGGGGAAGTGTGCTAGTACTGGCATGGGAGGGGGAGGTGTGCTAGTGTTGGTATGGGAGGGGGAAGTGTGCTAGTGTTGGTATGGGAGGGGGAGGTGTGCTAGTGTTGGTATGGGAGGGGGAAGTGTGCTAGTACTGGCATGAGAGGGGAGGTGTGCAAGTGTTGGTATGGGAGGGGGAAGTGTGCTAGTGTTGGCATGAGAGGGGGAGGTGTGCTAGTGTTGGTATGGGAGGGGGAAGTGTGCTAGTACTGGCATGAGAGGGGGAGGTGTGCAAGTGTTGGTATGGGAGGGGAAGTGTGCTAGTGTTGGTATGGGAGGGGGAGGTGTGCTAGTGTTGGTATGGGAGGGGGAAGTGTGCTAGTACTGGCATGGGAGGGGGAGGTGTGCTAGTGTTGGTATGGGAGGGGGAAGTGTGCTAGTACTGGCATGGGAGGGGGAGGTGTGCTAGTGTTGGTATGGGAGGGGGAAGTGTGTAGTACTGCATGGGAGGGGAGGTGTCTAGTGTTGGTATGGAGGGAAGTGTGCTAGTGTTGGATGGGAGGGGGAGGTGTGCTAGTGTTGGTATGGGAGGGGGAAGTGTGCTAGTACTGGCATGGGAGGGGGAGGTGTGCTAGTGTTGGTATGGGAGGGGGAAGTGTGCTAGTACTGGCATGGGAGGGGGAGGTGTGCTAGTGTTGGTATGGGAGGGGGAAGTGTGCTAGTGCTGGTATGGGAGGGGAAAGTGTGCTAGTGCTGGTATGGGAGGGGGAGGTGTGCTAGTGTTGGTATGGGAGGGGGAAGTGTGCTAGTACTGGCATGGGAGGGGGAGGTGTGCTAGTGTTGGTATGGGAGGGGGAAGTGTGCTAGTGCTGGTATGGGAGGGGGAAGTGTGCTAGTGCTTGTATGGGAGGGGGGAGGTGTGCTTTTGCTGGTATGGGAGGGGGAAGTGTGCTAGTGCTGGTATGGGAGGGGGGAGGTGTGCTTTTGCTGGTATGGGAGGGGGAGGTGTGCTTTTGCTGGTATGGGAGGGGGAAGTGTGCTAGTGCTGGTATGGGAGGGGGAAGTGTGCTAGTGCTGGTATGGGAGGGGGGAGGTGTGCTAGTGCTGGTATGGGAAGATATCGGTATCTGAGGGTATGGTATCTGTATCTACGGCGTTCCGTAGCTGGGTTGGTAGCGCACTCAACTCACACTGAGGTCCGTGGTTCGATCCCTGGTACGGGTGGAAACATTAGGACTTGTTACCTTAGGACACCTGCTGTCTATGTTCACCTAGCAGTAAGTAGATACCTGGTGTGGGTCGCATCCTGGGGATAAAATTAACCTAAGTTGCGAGAAATGCTCTGCATAACAAGTAACTTTCTATATAGCACGACACTGATGTCAGCTATGGTCTGTATACCTTGTACATGTACTTGTGGAAATAAAGATATTATTACTCCCTCACTGCTGGTAGTAAAGATTAATTAATACTACACAGTAACAAAGTATCAACACAGGGAAGAAACCCGCTTTAATAAAGACTACACACGGAGTACAGCACACGAGGCAATAACTGCGGAAGTCAGCTTATCAGTATCAACAAGTCACTGACTTTTTTCTGGGGTTCTCCTGGTGGATAATTTACACACATGTTACTATGTATATGTTGTGCGACTGTATTTATGTGTACCTGTGCCTGAGTAAGCTTACCTACCGTATTTTCCGGCATATAAGGCGCACGATCATAAAAGACCGTGGTGGTGTACTAGCGTACTGGAGTAGCGTAGTTGTAGCGTGACCTTAGTAAACAACTGCTAAAGTATAACCCAAAGCCTACCCTTGACCTGACCTCAAGCCTGGCCCATGCCCGGGCTCCGACAGTACAAACACTCGAAATTCAAAGGTATATATGAGGATCAGGCTGGTGTTCCAGCCTGATCCTTAGCTATATCTAAGTACCCTCTGTAACTACCCTCTGTGGACGGGGGCGGGGGAGGGGGGAAGTGCGCCCTATATGCCAGAAAATGGGGTATCTGCTTACTTACATAGTGGAGGCGCCTTGACTACCTCGTAGCAGACTGATAGCAACACTTGCTACAGTTTTAAGTTATTTGTTGTTGGTAATAAAGACTGAAAATCACCTCTAGAAAAGGATTTTTTTTTTTTTGAAGATGGACGCTTAAAAAGGTGAAGAGAATCATGTAATAAGAATAAAAGGTCAGGGAGAATTGAAGAAATAGTTAAGGAAATGAGAGAAGAGATAAGGGAGGAGGGTTGGCAACCTACGTGAGATAACAACTAGGTGATAGTAGATAAAGAACCCACCCCTGGCCCACCCTGGTCCACCCCTGGCCCACCCTGGTCCACCCTACCATTCTCCAACACCTACCATAACTTCTCACGACACCCCCCACCTCCCATCAACACCTCCACCCTCCACCTCCCATCAACACCTCCACCCTCCACTTGTTCCTCCGCCCCTTCAATCATATCACTCAAGTCATCTCCAATGTAACATTTATACTGAAACTGCAACACAAACCAGTACAAACAAAATTCTGTACACCCCAGCAACACACAACAATACATACACAACACACAAACACACACAACACACAAACCACACAACACACAAACACACACAAACACACACACAACAACACCACAAACACACACAACACAAAACACACACACACACACAGCAACAACACAACACACACACACAGCAACAACACAAACACACACACACACACACACACACACACAACACACAACACACACATACACACACAGCAACAACACAAACACACACACACAGCAACAACACACACACACACACACACACAGAAACACTAAACACACAAACAGCAACAACAAAACAACACACATAGCAACTTACACACACACTAGAGAGGTAGACATTGTTACCGCACGGTAGACGTGAACACAAAACGAGGTGAACTTGAACTTTACAAAGTGTGGAACGTCATCGTTCCGCTCTGCGACTAAAACTCACACAACTCACAGCTAGACACGTACACACCTGCCCCACACACGTACACACTAGCACACGTACACACCACCCCAAGACACTTACACAAGGGCACGTACATAGCCACAAACGTACACACACCTGTCCAGCCTACATACACGCCTGCACAACCTATGTACACACCTTAACTTCCTGGGTATTAGTAGGTCGTGCCTGGCCAGGCCCACGAAGTCACCCAGAGTGAAGTTTTCGAAGAGAGGGTCGTCACGACCCCTGGACATCCTACGACGCACTTGATCCAAATAAGTGGAGCCGAACGACTTCATCCTCCCGGTACCAGCAGCCTGCCCACACCTCTGACAGCTGGGCGAGGTCCAGGAGGTGTCTCCACACACCTCTGATAGCTGGACGAGGTGAAGCAGGCTGTTCACACTGCTAGTTTACCACACTAATGGTGGAGGCGTCAGTTTGTCATCACTCTCTTTCTTGCTAATCCAAACTAGTCGAGTTTACTAGAAGAAGGTGCGGACTTTTGATAAACACGTTAATATTTCTAGTAGCTAGGAGGGTAGACGACACACAGAATGCGTCATCTTGTTAATAAAACCCTTTACAACTGCTGTGGAGAATGCTGAGTGTATTACGAACGAGGACAGTAAACAAAGCTTCAAGTGAGCTTCTCTCTGCCCTATGTGCGGGTTATCTGTGTATTACGAACGGCCGTAACCTCAGAGCGCATTCACTTGTGTCTTGCAGTGTTAATAACACTGCTTGCATCACCTGGCTATCACACTCAGGTGTTAAACTCTGCTCGTGCTTTAAGATATTGCAGAACACGTCAAGAATGCAAGAGGGAGGGAAGGCTCTGTTGAGATTTGAGTACTGAGAGTGACTGATACAGTGTCTTTAACCCAAGTGCCACTGTGAACTTCCTTGAGTAGCGGAAACAGTGCCACTACCGCGACTTTAGGAACCGGGCAACCGGTGCCATCTCCGTCGGGTGGTGTTCACGGCAGTCGGGTGGTGCTCACGGCAGCCGGCTGGTGCTCACGGCAGCCGGGTGGTGCTCACGGCAGCCGTGTGGTGCTCACGACAGCCGGGTGATGCTCACGGCAGCCGGGTGGTGCTCACGGCAACCGGGTGATGCTCACGGCAGCCGGGTGGTGCTCACGGCAGCCGGGTGGTGCTCACGGCAGCCGGGTGATGCTCACGGCAGCCGGGTGGTGCTCACGGCAACCGGGTGATGCTCACGGCAGCCGGGTGATGCTCACGGCAGCCGGGTGGTGCTCACGGCAGCCGGGTGATGCTCACGGCAGCCGGGTGGTGCTCACGGCAACCGGGTGATGCTCACGGCAGCCGGGTGGTGCTCACGGCAACCGGGTGATGCTCACGGCAGCCGGGTGGTGCTCACGGCAGGTCCTCCTGAAGGACACGGTACATACATGGAAGTGAGAGGTGTATGTATGTGTGTGTGTGTCTGTGTGCGTGTGTAGCCACACCAACACTGCTGATATCACATCAAGCACCAGCAAGACTACACACACACACACACACACACACACACACACACACACACACACACACACACACACACACACACACACACACACACACACACACACACACATACACACACACACTTAACCATTCTACTAAATAACATTAACTCTTCAAGTATCTGCCGTAGAGAGCAATTTTAAGAGGCAGTATAAGTCAGTATGAGGTCAGTATGAAGGCAGTATAAGGTCAATATTAAAGCATAAGGTTAGTGTGAGGGCAGTATAAGGTCAATGAGGGCAGTTTAAGTACGAGGACAGTATAAGGGCAGTATGAGGGCAAAATAAGGGCAACGACAATAGTTAAGATAAGAGTAGATAAAGGGTACTGTCTCACACTGCCTTCCACTACCCTCACACCACACCTCACTACCTCCACTACCCTCCACTACCCTCCACTGCTTCTACCCTCACGCTACCTCCACACTGCCTTCTACTACCTACACTACCCCTCACCTACCCTCCACTACCCTCTCCACACTGCCTTCTACTACCCTCACACTACCTCCACTACCCTCACACGCCTTTACTACCTCACTACCCCACTACCCTCACACTGCCTTCTACTACCCTCACATACCCATACCCTCCACTCTCTACCCCTCACACTGCCTTCTACTACCCTCACACTACCCTCCACTACCCTCACACTGCCTTCTACTACCCTCACACTACCCTCCACTACCCTCACACTGCCTTCTACTCCCTCACGCTACCCTCCACTGCCTTACTACTACCCACCCTCACACACTACCCTCCACTACCCTCACACTGCCTTCTACTACCCTCACGCTACCCTCCACTACCCTCACACTGCCTTCTACTACACCCTCCCTACCCTCCACTGCCTTCTACTACCCACCCTCACACCCTCCACTACCCTCACCTGCCTTCACTACCCTCCACCTTAGCCCTACTACCCTCCACTGCCTTCTACTACCCTCCACTACCCTCCACTGCCTTCTACTACCCTCACACACCTCACTCCTCCACTACCCTCACACTGCCTCCTACTACCCCTCACACTGCCTTCTACTACCCTCACTCCACTACCCTCCACGCCTTCCACTACCCTCCACTGCCTTCTACTACCCTCACACTACCCTCCACTCCTCACACTGCCTTTACTACCCTCCATGCTCTCTACCCTCACTGCCTTCTACTACCCTCACCTACCCTCCACTGCCTTCTACTAACCCTCACACTACCCTCCACTGCCTTCCTACTACCCTGCAATACCTCACTTCCCTCCACTGCCTTCCACTACCCTCCACTGCCTCTACTACCTCAACTAACCCTCCACTACCCTCAACTGCCTTCTACTACCCTCCACTGCCTCTACTACCTCTACACTACCCTCCACTACCCTCACCTGCCTTCACTACCCTCACTACTCCTCCACTGCCTTCTACTACCTCACCCCTCTCTTCCACTAACCTTCACACTGCCTTCACTACCTCACTGCCTTCTACTACCCTCCACTACCCTCCTCACCCTCGACACTCCTACTACCCTCACACACCTCACTGCCTTCTACTCCTCACCTCTCTCACTCTTCCTTCCTCACCCGCTTCCAATATCCCTCACCACCTCACCCACCCTCACATCTGACTGCGTGAATACCGCTCATGCGCACTGTCGAGCGCCTCTGGTAGCTCCATACTGGCATACCCTGGCAGTGTCAGGGTGGGGTGAGAGATGAGGTCAGGGGAAATGTGGGGTTGGGGGTGGGGGGAGAAGTGTGGGGAGGTGGGGAGTGGTGGGGTGTGGGGAGTGTGGGGGTGGGAGATGTGGGGGTGGGGGAGTGGTGGGGTGGTGGAGAGTGTGTGGGAGTGGGGGTGGGGAGATTGGGGGTGTGGGGGTGTGGGGGTGGGGAGAGTGTGGGGTAGTGTGGGGGAGTGTGGGTGGGGGAGTGTGGGGTGGGGAGAGTTGGGGGTGGGAGAGTGTGGGGTGGGGGTGTGGGGGGAGAGTGTGGGGTGGAGTGTGGGGTGGGGGTGTGGGGGGTGGGAGTGTGGGTGGTTGGGGAGTGTGGGGGTGGGGAGATGTGGGGAGGTGGGTGGGAGTGTGGGGGGGGAGTGTGGGGGTGGGGGAGTGTGGGTGGGGAGTGTGGGGGGGGGAGTGTGGGGGGTGGGAGTGTGGGGGTGGGAGAGTGTGGGGGTGGGAGAGTGTGGGGGTGGGAGAGTGTGGGGGTGGGGAGTGTGGGGGTGGGGAGTGTGGGGTGGGGAGTGTGGGGGGGTGGGGAGTATGGGGGTGGGGATGGGGGTGGGAGAGTGTGGGGGTGGGGATGGTGGGGGTGGGGGGAGTGTGGGGTGGGGAGTGTGGGGGTGGGGGAGTGTGGGGGTGGGAGAGTGTGGGGGTGGGGAGTGTGGGGGTGGGGAGTGTGGGGTGTGGGGAGTGTGGGGTGGGGGAGTGTGGGGGTGGGGAGTGTGGGGGTGGGGGAGTGTGGGGTTGGGGAGTGGTGGGGGTGGGGAGGTGTGGGGGGGTGGGGAGTGTGGGGGTGGGGGAGTGTGGGGGTGGGGGAGTGTGGGGGTGGGAGAGTGTGGGGGTGGGGGAGTGTGGGGGTGGGGGAGTGTGGGGGGGTGGGAGAGTGTGGGGGTGGGGAGAGTGTGGGGGTGTGGGGGTGGAGGAGTGTGGGGGTGGGGGAGTGTGGGGGTGGGGGAGTGTGGGGGTGGGGGAGTGTGGGGGTGGGAGAGTGTGGGGGTGGGAGAGTGTGGGGGTGGAGAAGTGTGGGGTGTCGTGGGAGAGTGTGGGGGTGGGGGAAGTGTGGGGGTGGGGGAGTGTGGGGGTAGTAATCCCAAATACATAATTTTACAAGTGCACCAGAAAACGTTATTAAAGCTACGCTTCTGTGTCCAGTGTCCCAACACACACGGGGCCAGGAGCTATTGTTCGACCCCTTCAACCACATATGAGTACACACACACACACACGGGGCCAGGAGCTATGACTCGACTCCTGCAACCATAATTAGGTGAGTACATACACCAACCTGCTGGAGTTAGGTTATGTAGGTACAGACACACGCGAGTACAGTTATTGTACATAGTAAGATGTGTGGACCCACCTCCAGGCCTGGTTATAACTGGGCAGCGGGGGCGCTGACCCCCTCAACACTCTCCAGGCATGTACAAATCAACCAGGATAGCCCCCCCCCCACCACACACACCAAAAAAAGGGCCAAAGTGACTATTTGCAAGGTAAGGAGAGAGAGAGAGAGAGAGAGAGAGAAAGAGAGAGAGAGAGGTTAGGTAATGGAACACAGGTGCAACTAATGTCACATTTTACTGTGGCAACGTTTCGCTCTCCAGAAGCTTTATGAAACAGTTATAAACAATACAAAGACAAAGCTCCTGGAAGAGGGATGGGTGATCTCAGTATTTTTGGATTGCAAAACGGCGTCTGATAAAGTGCTCTACAACAGACTGGTACTGTACAAGAACTAGTGCAGTAGGCAGGAATTACAAGTGCAAACAGTACAGTGGATCAAGGAATATTTAACTGGAAGGAATCGACGAATTACTGTCAGGGAGGAGGTGTGGGAATGGACCAGCGTGACGAGTGGGGTTCCACAAGGGTCAGTGCTTGGACCAGCACTGTTTCTTGTGTATGTGAACGACACGACAGAGGAAACTGAGTCAGAGGTGTGCCTTTTATCTGATGTGGAACTAATGAGAATACAAACAGGAGTAGACCAGAAAAGACTACAAATGGACCTAGACGAGCTGCAGGATAGGTCTGACACATGGCTACTTCGACTTAACTCCAGTAAATGCAAAATTATGAAAATCGGAGAAGGGCAAAGACGACCGGAAACAGAGTACAGGGTAGGGGGACAAAACCTGCATACCTCCCTGAAAGAGAAGGACCTTGGGGTGATCACACTTCCCAGTATTTTCACCCTTAGCCACACATCAATGAATAACCGCGGCAGCAAACGCGAGACTGGCAAGTTTCAGAAGCAGCTTTCAGGAACATTAACAAGGAGACAGTCACCACCTTATACCTGGCACATGTCAGGTCCATCCTGGAGTATGCAGCGCCAGGATGGAACCCACGTCTGGTTAAGCATTTAAACCTGGAAAACGTGCAAAGGTTTGCAACGAAACTAGTCCCAGAGCTGAGGGTTGTGAACTATGAGGAGGTAAAGCTGACCAAACTAGACGACAGAAGAATCAGAGGTGACATAATTACGACGTACAAAATAATGAAAGGAATCGACACAGATTACACTCCCACACAGCTGAAAGTTTAAAACCAGAGTTGAGTCACAGGGATGTCAGGAAATACTTCTTTAGCTTTACAGTGGTTAGAAAGTGCAACGACCTAGAGATCTACGTTGTAGAGGCAAAATCCATACACAGCTTTAAGGATAGGTACGACAGAGCTCAATGAGCCAGAAATGTAACCTACTAGACAGAACAGAGGCGGGGCCAGGAGCTGAGACTCATTCCCTGCAACCACAAATGAACACACACACACGTGTCTGCGCATTACACAAACACACACACACACACACGTGTGCGCGCATTACACACGCACATGAGTGTACACATAGCACATGCAAATCAGAGCAAAACGAGATCATGGGATGGAATAACAGAGAGAGAGTTGTTACCAAGGGTGGCCAGGGTGGCCAGGGTGGCCAGGGTGGCCAGGGTGAGGCAGGGTGAGGCAGGGAGGCAAGGAAGTAGGGGAGGGAGGAAGTTGTGGGGGAGGGGAGGAAGTTGTGAAAGAGGAAAGGCGATAGAATAAGGCAGAAGAATAGTTAAAGCAGAGAAAGAGGAAAGAGGGAAAGAGAGAGGACGATAGCTACATCAATCACCAGCTAACAGCTATATCAGCCTGGGGAAACCGATGGCAGGTCACATTTGCTCCTGAGAAAACACAAATGATGATGGTCTCTAGGCATGATGGTAATGCTGGAGCAGTGATAAGAATGATGGTCTCTAGGCACCATGATGGTAATGCTGGAGCAGTGATAAGAATGATGGTCTCTAGGCACCATGATGGTAATACTGGAGCAGTGATAAGAATGATGGTCTCTAGGCACCATGATGGTAATGCTGGAGCAGTGATAAGAATGATGGTCTCTAGGCACCATGATGGTAATACTGGTCGTGTTGGTACCCTCGAACGAAGTTGATTTCCTTGGGGTGAAATTTGCCTCCAAACTGATCATGAAAAACCACGTTCAAATCTTGCAAATAAGGCGGCCAGGAAGCTTACAGCACTTCGATGTTATCTCGCATGTGCTTGGCAGTAGAGGCTGCCAGATTCTGTCTGAGGCACAAGTACGCTCACACCTTGAGTATGCTCCACTTTCTTGGATTACCAGCCCTCCGTCTCATCTATGACTTCTTGACAGAACAGAGCACAGAGCAAGACGACTCATCTCTGGCCTGGACCCAGCCTGGATAGATCTGTTATTCCAGCAGAGCCTTCAACACAGGAGGGTTGTGGGTGGCCTTACTGTTATATATACAAGGACAATATTGTCAAAGTATCACACTTGGCTACACTCCGAGGACAGCGAGAAGTTAGCATCTACACCACAAGACGGGCAGCAAACAGCAACTGTAACCTTTTCCAGAACATCACTTCATCTGAGATCATTTATTCCCAGGATGACTCGAGTCTGGAACATGTTCGTACAGCATAACGACATCAATGATATAAAGTCAGTTGACCAAATAAAATTGCTGGCCCACAGATGGCTCCAACTTCATCCTGTTCCATAATTGTCTCATAACAATAAAAAGGCTTCCAAATAATTTAATGTAGGTAACAGCTCTTGGCTTGTAAATAAAATTAAGAACCTTAACCTAACCTTGTGAAACACTGCAGGAACAAAACAAGGGTGAGACAGTTAAGCAGAAATGGTGAGAGAACTACCACCATCACCACAACTACCACCATCACCACAACTACCACCATCATTACAACTACCACCATCACACACCACCACCACTCACATACAACTACCACCATCACACAACTACCACCATCACCACAACTACCACCATCATTACAACTACCACCATCATTACAACTACCACCATCACCACTACCACCATCACAACTACCACCATCACAACTACCACCATCACCACAACTACCACCATCACCCCCAACTACCACCATCACCACAACTACCACCATCAATTAACAACTACCACCATCACCACTACCACCATCACAACTACCACCATCACCACACTACCAAATCACACTACCACCACTACCACCACACCACTACCACCATCACAACTACCACCATCACCACTACCACCATCACCACTACCCATCACAACTACCACCATCACCACTACACCACACAACTACCACCATCACCACAACTACCACATCACCAACTACCACCATCACCACTACCACCATCACAACCACCCTACCATCACCACTACCACCATCACCACTACCACCATCACCACAAACCCCACCACCATCACCACAACCACCAATCACACTACCACCATCACAACCACCACCATCACACTATCACCTACAACTACCACCATCACCACAACTACCACCACACCACCAACTACCACCATCACCACAACTACCACATCACCACTACCACCACAACACCTATCCACAACCACCACCACCAACCATACACCACAACTACCACCATCACCACTACCACCACAACTACCACCATCACCACTACCACCACCACAACCATCACCACAATACCACCATCACCACAACTACCACTCACCACAACTACCACCACAACTACCACTATCACCACAAACTACCACCATCACAACTACCACCACAACAACTACCACCATCACCACTACCACCAACAACTACCACCATCACCACTACCACCACACCACCACCATATCCACAACCATCACAATCACTACCACGTCACCACAATACACCACCACCACTACCTATCACCACAACTACCACACAACTACCACCATCACAACTACACCATCACACTCAAGACACTCACTCACAAACTACACCTCACTCCCATCCACTACCACATCTACCATCACCATACCAGCCAAACCACCACCATTCCACACGCACCCGACCACCATATCCCAACACATCCACCACAACCATCATCACCCAACACACCACCACCACAACTACCTTCCATCACCACACTACTACCATGCAGATACATTTCAAGGGACATCTCATTGACGAAGATCTTGAAGCTGGTCTCTGCCAGCTCCTCGAGTGCCATCTTGGCACCCTCTGGCTTCCCTTCCATCAAGTACCAGTACAAAGCTCTCGTTCCACCGCAAGTCAGCCTTCAGGCCGCACCGCGAACGTCGCACTTGGCCGCAATCAGTCTCCCCGCGACGTATATCGAGCATCAGCTCGCGTAACGACACACACACACTCGCTTTGCGTCAGCACCAACGCTAGCCAGTGGGAGATATTTTTGTTCACTGTCCTCCGCTTTGAACAGGATATTCACTACGGTGTTCAACCTGACATCGTTTACAGCAAGTGTCGGAACGTTGACACGACTTCACACTGTTCAAATGTTCAGAATAACAACACTGAATGCAGTAGTACTAGTGTTCACAGAGAAGGTTGAACACTGTGCTAAGTAACGAGACGAACATTGACGTAAACGTTAAAAATTTGCATAAGTACTATTTTCATTCAAAAAAAGTGAAGGAGGGAAGGAAGGAAGGAAGGAAGGTGAAATAAGTGTTCACTGAAGCATGAGAGGCACTTCCTTCACGGGTGCCATAACATTACTGGCACTTATGGTGTAATATCAAACACTTCCTTCAATGGTGCCACGTCAGTGTCATTCATGGTGGCACCTCGGACACTAGTGCCACAACACTAGTGTCACCCATGGTGGCACTTCAGACACTGGTGTCACAACACTAGTGTCATTCATGGTGGCACTGCAAACACCAGTGCCACAATAGTGTTATTCATGGTGACGCTTCAGACAATGAAACAACACGAGTGTCATTCTTGGTGGCACCTCAGACACTAGTGCCACAACATTAGTGTCATGGTGGCACCTCAGACAATAGTGCCGCAATACTAGTATCATGGTGGCACCTCAGACACTAGTGCCACAACACTAGTGTCATGGTGGCACATCATACACTAGTGCCACAACATTAGTGTCATGGTGGCACCTCAGACAATAGTGCCGCAATACTAGTGTCATGGTGGCACCTCAGACACTAGTGCCACAACATTAGTGTCATGGTGGCACCTCAGACAATAGTGCCGCAATACTAGTGTCATGGTGGCACCTCATACACTAGTGCCACAACACTAGTGTCATGGTGGCACATCATACACTAGTGCCACAATAGTGTCATTCATGGTGGCACCTCACACTGGTGCCACAACACGACACTCCTGCCATCTACATCAAGTAGTGAGTGTCGACCAACTTTTCCAAGCACAAAAACTGGTCGAGACACTTGTGTGAGGACACTGGTCGTCAACCACTCTCCCAACACCCAGTACATCACACTGGTGTGAGGACACTTGTGTGAGGACACTGTGTGAGGACACTGGTCGTCAACCACTCTCCCAACACCCAGTACATCACACTGGTGTGAGGACACTTGTGTGAGGACACTGGTCGTCAACCACTCTCCCAACACCCAGTACATCACACTGGTGTGAGGACACTTGTGTGAGGACACTGGTGTGAGGACACTGGTCGTCAACCACTCTCCCAACACCCAGTACATCACACTGGTGTGAGGACACTTTGTGAGACACTGGTGTGAAGGACACTGTCGTCAACCACTCGCCCAACACCCAGTACACACACTGGTGTCCCACCCCAGAACCTCAACCCCACCCAGAACCTCAACCCATCCCCAGAACCTCAACCCCACCCTAGAACCTCAACCCACCCCAGAACCTCAACCCCACCCTAGAACCTCAACCACACCCCAGAACCTCAACCCCACCCCAGAACCTCAACCACACCCCAGAACCTCAACCCACCCAGAACCTCAACCCCACCCAGAACCTCAACCACCAACCCCAGAACCTCAACCCCACCCCAGAACCTCAACCCCACCCCAGAACCTCAACCCCACCCTAGAACCTCAACCCCACCCCAGAACCTCAACCCCACCCCAGAGCCTCAACCACACCCTAGAACCTCAACCCCACCCTAGAACCTCAACCCCACCCCAGAACCTCAACCACACCCCATAACCTCAACCACACCCTAGAACCTCAACCCCACCCGAGAACCTCAACCCCACCCTAGAACCTCAACCACACCCCAGAACCTCAACCCCGCCCCAGAACCTCAACCACACTCCAGAACTTCAACCCCACCCTAGAACCTCAACCCCGCCCTAGAACCTCAACCCCACCCCAGAACCTCAACCACACCTCATAACCTCAACCCCACCCTAGAACCTCAACCCCACCCTAGAACCTCAACCCCGCCCCAGAACCTCAACCCCACCCTAGAAGCTCAACCCCACCCAGAACCTCAACCACACCCTAGAACCTCAACCCCACCCTAGAACCTCAACCCCACCCTAGAACCTCAACCACACCCTAGAACCTCAACCCCACCCTAGAAGCTCAACCCCACCCCAGAACCTCAACCACACCCCAGAACCTCAACCCCACCCTAGAACCTCATCCCCACCCCAGAACCTCAACCACACCCCATAACCTCAACCCCACCCCAGAACCTCAACCACACCCCAAAACCTCAACCCAACCCCAGAAATTCAACCCCACCCTAGAACCTCAACCCCACCCCAGAACCTCAACCCCACCCTAGAACCTCAACCCCACCCCAGAACACTCAACCCACACCCTAGAACCTCAACCCCACTACAGAACCTCAACCCACACCCTAGAACCTCAACCACACCCCAGAACCTCAACCCCACCCCAGAACCTCAACCCCACCCCAGAACCTCAATCCCACCCCAGAACCTCAACCCAACCCTAGAACCTCAACCCCACCCCAGAACCTCAATCCCACCCCAGAACCTCAACCCCACCCTAGAACCTCAACCCCACCCCAGAACCTCAACCCCACCCTAGAACCTCAACCACACCCCAGAACCTCAACCCCACCCTAGAACCTCAACCACACCCCAGAACCTTAACCCCACCCCAGAACCTCAACCACACACCACCCCCTCCCCCACTCCACCAGCCTACCATTCTACAAGGCCTCCTACTACCAGACTTACTGAGTACATCAATGGCACTGTTGAACTACATCACTGGCACTGTTGAACTACATCACTGGCACTATTGAACTACATCAATGGCACTGTTGAACTATATCAGTGGCACTGTTGAACTACATCAGTGGCATTGTTGAACTACATCAGTGGCACTGTTGAACTACATCACTGGCACTATTGAACTACATCAATAGCACTGTTGAACTACATCAGTGGCACTGTTGAACTTACATCAGTGGCACTGTTGAACTACATCAAGTGGCACTGTTGAACTACATCAGTGGCACTGTTGAACTACATCAGTGGCACTGTTGAACTACATCAGTGGCACTGTTGAACTACATCAGTGGCACTGTTGAACTACATCAGTGGCACTGTTGAACTACATCACTGGCACTGTTGAACTATATCACTGGCACTGTTGAACTACATCACTGGCACTATTGAACTACATCACTGGCACTGTTGAACTACATCACTGGCACGTGATCACTGCACTGTCGACTACTCACTGCACTGTTGAACTACATCATGCACTGTTGAACTCTCACTGGCACTGTTGAACTACATCACTGGCACTGTGAACTACATATCACTGGCACTGTTGAACTACATCACTGGCACTGTTGAACTACATCAATGGCACTGTTGAAACTACATCACTGGCACTGTTGAACTACATCAATGGCACTGTTGAACTACATGCACTGTCGACATCACTGCTGTTGAACTACATCACTGGCACATTGAACTAATCAAGCACTGTCACTACACTGGCACTGTTGAACGACATCAATGGCACTGTTGAACTACATCACTGGCACTGTTGAACTACATCACTGGCACTGTTGAACTATATCACTGGCACTGTTGAACTACATCACTGGCACTATTGAACTACATCACTGGCACTGTTGAACTACATCACTGGCACTGTTGAACTACATCACTGGCACTGTCGACTACATCACTGGCACTGTTGAACTACATCAATGGCACTGTTGAACTACATCACTGGCACTGTTGAACTACATCACTGGCACTGTTGAACTACATCACTGGCACTGTTGAACTACATCACTGGCACTGTTGAACTACATCAATGGCACTGTTGAACTACATCACTGGCACTGTTGAACTACATCAATGGCACTGTTGAACTACATCACTGGCATTGTCGACTACATCACTGGCACTGTTGAACTACATCACTGGCACTATTGAACTACATCAATGGCACTGTCGACTACACTGGCACTGTTGAACGACATCAATGGCACTGTTGAACTACATCACTGGCACTGTTGAACTACATCACTGGCACTGTTGAACTACATCACTGGCACTATTGAACTACATCAATGGCACTGTCGACTACACTGGCACTGTTGAACGACATCAATGGCACTGTTGAACTACATCACTGGCACTGTTGAACTACATCACTGGCACTATTGAACTACATCACTGGCACTGTTGAACTACATCATGGCACTGTTGAACTACATCAATGGCACTGTTGACTACAATGGCACTATTGAACTACCTCAATGGCACTGTTGAACTATATCAATGGCACTGTTGAACTAGATCGATGGCATTGTTGAACTAGGTCGATGGCACTGTTGAACTAGATCGATGGCACTGTTGAACTATATCAATGGCACTGTTGAACTAGATCGATGGCACTGTTGAACTATATCAATGGCACTGTTGAACTAGATCGATGGCACTGTTGAACTAGATCGATGGCACTGTTGAACTATATCAATGGCACTGTTGAACTAGATCGATGGCACTGTTGAACTAGATCGATGGCACTGTTGAACTATATCAATGGCACTGTTGAACTAGATCGATGGCACTGTTGAACTACATCAATGGCACTGTTGACTACAATGGCACTATTGAACTACATCAATGGCACTGTTGAACTAGATCGATGGCACTGTTGAACTACATCAATGGCACTGTTGACTAGAACAATGGCACTATTGAACTACATCAATGGCACTGTTGAACTAGATCGATGCCGTTGACATATTTTTTTAACTGAAAAGTAGATTTGTCTTGAACTATTGTAAACTTTGTGGCAACTGTGAATAACGAGAGCACTGTTGAAAGATCGATGGCACTGTTGAATATACAAGGCACGTGAACTAGATCGATGGCACTGTTGAAAGAATCGATGGAGATGAACTATATCAATGGCACTGTTGAACTAGATCGATGGCACTGTTGAACTAGATCGATGGCACTGTTGAACTAGATCGATGGCACTGTTGAACTACATCAATGGCACTGACTACAATGGCACTATTGAACTACATCAATGGCACTGTTGAAAAGGGGAAAAAGGGGGAAAAAATGGAAAAGTAGGAGTTTGAAATTAGGAAGAATCATAAGGCATGGAATAGAGAGGAGTGGAATAAAAGGAGGAAAAAATGGATGGGAAAAAAAGGAGGTGGAAAAAAATGGAGGAAAAAATGGAAAAGGGAAATAACCAGGGAAGGAACAAATCAGGGAAGAAAAAAGGAGAGAACAAAAAAGGAGTGGGAAAAGGACAGACAAAGGAGGGAAAAGGAGGAGGAAAAAATGGATGAGAAAAGACGATGGATTGGGAAAGGGTGGAGAAAAAGGAGAGGAGGAAAAATAAGGAAGTGAAAGAGAGGGATGGAAAAAAGGACTGAAGAACGAGGTAGGCAGGAAAAGGGAGAGGGATGGAACAAATGGATTTTGGGAAAGAGCGAGGAGGAAAGAGGAGATGAGAAAGAGTGGCAGGAACAACAAGGGGGGAAAAGGGCAAGAAAATAAGGGAGGAAAAGAGATGGAGTGACAAAAAAAGAAAAGAAAGGGGAAAGGAAGAAAAAGAGGAGGAGAGAGAGAGAGAGTTACGACTGGGGAAAAAAAGGAAAGGGAAAAGAGAGGAAAAAGAAAGAGTGAGGAGAGTGGAATGCGGGGAGAGAGGAGAGGGGGAAAGGGGAGGAGAAGAAGTTGATATCCTTGGGGTGAAATTTGCTCCAAACAAAACCATGAAGAACCATGTTGTAAATCTTGCAAACAAGGCAGCAGGAAGTTACAGCACTTCGCGTATCTCGCATCTGTTGACGTAGGGGTTGCAGATCCTATACCCAGGGCCAAGTACGCTCACACCTTGAGTATGCTCCACTTTCTTGGTTTGCCTGCCCCCTCTCATCTGCGACTGCTTGACAGAGTAGAGAACAAAGCAAGACGTCTCATCTCTCGCCTGGACCCATCCTGGAAAAGGGTCTGTCATTTCAGCAGAGCCTTCAATAGGAGGGATGTGGGTGGCCTTACTGTTATGTACAAGGCCAATATTTTCAAAATACCACACTTGGATCGACTTCGAGGACAGCGGAAAAAAAGCTTTTATGCCACAAGACGGGCAGAAAGCAGCAACTTCACTCTGGCTGTACCCTTCTCCAGAAAATCACTCCATCTGAGATCTACATACCCCGGATGACTCGGTTGGAAAAACATTCGTTCAGCTAATGATGTCAACGAGATAACGTCAGTTGATCAAATGAAAATGCTGGCCCACAGATGGCTCCAAAATTCATCTTTCCCACTTGTATGTCTCATAAACAATAAAAATGCTTTTCAAATGGCTGATGTAGGTAACAGCTCTTAGCTTGCAATAAAGTTAGGATCCCTTTAAATGTAATTAGCTGTCAATAAAGTAGGGGTCCTTAACCTTGTCAAACTGTGTAAAAAAAAAAAAAAAAAAAAAAGAAGGGAGAGAGAGAGAGAAGATGAGGAGAGGAGAGAGAGAGAGGGGGAGATGAGAGGAGAGAGAGAGGGGAGAGGAGAGAGAGAGGAGAGAGAGAGGGGAGAGAGAGAGAGAAAAGAGAAGGAGAAGAGGAGAAGGGGGAGAAGAGGAGAGTGAGAGAGGAAGAGAGAGAGAGAGAGGGGAGAGGAGAGAGAGAGAGAGAGAGAGCGAGAGGAGAGGGAGAGAGAGAGAGAGGGAGAGAGAGGGAGGGGAGAGAGAGAGAGAGAGAGAGTGAGAGAGAGAGAGAGAGAGAGAGAGAGAGAGAGAGAGAGAGAGAGAGGATGAGAGGGGAGGGAGAGAGTGGAGGGGAGGGGGAGAGAGAGGGGAGAGAGAGAGAGAGAGAGAGGAGAGAGAGGGAGAAGAGAGTAGAGAGGGGGAGAGAGAGAGAGAGGAGAGAGGAAAAAGGAGAGAGAGAAAGAGAAAAGAGAGGAGGGGAGGAGAGAGAGAGAGAGAGAGAGAGAGGAGAAAAGGGGAGAGATGAGAAGGAGAGAGGGAGAGAGAAGAGAGAGAGAAGAGAGGAGAGAGAGGGGAGAGCGTAACAAGCTTTTTGCCACAAGGAGGGAGGGGGGCCTTACTTTGTACCCTTTTGAAATACTCCATCTTGGATCCATAAAATAAAAAAAAATGACCGAGGGGGGAAAACCATTTGTACCAGCATAATTGGGTCGTCAACGGGGGATAGAACAATTGACAAAATGAAAATGCTTGGCAACGATGGCCCAACTCCTTCATCCTGTTCCCTACTTGTATGTCTACAATAAAAATGCTTTCAAATGAGCTGATGTAGGTAACAGCTCTTAGTTTCCAATAAAGTTAGGATCCTTAACCTGTAAATAGCTGTCAATAAAGCTAGGGATCCTTAACTTGTCAAACCCTGTGTAAAAAAAAAAAAAAAAAAAAAAAGAGAGAGAGAGGAGAGAAAGAGAGAGTGGAGGACAGGAGAGACGTGAGAGTTGGGTGAAAATATTTGTGGTGAAGCAAGATTCAAACGTGTTTGCGGGTAGGGAGGGGAGAATGTTGAGGGAGGGGAGATGTTGGGGAGGGGAGAATGTTGGGAGGGGAGAATGTTTGGGGGCGGGAGATTGTGGGGGGGCGGATTGTTGGGGACGGGGAGGAATGTTGGGGAGGGGAGTCTGTTGGGGAGGGGAGAATGTTGGGGACGGAGAATTTTGGTGGAGTGGGAGAATGAGGGTAGGGGAGAATGTGGGGACGGGAGAATGTTGGGGAGGGGAGTATGTTGGGGACGGAGAGAATGTGGGGACGGGAGAATGTTGGACGGGAGAATGTTGGGGAGGGGAGAATGTTGGGGGAGGGGAGAATGTTGGGGAGGGAGAGAATGTTGGGGAGGGGAGACTGTTGGTGGGGACGGGGAGGAATGTTGGGAAGGGGAGAATGTTGGGGACGGGAGAATGTTGGGGACGGGAGATGTTGGGACGGGAGATGAGAATGTTGGGGACGGGAGAATGTTGTGGGAGGGGAGAAAGAATGTTGGGGACGGGAGAATGTTGGGGACGGGAGAATATTGGGGAGGGGAGATGTTGGGTACGGGAGAATGTTGGGGAGGGGAGAATGTTGGGGAGGGGGAGAATGTTGGGGAGGGGGAATGTTGGGGACGAGTGAATGTTGGGGACGGGGAATGTTGGGGAGGGGGAGAATGTAGGGGAGGGGAGGGAGAATGTGGGGAGGGGAGATGTTGGGAGGGGAGAGAGCATGTTGGGGACGGGAGGAATGTTGGGGGACGGGAGGGAGAATGTTGGGGAGGGGAGAAAGTTGGGGGGGGTGGAGAATGTTGGGGACGGGAGAATGTTGGGAAGGGGAGGTATAGTTGGGGACGGGCGAATGATGGGGAGGGGAGAATGTTGGAGAGGGGAGAGAGAATGTTGGGGCGGGAGAATGTTGGGGCGGGAGATTGTTGGGGAGGCGTGAGAATGTTGGGGAGGGGAGAATGTTTGGGGACGGGAGGATATGTTGGGGACGGGGAGATGTTGGGAGGGGAGGGGAATGTTGGGGACAGGACGGGGATGTTGGGGAGGGGAGAGAATGTTGGGGAGGGAGAATGTTGGGGAGGGTCGGGAGATTGTTGGGGACGGGAGATTGTTGGGGAGGGGAGAATGTTGGGACGGGAGAATGTTGGGGGAGGGGGAGAATGTTGGGGACGGGAGAATGTTGGGGGGGGCGGGACTGTTGGGGACGGGAGAAATGTTGGGGACGGGAGATTGTTGGGGACGGGAGAATTTTGGGGAGGGGAGAATGTTGGGGAGGAGGGAGGAGAATGTTTGGGGACGGGGGAGAATGTTGGGGATGCGGGAGAATGTTGGGGACGGAGAATGTTGGGACGGAAGAATGTGGGGTAGGGGAGAATGTTGGGGACGGAGAATGGTTGGGCGGGAGAATGTTGGGGACGGGAGAATGTAGGGGGACGGGAGAATGTTGACGGAGGCTAGGTATGTTGTTGGGGACGGCGTTTGGAGAATGTGGGGACGGGGAGAATGTTGGGGACCGGGGAGAATGTTGGGGTGGGGGAGAATGTTTGGGGACGGGAGACTGTTGGGGATGGGAGAATGTTGGGGACGGGAGAATGTGGGAACGGAGCAGGAATGTTGGGGAGGGGAGAGAGAATGTTCGGGACGGGTGAGAACGAGATGTTGGGGAGGGGAGAAATGTTGGGGACGGGGAGATGTTGGGGAGGGGAGAATGTTGGGGGAAGGTTGTGAATGTTGGGAGGGAGAATGTTGGGGCCGGGGGAATGTTGGGGACGGGAGGAGAGATGTTGGGGAACGTAGAGAATGTTGGGGAGGGGAGAGAATGTTGGGGACGGGAGACTGTTGGGGAGGGGAGAATGTTGGGGAGGGGAGAATGTTTGGTTGGGTGGGGTGTGAATGTTGGGCTCGAGGAAGAGAAGGAGAATGTTGTGGACGGGAGAATGTAGGGGAGGGAGAGATTGTTTGGGGAGGGGGAGAATGTTGGGGAGGGGAGAATGTTGGGAGAGGGGAGAATGTGGGGACGGGAGAATGTTGGGGACGGAGGGAGAATGTTGGGGAGGGGAGAATGTTGGGGAGGGGATATGTTGGGACGGAGAGAATGTTGGGAGGGGAGAATGTAGGGACGGGAGAATGTTGGGGACGGGGGGAATGTTGGAGGGACGGTGAGAGGGTGGAATGTTCGGGGAGGGGAGAATGTTGGGGACGGAAGAGAATGTTGGGGACGGGAGCTGTTGGGGACGGGAGAATTGTTGGGGGACGGGAGAATGTTGGGACGGTGAGAATGTGGGGAAGGGGAGAATGTTGGGCAGGGGAGTATGTGGGGTGGGAGAATGTTGGGCGAGTCGAAGTTTTGTTAGGGCGGAGAAGAATGTTGGGGAGTGGAGATGTTGGGGAGGGGGAGAATGTTGCGGGTGGGGAGGGATGTTGGGGAGGGACGATGTTGGGAGGAGGAATGTTGGGAGGAAGATGTTGGGAGGGGGAGAATGTGGGGTGGGGAGATGTGGGGAGGGGAGAATGTTGGGGAGGAAGATTGTTGGGAGGAGAGGGAAGCTGGGTAGGGGAGAATGGTTTGGGGTGGGGAGAATGTTGGGGAGGGAAGATTGCTGGGAGGAGGAATGTTTGGAGAGGGGTGATTGTTGGGGTGGGGAAGACATGTTTGGGTGGGGAGAAGAGATGTTTGGGTGGGAGAAATTGTTTGGGGTGGGGAGAATGTTGGGGAGGGGAGGAGAAGAATGTTGGGTTGGGGAGAATGTTGGGAGGGAAGATTGTTGGGAGGAGAGAATGTTGGGGAGGAGAGAAGAATGTTGGAGGTGGGTGAGAATGTTGGGGAGGAAGTTGTTGACGGAGGAGAGAAGTTGGGGGAGGGGGAGGAATGTTGGGGTGGTGAGAAGAGAATGTTGGGGTGGGGGAATTGTTGTGGAGGAAGATTGTTGGGAGGAGAGAATGTGTGGGGAGGGGAGAATGTGGAGGTGGGGGATTGTTGGGGTCGGGGAGAATGTTGGGTGATGGAAGTGTGGGAGGAGAGATTGTAGGGAGGGCGTGATTGTCGAGGGGAGGGGAGTGCAGGAAGATGTTGACAGGATGTTAGAGGTAGATGAAGCTGGTAAGAAAGCAAGGCAAGGTGTGGACATAAATACTGTACCATAATTACGTACCATAAATTTTCTGTACCATAATTACTGTATAATAATTACAGCTACCTTAATTACTGTACCATAATTACTGCTAGACTATACTTACTGTACCCATAAATACTGTACATCACTATTCTGTACAATAATGCTGTCCATCACTATTGTTACCTAATTACTGTTACATCCTTTTGTACCATAATTACTGTACTATCACTATTGTACCATTAATTACTGTACCATCACCTATTGTACATAATTACTGTACCAATCACTATTGTACCATAATTACTGTACCATCACTATTGTACAATAATTACTGTACCATCACTAATTGTACCATTCTTATTGTACCATTATTATCGTAGCCCTTGACACTAAAGTGTCACGTGCTACAATAATCGCGAAACAAGCGATACAAAACAACCAAGAGGGGGGAGTTGAATGATAGCTCTAGGCTTTCATATTGCTATCAAAATCAGCGGCGTGCAATGTTGCACAGAGACGAAGGAGTTCAGAAGTGAACGAATCTACCTGGACTTCCTACTCATTTTGCAAAACATTGCAAGCTCCTAATGTGTTGATTGCTAACACGAAAGCTAGAGCTATATTCAATCCCCCTCTCAAATAGGCTGAGTGATCACCGGTTAACTGGTGACGCACCAGATGCTTCACCACCCCACCTGGACACCCTCTGGCGCCTCAGTGTGCTCATCGAGTATGTCTGGTGGTCTCGGCTCGACAGGTGAATTCCTCCACCGTTAAGTCACTAGATAAACAGGTAGGCCCTGACCCACCCATCACCACCTGTACATCCTACAACCTGTCCACCCATCACACCTGTCCCACTCACACCACCTGACACATCGCACCTGTTGTAAACTGACAAGTAACATGAACATTAGTGAACATTAACCCAGCTGGTAACAATGAACAAGTCAACATTTAACCAGTGGTAACAATGAACAAAGTCAACATTAACAGTGGTAAACAATGAACAAGTTCAAAATTAACCAGCTGGTAGTTAATGAACAAGTCAACTTAACCAGCTGGTAACAATGAACAAGGTCAACATTAACCAGCTGGTAACAAATGAACAAGTCAAACATTACCAGCTGGTAGTAAATGAACAAGTCAACATTAAACCACGCTGGTAGTAATGAAAAGTCAAACATTAACCAGCTGGTAACAATGAACAAGTCAACATTACAGCTGTAACAATGAACAAGTAACATTAACCAGTGGTAGTAATGAACAAGTTCAAAATAACCAGCTGGTAGTAATGACATGGTCAACGGTAACCAGCTGGTAACAATGAACAAGTCAACGGTAACCAGCTGGAAACCAAAGATATGTATCAACGTTAACCAGCTGGTAACAATGAACAAGTCAACGGTAACCAGCTGGTAAGGCTGGTACTATATTAACAGCTGGTAACGTACACTGATCGTGACACTAGTGCACCGTTCCACTGTAACAGTGTCACCCAGTGACCCTGTAATACTCGTCTGAGAGGAGAGAGAAGAGGAGACGAAGAGGATGGAAGAGAGAGAGAGAGAGACCTGGTCGCTGTCTACTGACTTCACTCCGGTCCCACACTCAACAATGTAACGTTAGTTACACCATCTGACTCTCAGCAACCACCGCAATACCG
The DNA here is from genome assembly GCF_026875155.1 of Cherax quadricarinatus. Taxonomy (NCBI): domain Eukaryota; kingdom Metazoa; phylum Arthropoda; class Malacostraca; order Decapoda; family Parastacidae; genus Cherax; species Cherax quadricarinatus. Next base: position 18,761,329 of record NC_069433.1, read on the forward strand.
CCACCAGATGGCAAGTTGGCGAGCGGCCACCGCGAGCGAGGAGAGGAGAGAGAAGAGAGAGGAGAGAGATGAGACGAGAAGAGGAGAGAGGAGAGAGAGTGAGAGGAGAGGAGAGAGGGAGAGAGGAGAGAGAGAGAGAGAAAGAGAGGAGAGAGGACGAAGTTGATTATCCTTGGGGGAAATTCTGCTCCAAACTGACCATGAAAAACCACGTTGTAATCTTGCAAATAAGGCGGCCAGGAAGCCTTAAGCACTTCGATGTTTTTTCGATGTGCTTGACACGTGGAGCTGCCTGATATCTGTCTGAGGCACAAGTACGCTCACCACCTTGATATGCTCACTTTCTTCGGAATACAGCCTCCGTCTCTCTATGACTTCTTGACAGAAACAGAGCCAGACAGACGACTCATCTTCTGGCCTTGGCCCAAGCTGGATAAGATCCTGTTATTCCAGCAGAGCCTTCACACAGCGGGAGGGTTGTGGGTGTGGCCTTATGTTATATATTACATGGACAATATTGTAAAGTTACCACACTTGGCTCAACTCCGTGACAGCGAGCAGTTAGCATCTACACCACAATGACGGGCAGCAACAGCAAACAGTAACCTTTACCAGAAACTCCACTTCATCGAGATCATTTATTCCCAGGATGACTCGAGGTCTGGAACATGTTCGTACAGCATAACGCATCAATGTTATAAAATCTATTGACCCAAAAATTTGATGGCCCATAGCTGGTTATCGCCTGGCAACAGATGGTTTTAAATTTCATTTTATTCCCTATTTTGTCTCAGAATAAAAAGTTTTTCAATGATGTGATGTAGGTATCAGCTCTTGGCTTGTAAATAAAGGAACATTAACCTAACACTGTGAAAACTCAAGTGAATGTATATATTAAAAAAAAGTGACATGTGTCGGGAAGAGACGTGGACGTGAGCCGTCAGCAGACACAGACATGACACAACAGACAGACGCAGACACGATCACTGCAGTTCGCCACACTGGCCGCTGCCTCACGAACCCACCACACTACCACCCAACCTCTTACTTTCCAATCCACCACCCTACACCACCCCTTGCCCACCATCAACATACTACCACCCCTGGATCTTACACACACACCACCACCCCTGTCACCTACAACCCACTACCACCAATCCCTGCCCACCTACACCATCATGACTACCACCCACCCCTGCCACCTACACCACTACCACCATCCCTGCCACCTTACACCATCTTGACTAACCACCATCCCTGCCACCTACACCATCATGATAACACCACTCCCTGTCACCTACACCCACTACCACCAACCCTGCCAACTACACCCCCTCATGATACACCACCCGGCCAACCTACACCACTACCACATCTCTGCCACCTACACCATCATGACTACCACCACCCTGCCACCTACACACTACCACCACCCCTGCCACCTACATACTACACACCCCTGCACCTACACCACTACCACCACCCCTGTCACCTACACACTCCACCATCCCTGCCACCTACACCAATCATGACTACCACCACCCCTGCCACCTCACCACTACCACCATCTCTGCCACCTACACCATCATGATAACCACCCACCCTGCACTTACCCACAACCACCACCCCTGCCACCTACACTACTACCACCACCCTGCAACCTACACACTAACATACCACCACCCTGCACCTTCACCACTACTACCCACCCCTGCCACCCTACACCACAACCACCACTCCGTCACCTTCACCACTACCACCACCCCTGAAACTACCACTACCACCACCCTGCCCACCTAAACCACTACCACCATACCGCCCCTACACCATCATGACTACCACCACCCCTGCCCACCTACCACCACAATCCACCCACCCCTGCCAGTACACCTGCTACACCACCCATGCCACCTACACCTCACCACTACACACTCTTGCCACCTTCACCACTACTTACACCACTGCACGTACACCATAACCACCAGCACCACTCCCTGCTACCTACACCACTACCACCACCCCTGCCACTAAAAAACCAAATACCACCATACCTGCCACCTAACCTCTTGACTAACCACCACCCCTGCCACCTACACCACAACCACCACTCTGTCACCTACACCACTACCACCAACCCCTGCCACCTACACACTACCACACCCTGCCACCTAAACCATTACCCCATTACCTGCCACCTACACCATCATGACTACCACCACCCTGCCACCTACACCACAACCACCACCCCTGCCACCTACACTGCTACACCACCCCTGCACCTACACCATCACCATACCACCACTCTCATGCCACCTACCACCACAAACTCCACCCCTGCCACCTACAATGCTACCACAACCCTTGCCACCTACACCACAACCACCACCCTGCACCTACACATCACCACTAGCAAACCCCCTGCCACACTACACCCACCCACACTATCACTCCACTAAACAATAATATAAACAATAACAATATTCGATAAATCTCTTTAAAAAACCATCCAAACTATTCCATTAGTCGACCCACATCGGACGATGGTGGTTATATACACTGAGAGACAGACAATCTCTCGGTTGTGTATAGACTGAGACACTAACGAATGTCGATACAAATTTCTATATGGTGGAATGAGAGACACTGGGTGTCATATAATAGGAGAGTGTACTTAAAGCTATCTTAACCAATGTGTATTGGTGGAGGCAGCTATTTCCACAAGTCGAGCCCAGAGCATCACCCAGTCCTTCCTGACAGCCAGGAGGGTTAAAGATGACTGTTATGAAACTGACTGAGAGAGAGTGGCAGCAGCCATCCATGGCAGATTGGTATCAGCAGTGAGGTCAGTCACCTGCACTCCTTGCTGAACCTTTGTTGATCTCTCTGGACCACTTGTCTGCAAGTTCCCAAAAAAGAAATATATCTCTTTCTCCAAAAATATATATTGAGTTGCAATTATAGGTTCACTGGTTAACTTGCATTACTTTACAAGCTCGTAACTTAAGGATAAGAGTAATTTTTTGTGGTTTGCCCAGTTTCCACAGTCTCAGACGTCACTGAAGGTAGAAAGAAACTCTGTTATAGAGGACGCTTAATGTAGCTCTGAGCCCTCAGCATTCGGCTGCTCTTACCACGGGACCGCACAAGATTGGGGCGCCAGTTTATTATATGGAATCTCAAAATGTGTGTAGTGATACAGGAACTTGTTGTCAACATACACACAGTAACGAGTCATGTGAACATCACCTGTACACCACACACAGTAAACTGTGACGTGAACATTACTGTAACACACACATAGTAACATGACATTGTGAAACATCACTGTCAAAAACCACTCACAGGAACAGTGACATGTGACATCACTGTAACACCACAATAGTATCAGTGACATGTGAACTCACTGTAAACCACACTAGTACAGTGGACATGTGAACAGCACTGTATCAACCACATTAGTAACAGATGACATTGAACATACATAGTAACAGTGGACATCGTGGAACTCACTGTAAAACCTCACACAGTAACAGTGACTGGTGAAAACATCACTGTAACTCCACACATAGTAACAGTGCATGTGAACCTCACTGTAACACCCCCACACACCAGAGTAACAGTGAAATGTGTAACATCACTGTAAACACCTACACATAGTAACAGTGACAAGTGTAACAATCACATAGTAACAGTGACACTGTGAACAGCACGTACACCACAAAAATAGTAAAGTGACATGTGAAGATCACTGTAAACCACACATCGTAACAGTGACATGTGAACTATCACTGGTAACACCACACATAGTAACAGTGACATGTGAACATCACTGTAACACCACACACTGTAACTAGTGACATGTGAACATCACTGTAAACACCACACACCAGTAACAGTGACATGTGAACATCACTGTAACACCACACATAGTATCAGTGACATTTGTGAAACATCACTGTAAACATAAACTCCGTAACAGGGACCATGTGAAACATCACTGTAACACCACACATAGTATCTGTGACATTGTGAACAGCACTGTAAACCCACCACCACAGTAACAGTGACTTGTGAACATCACTGTAACACCAACGTTAACAGTGGACTGTGAACATCACTGTTAAAACTACACACAGTAACAGTGACAGGTGACATCACTGTAACACTAAACACAGTAACTGATGAATTGTGAACATCACTGTACACTACAACACAGTAAACGTGACATGTGAACATCACTGTAACACTACACACAGTAACAGTGCATGTGAAACATCACTGTAACACTTACACTCTGTAACAGTGACATTTGTGAACATCACTGTAACATACACACAGTTACAGTGACATGTGAACATACTGTACCACAACCACACAGTAACTGTGGAAAATGTGAACATCACTGTAACCACCTCACAGTGCCAAACAGAGGGGTGGTCACAACCGAATAAAACTTGGTAAACTTGGCAGACAGCACCTTGTCAGCTTTTAAAGGTTAGAGTATCAGAATCATGAGAGGAGAAGGAGAGGAGGAGGAGAAGAGAGGGAAGAGAACTAGTGTGAATGAAAAGAGAGCGAGAGAGGGGAGGTGTCGGGAGGCAGACGCGTGTTAGGGAGGGAGGGTGAGAATGAAACAGGTAAAGAAAGAACTGGGTTGCGAGAAGGCGAGACGAGCAGAAAACCTAAGAAAAAGGGAAGAAGGTAAAGGAAGGGAGAAGGGGAACACACAGCAACAGTGAAGAGGAGGTGCATGGAGCTGTGACTCGACCCCTGCAACCACAATGTTGTTTTTAAGTTACACACACACACCACTTATTACTATTACTATATACTACAGTGATGTGTCACGCCACACCAGCCACGCCCCCAGGCAGTTCTAGGAGGGTGGGCGTGTCCACTGCCTCCACACTGGCCACACCTATCGTAACACGGGGTCCAACAAGTAACACCTGGCCCACACCACGTAACACCCTCCTAGTCACACTACGTAACACCTGGCCACGCTCCATGCACTGACTGTGGCCATTGCCCATGTACCACACCTGCCACGCCCATACCTTCTCCGCCTCGCCATGCTCAATACACAAACACCCGGCACGCCCACACAATCACTCCCACACCAACCAGCCAAACTAACTACGTTAGTGTCAACAGTCACTCAATGTCTAACCACGGAATCCACTCGTCAAGAAAGTTCCGCGAAATTAAAGTTCGACTGAAATTGACGCTAATGAGACGACAAGAACCGGACAGCACTGTCAAGACTAGGAAACCAACCCATGGACCGCTAAAGTAGCTGCTACCTCACTAACAACCCATGGACCACTACAGTAGCTGCTACCTCACTAACAACACCACTGGACCACTACAGTAGCTGCTACCTCGCTAACAACACACTGGACCATACAGTCGCTGCTACCTCACTAACACGGACCACGACAGTAGCTGATACTCACTAACAACCCACTGGACCAATTTATACAGTAGCTTGCTTACCTCACTAACAACCCACTGGACCCCTACAGTACCTGATCAACTCACTAACACCACTGGACATACGTAGCTGGCTACCTCACTAACAACCCACTGGACCACTTACAGTTGCTGCTATTCACTAACCACCCACTGGACCATACAGTAGCTGCTACCTCAATAACAACACACGGAACACTACAGTAGCGCCTAAATCACTAACAACCCACTGGACCACTACAGTAGCTGAATAACTCACTAAAACTCAATGGACAATACAGTAGCTGCTTCCTCACTAACAAACCACCTGAACCAATTACAGTAGCTGCTTACCTCACTAACAAACACACTGGACACTACAGTAGCTGCTACCTCACTAACAACCCACTGGACACACTACTGTAGCGGCTACCTCAGTTCACAACACAATGGACATACTGTAGCTGCTACCTCACTAACAACCACTGGACACTACAGTAGCTGCTACCTCACTAACAACACCACAGGACACTACAGTAGCTGCTACCTCAGTAACACACAGTTGACACTACAGTAGCTGCTAACCCTGAACATACAATGGACCACTACAGTAGCTGCTACTCAGTAACAAACACTTGTTGACCCATACAGTAGCTGCTACACCAGTATCAATACAATGGACTCTACAGTAAGTGCGTACCCCAGTCACAAACACTGTTTGACCCTTACAGTAACTGCTAACCTCAAGTACAGAAACTGGACCACTACAGTCTTCTACCCCTGACAGCTCCTTGAAGTCAGTAGACAGCAGTCTACTACCCATGACCAGTCTGAAGTTGTAGACAGCAGTCTACTTACCCATGACCAGTCTGAAGTCAGGTAGACAGCAGTCTACCTACCATGACCAAGCTATGAAAACAGTGACAGAAGTTCTTCTACCCTGACCAGTCTGAAGATGGAGTAGACTGCGGTCTAACCTACCCATGACCAAGCTTGACATCAGTTAGAGAGCAGTCTACCTACCCATGACACGCTCTGACATCAGTTAGACAGCCGTTACCTACCAGGACCAGCTCTGAAGTGAGGTGGACAGCGAGTTCTACCTACCATGACCAGCTGCGGGTGTGACAACACCAGCTCACCTCTGACCATGAGGCTTCATTCTCATCAGTGAAAATCGTCCGTGTGCTTCACAACTTTCACGGTGAGAATTGTCTTTACGTCACGAGAAGAGCTAAACCCCAAGGTGTCACACAAGACCTGGCTAAAAAGAGAGGTGGTGAGACGAGGAGGAGGAGGAGGAGGTGGAGGAGGACTAAGGGACGTTACTCAAAGGGGATGTATGAAACATTGTAGTTCCCTATAATTCTCTCTTTTTTTTTTTTTTTTTTATACAAGGGTTTGACAAGGTTAAGGATCCCTAGCTTTATTGCAGCTATTTACAAGGTTAAGATTCCTAAACTTTATTGACAAGCAAAAGAGCTGTTACCTACATCAGCTCATTTGAAAAGCATTTTTATTGTTAAGAGACTAAAGTGGTACAGGATGAAGTTGGCTGGCCATCTGTGGGCCAGCATTTTCATTGATCAACTGATTTATCTCGTTGACTCATTATGCTGTACGAATGTGTTCCATATCGAGTCATCCTGGGGTATGTATGATCTCATGATGGAGTGATGTCTGGAGAAGGTACAGCAGAGTGAACAGTTGCTGCTATCTAGACCCTGCCCGTCTTGTGGCATAACAGCTGGCTTCACGCTGTCTCGAAGACGATCCAAGTGTGGTATTTTGACAATATTGGCCTTGTACATACAGTAAGGCCACCCACCATACTCCTATGTTGAAGGCTCTGATGAAATGACAGATCTATCCAGGATGGGTCAGGCGTGAGATGGAGACGTCTGCTCTGTTCTCTACTCTGTTCAAGAGTCCCTGACAATGTGTATGCATGCTTTGTGTGTTACACAGCCTGAATGTTAGTGCTTGTATTGTGTGTTTACTGCTTGTTTTGTGTTTCTGTGTGGATCGTTGTGGCCTGCTCTACTAGTACTGGCAGCCTTGAGTTGTTCAGTGTTCT
>NC_069433.1:18773856-18777042 GCF_026875155.1 Cherax quadricarinatus
TTGGGGAGGCGTGAGAATGTTGGGGAGGGGAGAATGTTTGGGGACGGGAGGATATGTTGGGGACGGGGAGATGTTGGGAGGGGAGGGGAATGTTGGGGACAGGACGGGGATGTTGGGGAGGGGAGAGAATGTTGGGGAGGGAGAATGTTGGGGAGGGTCGGGAGATTGTTGGGGACGGGAGATTGTTGGGGAGGGGAGAATGTTGGGACGGGAGAATGTTGGGGGAGGGGGAGAATGTTGGGGACGGGAGAATGTTGGGGGGGGCGGGACTGTTGGGGACGGGAGAAATGTTGGGGACGGGAGATTGTTGGGGACGGGAGAATTTTGGGGAGGGGAGAATGTTGGGGAGGAGGGAGGAGAATGTTTGGGGACGGGGGAGAATGTTGGGGATGCGGGAGAATGTTGGGGACGGAGAATGTTGGGACGGAAGAATGTGGGGTAGGGGAGAATGTTGGGGACGGAGAATGGTTGGGCGGGAGAATGTTGGGGACGGGAGAATGTAGGGGGACGGGAGAATGTTGACGGAGGCTAGGTATGTTGTTGGGGACGGCGTTTGGAGAATGTGGGGACGGGGAGAATGTTGGGGACCGGGGAGAATGTTGGGGTGGGGGAGAATGTTTGGGGACGGGAGACTGTTGGGGATGGGAGAATGTTGGGGACGGGAGAATGTGGGAACGGAGCAGGAATGTTGGGGAGGGGAGAGAGAATGTTCGGGACGGGTGAGAACGAGATGTTGGGGAGGGGAGAAATGTTGGGGACGGGGAGATGTTGGGGAGGGGAGAATGTTGGGGGAAGGTTGTGAATGTTGGGAGGGAGAATGTTGGGGCCGGGGGAATGTTGGGGACGGGAGGAGAGATGTTGGGGAACGTAGAGAATGTTGGGGAGGGGAGAGAATGTTGGGGACGGGAGACTGTTGGGGAGGGGAGAATGTTGGGGAGGGGAGAATGTTTGGTTGGGTGGGGTGTGAATGTTGGGCTCGAGGAAGAGAAGGAGAATGTTGTGGACGGGAGAATGTAGGGGAGGGAGAGATTGTTTGGGGAGGGGGAGAATGTTGGGGAGGGGAGAATGTTGGGAGAGGGGAGAATGTGGGGACGGGAGAATGTTGGGGACGGAGGGAGAATGTTGGGGAGGGGAGAATGTTGGGGAGGGGATATGTTGGGACGGAGAGAATGTTGGGAGGGGAGAAAAAATTATATAATATAAATATAATATAAAATATATATATATATTTTTATATATAATTATATATATATAATATATTATATATATATATATATATATAATATATATATATATATTTTTTTCAACCATATTAGAGCTTATAATAACCCGGCAAATTGGCAGGAAGTTAGAGTCGTCTTCCCTTGTTCCTTTTGGCTTGAAAACAATATTGTAGAATCGACAATTATTAAGCATGATAAGTATTAATTATACAGTAAAAGTGACGGGTTCTTCAAATTAGATGTGGTTTTAGTTGAGACAATAGTACACAGTCAACAACTTGGCTCTTATACGAATGCATTAGATTGTCTTAAATGTAGTGCCACACCGAGGAATTAGGGCCAATTTTCCCTGCAGTTTCTGATGGTTGAACCAAGGTTTGACTCAGAATTATGTTGGATGAATAATTGTGATCATCTTCCTTGTAATTACAGCTGCCTCTCTCTTTAAATGAGTTTATTTTAATGAGCCCCGTTTTCTTCGTATAACTTTTAAAAGTTTCCCCTTTAAATGTTCCAGTTTTCTCGTCCTTTAACTGGACCGGCTTTCTGGTGGATGTTTACAACATAATTCCCACTGACTTTTATATCGCTGACAATATAATTATGTAGGTAAAATTGCTTATTTCATAGAGGAGCATGACCGAATTTTTTATTCTTGCCAGGTTACTTTGGTTTAGGCTACTATTACAGTATCAATGATGGTGGGATTTTTTTAATGCTATATCCATCCTTCTGGCCATGGGCACTGGTATGCCTGGGGGCACTTCCTGTACCCTCTCTCTCTCTCTCTCTCTCTCTCTCTCTCTCTCTCTCTCTCTCCTCTCTCTCTCTCTCTCTCTCTCTCTCTCCTTCTCTCTCTCTCCCACTCCAGTGAAGACGTCCTTTGGGATCGTATTGGCTTGGACATCCTCCTCTTTTCTGGAACTTTGCAAGCTCCTGATGATGTGTTGATTGCAACACGAAAGGCCTAGAACTATCATTCTACTCCCACCGTGGTTGTTTTGCATCACACATACACAAACACACTCCTAGAGTGCAGAAACACTGTGTTCCAAGCTACCTTGTGTTCGTCCGAGTGTTCCTAAGGTTATCTCCTGCGCTGATAACCTCTTTATTATGGAGCAGCGACGGAAGATTTACGAGGAGGAGATGAGGGAAAATGAGAGGAGGAACAGGAAGACTGGGAGGACAGGAGGGAAGACTAGGAGGACAGGAGGGAAGACTAGGAGGACAGGAGGGAAGACTGGGAGGACAGGAGGGAAGACTAGGAGGACAGGAGGGAAGCAGGTAGGATAATGATTACAGGAAGGATGATACGAGAGAGAAAATGGTGTGCAAAGGAGAACAAAGGAACAGTGAGTGAGTGAGAGAGAGAGAGAGAGAGAGAGAGAGAGAGAGAGAGAGGAGAGAGAGAGAGAGAGAGAGAGAGAGAGAGAGAGAGAGAGAGAGAGAGAGAGAGATAGGTGGTGAAACTAGCATGCGTCACCCTAATCACCTAACATTCCAGACAAGTAACTGAGAGTGGACATTGTGATGGCCAGTGAACCAGTGTTATTACTACATCATCACTCCAGTCTGACTCCACTCATCACTCCAGTCTGACTCCACTCATCACTCCAGCCTGACTCCACTCATCACTCCAGTCTGACTCCACTCATCACTCCAGGCTGACTCCACTCATCACTCCAGTCTGACTCCACTCATCACTCCAGCCTGACTCCACTCATCACTCCAGGCTGACTCCACTCATCACTCCAGCCTGACTCCACTCATCACTCCAGCCTGACTCCACTCATCACTCCAGGCTGACTCCACTCATCACTCCAGCTGACTCCACTCATCACTCCCGTCTGACACCACCATTCCTCCTCCACCTGACCACTCATCACTCCAGCCTGACTCCAACTCATCACTCCAGCCTGACTCCACTCATCCTCCAGCCCCGACTCCACTCTCACCCCCC
>NC_069433.1:18782542-18880042 GCF_026875155.1 Cherax quadricarinatus
AGGGAAGATTGTTGGGAGGAGAGAATTTTGGGGGAGAGAAGAATGTTGGGGAGGGGAGAATGTTGGGGTGGGGAGATGTTGGGGGGGGGAAATGTTGGGGAGGGAGATTGTTGGGAGGAGAGAATGCTGGGGAGGGGAGAATGTTGGGGTGGGGGAGAATGTTGGGGAGGGAAGATTGCTGGGAGGAGAGAATGTTTGGGAGGGGAGAATGTTGGGGTGGGGAGAATGTTTGGGTGGGGAGAATGTTTGGGTGGGGAGAATGTTGGGGTGGGGAGAATGTTGGGGAGGGGAGAATGTTGGGGTGGGGAGAATGTTGGGGAGGGAAGATTGTTGGGATGAGAGAATGTTGGGGAGGGGAGAATGTTGGGGTGGGGAGAATGTTGGGGAGGGAAGATTGTTGGGAGGAGAGAATGTTGGGGAGGGGAGAATGTTGGGGTGGGGAGAATGTTGGGGTGGGGAGAATGTTGGGGAGGGAAGATTGTTGGGAGGAGAGAATGTTGGGGAGGGGAGAATGTTGGGGTGGGGAGAATGTTGGGGTGGGGAGAATGTTGGGGAGGGAAGATTGCTGGGAGGAGAGATTGTTGGGAGGGGAGATTGTGAGGGGAGGGGAGTGCAGGAAGATGTTGACAGATGTTAGAGGTAGTGAAGCTGGTAAGAAGCAAGGCAAGTGTGTACCATAATTACTGTACCATAATTACTGTACCATAATTACTGTACCATAATTACTGTACAATAATTACTGTACCATAATTACTGTACCATAATTACTGTACTATAATTACTGTACCATAATTACTGTACCATCACTATTGTACCATAATTGCTGTACCATCACTATTGTACCATAATTACTGTACCATCACTATTGTACCATAATTACTGTACCATCACTATTGTACCATAATTACTGTACCATCACTATTGTACCATAATTACTGTACCATCACTATTGTACCATAATTACTGTACCATCACTATTGTACCATAATTACTGTACCATCACTATTGTACCATTATTATTGTACCATTATTATCGTAGCCCGTGACACTAAGTGTCACGGGCTACAATAATCGCGAACAAGCGATACAAAACAACCACAGAGGGGGAGTTGAATGATAGCTCTAGGCCTTTCATATTGCAATCAACACATCAGCGGCTTGCAATGTTGCACAGATGAGTAGGAAGTTCAGGTGAACGAATCTACCTGGACTTCCTACTCATTTCTGCAACATTGCAAGCTCCTAATGTGTTGATTGCAACACGAAAGGCCTAGAGCTATCATTCAACTCCCCCTCTCAAATAGGCTGGAGTGATCACCGGTTAACTGGTGACAGCACCAGCTGGCTCACCACCACCTGGCACCCTCTGGCGCCACAGGTGGCTCATCGAGTATGCTCAGGTGGTCTCGGCGACAGGTGAATTCCTCCACCCGTAAGTCACTAGTAACAGGTGGCACCTGACCCACCCATCACCACCTGTCCCATCCATCACCACCTGTCCCACCCATCACCACCTGTCCCACTCATCACCACCTGGCACACATCGCCACCTGGTTGTAACTGAACAAGTAACACTGAACATGTGAACATTAACCAGCTGGTAACAATGAACAAGTCAACATTAACCAGCTGGTAACAATGAACAAGTCAACATTAACCAGCTGGTAACAATGAACAAGTCAACATTAACCAGCTGGTAGTAATGAACAAGTCAACATTAACCAGCTGGTAACAATGAACAAGTCAACATTAACCAGCTGGTAACAATGAACAAGTCAACATTAACCAGCTGGTAGTAATGAACAAGTCAACATTAACCAGCTGGTAGTAATGAACAAGTCAACATTAACCAGCTGGTAACAATGAACAAGTCAACATTAACCAGCTGGTAACAATGAACAAGTCAACATTAACCAGCTGGTAGTAATGAACAAGTCAACATTAACCAGCTGGTAGTAATGAACAAGTCAACGGTAACCAGCTGGTAACAATGAACAAGTCAACGGTAACCAGCTGGAAACAATGAATAAGTCAACGGTAACCAGCTGGTAACAATGAACAAGTCAACGGTAACCAGCTGGTAAGGCTGTACAATATTAACCAGCTGGTAACGTACACTGCATCGTGACACTAGTTCACCGTTCACTGTAACAGTGTCACACAGTAGACCCCTGTAATACTGCATGAGAGAGAGAGAGAGAGAGAGAGAGAGGAGAGAGAGAGAGAGAGAGAGAGAGAGAGACTTGGTCGCTGTCTACTGACTCACTCACGGCCACATCAACAATGTAACGTTAGTTACACCATCTGACTCTCAGCCACCACCGCAATACCGCCACCAGATGGGCAAGTTGCGAGCGAGCGAGCGAGAGAGAGAGAGAGAGAGAGAGAGAGAGAGAGAGAGAGAGAGAGAGAGAGAGAGAGAGAGAGAGAGAGAGAGAGAGAGAGAGAGAGAGAGAAAGAGAGAGAGAGGACGAAGTTGATATCCTTGGGGTGAAATCTGCCTCCAAACTGACCATGAAAAACCACGTTGTAAATCTTGCAAATAAGGCGGCCAGGAAGCTTACAGCACTTCGATGTTATTTCGCATGTGCTTGACAGTGGAGGCTGCCAGATTCTGTCTGAGGCACAAGTACGCTCACACCTTGATTATGCTCCACTTTCTTGGATTACCAGCCCTCCGTCTCATCTATGACTTCTTGACAGAACAGAGCACAGAGCAAGACGACTCATCTCTGGCCTTGACCCAGCCTGGATAGATCTGTTATTCCAGCAGAGCCTTCAACACAGGAGGGTTGTGGGTGGCCTTACTGTTATATATACAAGGACAATATTGTCAAAGTACCACACTTGGCTACACTCCGATGACAGCGAGAAGTTAGCATCTACACCACAAGACGGGCAGCAAACAGCAACTGTAACCTTTTCCAGAACATCACTTCATCTGAGATCATTTATTCCCAGGATGACTCGAGTCTGGAACATGTTCGTACAGCATAACGACATCAATGATATAAAATCAATTGACCCCAAAAATTGATGGCCCATAGCTGGTTCTCGCCTGGCCCACAGATGGTTTTAATTTCATTTTATTCCCTATTTTTGTCTCAGAATAAAAAGGTTTTTCAATGATGTGATGTAGGTAACAGCTCTTGGCTTGTAAATAAAGGAACCTTAACCTAACACTGTCAAAACTCAAGTGAATGTATATATAAAAAAAAGTGACATGTGTCGGGAGAGCGTGACAGTGAGACGTCAGCAGACACAGACACTGACACACAGACAGACGCAGACACGATCACTGCAGTTCGCACACTGCCGCTGCCTCACGAACCACCACCACTACCACCCAACCTTACTTTCCAATCCACCACCACTACCACCACCCCTGCCACCATCACCACTACTACCACCCCTGGAACCTACACCACAATCACCATCCTGCACCTCCATACACCATCATGCACTACCACCACCCCTGCCACCTAAACCACATACCACCACCCCTGCCACCTACACTACTACCACCACCCCCTGCCACCTACACCACAACATCACTACCACCACCCCTGCCACCATCACCAACTACTACCACCCCTGCCACCTACACCACAACCACCCTCCTGTCACCTACACCACTACCACCCACCACCTGCACCTACACACTACCACCACCCTGCCACCTAAAACCACTACCACCATACCTGCCACCTACACCATTCATGACTACCACCACCCCTGCCACCTACACCACAACACCACTCCTGCCACCTACACCACTCCCCACCACCCCTGCCACCTACACCACAACCACCACCTGCCACCTACACCACAACCACCACCTGCCACCTACACCACTACCACCACCCCTGCCACTACACCACTACCACCACCCCTGCCACCTAAACCATCTACCACCATACCTGCCACCTACACCATCATGACTACACCACCCTGCCACCTACACCACAACCACCACCCCTGCCACTACACTGCTACCACCACCCCTGCCACCTACACCACAACCACCACCCCTGCCACCTACACCATCACCACTAGCACCACCCCCTGCCACCTACACCACCACCACTATCACTCCCACCTAAACATAATATAAAACAATAACAATATTCGATAAATCTCTTTAAAAAACCATTCAAACAATCCATTAGTCGACCCACATCGACGATGGTTGGTTATATACACTGAGAGACATACAACTCTCGGTGTGTATAGACCTGAGACACTAACGAATGTCGATACAAGTTTCTATAGGTGGAATGAGAGACACTGGGTGTCATATACACTAGGAGAGTGTACTTAAAGCTATCTTAACCAATGCTGTATGGCTGGGAGGCAGCTATATACCACAAGTCAGAGCCCAGAGCATCACCAGTACCTTCCTGACAGCCAAGGAGGGTAAGATGACAGTTAAGAAACTGACTGAGAGCAGCAGTGGCAGCAGCATCCCTGGCAGATAGGTATCAGCAGTGAGGTCAGTCACCCTGCACTCCATGCTGAACCTTGTTGCTCGTCTCCTGGACCCACTAGTCTGCCATTTCCCCAAAGAACATATTCATTTTTTCCCCAAAATAATATTAGATTGCAATAAGGTTTCAAGTTTAACTTCCCAATATTAAAAAAGCTGAATTAAAGGATAAGAGTAATTTTGGGGTTTGCCAGTTATCCACAGTCTCAGACGTCACTGAAGGTAGAAATTGTTATAGAGGACGCTTATGTAGCATCTGAGCTCAGCATCGTGCTCATTCCTGGGACCGCCCAAGATGGGACGCCAGTTTATTATCTGGAATCCCAAATGTGTGTAGTGAACAGGAACACATTGTAACATACACACAGTAATGTGACATGTGAACATCATTGTAACACTACACACTGTAACAGTGACATGTGAACATTACTGTAACACTACACACGTAACAGGCATGTGAACATCATTGTACATAACACAGTACGTGACATGTGAACATCACTGTAACACCACACACAGTAACAGTGACATGTGAACATTACTGTAACACCAACACATAGTAACAGTGACATGTGAACATCACTGTAACACCCACACACAGTAACAGTGACTGTGAACATCACTGTAACACCACACATAGTAACAGTGACATGTGAACATCACTGTAACACCACACATAGTAACAGTGACATGTGAACATCACTGTAACACCACACATAGTAACAGTGACATGGAACATTGTAACAGTGACATGTGAACATCACTGTAACACCACAACAGTACGTGACATGTGAACATCACTGTAACACCACACAAGTAACAGTGACATGTGAACATCACTGTAAACACCACACATAGTAACGTGACATGTGAACATCACTGTAACACCACACACAGTAACAGTGACATGTGAACATCACTGTAACACCACACATAGTAACAGTGACATGTGAACATCACATAGTAACAGTGACATGTGAACATCACTGTAACACCACACATAGTAACAGTGACATGTGAGCATCACTGTAACACCACACATAGTAACAGTGACATGTGAACATCACTGTAACACCACACATAGTAACAGTGACATGTGAACATCACTGTAACACCACACACAGTAACAGTGACATGTGAACATCACTGTAACACCACACACAGTAACAGTGACATGTGAACATCACTGTAACACCACACATAGTAACAGTGACATGTGAACATCACTGTAACACTACACACAGTAACAGTGACATGTGAACATCACTGTAACACCACACATAGTAACAGTGACATGTGAACATCACTGTAACACCACACAGTAACAGTGACATGTGAACATCACTGTAACACCACACAGTAACAGTGACATGTGAACATCACTGTAACACTACACACAGTAACAGTGACATGTGAACATCACTGTAACACTACACACAGTAACAGTGACATGTGAACATCACTGTAACACTACACACAGTAACAGTGACATGTGAACATCACTGTAACACTACACACAGTAACAGTGACATAGTGAAGACATCACTGTAACACTACACACAGTAACAGTGACATGTGAACATCACTGTAACACTACACACAGTAACAGTGACATGTGAACATCACTGTAACACCACACACAGTAACAGTGACATGTGAACATCACTGTAACACCAGACAGTGCCAAACAGAGGGGTGGTCACAACAGAATAACTGGTAACTTGGCAGCAGCACTTGTCAGCTTAAAGGTGAGTATCAGAAACAAGAGAGGAGAAGGAGAGGAGAAGGAGAAGAGAGGGAGAGAACTAGTGTGAATGAAAAGAGAGCGAGAGAGAGGGAGGTGTAGGGAGGCAGACGAGTGTTAAGGGAGGGAGGGTGAGAATGAACAGGTAAAGAAAGAACTGGGTAGAGAGGGAAGGAGAGACGAGGCAGGAAAACCTAAGAAAGGGAGGAAGTAAAGGAAGGGAGAAGGGAGAACACACACGCACACAGTGAAGAGGAGGAGCCTGGAGCTGTGACTCGACCCCTGCAACCACAATTTGTTAAGTACACACACACACACTATTACTATTACTACTACTACTACAGTGATGTGTCACGCCCACACCAGCCACGCCCCCAGGCAGTTCTAGGAGGTGGGCGTGTCCACGCCCTCACACCTGGCCACACCTATGTAACACCTGGCCACACCCATGTAACACCTGGCCACACCCACGTAACACCTAGTCACACCTACGTAACACCTGGCCACGCTCCCATGCCATGCCTGGCCATGCCCATGTACCACACCTGCCACGCCCATTCCTTCTCCGCACGCCATGCTCAATACACAACACCCGGCCACGCCCACACCAATCACTCCCACACCAACCACGCCCACAACTAACTACGTTAGTGTCAACAGTCACTCAATTTCTAACCACGGAATCCACTCGTCACAAGAAAGTTCCAGCGAATTAAGTTGACTGAATTGACGCTACGAGACGCAAGAACCAGACAGCACTGTCAAGACTAGGAACCAACCCACTGGACCACTACAGTAGCTGCTACCTCACTAACAACCCACTGGACCACTACAGTAGCTGCTACCTCACTAACAACACACTGGACCACTACAGTAGCTGCTACCTCACTAACAACCCACTGGACCACTACAGTAGCTGCTACCTCACTAACCCACTGGACCACTACAGTAGCTGCTACCTCACTAACAACCCACTGGACCACTACAGTAGCTGCTACCTCACTAACAACCCACTGGACCACTACAGTACCTGCTACCTCACTAACAACCCACTGGACCACTACAGTAGCTGCTACCTCACTAACAACCCACTGGACCACTACAGTAGCTGCTACTTCACTAACAACCCACTGGACCACTACAGTAGCTGCTACCTCACTAACAACACACTGGACCACTACAGTAGCTGCTACCTCACTAACAACCCACTGGACCACTACAGTACCTGCTACCTCACTAACAACACACTGGACCACTACAGTAGCTGCTACCTCACTAACAACCCACTGAACCACTACAGTAGCTGCTACCTCACTAACAACACACTGGACCACTACAGTAGCTGCTACCTCACTAACAACCCACTGGACCACTACAGTAGCTGCTACCTCACTAACAACACACTGGACCACTACAGTAGCTGCTACCTCACTAACAACCCACTGGACCACTACAGTAGCTGCTACCTCACTAACAACACACTGGACCACTACAGTAGCTGCTACCTCAGTAACAACACAGTTGACCACTACAGTAGCTGCTACCCCAGTAACAATACAATGGACCACTACAGTAGCTGCTACCCAGTAACAACACTGGACCACTACAGTAGCTGCTACCCCAGTAACAATACAATGGACCACTACAGTAGCTGCTACCCCAGTAACAATACACTGGACCACTACAGTAACTGCTACCTCAGTAACAGCACACTGGACCACTACAGTCTTCCTACCCATGACCAGCTCTGAAGTCAGTAGACAGCAGTCTACCTACCCATGACCAGCTCTGAAGTCAGTAGACAGCAGTCTACCTACCCATGACCAGCTCTGAATCAGTAGACAGCAGTCTACCTACCCATGACCAGCTCTGAAATCAGTAGACATCAGTCTACCTACCCATGACCAGCTCTGAAGTGAGGTAGACAGCGGTCTACCTACCCATGACCAGCTCTGACATCAGTAGACAGCAGTCTACCTACCCATGACCAGCTCTGAGTCAGTGACATCAGTACTACCTGACCAGCCTGAGTGAGGTAGACAGCAGTCTACCTACCCATGACCAGCTCTGAAGTGAGGTAGACAGCGGTCTACCTACCCATGACCAGCTGCGGAGTGTGACAACACCAGCTCCACCTCTGACCACTGAGGCTTCCATTCTCATCAGCTGAAAATCGTCCGTGTGCTTCACAACTTTCACGGTGAGAATTGTCTTTACGTTCACGAGGAAGAGCTAAACCCACAGGTGTCACACAAGACCTGGTAAAAGAGAGGTGGTGAGACGAGGAGGAGGAGGAGGGAGGAGGAGGGACGTACATCAAAGGGGATGTATAGAAACATTGTAGTTTCCCCTATAATTCTCTCTTTTTTTTTTTTTTTTTTACACAGGGTTTGACAAGGTTAAGGATCCCTAGCTTTATTGACAGCTATTTACAGGTTAAGGATTCCTAACTTTATTGACAAGCTAAAGAGCTGTTACCTACATCAGCTCATTTGAAAGCATTTTTATTGTTAATGAGACATACAAGTAGGGAACAGGATGAAGTTGGAGCCATCTGTGGGCCAGCATTTTCATTTGATCAACTGACTTTATCTCGTTGACATCATTATGCTGTACGAATGTGTTCCATACTCGAGTCATCCTGGGTATGTATGATCTCAGATGGAGTGATGTTCTGGAGAAGGGTACAGCCAGAGTGAAGTTGCTGCTTTCTGCCCGTCTTGTGGCATAAAAGCTTGCTTCACGCTGTCCTCGAAGTCGATCCAAGTGTGGTATTTTGACAATATTGGCCTTGTACATAACAGTAAGGCCACCCACATCCCTCCTATGTTGAAGGCTCTGCTGAAATGACAGATCTATCCAGGATGGGTCCAGGCGAGAGATGAGACGTCTTGCTCTGTTCTCTACTCTGTCAAGCAGTCCCCTGACAATGTGTATGCATTGCTTGTGTGTTACACAGCCTGACTGTTAGTGCTTGTATTGTGTGTTACTGCTTGTATTGTGTTACTGTTTGGCTCGTGTGTCCTGCTCTACTAGTACTGGCAGCCTTGAGTTGCTTCAGTGTCTCCTCATGGTTCAGATCTCTCTGCTACAACACAAGTTTCCTGGCAAACATTCTCATGTCCTCTTGTTTTCCATATTATTGGTGAGGTGTGGGCTGCACGCTGGTTCCTTGTACTCTAACATTTCCTAACACACGGTCTACATTGCTTCTCGTTTAGGTTAGTGAAAAAACTGCTCGCAGGTGGTGCTCGCGCACTTTAAGGAAGATAGCTACTGACTGAGTCATGGTGGATGTTTTTTCTTCTATGGGGGTCTTTCTCCAGTCTCTGCCCCCCCCCTCCCCGGTTAGCTATCCTCTGATGAGGACCTCGATCACTCAACTCGAGTAGCAAGGTGGTCAGGTATCCACTGAATATCAATACTGGATGTCAACACTGGCTGTCAGCACTCTGTCAACACTGGCTATCAACACTGGCTGTCAACATTGGCTGTCAACACTAGCTATCAACACTGGCTGTCAACACTAGCTATCAACACTGGCTGTCAACACTAGCTATCAACACTAGCTGTCAACACTAGCTATCAACACTGGCTGTCAACACTAGCTATCAACACTGGCTGTCAACACTAGCTGTCAACACTAGCTATCAACACTGGCTGTCAACAGAAGTTATCAACACTGGCTGTCAACACTAGCTGTCAACACTGGCTGCCAACACTAGCTGTCAGCACTGGCTATCAACACTGGCTGTCAACACTATCAACACTGGCTGTCAACACTAGCTATCAACACTGGCTGTCAACACTAGCTATCAACACTGTCAACACTAGCTATCAACACTGGCTGTCAACACTAGCTATCAACACTAGCTGTCAACACTGGCTGTCAACACTAGCTATCAACACTGGCTGTCAACACTGCCTGTCAACACTGCCTGTCAACGATAACAGTCAACACTAGCTGTCAACACTGCCTGTCAACGGTAACAGTCAACACTAGCTGTCAACACTGGCTGTCAATACTGGCTGTCAAAAGTGGCTGTTAATACTGACTGCCAACACTATTATCTGTCGACACCACAGGCTGCCAACACTACCTGTCAGCAACACTGGCTGTCAGCAACACTGGCTGTCAAGACAGCAGCATCGCCTCAACCATCTCACAGAGTGCCTCATTTCCCTAAAAGATCACATATTTCCCCTCGTAATAGTGCCACCCAGACAGTGCCATCTAGTCAGTGCCACCCACACGGTGCCACCCAGTATCACCCAGACAGTGCCACAACAAATGCCACCCTGTGTCACCTAGGCAGTACAACCCAGTGCCATCTAGGCAGTGCCACCCACAGTGCCACCAAGTCACTGCCATCCAAACTTAAAAAAAACGGAAAAAGCGAAACTTGACAAATAACGGTGAGAAGTGCCATGGTAAGGTGACCGTTAGTAACGGTAGACTGCGATATGTGACCGTTAGTAATGGTAGTCTGTGTTATGTGACCGTTAGTAACAATAGTCTGCGATATTTGACCGTTAGTAACGGTTACAATACTCTGCTCTACACACTGTCACAATAAACTCTGCTCTACACACTGCCACAATAAACTCTGCTCTACACACTGCCACAATAAACTCTGCTCTACACACTGCCACAATAAACTCTGCTCTACACACTGCCACAATAAACTCTGCTCTACACACTGCCACAATAAACTGCTCTACACACTGTCATCACAACGGCACAATAAAAGTCTGTTAGTCCTGTTGTATAGTTTTCACTGGTCTGTTTGAACACCGTTAAAAAGAACATAATCTCACTATAAAGAACACGGTTATAAGAGAGGTGTATTGACGTGTGTGTCACGTACCGTACCTGTTCATGAACCTCTGTATTGGTTATTAAATTCTTTCTCTAGAGCAGAGGGAAGGACAGGAGATTGTTGTTAGGTTAGGTTAAGTTAGATTAGGTTTGACTAGATTAATTAGGTTAGGTTAGGTTAGATTAGATTAGGCTAGATTAGGTTAAGCTAGGTTAGGTTAAGTTATATTAGGTTAGGTTAGATTAGGTTAGATTAGGTTAGGTTAGGTTAGGTTAGGTTAGGTTAGGTTAGATTAGATTAGGTTAGGTTAGATTAGATTAGGTTAGGTTAGATTAGGTTAGGTTAGGTTAGATTAGGTTAGATTAGATTAGATTAGATTAGGCAAGGTTAGATTAGATTAGGTTAGGCCAGGTTAGATTAGGTTAGGTTAGATTAGATTAGATTAGGCAAGGTTAGATTAGATTAGGTTAGGCCAGGTTAGATTAGGTTAGGTTAGATTAGGTTAGATTAGATTAGATTAGATTAGGCAAGGTTAGATTAGATTAGGTTAGGCCAGGTTAGATTAGGTTAGGTTAGATTAGGCTAGATTAGATTAGGTTAGGTTAGGTTAGATTACGTTAGGTTAGGTTAGATTAGGTTAGGTTAGATTAGGTTAAGTTGTTAGGTAAGACACATATGCAACAGTTGCATATGTGTCTTACCTAACAACCTGTCGGTATTTTATACCATTTTAATGTTCAATAGGTTAAGTTAGATTAGATTAGGTTTGATTACGTTAGGTTAGGTTAGGTTAGATTAGAGTAGGTTAGGTTATATTAGATTAGGTTGGGTTAGATTAGGTTAGGTTAGGTTAGGTTAGTTTAGATTAGATGAGGTTAGGTTAGGTTAGGTTAGGTTAGGTTAGATTAGAGTAGGTTAGGTTGGTTTAGATTAGATGAGGTTAGGTTAGGTGAGGAACACTGTTATTGTGGGAGCGGCCATCTTGGTCTTCAGCGAAAAAAAACTGACGTCATTTCCCCGCCAACAACCAATGGGAGACGAAAACTTCCCTGCCCAAATATCAAGAGGCGGGGGAATTTCCCCGTCAACCACCAAACAGAGAAAGGGAAATTTGCGAGTGTCCCCTCCCATTCTCCCCTCGAGATAACAGCAGGTGAGGGGAAAAACCATGCCAGACTCTCCCCTCCACCCACTCATAACCCCTGACATCCTCTTATTCCCCACTCCATGAATATATTTCCATTCATATGAACCAGGGAAATTTCCCTGGTTCATATGAATATATATAATATATATATATATATATAATATATATATATATATATATATAATATATATATATATATATATATATATATATATATATATATATATGTCGTGCCGAATAGGCAGAACTTGCGATCTTGGCTTAATAGCAACGCTCATCTTGCCATATAGGACAAGTGAAAATTTCTGTATGCAATAATTTCGCCAAAATCATTCTGAACCTAACGAAAAAAATATATTTCACTGTGTTTGTTTAGTATTAAATTACTGTAAACAAATCTAAAATATATTTAGTTGGGTTAGGCTAAAATAAATTGTTCTTGTTATAATAAGGTTAGGTAAGTTTTCTAAGATTCTTTTGGAGCAAAATTAAAAAAATTTTAGAGAAGGACTTAATTTTAAATGAGTTCTTGCTAATTGGGCCAGTTTTACATATTCGGCACGACATATTATATATATATATATATATATATATATATATATATATATATATATATATATATATATATATATATATATATAAATATATATATATATTTATATATATATATATATTATATATATAATATATATATATATATATATATATATATATATATATATATATATATATATATATATATATATATATATAATATATATATATGCAAGGAATTCGCGAGAACATGCGAATATACACAAACACTGATTAAATATATATATATTTATATATATATATATATATATTATATTATATTATATATATTTATATGAGGTTACTGAAAGCAGTGAAGAGTTTTTACGAGGATAGTGAGGCTCAAGTTAGAATATTTAGGAAAGAGGGAAATTATTTCCAGTAAAAGTAGGCATTAGACAAGGATGTGTGATGTCACCGTGGTTGTTTAATATATTTATAGATGGGTTGTAAGAGAAGTAAGTGCGAGGGTCTTGGCAAGAGGCGTGAGTTAAAAGATAAAAGAATCACACACAAAGTGGGAGTTGTCACAGCTGCTCTTTGCTGATGACACTGTGCTCTTGGGAGATTCGAAGAGAAGTTGCAGAGATTGGTGGATAAATTTGGTAGGGTTGTGCAAAGAAGAAATTAAAAGTGAATACAGGAAAGATAAGGTTATGAGGATAACAAAAAGAATAGGTGATGAAAGATTGGATACAGATTGGAGGAGAGAGTATGGAGGAGGTGAATGTATTCAGATATTTGGGAGTGGAGTGTCAGCGGATGGGTCTAAAGAAAGATGAGGTGAATCATAGAATTGATGAGGGAAAAAGAGTGAGTGGTGCACTTAGGAGTCTGTGGAGACAAAGAACTTTGTCCTGGAGGCAAAGAGGGGAATGTATGAGAGATAGTTTTACCAACGCTCTTATATGGGTGTGAAGCGTGGGTGATGAATGTTGCAGCGAGGAGAAGGCTGGAGGCAGTGGAGATGTCATGTTTGAGGGGAATGTGTGGTGTGAATATAATGCAGAGAATTCGTAGTTTTGGAAGTTAGGAGGAGGTGCGGGATTACCAAAACTGTTGTCCAGAGGGCTGAGGAAGGGTTGTTGAGGTGGTTCGGACATGTAGAGAGAATGGAGCGAAACAGAGTGACTTCAAGAGTGTATCAGTCTGTAATGGAAGGAAGGCGGGCTAGGGGTCGGCCTAGGAAAGGTTGGAGGGAGGGGGTAAAGGTTTTGTGTGCGAGGGGCTTGGACTTCCAGCAGGCATGCGTGAGCGTGTTTGATAGGAGTGAATGGAGACAAATGGTTTTTAATACTTGACGTGCTGTTGGAGTGTGAGCAAAGTAACATTTAGGGGGGGTTGGGGGAAACGGCGGGGGGGACTGAGTCCTGGGGATGGGAAGTACGTGCTGCACCTAAAGGGGGGGGGTGTTAATTTTTGCATTTAAAAAAATGTGTGTAAAGCCCCCTTCGGGAAAACGGGGATGGAGTAATAAAGGTAAAATTTTTTTTCATTTTGGGCCCCCTCCCGGTGGGAATCGGCCGTGTATAATAAAAATAAATATTTATATATTTATATTATTTTTTATATTTATATATATATATAAAATTTTATATTATAAAATATTTATATATTTTTATTATATTATAAATTTTTTAAATTATTTTTTTAAAACCTTTTAGAGTTTAAAAAACCCGCAAATTGGCGGGAAGTTGAGTCTTTCTTCCTTGTTCCTTTTGGCTTGAAAAAAAATATTGTAGAATCGACAATTTTTAAAGCAGATATATTAATTATACAGAAAAAATGAGGGGGTTCTTAAAATTAGATGTGGTTTTAGTTGAGAAAATGACACAGAAAACAACTTGGTCTTATACAATGCATTAGATTGTCTTAAATGTGTGCCACCCCGGGGAATTGGGGGCCAATTTTCCCTGCTTTTCTGATGGTTAACCAAGGTTTTGCTCAAATTTATTTGGGAGAAAAATTTGGACACTTCCTTGTAATTACAGCGCCTCTCTCTTTAAATGGTTTTTTTAATGCCCCGTTTTTTCGTATAACTTTAAAAGTTTCCCTTTAAATGTTCCAGTTTCCGTCCTTTAATGGACCGCTTTTGGTGGATTTTTTACAAAAAATTCCATGACTTTTATATCGCTGAAAATAAAATTATGTAGGTAAATTGCTTTTTTCATGAGGGAATGACCGAATTTTTTATTCTTGCCCGGTTACTTGTTTAGGTATATTACAGGGACAATGATGGTGGGATTTTTTTTAAAGCTTTAAACCATCCCCCTGGCCTGGGCACTGGTAGCCCGGGGGGACTTCTGTACCTCCTTCTTCTCCTCTTCTCTCCTCTCTCTCTTTTCTCTCTTCTCCTCTCTCTCTCTCCCTTTTCTCTCTCTCCCCTCCAGTGAAGACGTCCTTTGGGGTGTATTGGCTTTGGGCATCCCCCTCTTTTCTGGGCTTTGCAAGCTCTGTGATTGTTGATTGCAACACGAAAGGCCCCAGAACTTATTCTACCCCACCTGGTTGTTTTGCTACACATACCAAAACACTCCTAAGTGCAGAAACACTGTGTTCAAGCTACCTTTTTTTGGTTTGTCCGAGTGGTTCCCAAGGGTTTTTCCTGCGCTGTAATTTTTTGGGAGGGGAAGATTTAACAGGGGAGATGAGGGGGAAAATGGAGGAGGAAAGGGAAGAGGGGGGCAGGGGGGAAAATAGGGGGGGGGGAAAAGATAGGAGGGAAGGGGGGGAAGACTGGGAGGGGCAGGAGGGAAAAAAAAAGGAAAAAAAAAGGAAAAAAAAAAAAAAAAAGGAAAAAGGGTTGGAAAAAGAAAAAAATGATTAGTTTAAAAAAAAAAAAAGAGAAAAAAAGAGAAGAAAGAAAAGGAGGAAGGAGGGGAAAAAAAGAAAAAAAGGGGAATAGGGGGGAAACTAATCTAAAAATAAAAAAAAAAGAACTAAGGGGCAGGAGGCCAAAAGGTTTTAAAATCTATATCCAGGAAAATTTGACTATACAAAAGTGAACCCCCCCCCCAGTTGATTATTCCCGGGATATACCCCAAAGGGGAAAATATCCACCGAAAACCAAAAAGTTGGGGTTAAAAAAAAAAAAGCCGAAATAAAGGAAAAAAAGGGAAAAATAGGAAATAAAGGGAACCATTAAAGGGTAAAAAGGGGGACCCCCCTCTCCTCCAAACCCTGAAATCCCACTCACACTCCAGCCCGACTCCCCTCCACTCCAGCCCGCTCCATATCACTCACCGACTCCCCTCATCATCCAGTGCTCCATCATCACTCCCGCTGACTCCACTCATCACTCCGCGACTCCCCTCATCATCCCGCCGGGGGGGCTCCATCTCACTCGCCCGACTCCACCCCCCATTAAAATCCCGCCTGATCCACTCATACTCCAGGCTGACTCCACCCTCATCCAGGTGACTCCCCTATCACTCCCCGTGGGCTCCACTCATATCCGCCTGACCCCCTATCACTCCGGCGGGCTCCACTCATCACCCAGCTGACTCACTCATCACCCCAGCCCGATCCCCACATCCCGCCCGACTCCATCATCCTCCAGGCTAATCCACCATCACTCCACCCGACTCCATCACACCCCGCTGACTCCATCATCACTCCAAGCTGACCCATTCACTCCAGGCGACTCCCCTCATCACCCAGCTACCCACCCATCACCCAGCCTGACTCCTCTCACTCAGGCTGACTCCCCTCTCCTCCGGTGACTCCATCATCACTCCAGGCTGACTCCACTCACACCCAGCCTGACCCACTAAACACTCCAGCTGACTCCATCATCACTCCCGGCGATCCACTCATCATCCAGGGTGATCCACTATCACTCCCCCTGACTCCACTCAACTAGGCCCGATCCACTATCACCCAGGGTACTCCCCATCACTCCGGCTGACTCCCCTCATCACCCCGCGACCCCACTCATCCTCCCGGCTGACTCCATCACCCCTCCAGGCTGACCCCACTCTCACTCCCGGTGACTCCATCATCACTCCAGTGATCCACCACACTAGGGTGACTCCATTCACTCCCGGGCTACTCCACTTCTCATCAGCTACTCCACTCATCACTCCACCACTCCACTCATCACTCCCGGCGACCCATCTCACTCAGGCTGATCCATCATCACTCCCGCCTGACTACTCATCAACCCCGGCTGATCCACTCACACTCCAGGGTGACTCCACTCATCACCCAGCCCGACTCCCCCCTCATTCCCCTCCAGGCTGACTCCCTATCACTCCCGGGGTGACTCCACTCATCACTCAGCCCGACTCCATCATCCTCCAGGCGACTCCATCATCACCCGGCTGACCCACTTCACCAGCCCGACTCCACTCACATCCAGGTGACTCCCTCACACTCCAGGCTGATCATCATCCCCCCAGGCTGACCCACTTTATCATCCAGGCTACTCCACTATCACTCCCGCCCCGACTCCACTCATCACTCCAGGCGGGGCTCCACTCATCACTCCACTGACTCCACTCATCACTCCAGGCGACTCCCCTCATCAAAGGGTGACTCCACTCCATCCAGGCGGCTCCATCATCATCCCCGGCTGCTCCCTCATCATCCCGCTGACTCCACTATCCTCCCGGGTGACTCCCCCTCATCAAACCCCGTTGACTCCCCCATACCCAGTTTACTCCACTATCACTCCAGCGACTCAAAACATCACTCCCCTGACTAAAAATCACTCCAGCCCGACTCCCTCATCACTAGGCTGACTCCACCATCATTCCGCCCGACTCCCCTCATCATCCATGATCCATCATCACTCCACCTGACTCCCTCATCACTCCAGGCTGACTCCCCTCATCACCCCCAAATTTACTCCCTTTAAAACCAGCTGCTCCACTCATCACTCCGGCTGACTCCACTCATAAATCCGGTGACTCCCCTCATCACCAGTTGACTCCATTTTCACCCCGCCCGACTCCACCCTCACTCCAGTCGACTCCACTCATACTCCAGGCGAAAATCATCCTCCGCCGATCCACATCATCCAGCTACCCCACTCATCATCCCGTTGACTCCCTTTTATCCTCCAGCTGACTCCCCTCATCACTCCACCTGACTACTCATCATCCAGGCTTTACCCAATTCACACTCCAGCCCGACTCCACTCAAACACTCCAGCCTTGACTCCACTATCACTCCCCTCTGACCCATTCAACTCCACCTGACTACCCACTCATCACTCCAGCCCGACCCTTTATCCTCCAGCCTGACTCCACTCATCACCCATTTGGCTCCATTTTTCCCCTCAGTGACCCATCATCCCCCAGCTGACTTCATCATCATCCAGTTGACTCCACTCTCACTCCCGCCCGACTCCCCATCACCCCACCTGCTCCATCATCATCCCGCCCGCTCCATTCACTCCACTGACTCCTACACTCCGCCTGACTCCACCTCATCCAGCTGGTCCTTTTATCATCCAGCCTGACTCCCTTCACTCCATCTGCTCCCTTTATCCTCAGCCTGCTCCACTCATCACTAGTCTGACTCCCTCCTACTCCAGGTGACTCCACTCTCACTCCAGCCTGACTCCCCTATCACCCACTTGCCCATTCACACTCCGTGCTCCACTCATCACTCCCGCCTGACTCTGCTATCACTCCGCCTGATCCCCTCACACTCCCGTCTGGCTCCCTTTTCCCCCGCTGACTCCACTCTCACCCCGTTGACCCTTCATCGTCACCCCCTACCCCTCAAACCCCAGGGTGACCCCCCTCCACTCCACTGACTCCACTACCCTTCCCCACTAATTTTCCTCACCTTGGGGGATCTTTTCCCTTTTTTTTTTGTCCCAAACATTTTTGGTATCTTCGGTAAATGTTGAATTTGCTGCCCGAATTATACGGTGCCCCCTTTTGGTTTCCACCCCCCCAGCTTTTATTAGGTTTATTTTTCCTCCCATTTCTACTCCTTATGTTTTTTTATGGCGTGTCAATTGGGACCCCCCCTCATATTTTCCATATATATGTTTCTCTTCTCCTCCCTCAGTTACATATTTGTTTAAGCGTTGCAGTAATTTAATTTACTTTTCTAGCTTTTTGGCAATAAATATTTCTGTATTTTTTCCCAATCTGAATTTTTTCCTGCAGTTAACGGTACCGTCAACACGAACAAATTTAAGTGAGTGGGGACGGAAGGGGCCACGTATGGGGAAATTTTCCATTGTTGCCCCGTTTACCTAGAACAAAAAAGGTCCCCGGAGTGACAGCAACTGCTGTGGGTGGCATCCTGGGGAGGTTGGCAGCATATACACAACATAACACCGGGACATACACAGCATACGTTAGGTTATTCTGAACTATGCTGCGGCACCAACATATTGCCGCCCCCCCCTTCCTTTCAAGATCCAAAGATTCGCAACAAGATTGGTCCCCCAAAACAGAAAGAACTGAACTACGAAGACGGTAACTAGGGAACACTTGAGAACCTGTAAGAGAGAGAGAGAGAGAGAGAGAGAGAGAGAGAGAGAGAGAGAGAGAGAGAGAGAGAGAGAGAGAGAGAGAGAGAGGAGAGAGAGAGAGAGAGAGAGAGAGAGAGAGAGAGAGAGAGAGAGAGAGAGAGAGAGAGAGAGAGCTCTCAGAGAATAACATAAGAGCTGATATAAGACAAGTGAATGTTGGGCCAGGAGCTCTGGCTCGAAACCTGCAAGCAGAACTAAGAGCACACATACACAAGGTCGCCTTGATATTAGAGACAGAGTGTGGTTACCTTCAAATGATGCCAGAATGTGGAGAGCCGGTTAACAGAGGTCAAACAAGGTCACCTTGGTCACCAGAGGTCAGACAGGGTCACTCTGTTCACATCAGTGGTCAGCGGGTACCTTGGTCACAGGTTTCAGGCCAGGGTCACCCTGGTCACATCAGAGGTCAGCGGGTCCCCCTTTGGTACATAAGAGGGGGCCAGGGTCACCCTGGTCACATCGAGGTTTCGGGGCGGGTTACCCTGGTCCACCAGAGTGGCAGGGTCACTCTGGTCCATCAGAGGTCAGGCAGGGTCACCCTGGCACCACAAACTGTCGTTTCAGTAAAAAAAATTCAAGACAAAAGGGGAGTTTTAAGTGTGCTGCATCTTGGTGTTGGTGCCATCTTGGTGTTGGGGGCCATCTTGGGGGTTGGTCCCAAACTTGGTGTTGGGCATCTGGTGTTGGTGCCATCTTGGTGTTTGGTGCCATTTGGGTTGGTGCCATCTTGGTGTTGCTGCCATTTTGGGTGTTGGCCATCTTGGTGTTGGTGGCCAATTGGTGTTGGTGCATCTTGGTGTTGGTCCATCTTGGTGTTGGTGCCATTTGGTGTTGGTGCCATCTTGGGTTGGTGCATCTGGTGTTGGTGCCATCTGGTTTTGGGTTTGCCATCTTGGTGTTGTCCCATCTTGGGTGTTGTTTGCCATTTTGGTGTTGCTGCCATCTTGGTGTTGGTGCCATCATGGTGTTGGTGCCATCTTGGTGTTGGTGCCATCTTGGTGTTGGTGCCATCTTGGTGTTGCTGCCATCTTGGTGTTGGTGCCATCTTGGTGTTGGTGCCATCTTGGTGTTGGTGTCATCTTGGTGTTGGTGCCATCTTGGTGTTGGTGCCATCTTGGTGTTGGTGCATCTTGGTGTGGTTTCCATCTTGGGTTTTGGGGTGCCATCTTTGGGGGTTGGTGCATCATGGTGTTGGTGCCATCTTGGTGTTGGTGCCATCTTGGTGTTGCTGCCATCTTGGTGTTGCTGCCATCTTGGTGTTGCTGCCATCTTGGTGTTGCTGCCATCTTGGTGTTGGTGCCATCTTGGTGTTGCTCCCACTGGTGTTGGTGCCTCTGGTTTGTTGGTGCATCTTGGTGTTGGTGCCATCTTGGTGTTGCTGCCATGTTGGTGTTGGTGCCATCTTGGTTTTGGTGCCATCTTGGTGTTGGTGCCATCTTGGCGTTGGTGCCATCTTGGTGTTGGTGCCTCTTGGTGTTGCTACCATTGGTGTTGGTGCCATCTTTGGTGTTGTGCCCCATCTTGGGGGTTGGTGCCATCTTGGGGGTTGGTGCCATTTAGTGTTGTCCATCTTGGTGTTGGTGCCTTTCTTGGTGACAAGAGAGGGAAGGGGGAAAGTAGGGAAGAGGAGTGTTACTGCAGTAACCATAAAGGGAGGAGGGGAGAGAGAGAGAGAGGGGTGAGAGAGAGGGGGGAGAAGAGATGAGAGGAGAGAGAGAGAGAGAGAGGAGAGAGAGAGAGGAGCAGGGGAGGAGAGAGAGAAAGAAAGGGGTAAGAATATTGAGAACAAGGGGGGGTTTCCCAAGGGTAAGATTGGCTATGTTATTACAGCAGCAGCAGCAGCAGAGGAGAGGAAGAGAGGGATAGAAATAGCTGGTGGTAGTGATAGGGTGGTGGTCGTGGTGTCAATGGTCATCTCAGCAATGGTGGTGGTGGTCGTGGTGTCAGTGGTCGTCTCAGCAGTGGTGGTGGTGATGTCAGTGGTCGTCTCAGCAGTGGTGGTGGTGGTGTCAGGGTCGTCTCAGCAGGGGTGTTGGTGGTGATGTCCAGGGGGGTCGTCTCAGCAGTGGTGGGGTGGTGTCAGTGGCGTCTCAGCAGTGGTGGTGGTGGGGGTCAGTCGTCTCAGCAGTGGTGGTGGTGGTGTCAGTCGTCTCAGCAGTGGTGGTGGTGGTGTCAGTCGTCTCAGCAGTGGTGGTGGTGGTGTCAGTCGTCTCAGCAGTGGTGGTGGTGGTGTCAGTCGTCTCAGCAGTGGTGGTGTGTCAGTCGTCTCAGCAGTGGTGGTGGTAGTGTCAGTCGTCTCAGCAGTGGACTAAAGAAGTCACTGGCTGGCGAAATGTTGCTACAATAAATATGCCTAAATGTATTTGGCCCAGTGTGACAAAGTGGCAGTGTGTCAGGCTGGTGTGCAGTGTGCAACTGCCACCCACCGCAGGTCAAAACGAGGTCAAGTGCAGCATCCAGGGACTCGCCAGTGGTCCAGGGAGGACCCATACGTCGCGCAAACTTGTCAAAACATGAAAAAAATATCAGATAAAAATATGATATTCTTAAATGAATCGCGGTACGTTGTAGGGACCGTGCCTCGACCCCCCGGCACCACAGCTAGGCATGTACACTCCCTCCATGTACCCTTAGCGCCAATATGCTGGAAATGCACAGACACACAGACACACACACACACACAACAACACACACACACACCACACACACCCACCACACCACTCACACACAGACACACACACACACACACACACACACACACACACCCACACACAACACACACACACACACACACTAACATCACAACAGAACACACACACACCACACCACACACACACACACACACACACACACACACCACACCCCACACACACACAAAACACCACACACCATTAATATTCAATGGGAGGTTTCAAGAGGTTTAGTGGAAACACTATCCACTCGCCCTTTACTTCCATATAGATACTGCATCTTTGTCCTCTCCAGCCACAATACCATCGCATCATGTGTGTGTGTGTGTGTGTGTGTGTGTGTGTGTGTGTGTGTGTGTGTGTGTGTGTGTTAGTGGTGTGTTACCATTTGTGTTTTGTGTGTGTTTCTCGTCTCTTGTATCCACCCAAGAAAATTGGTGGGATATATGTTTAAAGCCAAATCTCTCTCTCCCTTTTCTCTCTCTCTCTCTCTCTCTCTCTCTCTCCCCTCTCTCTCTCTTTTCTCTCTCTCGCACCAACAAAACTTCTTCCTGGATAATTTTTTTTCGATTCGTGTTTTCTTCATCT
Organism: Cherax quadricarinatus; assembly: GCF_026875155.1. Classification (NCBI taxonomy): domain Eukaryota; kingdom Metazoa; phylum Arthropoda; class Malacostraca; order Decapoda; family Parastacidae; genus Cherax; species Cherax quadricarinatus. The sequence goes on from NC_069433.1 coordinate 18,805,087, forward strand.
CATTACCTACTCACCCCTTCCCTTCTTCCTTCCTTCCTTCCTCTTCCTTCCTTCCCTTTCCTTTTTCCCTTTCCCTTTCCCCCCCTCCCTCCCGCGTCACCCAGAGTGAGGCAACACAGTGTTGCTGCCTCAGCCTCCGCCAACCAACACCTTTACTCAAATTTCAAAGTTGAGCCTACATAAATATGTCAGCTGCATGGCTGACAGCTGCAAGATTGACCGCTGCATGGCTGACAGCTGGAACACTCATACTGAACGCTGTGTCAGCAGCAAGACTAACAGCTGGAACACTCGTATGGAACACTGTATCAGCTGGAACACCTGTTTCACTGCGTCAGCTGAACAGCTGACAGCTGGAATACCTGTTCCACAGTCAGCTGCAATGCTGACAACTGGAACACCTGTTCCACTGAGTCAGCTGCATGACTGACAGCTGGAACACCTGAGTCAGCTTGACCGGTCGTGCTTCCTTAAGCTTACCAGTAAGATACCGGGAATAGATTCAACCTAGGTAATTCAAGCTTAAAGCTTACCGAGCACTGAAGCTTAAATCTTATTGAACGTAACTGGGGGTAAAGCTGAAATTCCCCAAGCTACTAGTACTTCCCCAAGCCAGAAAGCTTTATACACATCGCTGCGTAAAGCTCATTTGCCCATTCCCAAGCTTCACCAGACGTCGAGAAGCTCACTCCAGGATAACCTCCCCCACTCCTCCAAAGATCACCTTTCCTCCCCCACACACTCTCTGGATTCCCCCCCCCCATTCCCCTCCCCTCACGCAAAATCACCGTAAGAGGGTCGGTGGTATAATACCAAAGGCAACACAGGTTATACATGCTGACACTGAGGTGCAGCCGAGCGCACACACACACACACTCCAGGGAGGTGTATGTGTGGGGGTGAGGGGAACACTGAGGTGCAGCCGAGCACACACACACACACAATCCAGGGAGGTGTATGTGTGGGGGTGAGGGGAACACTGAGGTGCAGCCGAGCGCACACACACACACAATCCAGGGAGGTGTATGTGTGGGGGTGAGGGGAAGGAGGTAACGGGAGAATATGGTAGTATTTCTGGTATGTTTATATGTAAGTCCTCTTTATCCCCTCCCTCATCAAGTTGGTACTTTCTTCCACCCCACACAGCCCGAAAGTACTCGGTCCCCTCCCCTCTTTTCCCTTCTTTACCTGGGATATATATGTGTGGAGGGGGTGGGAAGGGGAGAGAGGGGGGAAGGAGGAGAGAGAGAGAGAGAGAGAGACAGAGAATGAGGGAAAAAGATGTATGGAGCAGTGATGTTGTCAACAAGTCATCAATCCCAGGTTGATGGACTGATTGCATCATCTTCCTTTCATTACTATACACCTACTGACTCTGTATTTGACTGAAGAAGTCTACTGTGTAGGCGAAATGTTTCACTAACAAATATACCCAACTGCTGCACGTGTGTCTTACTCATCAACCGGTCAGTATTTTACATCACTTCCAGCACGAGAGATTCACTGTAGCAACGAGACCGCCTGAGTTCCTCTGTCTCCTAATATCATACATAAATAACCCGCACATACAAGAGAGGAGCTTACGACGACGTTACGGTCCGACTTGTGCCATTTACAAAGTCACACTGACTTTGTAAATGGTCCAAGTCGGACCGAAACGTCGTTGTAAGCTCCTCTCTTCTATGTGCGGGTTATTTGTGTATCGTTCCAGTCACGGTATTTTTTTTTTTTATTTCCTAATATGTTATTTTTTCCCTTATAATCTACCTTGATCATAATTACTATCACATTTGCTTTGTCTGGTCAGGTGAAGTCCAGGATGTTTCCTTAATTCAAGGTATAACTTAACAAATATTTCATGACAATTGTATTGTAGAGGTGTGAGCACAGCTCAAAGATTTGTTAACTTATACCATGAATTAAGATCCTGGACTTTACCTTACCAAACAAAGCAAACGTGTTAGTAATTATGGTCAAGGCAGATTATACTGGAAAAATAACAAGTATAAGAAGACAGGGGAATTGAGGTGGCCCTTAACAATCTTCAGTATACAGTCCCTAGAACCAGCAGAAGGAAGTCCTGGGAGGAAGCAAGAGATGAGTTAAGACCTGTCAAGTATTTATCCTAAATACCCTCCCCCCCCTTCCCCCCAAAATACATGTCATACAACTATACAAGCATCATACACACGTACAAGCTTACGGAATCTATACGATGATTTAGGAATGACTTTAATAACACATCTGAACGCCAGACACAGAGCATCACCCTCGTTGTAAAAAGTATTTATAATTACACGATGGACTAAATTCTTGCGGGTAACGTAAAGCAAAAAAGAGTGGTGGAGACTCGAACCTCCGTTCACTAATCAAGAGAGAGAGAGAGAGAGAGAGAGAGAGAGGAGAGAGAGAGAGAGAGAGAGAGAGAGGAGAGAGAGAGAGAGAGAGAGAGAGAGAGAGAGAGGCAGCAAGTGTATTCTTGCACATACCGAGGCTTTTCACTGTGAAAAATGGATGGAACAGTAATTTGTAAGAAAGATTTTTGTTACCTGGATAAGATGGGCAGCAGCAGCAACCCACAATCATCCACGAGGTTTAAACAGTACTCACTTTCTAAAGAATCCCTCTTTTGTAGTCCACCTCCGCATCCTCGCCTCACTGGCTAGGTTCACCAGCCTCCAGTGTCGATACTCCTCTTCCTTACTCCAACTGCGCCTCCTCCGCCTCCTGACGAGGTGGTCACACAGCCGTCACACCAACCCAGAGGGTGATATCTCTCACCATCTGATGTGTGTCTCTCAAGATAGGTAACACACTCCAGGCCTGGCTCTATACACACTCCAGGCCTGGCTCTATACACACTCCAGGCTTGGCTCTATACACACTCCAGGCCTGGCTCTATACACACTCCAGGCTTGGTTCTATACACACTCCAGGCCTGGCTCTATACACACTCCAGGCCTGGCTCTATACACACTCCAGGCCTGGCTCTATACAAACTCCAGGCCTGGCTCTATACGCACCACTCACACATCACTACCATTTGATCTACAACACCTGTATCTTGTGACACTTGCTCCACAACACCTGTATCTTGTGACACTTGCTCCACAACACCTGTATCTTGTGACACTTGCTCCACAACACCTGTATCTTGTGACACTTGCTCCACAACACCTGTATCTTGCAACACACTAATCAACACAGATATTTCAACTGCGTCACTGAATAAGACGCGACTTGCACTGTATTTTACACTACACAGTCCAACAGTATAGTACCACTGTATTAACGCAGATATTTTAAACACTTGCCACTTAATCAACAAGACTCCAACGTTCTTCAAGACGTATGTTATCATCTACGTTCCCAGAACGTCAAACGATCGTTTTTCTTCCTTGTCTCCCAATACGTCTAGATCTCTTCTGTTGCTTGACGTCTCTCCGTAACATCAACAGATGGAGACGTCAGCTACACGTATATATACGTTAAGTTGCGTTCCGGTGTCACTATATCATTAAGATGCGACACACAAACCACGACGTAGTGTCGGATGACACTGACGTAATATTCACAGCCTACCTGGATATGGAGGGGCAGAAGTGGAGTGATATCCTGGAGGGTCCTGGAGGGAGGTCACAGCACACGACCACCTGGGTCATCAGTGTGGTGGAAGAGGGGGTCGTGTTGATGGGAGGAGAGGTCAGCACTGCGGTAGTCGTCTTGATGGGACGAGAGATGATGCTGCGGCCACCGCCTGCGGCAGCTTCAGACACCCTCTACCGCAGCCGCAGCTGCAACATACACCTCCACCTCCACCGCCAGGGCCACCGTCACCCCTGCAATGCATCTTCATCTAGCCTGACTAAGTGACTCCAGTCACTTTCTTGCAACACACTGGAGGGCTCACTCTTGAAACACACTGAGAGGGGAAGGTACTGCTGCAGTACAGACTGAGGGGTCACTGCTGCAACATACCGAGAGGGGGCAATTCACTGCTGCAACACACCGAGAGGGGACAAGTCACTGTTGCAACACCAAGAGAGGGGACAAGTCACTGCTGCAACACACTGAGAGGGGACAAGTCACTGCTGCAACACACTGAGAGGGACAAATCACTGTTGCAACACCGAGAGAGGGGACAAGTCACTGCTGCAACAAACTGAGAGGAGGCAGGTCACTGCTGCAACAAACTGAGAGGAGGCAGGTCACTGCTGCAACACACTGAGAGGAGGCAGGTCACTGCTGCAACACACCACCTGATCGACAAGTTATCAAACACACAATGTGTCAATCCTCCCCACGATAACAAAACCCCTATCCACCTCACATTAACAATCATATACAACCATCAATCCTTCCCCCTATCCAGCATGACTCTATCCACCCTCGTGTGCCTTCAACTCGTTCCATTCAAGCCTTGCAGAGTGTTGGAGCGTTGGCGCACAGATGCATCTTAACGTGGGAGTTGAGATTGATGCGGGAGTTGCATGGAGTGAAGGAGTAGGTAGTCCCAGGCTGTAGTAAGTAGTCTTAGGGCTGGAGTAGGTAGCTCCAGGGCTGGGGCAGGTAGTCCCAGGCTGGAGTAAGTAGTCCCAGGGCTAGAGTAGATAGTTCCAGGGCTAGAGTAGGTTGTCCCAGGCTGGAGTAGGTAGTCCCAGGGCTGGAGTATTTAGTTTCAGGGATGGAGTAGGTTGTTCCAGGGCTGGAGTAGGTAGTCTCAGGGTTGGAGTAGGTAGTTCCAGGGCTGGAGTAGGTAGTCCCAGGGCTGGAGTAGGCCGCCCCTACACTGCAATAGGCTTGGTCGTGGCCTCCTGCAGCCGGCCTGCTCCTCTCTCAGCCTCCACCACTACACTGGTAAATGCCCGCCCGCCACGGACGCCACTGCAGCTGCGTTCTGCCGCCACGGACGCTTGTGCAGCTGTCACCTGCCGCCACGGACGCCTGTGCAGCTGTCACCTGCCGCCACGGACGCCTGTGCAGCTGTCATCTGCCGCCACGGACGCCTGTGCAACTGCCATCTCCCGCCACGAACGCCTCTATTAAAACATTTCGCCCCTTCGTGAAGGTGCAAAACACTGGAAAAACTGAGGAAAAACCAGCCTTTTTTTTCCAATTATTTCGTACCGACTAATTTCCCGATTCATTTACTAACTTATTTACACCCTAATTTACTTACCAACTTATTTACACCCTAACTTACTCACCAACTTATTTACACCCTAACTTACTCAGTTACTAACTTACTAAGACAGGATCGAAGATGACAGTCAGTGAGAGAAAACGTAGGCGGCGGAGCAGACGCACCGGAGACTATGCTAAAATGTTGTGTTCCCCGTCTCCTGGGAGAACACCATCTTGGAAGTATGTTTATTTAGGTACAGGTACACATAAGTACAGTGTGATAGAAGTTATTCTGCTCTGACAGAGGTTATTCTGCTGGCTGTGACAGAGGTTACTCTGCTGTGACAAAGGTTATCCTGAAGTGACAGAGGTTATCCTGCAGTGACAGAGGTTATAAGAACATAAGAACATAAGAACGAAGGAACACTGCAGAAGGCCTACTGGCCCATGCGAGGCAGGTCCAAGTCCCTACCGGCTTAAGCCAATGCACCCAACCTAGTCAGGTCAGGTCACATTGACTTAAGGGAGGAACACGGCAACCGACCTGTTAGCACAAGCTATCAGGTCCAACTCACACCCACCCACATCTACTCATGTATTTATCCAACCTATTTTTAAAGCTACACAACGTTTTCTGGCCTCTATAACTGTACTTGGAGTTTGTTCCACTCATCCACAACTCTATTACCAAACCAGTATTTCCTATATCCCTCCTGAATCTGAATTTTTTCCAACTTAAAACCATGCTGCAGTCCTGTCTAGGCTAGATATTTTCAGCACACTATTTCATCCCCTTTATTTATTCCTGTCTTCCACTTATAAACCTCAATCATATCCCCCTATTTCTACGTCTTTCTAGAGAGTGCAGTTTCAGGGCCCTTAGTCTATCCTCATAGGGAAGGTTTCTGATACATGGGATCATCTTTGCACCTCCTTTGTACTTTTTTCCAGAAAAATTTAACCCTTTCTGTAATACGGTGACCAAAACGGGGCAGCATAATCTAATGAGGCCAACCCAAGGATGTATAGAGTTGAAGAACAACCTGGGGACTCCTATTTTTTTAGCTTCTTGAAATGAACCCAAGGATTTATTAGCTTTTAAATTTCGAACACTTATGCACTGTTTTCTTGGTTTTAGAAATTACTGCTAACCAGAACCCTAATCTTTTTTTGCAATCCTAATATTTAAAATCACATTATTTTGTTTTTATGTGGGTGGTTATTGTCCGTCCAACATTTAGAACTTTGCATTTGTCTATATTAAAAAAAGCATCTGCCACTTTCCGACCACTGCATCAGCTATTCAAATCTTCCTGGGGTGCTCGAAGCCTCGTCAGAAGAATTTTACGGGCCCAATTTTGGGGTCATCGGGAAACTTGCCCTGTCGCTCTTTAAGCCCTCATCATGTCGTTATTGATTGGAACAGCAGGGGGCCCAACACTGACCCCTGGGAACAAAACCCCCGTACGCTTTTCCCCCCCATTTCTCCCCATTTATCAAACTCTCTCTGCCTATTTTTCAACCAGCCTCTACCGGAAAAATTTTCCCCCTATCCCCCGTGCTTTTAATTTTCCTCAATATCCAAGTGGGACCCTGCAAAGCCTTACTGAAGCCTTTTCACAATAAATATTTTTAACCATGATCTACCTCCTCAAATACCTTAGTGAAAAAAGTTAATAAATTCGTAAGGCAGGAACGCCCCTTTGTAAAACCATGCTGAGATCGTTGATTAATTTATGCTTTTCAAGGTGGCTACGAACTGCCTCGGCAATTATTGATTCCATAAATTTTTCCCACTATGGAGGTTAGGCTTATTGGTCTATAGTTCGAAGCTAAGGACCTGTCACCTGTTTTAAAAAATAGGTATCACATTTGCCATTTTCCACTTATCTGGCACCATGCCAGTTTGTAGTGATATGTTGAAAAGATTAGCCAAAGGTGTGCTAAGCTCCTCTTTACATTCCTTTAGAACCCTTGCATACAGTTCATCAGGGCCTGGGGATTTGTTAGGTTTTTAATTTATCTATTGCCTAAGGACCATGTCACTTGTGACCCTAATAGTGCACAGTTTATTATCGTCCTGTTCTACATAATTTATCATTACTGGAATATCGCTGGTATCCTCCTGTGTAAAAACTGAGAGGAAGTATGTGTTAAAAATTCTACACATTTCCTTATCACTGTCAGTGAGCTGACCCGAGGAACTTTTGAGTGGGCCTATCTTGTCCCTGATCTTACTTCTGTATACCTGAAAGAATCCTTTTGGGTTAGTCTTCGATTCTCTTGCAACTTTAACCTCATAATCTCTATTTGCTTTTCTAATTCCCTTTTTTATTTCTCTCTTTAACTGAATATATCGATTTCTTAATTGCCCCCTCTCCTCTTTTGATTTGCCTATATATGCCTCTCTTTTGACCAATCAGATATTTTAATCTATTGTTCATCCATTTAGGATCATTTTTGTTTGATCTGATTTCCCTATTTGGAACATAATTTGACTGAGCAGCTAGAACTATGCCCTGGAAAGCATCATATCCGGAACCATCACCACCAAACCCTGACCCCTAGTCAGGTCATTCCAGTTCAGCCCACCTAAGTAATTTTTTCAGTCCTATGAAATCAGCCAAGCGAAAGTCAGGGACGGAGACTTGATTGCCATTATTAGGGGAATTCCATGATATGTTAAAACTGAGTGATTTGTGATCACTCTCCCCAAGCTCATCATTAACCTCAAGATTATTAATTAGTGTTTCCCTACTGGCAAGAACCAAGTCAAGGAGGTTATTTTCCCCTAGTTGGCTCTGTCACAAACTGTTTTAAAAAACAATCCTGGATCGTATCAAGAAAGTCACCCGACTCTAAATTTCCTGTCAAATTGCTCCAGTCAATCTGTCTATAGTTGAAATCTCCCATTAGCACAACATTTTCGTATGTAGATGCCTTACGAATTTCGTCCCATAGAAGTTTACTGCACTCCCTATCAAGATTTGGGGCCCTGTAAATCACACCCAAAATTAGTTTTCTCGGCCCTCGAGAAGCTGTAACCAAACAGATTCAGTGGCTGACGCTTCTAATTTAATATCTTGTCTAACACAACAATTTAAATTGTCTCTGACATACATCGCTACTCCACCACCTTTCCTGTTGACCCTGTCAGTGTGGAATAATTTATAGCCTTGTATGTGACATTCAGGAGGGCATCTCTCTATCTTTCAGATTGAGCCAGGTCTCTGTTATAGCAATAATGTCTATGTTTCCTGCACTTGCAATTAATCTTAGCTCATCTATCTTATTTCTAACACTCCTGCTATTAGTATAGTAAACCTTAAGGGAGCTAGTCCCTTGCTGCCCTCTGCTGTCCCCCTTTGTTTGCTGACCTGTTCTATTGTCTTTATTTATAACTTCATGCTGAATGCCTTTTATACATTTTACTGTTTCCAACCCTAGTGTTGCAACCTGCTTGTTTCCCACACACACCCATAACTCTATCTTCCATCAGTTTAAAATCATAGGCATTTCACCAATGGCCTTCTCATCGAGTCTGCAAGTGCTACCACCCCTGCCCCAGAGAGATGAACCCCATCCCTTGCATACATATCATGTTTGCCATAAAAGTTGTTCCAGTTGTCAATGAATGGGATTGCAAGTTCCTTGCAGTATCTGTCTAGCCAGCAATTTACACCAATTGCCCTAGACAACCATTCATTTCCTACTCCCCTTCTAGGGAAGATGCTACATATGATTGGGATCCCTCCCTTAGACTTAATGAAATCTATAGCTGACCTGTACTTATCTAGCAGCTTTTTCTCTCCTACCCTTCCCAATATCATTTCCACCAGCACTGAGACAGATAATGGGCTTGTTCCCATTACCTGACATGATATTATCCAGTCTGTTGACAATGTCCCCAACACCAGCTCCAGGGAAGCACACTCTATCTCTCATCTTCTTATTCCTATTACAAAAAGCACGATCAACATATCTTACCTGAGAGTCACCAACCACAAGAATGCGCTTACCTTCATTAGCAGGGGCAGTAGTACCCTTACCTTCACTGGCCATGAAGTACATTCATCCTGGAGAACAGAGAAGCGATTTCCTACCTTCAGATCTGCACTCTTAACTTTCCTTACTCTGATGCGCCTCCCATTACTGTGAACAACTCGCCACTTGTAGCAGGTGCTGGGCTGCACCTCACTGCTGGTAGCCGTTGCTACCACCCCACCAACAGCCTCCTCACAGTGAGAGACAGACTGCACCTCACTGCTAGAAGCCTCATTCCCCACATCTCCAACCACCTCACACTCTCTCCCAGGCCCATTGAGGTGGACCTTCAGCCTCCTAATCTCCTCCTGGAGAAGCAAGACCTCCTCCTTCAACTCTCCAACCTCAGCTTTTAAAACACTGTAGAAGCAAGCCATGCTTTGTAACCGTCCACGCTAATCCCCAAGCAGCTCAGGGTCTGTGACCTCACGTGACGACTGACCACTGAACACTAATACAGGTTATTCTGCAGTGAGAGAGGTTATCCTGCTGTGATAAAGGTTATCCTATCATTCATAGTAACATATGTGTAGATTACCCACCAGGATAACGCAAAAAGGTCAAAGTGACTTATTTCCACTGGGGTCCTTCTGTAAGTAAGTTAAGTTATTCAGGTACAAGTTCACATAAATACAGTTACACAAGTTATTACACGTAGCAGTATATGTGTTGATTACACAGGATAACCCACGAAAAACTCAAAGTTACTTACTTCCACTGTGGTTCGTGTAATACCTTACTTAAACCTTCAAAAGTTAAAACAGCTCAGTAACTCAACTGTGTGAAGATCAGTTAACAATACTAATAATAACTGAGTTAGGTACATTAACAGTAAAGAGAAGATCAGCTTACAATAACAGGTACACCAATATTATCTGTACAAGAACTCCGCCCTTTCTGTAGCTTCATTCATTAGGTACCTTTTGGCTCCCCGCCTCCTGGGATGACACCATCGTGAAGCAGGGTTAACTAGGCACAGGCGCACATAATTATACATAGTAGCATGTGTGTAAATTACCCATCGTCATCATCATTACTCGGAGAAAATCTACGAGGGATCTGAGAGAGAGACGTGGGTGTACATTTGTATAGTACATCTACAGCACAAGTGTCCATTACGTACATCATGTACATGTACGTTGCTCCTCTTCTTCTCTGCAAATTTCTTGTTTTTCTTCCCTCCTTTCTTATTTTTTTCCGTGTGTTTTGTCTTTTGCTACTTTCTTTCCCCTCTCACTATCTCTCTCCCTCTCATTATCTCCCTCTCTTTATCTCTCACTATCTTCCTCCCTCTATTCTCATTATTTCCCTTCCTCTATCTCACCCTGGAGACTCGCTTCCCCAGACCAGCAGCCTCCAGTCTCACTAATCTGACTGTATGTGACAGTCACGAGTGTGTGGGGAGACTGTGGTGGTAGTGGTGGTGGTAGTTGTGGTGGCGGTGATGGTAGGTTTTGGCAATGGTGGTAGTTGTGATGGTAGTGGGAGTTAGAGGTGATGGTGGTAGTTGTAGTGGTGGTCATGGTAGGTAGAGATCATTGTGGTAGCTGTGGTGGTGGTGATGGTAGGTTTTGGCGATGGTTGTAGTTGTAATGGTGGTAGTTTTGGTGATGTTGATGGTAGGTAGAGGTAATGGTGGTAGTTGTGGCGGTGGTGATGCTAGGTTGTGATGGTGATGGTGGTTATTATGGGAAAGGTACTATAGTCGTAACTGTGGGAGAGAGAGAGAGAGAGAGAGAGAGAGAGAGAGAGAGAGAGAGAGAGAGAGAGAGAGAGAGAGAGAGAGAGAGAGAGAGAGAGAGAGAGAGAGAGAGAAATAACAAGTACACTATCAAAAACAAAACTACAGGAAAAAATAAACGAAATAAGAATAAGAGGAAGACCGGAAGAAGAGGAGGGGGAACAGGACGAGGAGAAGAGGTACAAGACACCAGGTAGCAAGACCTGGACAGGTCACCTAGACAGGTAAACACAGGTAGCAAGACCTGGACAGGTTAGTCAGACAGGTAGAGACAGGCAGCAAGGCCGTGGTACAAATAACATGTTAGTTAGACAGGTAAACGCAGGTAGCAAGACCCGGACAGGTCACCTAAACAGATAAACGCAGGTAGCAAGACCCGGACAGGTCACATAAACAGATAAACGCAGGTAGCAAGACCCGGACAGGTCACCTAGACAGGTAGAGACAGGCAGCAAGGACCCAGGTGTAGGTAACATTATGCAGGCCAGGTTAAGGGAGGTCGTGGGAGCCATCACACGTATAAAGGATGGGCAGGGAGCGTAGGAGACAGCCTCAATCACCCTCTTCCTACACAAACTCAAAACCCATTTACCGCGTCTCCCTTTCCCCTAAAGTAACCTGCTCCCTTTTCCCCCACCCACCACCCCTGAAGTAACGTGCTTCCCCTTCCTCTTCCCGACAATGCACCCCCTTCCTTCACGTCTGTTTTCACTCCCTTTCTCTCCTGGCATCTCCCTTTCTGTGTATGTAACCCATCCTGTATGACTATGGTACAGAATAGTGTAGCAACACACTGCTGGTGTTCCCACTGTGTAACTATCACACAGAATATTGTAGCAACACAATGCTGGTGTTCCCACTGTGTAACTATCACACAGAATATTGTAGCAACACACTGCTGGTGTTCCCACTGTGTAACTATCACACAGAATATTGTAGCAACACACTGCTGGTGTTCCCACTGTGTAACTATCACACAGAATATTGTAGCAACACACTGCTGGTGTTCCCACTGTGTAACTATCACACAGAATATTGTAGCAACACACTGCTGGTGTTCCCACTGTGTAACTATCACACAGAATATTGTAGCAACACACTGCTGGTGTTCTCACTGTGTAACTATCACACAGAATATTGTAGCAACACACTGCTGGTGTTCCCACTGTGTAACTATCACACAGAATATTGTAGCAACACACTGCTGGTGTTCTCACCGTATAACTATCATACAGAATAGTGTAGCAACACACTACTGGTGTTTCCACTGTGTAGCTATCATAGAGAATAGTGCAGCAACACACTGCTGGTGTTGCCACTATGTAACTATGGTACAGAACAGAGTAACAACACACTAACGGAGAGAGAGAGAGAGAGAGAGAGAGAGAGAGAGAACAGTGATAATAAGCTACACTGGCTTCACTGGGTTATCCTGGCTTTAATGTACACAGTGTACTTGATAAGTGGCCACAGAAATATTAATCTCAGTCTTAAAATAATGAATCCTGTGATACTCCAATACTGAAACTATATACTGTGCCAAAACAAAAGCATTCACATTGCTAAACTCATAAACTAGTATTTAGTCACTTAGCCATAATACCAACTTACCTCATAATTTGTAATATTTTACAATTAAGAATAAAACTAAGTATGCCCGAAATGCCTAGCCATGCTAAGCGTTCTAGTGGTACACTCTGTATTCACAATTTTACTACATGTAAACCAAACAATAACCAAATTTCTGTAAACTCAGCATTGTAATCCTTATAGAGAATAAACTTTGAATTTGAATTTGAATTTGAAACAACGCACTCATATGGTACTATGTAAAACAACTGAAGTTATCCCTAACACCAACACTAACGTCATGCTGTTTTCTATGTTAGGAAACTATTAGAGAAAACGTAGTGGTGGTTGAGGGAGACTTTACTACCCACCTTCTACCACGACCCACTCTCCAATACACCACCCACCCTCCACCACCACCACCACCACCCACCCTCCACTACCACCCACTCTCTACCATCACCCACTCTCCACGACCGCCCACCATCCACCACCACCCACTCTCTACCACAGCCCACCATCCACCACCACCACCCACTCTCCACCGCCAGCTACTCTCCAGAAACAACAATGATAACAGAACCAGCAGCAACAGCAATGATGGCAAAAAAGAGTAACAGTGATAACAGCAAGAACAGTAACAGTAGCAATAACAGCAGCAACAGAACGCTACATTTTTGCTTGATAGCTACATTATATACCCCCCCCCCTTACACACACACTCGTTCTGTGGGCTACCCTCCCCACCAAAGCAGCACCAGCAGCACTAGCACCAGCAGCACCAGCACCAGCAGCAGCACCAGCAGCAGCACCAGCAGCAGCACCAGCAGCAGCAGCAGCAGCAGCAGCACCAGCAGCACCAGCAGCACCAGCACCAGCAGCAGCACCAGCAGCAGCAGCAGCAGCAGCAGCACCAGCACCAGCACCAGCACCAGCAGCACCAGCAGCAGCACCAGCAGCAGCAGCAGCAGCACCAGCAGCAGCACCAGCACCAGCAACAACAACAACAACAACAACAACAACAACAACAACAACAACAACAACAAAGGCTTGTAAACACAGCTATCATCCTCCCATACAGTGTTGCACACAAATCTACGTTACTGTCTCCCTGGTTCACCTACCTACCTATTTTAACCCCCTGAAAACCCTTTAATTAGGTTTCAGACTAACGACTATACGAGGGTCATTAAGGCTGAAAATTTTGACCTGCAAAAGGGAACTAAAACCTTTTCCTCCGGGCGAGGCTGACCCCCTCAACTCCCATTTCCCCAAGGGTTGATTAAAGGATTTTTTTACACTGGCAAAAACCCAAAAAATTTCCCAGAGCCCAAAGAGTAAAAATTTTCCAAACTAATTTTTGGTCACTGATAATAAATTATAAAGGGTTAAAATTGTTTTTTTAGCTCTTTTTTCCCAATATAGCCCAAAACGTTTTCAAAACAGGTTCCAAACATCATTGGCAGTGTTTCTTACCACACTCACAGTCTGACTGACCTTCTTATTGTCCCAAACAGTCATAGAAGGGGGGGTTTTTTTATTTTGGGGGTGAATAAAAATGATTTTCTTAGCCAAACACTTTTTAAGCTTATAATAAATATTCCTGGGGAAATTTAAAATTAATTGAAAGGGGAGGCAAAACTAAAAAAAAATTTTAATTTCCTATTAAAATAAAAAAAAAATAAATTTTTCTCTTGCTTCATGCTCTGTAAATAAATGATAAATAAAAGAATATTTTTTTCTTTTTAATCTTCAAATTTGTTTTTTCTTTCAGATGCCCTCGTACTTGTTTGAAAAAGGCAGACAACTTCTGAAATTGTGGTGAGGTGCCCTTTTGCATCACAAAACGCCGTAAAATTGCTAGGGTTTAAAAAAGCTATCACCTATTTTTTGGGATGCAAGTTTGGGTGACCCAGGAAAAAACGGGGCTCCACACCATGCTCCCAACACTTGTGGCTCCCTGCCCCTTCCCCAAAAGGGATGAACGGGAAAAGGGGAAAAGGGAATGCCTTTTTTTGCTGTCCCAAAAGACATGGGGGGGGAGCCAACAGACAATACCTACGATCACAGTCACGGAGGCTGTTCCCCAGATTCATCATAAACATCTGAAAAATTGTCTTGCTACAAAAACAGCAATAGTAAAAAAGGGCCCGTTCCTGTGGGGTATGCACCACGGGATAAGAAACTTATGAGACTATAAAGCATAGTTCAATGTATGAAAAAATGTGAACAATTTAAAAGGGGAGCTCTGTGGTGACTTTAAAAGGTTTTATGGGTCTTGTTAAGGGGTTTTAGGGCGGATAACAAAAAAAATAAATTTCTGGGTTTCTAAATTTACTGGGCAGCCTTGCCAAAAGGTTTTCCAATTTCCAGGGGGGACCTTGGGGCCCCCCTCGTCAATCCCCGGAGCCTGGGATAAAAATGTTCCCAAAAACCACCTCTCAATTTAACCAAACAAAATTTTTCTACCACCACTACAAAAAATAAAACTGGGACTCAAAGAAAAACTTTGTAAAACCTATGGACAATCCGGTCAGGGAGTCAAAAATTTATCATCAAAAAATTTCCCCCCATGAGCGACGGGTAAGATAAAAAGAGTCTTCAAAAGGTCCTCAAAATTCGGGGAGCTTCTTAAAGATGGGGAAATTTGAATCAGACCTTTATGGAGAGGAGGAAGCTGCTTGGGAAGCATTCAAGTTAGTGGCGAATGGATTTCTTGGAAACAGAAGGGAAGACAACTACGATGAATTAGTGAAAAACCTCAACAAGACTTACAAGAACATGGCATGTAACATGTCACTTTGAAATCCACTTTTTGAACTCACACTTAGACTTTTTTCCTGCGAACTGTGAGGCAGTTAGTGACGAACATGGTGAAAGGTTTCACCAAGATATTTAAACCATGGAAAAATGGTACCAGGGCAAATGGTGGACATTGGCAAGAGATGATTCTTCAGGCCACTATAAGTGTCAAGCAAAAAGACAGAGAGTAGGTACAGATAAGAGTTTAAAACATACTGACACATATTGTACGTTATAATAAAACAATCAAATATTAACCAATAATAATTTTTCAAAGTGATATTTGGATTCAGGACATGAAAATACATACGAATTAACTTGAAAATACATACGAATTAACTAATCTCATTTAAGAAGCATGCAACTTTTCAAAAATAATTGACCAGTGTTATACCACCTTCATTTCACCACTACTGTACACTTGCTGCCTCTGTATCTGACTGATAAAGCCTGCTGTGTAGGCGAAACGTTTCAAAAATAAAGATACCCAAGTGTTGCACATGTGTCTTAATCATCCATCTTCAACACCTTTGATATACCATTGAAGAGTTTCGAGAGTTTATCTACTCTCTGAGCCCGGCCATGGGCCAGGCTCGTCTGGTGCTTGCCTGGTCAACCAGGCTGTTGCTGCTGGAGGCCCGCTGCCCCATATATCCATCACAGCCTGGTTGATCTAGTGCCTGGTGAAGATACTTGTCCAGTTTCCTCCAGCCGTGTTTCTGATATCTTCTGGTAAGATGTTGAATAGTCTGGGACCCCGGATGTTGATACAGTGTTCCTTATTGTCCCCACCGCACCCCTGCTCCTCACTGGGTTTATTTTACACTTCCTCCCATATCTCTCACTCCAGTATGTTGTTATGGCAGTGTGCAGATTTGGGACCAAGCCCTCGAGTACCTTCCAGGTATATATTATCATGTACCTCTCTCTCCTCCGCACCAATGAGTACATGTTCAAGACTTGCAGGCGTTCCCAGTAATTTAGTTGCTTTACTGGCTCAATGTGAGCCGTAAATGATCTCCGTATTTCTTCCAGCTCAGATATTTCTCCTGCCCTGAACGGGGCCGTCAGCACTGAGCAATATTCTAAGTGAGGGAGTCACTAGCGACTGGAAGAGTGTCACCATCGGCATTATTTCCCTTGTTTTGAAAGTTCTCAATACCCACCCAGTCATCTTCCTGGCTGTCGTGATCTTTGTCTTGTTATGGTCTTTAAAAGAAAGGTCCTCTGACATAATTACTCCCAGGTCTTTCACATGTTCCTTACGTTCTATTTGGTGACCCTCTTGAGTTTTGTATATAGTGCTCCTTCTGAGTTCTTCATTCTTTCCATAACCCAACAGCTGGGAAAATTATCACCACTGAAAGTCCCGGTTGTTTTTCCCCTGCCCAATGGGAAAAACCGTTTTAAAACAAGCATGTATAAAAACACAAATTTGGAAATTTTCCCTTTGGGGTTTATAACGTCTGCTGAAAGGGACCCCGGGAAAAAAGGGGGGTCCAAAATTTAAAAATCAATCAATCTCCCACTTTCTCTTCCATGTGGGTTTTGACTGGCACTGAAAAAGTGAAACCCTTTTCACTTTAAAGTGGATCTCACTTCTTTCCCTGACCTCTCTCTTACCAAGTGTTTTACCTCTCTATGACCCTTTTTCCCGCACCCTTAACGACCATTAACCCCCGGGAAAAGGCACAGACTTCTTAGAAAATGGGTCAAGGGTTTGGGTGGTTTAGGGAGGGGTGGGGTGTGTGTGTTGTGTGTGAAGGGTGTGTTGTAAATCCAACACGGTTTGGGGAAATAATATGACAGGGAAAGTTGAGGGCACAGACGGTAATGCCCGGCGGGGAAGATTCGAAGGCCTTTGGGGCAGGGGGCTGGGGGGTTTTTGGGCCCCCCCCGCGCCCACTAAATTTGGTTTTGTACAAGTCCATTAAGATAAGGGGACAGTCACTACACAAAAGTACAAAAGAGGGAAAGCAAAAAGTACAAACTGCTACAGTAAGAGTATAATTAGAAAAATCACAGTACAAAAAAGTGAATTCCCGTAAGAGAATAAACAAATGGTATATTATCATTTTTGAAGGGAACACCCTCGTAAACCCGGGTTTAAAAAAATCCATTTAAGCGGCAATAACAAAAAAGGCGAACGACACGACCCCCGGTGTCCCACACACACACACACACACACAAATGTAGTCCCAACTTTTAAAAAGGGAGACAGACATGAGGCACTAAACTACAGACCTGTATCACTAACGTGTATAGTATGCAAGGTGATGGAGAAGATCATCAGGAAGAGAGTGGTGGGGCACCTGGAAAGAAACAAGTGTATAGTTGACAACCAGCACGGTTTCAGGGAAGGAAAATCCTGTGTCACAAACCTACTAGAGTTTTATGACAAGGTGACAGAAGTAAGACAAGAGAGAGAGGGGTGGATCGACTGCATATTTTTGGACTGCAAGAAGGCCTTCGACACAGTTCCTCACAAGAGGTTACTGCAAAAGCTAGAGGATCAGGCACACATAACAGGAAAGGCACTGCAATGATCAGAGAATACCTGACAGGGAGGCAACAACGAGTCATGGTACGTGACGAGGTGTCAGAGTGGGCGCCTGTGACAAGCGGGGTTCCACAGGGGTCATCCTAGACCTGTGCTGTTCTTGTATATGTGAACGACATAACGGAAGGGATAGACACAGAAGTGTCCTTGTTTGCAGATGATGTGAAGTTAATGAGCAGAATCAAATCGGATGAGGATCAGGCAGGACTACAAAGAGACCTGGACAGGCTACAAGCTGGTCCAGCAACTGGCTCCTTGAGTTTAACACCCGCCAAATGCAAAGTCATGAAGATTGGGAAGGCAAAGTAGACCGCAGACACAATATAGTTTAGATGGCCAAAGACTGCAAACCTCACTCAGGAAAAAGATTGGGGGTGAGTATAACACCGAGCATATCTCCTGAGGCGCACATCAATCGATAAACTGTTGCAGCATACGGGCGCCTGGCAAACCTACGGATAGCGTTCCGATACCTCAGTAAGGATTCGTTCAAGACTCTGTATACCATTTACGTCAGGCCCATACTGGAGTATGCAGCACCAGTTTGGAATCCACACCTAGTCAAGCACGTCAAGAAGTTAAAGAAAGTGCAAAGGTTTGCAACAAGACTAGTCCCAGAGCTACGGGGATTGTCCTACGAAAAAAGGTTGGGGGAAAAATAGACCTGACGACACTGGAGGACAGGAGGGTCAGGGGGACATGAAAACGACATATAAGATACTGTGCGGAATAGACAAGGTGGACAAAGACGGGATGTTCCGAGAAGGGAACACAGACACAAGAGGTCACAATTGGAAGTGAAGACTCAGATGAATCAAAGGGATGTTAGGAAGTGTTTCTTCAGTCATAGAGTAGTCAAGCCGTAGAATAGCCTAAAAGGACTAGGGGGGAACCATACATAGTTTAAGGCGAAAGGGATGAAAAGCTCATGGGGCAGGGAGAGAGAGAGGACCTAGTAAATCACGAAGAGGCGGGGCCCGGAGCTATGACTCGACCCTGCAACCACAAATAGGTGATACACATACACACACACCACACACCACACACACACCACACACACACACACCCAAGACCACATAGTATGTCTGACGGCCAAAAACTGCAAACCCCACTGAAGGAAAAGATCTTAGGGTGAGTAAAAATAGCGAGCATATTGAGACGCACATTAACGATAAAATTTCTGCAGCGTACGGGGTCTACAAACCTAAGAACAACCCTTCCGATACCTTAGTAAGGATCGTTCAAAACTGTGTAACACCATTTACGTCAGGCCCATCTGGAGTGCGCAGCACCAGTTTGTAACCACACCTGGTCAAGGGACGTCAAGGAAATTTGAGAAAAGTGCAAAAGTTTGCAACAAGAAAGTCCAGAGCTAAGGGGGAAAAATCACGAAAAAAGGTTAAGGGAATCGTTTTGACGACAAGGAGGGCAGGAGGATCAGGGGAGACATATAAGACATATTAAATACTGCGAGGAATGCAAAGTGGACAAAGTAGGGTGTTCCAGAGTGGGACACGAAACAGGGGTCATAATTTGGAGCTGAAGGACTCAGATGAGTCAAAGGATGTTAGTAAGTAATTTCTTCAGTCATAGAGTGTCAGGAAGTGGGAAAAGCTAGAAAATGCGTAGTGGGGGGGGAACCATACATAGCTTTAAGACGAGGTTTGATAAAGCTCATGGAGCAGGGAGAAAGAGGACCAAGTAGCAATCAGTGAAGAGGCGGGGCCAGGAGCTAGGAATCGACCCCTGCAACCACAAATAGGTGATTACAAATAGGTGAGTACACAAAAACACACACACACACCGATCTGTTGAATAGTCAGTCCCTCGAGACTGACCACCACCTACCATGACTGAGGGACTAACCACCACAAATCTGCACACTGCCATAACAACATACTGGAGTGAGAGATATGGGAGGAAGTGTAAAATGAAGTCAGTGGGGAGCAGGGGTGCGGTGGGGACAATAAGGGAACACTGCATCAACATCCGGGGTCCCAGACTATTCAACATCTTACCAGAAGATATCAGAAACACGGCTGGAGGAAACTGGACAAGTATCTTCACCAGGTGCTAGATCAACCAGGCTGTGATGGATATGTGGGGCAGCGGGTCTCCAGCAGCAACAGCCTGGTTGACCAGGCAAGCACCAGACGAACCTGGCCCATGGCCGGGCTCAGAAAGTAAATAAACCCTCGAAACTCTTCAAAGGTATATCAAAGGTCAAAGGTACCATAACTGAGGGACTGACCACCACTTACCATGAATGAGGGACTAACCACCACCTACCATGACTGAAGGACTAACCACTACCTACCATGACTGAGGGACTGACCACCACCTACCATGACTGAGGGACTGACCACCAATTACCATGACTGAGGCACTGACCACTACCTACCATGACTGAGGGACTGACCACCACCTACCATGACTGAGGGACTGACCACCAACTACCATGACTGAGGGACTGACCACCACCTACCATGACTGGGGGACTGACCACTACCTACCATGACTGAGGGACTGACCACTACCTACCATGACTGAGGGACTAACCACTACCTACCATGACTGGGGGACTGACCACCAACTACCATGACTGAGGGACTGACCACTACCTACCATGACTGAGGGACTGACCACCACCTACCATGACTGAGGGACTGACCACCACCTACCATGACTGAGGGACTGACCACCAACTACCATGACTGAGGGACTGACCACCACCTACCATGACTGAGGGACTGACCACCACCTACCATGACTGAGGGACTGACCACTACCTACCATGACTGAGGGACTGACCACCACCTACCATGACTGAGGGACTGACCACCAACTACCATGACTGAGGGACTGACCACCACCTACCATGACTGAGGGACTGGCCACCACCTACCATGACTGAGGGACTGACCACTACCTACCATGACTGAGGGACTGACCACCAACTACCATGACTGAGGGACTGACCACCACCTACCATGACTGAGGGACTGACCACTACCTACCATGACTGAGGGACTGACCACCAACTACCATGACTGAGGGACTGACCACCACTACCATGACTGAGGGACTGACCACTCACCTACCATGACTGAGGGACTGACCACCACCTACCATGACTGAGGGACTGACCACCAACTACCATGACTGAGGGACTGACCAACACCTACCATGACTGAGGGACTGACCACCAACTACCATGACTGAGGGACTGACCACTACCTACCATGACTGAGGGACTGACCACCACCTACCATGACTGAGGGACTGATCACCAACTACCATGACTGAGGGACTGACCACCACCTACCATGACTGAGGGACTGACCACACCTACCATGACTGGGGACTGACCACCACCTACCATGACTGAGGGACTGACCACCACCTACCATGACTGAGGGACTGACCACCACTTACCATGACTGAGGGACTGACCACCACTTACCATGACTGAGGGACTGACCACCACCTACCATGACTGAGGGACTGACCACCAACTACCATCATGACTGAGGGACTGACCACCACCTACCATGACTGAGGGACTGACCACCACCTACCATGACTGAGGGACTGACCACCATCTACCATGACTGGGGGACTGACCACCATCTACCATGACTGAGGGACTGACCACCACCTACCATGACTGAGGGACTGACCACCACCTACCATGACTGGGGGACTGACCACCACCTACCATGATTGGGGGACTGACCACCACCTACCATGACTGGGGGACTGACCACCACCTACCATGACTGGGGGACTGACCACCACCTACCATGACTGGGGGACTGACCACCACCTACCATGACTGGGGGACTGATCACTTCCAATTTACCACTGCAGTCTCCAGAGTTTATCCTCCTGTATTTCGACTGAAGAAGCCTGCTGAGCAGGCAGTCACCGAAAGGCCTGAAGCAAGGCTGGGTAACCTACATGCTGCTACTGACACCACACATGACTGTGTACTGTCGTACCTGCTCTTCCAACTGTGGATGGAGTTGGTAACTTCTTCCACTATCTTCAAGATATTTGCTTGGTACCCAGTAACCTGGTACCTGGTACTTGATTACCCTGGTACTTGGTTACCCTGGTACCTGGTACCCTGGTACTTGGTTGCCTGGTACCTGGTACCCTGGTACTTGGTTACCCTGGTACTTGGTTACCCTGGTACCTGGTACGTGGTTACCCTGGTACCTGGTACCCTGGTACTTGATTACCCTGGTACTTGGTTACCCTGGTACCTGGTACCCTGGTACGTGGTTACCCTGGTACCTGGTACCCTGGTACTTGGTTACCCTGGTACCTGGTTACCCTGGTACCCTTATACCTGGTTACCCTGGTACTAGGTTACCCTGGTACCTGGTACCCAGTACCCTTCTCCATGAACATTTTTCCGTCCACCAAAACACGAGCCGTAAATAAGGGCCGCCGCCGCCGCCAGTTCCGGGTCGCGTTAGTGTGGGCATGCCAGTCACGAACCACCACCCACCCTGCCCGCCCAAATCCCCCCACCACCCCACTATCTTTCCCCCACCCATTGCCCCTCCCCCCTACCACAATAACCACCTCCCCTTCCCAATCATCTCCTCTCCTCCCCTCCAGAGGTAAGCCACGACCCACTTCAACCCCCTCCTCCACGACCCACCTCTACCCCACTCCTCCACGACCCCCTCAACCCCCCTCCTCCACGACCCACCTCTACCCCACTCCTCTATGATCCCCTCAACCCCCCTCCTCCACGACCCCCTCAACCCCCCTCCTCCACGACCCCCTCAACCCCCTCCTCACAACCCCTCAACCCCCCTCCTCCACGACCCCCCTCAACCCCCCTCCTCCACGACCCACCTCTACCCCACTCCTCCACGACCCCCTCAACCCCCTCCTCCACGACCCACCTCTACCCCACTCTCTATGATCCCCTCAACCCCCCTCCTCCACGACCCCCTCAACCCCCCTCCTCCACGACCCCCTCAACCCCCTCCTCCACGACCCACCTCTACCCACTCCTCTATGATCCCCTCAACCCCCCTCCTCCACGACCCCCTCAACCCCCCTCCTCCACGACCCCTCAACCCCCCTCCTCCACGACCCCTCAACCCCCCTCCTCCACGACCCCCTCAACCCCCCTCCTCCACGACCCCCTCAACCCCCCTCTCCACGACCCCCCTCAACCCCCCTCCTCCACGACCCACCTCTACCCCACTCCTCCACGACCCCCTCAACCCCCCTCCTCCACGACCCACCTCTACCCCACTCTCTATGATCCCCTCAACCCCCCTCCTCCACGACCCCTCAACCCCCTCCTCCACGACCCCTCAACCCCCCTCCTCCACGACCCCCTCAACCCCCCTCCTCCACGACCCACCTCCCCCCCCCCGTTCAACCGCCCGGTAATTGTTCTGGCAACATAGAATATCAGACCAGGACACAGGTCAGGCTCTCTTTATTCCATACATTTTACAATGAACATTTACAATGAACATTTTACAATGAACATTTACAATGAACATTTACAATGAACATTTTACAATGAACATTTACAATGAACATTTACAATGAACATTTTACAATGAACATTTTACAATGAACATTTACAATGAACATTTACAATGAACATTTTACAATGAACATTTTACAATGAACATTTACAATGAACATTTTACAATGAACATTTACAATGAACATTTTACAATGAACATTTTACAATGAACATTTTACAATGAACATTTTACAATGAACATTTACAATGAACATTTACAATGAACATTTTACAATGAACATTTTACAATGAACATTTACAATGAACATTTACAATGAACATTTTACAATGAACATTTACAATGAACATTTTACAATGAACATTTACAATGAACATTTACAATGAACATTTTACAATGAACATTTTACAATGAACATTTTACAATGAACATTTTACAATGAACATTTTACAATGAACATTTACAATGAACATTTTACAATGAACATTTTACAATGAACATTTTACAATGAACATTTACAATGAACATTTACAATGAACATTTACAATGAACATTTTACAATGAACATTTTACAATGAACATTTTACAATGAACATTTACAATGAACATTTACAATGAACATTTACAATGAACATTTTACAATGAACATTTTACAATGAACATTTACAATGAACATTTTACAATGAACATTTTACAATGAACATTTACAATGAACATTTTACAATGAACATTTACAATGAACATTTACAATGAACATTTTACAATGAACATTTTACAATGAACATTTTACAATGAACATTTACAATGAACATTTTACAATGAACATTTTACAATGAACATTTTACAATGAACATTTACAATGAACATTTACAATGAACATTTTACAATGAACATTTTACAATGAACATTTTACAATGAACATTTACAATGAACATTTACAATGAACATTTTACAATGAACATTTTACAATGAACATTTTACAATGAACATTTTACAATGAACATTTTACAATGAACATTTACAATGAACATTTTACAATGAACATTTTACAATGACATTTTACAATGACATTTACAATGAACATTTACAATGAACATTTTACAATGAACATTTTACAATGAACTTTTACAATGAACATTTACAATGAACAGTTACAATGAACATTTTACAATGAACATTTTACAATGAACATTTTACAATGAACATTTACAATGAACATTTTAAATGAACATTTTACAATGAACATTTTACAATGAACATTTACATGAACATTTTACAATGAACATTTTACAATGAACATTTACAATGAACATTTTACAATGAACATATTTACAATGAACATTTTTACAATGAACATTTTACAATGAACATTTTACAATGAACATTTTACAATGAACATTTTACAATGAACATTTTACAATGAACATTTTACAATGAACATTTTACAATGAACATTTTACAATGAACATTTACAATGAACATTTACAATGAACATTTACAATGAACATTTACAATGAACATTTACAATGAACATTTACTAATTACGAAGACCTGAAAAATACACGTTTTAAATAACCTGAATTATTATTATTATTATTATTATTATTATTATTATTATTATTATTATTATTAGCAGCAGTAGTAGTAGCACAATAATAACGCAGAACACAAGAGCGAAACGTTGTGTTAAGACAGCTTGTTCGAAGTGTGATGGTTCCCCATTCATCATACTATACACCGCTATACATGATAGTATACACTTGTATACATGATAGTATACACTGGTATACATGATAGTATACACTTGTATACATGATAGTATACACTGGTATACATGATAGTATACACTTGTATACATGATAGTATACACTGGTATACATGATAGTATACACTGGTATACATGATAGTATACACTGGTATACAATGATAGTGTACACTGGTATACATGATAGTATAACACTGGTATACATGATAGTATACACTTGTATACATGATAGTATACACTGGTATACTGATAGTATACATGGTATACATGATAGTATACACTGGTATACATGATAGTATACACTGGTATACATGATAGTATACACTGTATACATGATAGTATACACTGTATACATGATAGTATACACTGGTATACATGATAGTATACACTGGTATACATGATAGTATCACTGGTATACATGATAGTATACACTGGTATACATGATAGTATACACTGGTATACATGATAGTATACACTGGTATACATGATAGTATACACCGCTATACATGATAGTATACACCGGTATACATGATAGTATACACTGGTATACATGATATTATACACTGGTATACATGATAAGTATACACTGGTATACATGATGAGTATACACTGGTATACATGACAGTATACACTGGTATACATGATAGTATACACTGGTATACATGATAGTATACACTGGTAACATAGATAGTATACACTGTATACATGATAGTATACACTGGTATACAATGATAGTATACACTGGTATACATGATATATACACTGGTATACATGATAGTATACACTGGTATACATGATAGTATACACTGGTTACATGATAGTATACACTGGTATACATGATAGTATACACTGGTATACATGATAGTATACACTGGTATACATGATAGTATACACTGGTATACATGATAGTATACACTGGTATACATGATAGTATACACTGGTATACATGATAGTATACACTGGTATACATGATAGTATACACTGGATACATGATAGTGTACACTGGTATACATGATAGTATACACTGGTATACATCGATAGTATACACTGGTATACATGATAGTATACACTGGTATACATGATAGTATACACTGGTATACATGATAGTATACACTGGTATACAGATAGTATACACTGGTATACATGATAGTATACACTGGTATACATGATAGTATACACTGGTATACATGATAGTATACACTGGTATACATGATAGTATACACTGGTATACATGATAGATACACTGGTATACTGATAGTATACACTGTATACATGATAGTATACACTGGTATACATGATAGTATACACTGGTATAATGATAGTGTACACTGGTATACATGATAGTATACACTGGTATACATGATAGTATACACTGTATACATGATAGTATACACTGGTATACATGATAGTATACACTGGTATACATGATAGTATACACTGGTATACATGATAGTATACACTGGTATACATGATAGTATACACTGGTATACATGATAGTATACAATGATAGTCAATATTAATATTATACTTTTGTAAAAGATTTTAGTATGCAAATATTGTTTGGGGTGGGATATGGTGGGGTGTGTGGTGGGGCGTGTGGTGGTGGGGTGTGTGGTGGGGGTGTGTGGTGGGGTGTGTGGTGGGGCGTGTGGTGGGGGCGTTGGTGGGGGTGTGTGGTGGGGGTGTGTGGTGGGGGTGTGTGTGGGGGCGTGTGGTGGGGGTGTGTGGTGGGGTGTGTGGTGTGGTGTTGGTGGGGTGTGTGGTGGGGGTGTGGTGGGGGTGTGTGGTGGGGGTGTGTGGTGGGGGCGTGTGGTGGGGTGTGTGGGGGGGTGTGTGGTGTGGGTGTGTGGTGGGGGTGTGTGGTGGGGGGGTGTGGTGGGGGGTGTGGTGGGGGTTATGATGGGGTTATGGTGGGGTGTATGGTGGGGGTTACGGTTGGGTGAATGGTGGGGTGTGTGGTGGTTGTATGGTGGGGGTAATGTTGGGGGTTATGGTGGGGTGCATGGTGGGTTATGGTGGAGTGTATGGTGGGGGTTATGATGGGGTTATTGGTGGGGTGTATGGTGAGGGTTATGGTGGGGGTTATGGTGAGGTGTGGTGAAGGTGTATGGTGGGTTTTATGGTACAGTGTATGGTGGGTGTGGTGGGGTGTGTGGTGGGGTTATGGTGGGGGTTATGGTGGGGTGTATGGTAAGGGCTATTGTGGGGTGTGTGGTGGGGTGTATGGTGCGGTGTATGGTGGGGTTATAGTGGGGTTATGGTGGGGTTATGGTGGGGTGTATGGTGGTGTATGGTGGGGTGTGGTGGGGCTTGTGGTGGGGGGGGGTGTGGGGGGGGGTGTGGTGGGGGTGTGGTGGGGGTGTGTGGTGGGGTGTGTGGTGAGGGTGTGTGGTGGGGTGTATAGTGGGGGTCATGGTGGGGGGTTATGGTGGGGTGTATGCTGATGTTATGGTGGGGTTATGTTGGGGTGTATGGTGGGGTGTGTGGTGGGGGTGTATGGTGGGGGTGTATGGTGGGGGTGTATGGTGGGGGTGTATGGTGGGGGGGGTGTGGTGGGGGGTGTGGTGGGGTGTATAGTGGGGGTTATGGTGGGGTGTACGGTGGGGGTTATGGTGGGGTGTATGGGGGGTGTGGTGGGGGTGTATGGTGAGGGTGTATGGTGGGGTGTGTGGTGGGGTGTATGGTGGGGGTTATGGTGGGGGGGTGTGGTGGGGTGTATGGTGGGGTTTATGGTGGGGTGTATGGTGGGGTGTATGGTGGGGTATATGGTGGGGTTTATGGTGGGGTGTATGGCGGGGTGTATGGTGGGGGTGTATGGTGGG
Source organism: Cherax quadricarinatus (assembly GCF_026875155.1). Classification (NCBI taxonomy): domain Eukaryota; kingdom Metazoa; phylum Arthropoda; class Malacostraca; order Decapoda; family Parastacidae; genus Cherax; species Cherax quadricarinatus. Next base: position 18,833,039 of record NC_069433.1, read on the forward strand.
GATGTATGGTGGGGTGTATGGTGGGGGTGTATGGTGGGGGTGTTATGGTGGGGGTGTGGTGGGGTGTGTGGTGGGGTGTGTGGTGGGGTGTGTGGTGGGGGTGTGTGGTGGGGGTGTGTGGTGGGGGTGTGTGGTGGGGTGTGTGGTGGGGTGTGTGGTGGGAGTGTGTGGTGGGGTGTGTGGTGGGAGTGTGTGGTGGGGTGTGTGGTGGGGGTGTATGGGTGGGTGTGTATGGTGGGGATGTGTGGTGGGGATGTGTGGTGGGGGTATGGTGGGAGTTATGGTGGAGTGTGTGGTGGGGTGTGTGTTGGGGTGTATGGTTGGAGTTATGATGGGGGTTATGGTGGGGTGTATGGTGGGGGTTACGGTTGGGTGACTGGTGGGGTGTGTGGTGGGGTGTATGGTGGGGGTAATGTTGGGGGTTATGGTGGGGTGCATGGTGGGGGTTATGGTGGAGTGTATCGTGGGGGTTATGATGGGGGTTATGGTGGAGTGTGTGGTGGAGGTGTATGGTAGGTTTTATGGTAGTGTATGGTGGGGTGTGGTGGGGTGTGGAGGGGTGTGTGGTGGGGTGTGTGGTGGGGTGTGTGGTGGGGTGTGTGGTGGGGTGTGGTGGGGTGTGTGGTGGGGTTATGGTGGGGTTATGGTGGGGTGTATGGTGGGGGCTATTGTGGGGTGTGTGGTGGGGTGTATGGTGCGGTGTATGGTGGGGGTTATAGTGGGGTTATGGTGGGGTTATGGTGGGGTGTATGGTGCGGTATGGTGGGGGTTATAGTGGGGTTATGGTGGGGGTTATAGTGGGGTTATGGTGGGGGTTATGGTGGGGTGTATGGTGCGGTGTATAGTGGGGGTTATAGTGGGGTTATGGTGGGGTGTATGGTGGGGTGTTTGGTGGGGTGTGTGGTAGGGCTTGTGGTGGGGCTTCTGGTGGGGGGTGTGGTGGGGGTGTATGGTAGCGGTTATGGTGGGGGTGTGGTGGGGTGTGTTGTGGGGTGTATGGTGTGAAGGGTGAGGCTGTGGGAGAGAGAGAGATAGAGAGAGAGAGAGAGAGAGAGAGAGAAACAGACAGAGAGAGAGAGAGAGAGAGAGAGAGAGAGAGAGAGAGAGAGAGAGAGAGAGAGAGAGAGAGAGAGAGAGAGAGAGAGAGAGAGAGAGAGAGAGAGAGAGAATCAGTAAAGGTAATAGGGCAGGTGTCAGCAACACCTTAATTAGGAGACAGGTGCCTCCAACACCTGTCTTAATCACCTAATTAATCAAAGTCGTCAGCATCCACCCCCTCACTCTGACAGTTAGCATCCCTTCTCACGCTGACAGTCAGCATCTCCTCAAGCTGACAGTATCCCCTCACGTTGATAGCATCCGCCCTCACACTGACAGTCAGCATCCCTCCCCGCGCTGACAGCATCCCTTACGCTGACAATCCGCATTCCCCTCACGCTTACAACCGGTATTCCCTCACGCTGACAGTCAGCATTCCACTCACACCGACAGCCAGTATTTCCACACGCTGACAGCCAGTATTCCCACACATTGACAGCCAGTATTTCCACACGCTGACAGCCAGTATTCCCTCACGCTGACAGTCAGCATTTCCCTCACACCGACAGCCAGTATTTCCACACGCTGACAGCCAGTATTACCACACGCTGACAGCCAGTATTCCCACACGCTGACAGCCAGTATTTCCACACGCTGACAGCCAGTATTCCCACACGCTGACAGCCAGTATCCCCACACGCTGACAGCCAGTATTCCCACACGCTGACAGCCAGTATCCCCACACGCTGACAGCCAGTATTCCCACACGCTGACAGCCAGTATTCCCACACGCTGACAGTCAGTATTCCCACACGCTGACAGCCAGTATCCCCACACGCTGACAGCCAGTATTCCCACACGCTGACAGCCAGTATCCCCACACGCTGACAGCCAGTATTCCCACACGCTGACAGTCAGTATCCCCACACGCTGACAGCCAGTATTCCCACACGCTGACAGCCAGTATTCCCACACGCTGACAGTCAGTATCCCCACACGCTGACAGCCAGTATTCCCACACGCTGACAGCCAGTATCCCCACACGCTGACAGCCAGTATCCCCACACGCTGACAGCCAGTATTCCCACACGCTGACAGGCAGTATTCCCACACGCTGACAGGCAGTATTCCCACACGCTGACAGCCAGTATTCCCACACGCTGACAGCCAGTATTCCCACACGCTGACAGCCAGTATTCCCACACGCTGACAGCCAGTATCCCCACACGCTGACAGCCAGTATCCCCACACGCTGACAGCCAGTATTCCCACACGCTGACAGCCAGTATTCCCACACGCTGACAGCCAGTATTCCCACACGCTGACAGTCAGTATCCCCACACGCTCACAGCCAGTATTCCCACACGCTGACAGCCAGTATTACCACACGCTGACAGTCAGTATCCCCACACGCTGACAGCCAGTATTCCCACACGCTGACAGCCAGTATTCCCACACGCTGACAGCCAGTATTCCCACACGCTGACAGCCAGTATTCCCACACGCTGACAGTCAGTATCCCAACACGCTGACAGCCAGTATTCCCACACGCTGACAGCCAGTATTCCCACACGCTGACAGCCAGTATTCCCACACGCTGACAGCCAGTATTCCCACACGCTGACAGCCAGTATTCCCACACGCTGACAGCCAGTATTCCCACACGCTGACAGCCAGTATTCCCACACGCTGACAGCCAGTATTCCCACACGCTGACAGCCAGTATTCCCACACGCTGACAGCCAGTATTCCCACACGCTGACAGCCAGTATCCCCACACGCTGACAGCCAGTATTCCCACACGCTGACAGCCAGTATTCCCACACGCTGACAGCCAGTATCCCCACACGCTGACAGCCAGTATTCCCACACGCTGACAGCCAGTATTCCCACACGCTGACAGCCAGTATTCCCACACGCTGACAGCCAGTATTCCCACACGCTGACAGCCAGTATATCCACACGCTGACAGCCAGTATTTCCACACGCTGACAGCCAGTATTCCCACACGCTGACAGCCAGTATTCCCACACGCTGACAGCCAGTATTCCCACACGCTGACAGCCAGTATTCCCACACGCTGACAGCCAGTATTCCCACACGCTGACAGCCAGTATTCCCACACGCTGACAGCCAGTATTCCCACACGCTGACAGTCATTACCAAAATTAATTACTTTTGCTAATAAACAAAATATTAATTTCCGTCTTAGTCGAAAAAGATATTTTTATTTACATGTAATAAATAGACTTATTTACAGATATAATTTACACCCACGGTAATGGATTTACACCCACGGTAATGGATTTACACCCACGGTAATGGATTTACAAACCCACGGTAATGGATTTACACCCACGGTAATGGATTTACACCCACGGTAATGGATTTACACCCACGGTAATGGATTTACACCCACGGTAATGGATTTACACCCACGGTAATGGATTTACACCCACGGTAATGGATTTACACCCACGGTAATGGATTTACAGCGTAATTTGTAAATCACAGCAGCAATTCACTCACTTCATTTACAGGTGTTTAAACGCGCATTCCCCGCCAATTTACACCAATTTACAATTACACTAACAAAATTCCCTCGTGTGTAAATGTAAACCACCGAGCTTATAAACATTTACAACACACGAACGTTTTACAAAGATTTACACTCCTAATACACGAACGTTTTACACAGATTTACAAACAACATTTACACTTCAAACACATTCACGTTTTACAAAGATTTACACTACACATTTACACTCCTAACACTTATGCTTTATACATATTTACGGAGACATTTACACTCCTAACACAGGAACGTTTTACACACATTTACACTCCTCACACACGAACGTTTCACTGTGTAAATTTCACGGCCAACCTCTCATCCAATTTACAACGGGGGGGGGGATCTCATCCAATTTACAACGGGGGGGATCTCAACCAATTTACAACGGGGGGGATCTCATCCAATTTACAACGGGGGGGGATCTCATCCAATTTACAACGGGGGGGGGGATCTCATCCAATTTACAACGGGGGGGTATCTCAACCAATTTACAACGGGGGGGATCTCATCCAATTTACAACGGGGGGGGATCTCATCCAATTTACAGCAGGAATTTCCAACCCATTTCCGTGGGTGGGGCCAGATTTTTCGTGGGCGTGGGTGCCCCTGAGCGTGCACTCAGGGGTAAGAGTGCATGCACTCTGGGGGATCAGGTTAGTGTTTAATTAACCTGTTAGCTGTGAACTTTTTCCTGATGTGATCTGATGGGCGCACTCAGGAGTGACACACATTACTGAGTGTCCGGAGACACTCAGATCATCTGAGAGAGAGAGGGTGTGTAATTAATTCGCTTCGTGTGGTGATTGTGGTAGTACCAGTGGTGGTGATGGTGGGTGCGGTGGTGGTAGTGGTGATTGTAGTGGTGGTGATTGTGGTGGTGGTGGTGATTGTTGCCAGGCATCATGTAGTTGCAAGAGAGACAAGAGACCGCTGGGTCGATACCAGCTGTCTGATGTACCACCACAGCCCACTGTCACACACACACACACACACAAACAGGAGCTAAGACTCGAACCCTGCAACTACAAATAGGTGAGTACACAGACAAGAGTGGCTTCTCGAGTTCAATATACATGTGCAGGTTTATACTGACACTACCAGTAGCAGCCCAACACAGTAACACAGAGAGGAGCAGGATCCCCCACAACCAGGTACCAGGTACACACTACCAGTAGCAGCCCAACACAGTAACACAGAGAGGGGCAGGATCCCCCACAACCAGGTACCAGGTACACACTACCAGTAGCAGCCCAACACAGTAACACAGAGAGGAGCAGGATCCCCCACAACCAGGTACCAGGTACACACTACCAGTAGCAGCCCAACACAGTAACACAGAGAGGAGCAGGATCCCCCACAACCAGGTACCAGGTACACACTACCAGTAGCAGCCCAACACAGTAACACAGAGAGGGGCAGGATCCCCCCATAACCAGGTAACAGGTACACACTACCAGTAGCAGCCCAACACAGTAACACAGAGAGGGGCAGGATCCCCCCATAACCAGGTAACAGGTACACACTACCAGTAGCAGCCCAACACAGTAACACAGAGAGGGGCAGGATCCCCCCACAACCAGGTACCAGGTATACACTACCAGTAGCAGCCCAACACAGTAACACAGAGAGGGGCAGGATCCCCCCACAACCAGGTACCAGGTACACACTACCAGTAGCAGCCCAACACAGTAACACAGAGAGAGGCAGGATCCCCCCACAACCAGGTACCAGGTACACACTACCAGTAGCAGCCCAACACAGTAACACAGAGAGGGGCAGGATCCCCCCCCAACCAGGTACCAGGTCACACTACCAGTAGCAGCCCAACACAGTAACACAGAGAGGGGCAGGATCCCCCACAACCAGGTACCAGGTACACACTACCAGTAGCAGCCCAACACAGTAACACAGAGAGGGCAGGATCCCCACAACCAGGTACCAGGTACACACTACCAGTAGCAGCCCAACACAGTAACACAGAGAGGGGCAGGATCCCCCACAACCAGGTACCAGGTACACACATAACAGTAGCAGCCCAACACAGTAACACAGAGAGGGCAGGATCCCCCCATAACCAGGTAACAGGTACACACTACCAGTAGCAGCCCAACACAGTAACACAGAGAGGGGCAGGATCCCCCCACAACCAGGTACCAGGTACACACTACCAGTAGCAGCCCAACACAGTAACACAGAGAGGGGCAGGATCCCCCCATAACCAGGTAACAGGTACACACTACCAGTAGCAGCCCAACACAGTAACACAGAGAGGAGCACGATCCCCCCACAACCAGGTACCAGGTACACACTACCAGTAGCAGCCCAACACAGTAACACAGAGAGGGGCAGGATCCCCCCATAACCAGGTAACAGGTACACACTACCAGTAGCAGCCCAACACAATAACACAGAGAGGGGCAGGATCCCCCCACAACCAGGTACCAGGTACACACTACCAGTAGCAGCCCAACACAGTAACACAGAGAGGAGCACGATCCCCCCACAACCAGGTACCAGGTACACACTACCAGTAGCAGCCCAACACAGTAACACAGAGAGGAGCACGATCCCCCACAACCAGGTACCAGGTATACACTACCAGTAGCAGCCCAACATAGTAACACAGAGAGGGGCAGGATCCCCCCACAACCAGGTACCAGGTACACACTACCAGTAGCAGCCCAACACAGTAACACAGAGAGGGGCAGGATCCCCCCACAACCAGGTACCAGGTACACACTACCAGTAGCAGCCCAACACAGTAACACAGAGAGGGGCAGGATCCCCCCACAACCAGGTACCAGGTACACACTACCAGTAGCAGCCCAACACAGTAACACAGAGAGGAGCAGGATCCCCCACAACCAGGTACCAGGTACACACTACCAGTAGCAGCCCAACACAGTAACACAGAGAGGAGCACGATCCCCCACAACCAGGTACCAGGTACACACTACCAGTAGCAGCCCAACACAGTAACACAGAGAGGAGCAGGATCCCCCACAACCAGGTACCAGGTACACACTACCAGTAGCAGCCCAACACAGTAACACAGAGAGGGGCAGGATCCCCCCACAACCAGGTACCAGGTACACACTACCAGTAGCAGCCCAACACAGTAACACAGAGAGGGGCAGGATCCCCCACAACCAGGTACCAGGTACACACTACCAGTAGCAGCCCAACACAGTAACACAGAGAGGGGCAGGATCCCCCCATAACCAGGTAACAGGTACACACTACCAGTAGCAGCCCAACACAGTAACACAGAGAGGGGCAGGATCCCCCCACAACCAGGTACCAGGTACACACTACCAGTAGCAGCCCAACACAGCAACACAGAGAGGAGCAGGATCCCCCCACAACCAGGTACCAGGTACACACTACCAGTAGCAGCCCAACACAGTAACACAGAGAGGGGCAGGATCCCCCACAACCAGGTACCAGGTACACACTACCAGTAGCAGCCCAACACAGTAACACAGAGAGGAGCAGGATCCCCCCACAACCAGGTACCAGGTACACACTACCAGTAGCAGCCCAACACAGTAACACAGAGAAGAGCAGGATCCCCCACAACCAGGTACCAGGTACACACTACCAGTAGCAGCCCAACACAGTAACACAGAGAAGAGCAGGATCCCCCACAACCAGGTACCAGGTACACACTACCAGTAGCAGCCCAACACAGTAACACAGAGAGGGGCAGGATCCCCCACAACCAGGTACCAGGTACACACTACCAGTAGCAGCCCAACACAGTAACACAGAGAGGGGCAGGATCCCCCCACAACCAGGTACCAGGTACACACTACCAGTAGCAGCCCAACACAGAGAGGGGCAGGATCCCCCCACAACCAGGTACCAGGTACACACTACCAGTAGCAGCCCAACACAGTAACACTGAGAGGAGCAGGATCCCCCCACAACCAGGTACCAGGTACACACTACCAGTAGCAGCCCAACACAGCAACACAGAGAGGGGCAGGATCCCCCACAACCAGGTACCAGGTACCAGGTACACACTAGTAACACAGTCATGTACTCACCCACACGGTCACAATACCTCCATCCTTCAACTTACCTGCAATTAAAAATACACAATATTACTATATTATATAAAATACAGATATACGCAGATTTACGTGTTTTCTACCGTATACAACACCTGTATTTATCCCTTATGTCTAATTAAGTACACGTACGCATATGCGTAACAACCACTGTGAAAAAAATAGTGAACTTCCAGCCTCTTTCGTGATTTCTCACATTATCAAGGAACTGTGGAAATACTGGAAGAGTAGACGGCTTAAGAAACACCTAAGTTCCCCGGTCGTCTCATAACATATTCATTTTTCCCCTATAATCTACCTAGACCATAATTAGTATAGTTTCTGCTTTGTTTGGTAGAGTCAAGTCCAGGATGTTTCCTTAAATCAAGGTATAACTTAACAAATCTTCGATGGCAATTGTTGTCGTAGAGGTGTGAACACAGCTCAGAGATTTGTTAAGTTATACCATGAATTAAGGAAAGATCCTGGACTCCACTCTACCAAACAAACCAAAAGCGATACTAGATTATAGGGGAAAAATGAACGTGTTATTGGAAGACTGGGGAACTTATATGGTTGTTAAACTGTCAGTCTTCTCATCAATGTTTGTGAGAACTCTGGGTATTTGCGGACCAGAGTTCGTAGGTGAAGAATTCTTGAAGATCTGTGAAAAAGCTAATGATCTAAAATACCCAAAAACACTTGATTGATAAATCCTTTAAAAATGCTAGATATACAGGGTGTTTCAAAATGATGGACTCAACTGCAGAGATACAGCTATCTCAAATCGCGTCCAACTCTTTGAAACACCCTGCACCTTTTCACAATTGAAGAAAGGTCAGTCATATTCAGCCAAGAATATTTGGGTTCTCCCTCACCATGAAAACTTTCTTGATAAACCTTCTCTACTTACGAATTTCCAAAATCAAAGTTGTATTTAAAAATCTTGATATATTAAACAATACTAATGCTTAAAAGATCCCGAAAAAATGCTGATGGGTGTGTCTATAAGATTCCTTGTAAAAAATGTGATAAACTTTACGACGGTCAAACTGGGAAAGTCTTGAACTAAGATTAAAACAATGTCAATATAACATTAGAAGTGGACAAGAGTCACATGCTCTGTTTATTCAAGTCAGAGATTTATAACCATCAAAAAAAAAGTCGAGAAAGTTGTATCAAGCTGGTCTATGGTTGAGAAAGTTGTATAAAGCTGGTCTATGGTTGAGAAAGTTGTATCAAACTGATCTATGGCTGAGAAAGTTGTATCAAGCTGGTCTATGGTCGAGAAAGTTGTATAAAGCTGGTCTATGGTTGAGAAAGTTGTATCAAGCTGGTCTATGGTTGAGAAAGTTGTATAAAGCTGGTCTATGGTTGAGAAAGTTGCATCAAGCTGGTCTATGGCTGAGAAAGTTGTATCAAGCTGGTCTATGGTCGAGAAAGTTGTATAAAGCTGGTCTATGGTTGAGAAAGTTGTATCAAGCTGGTCTATGGTTGAGAAAGTTGTATCAAGCTGGTCTATGATTGAGAAAGTTGTATAAAGCTGGTCTATGGCTGAGAAAGTTGTATCAAGCTGGTCTATGGTTGAGAAAGTTGTATCAAGCTGGTCTATGGTTGAGAAAGTTGTATAAAGCTGGTCTATGGTTGAGAAAGTTGTATCAAGCTGGTCTATGGCTGAGAAAGTTGTATCAAGCTGGTCTATGATTGAGAAAGTTGTATCAAGCTGGTCTATGGTTGAGAAAGTTGTATCAAGCTGGTCTATGGTTGAGAAAGTTGTATCAAGCTGGTCTATGGTTGAGAAAGTTGTATCAAGCTGGTCTATGGTTGAGAAAGTTGTATCAAGCTGGTCTATGGTTGAGAAAGTTGTATCAAGCTGGTCTATGGCTGAGAAAGTTGTATCAAGCTGGTCTATAATTGAGAACGCTGTATCAAGCTGGTCTATGGTTGAGAAAGTTGTATCAAGCTGGTCTATGGTTGAGAAAGTTGTATCAAGCTGGTCTATGGTTGAGAAAGTTGTATCAAGCTGGTCTATGGTTGAGAAAGTTGTATCAAGCTGGTCTATGGTTGAGAAAGTTGTATCAAGCTGGTATATGGTTGAGAAAGTTGTATCAAGCTGGTATATGGTTGAGAAAGTTGTATCAAGCTGGTCTATGGTTGAGAAAGTTGCATCAAGCTGGTCTATGGTTGAGAAAGTTGTATCAAGCTGGTATATGGTTGAGAAAGTTGTATCAAGCTGGTCTATGGCTGAGAAAGCTGCATAAAGCTGGTCTATGGTTGAGAAAGTTGTATCAAGCTGGTCTATGGTTGAGAAAGTTGTATCAAGCTGGTCTATGGTTGAGAAAGTTGTATGAAGCTGGTTTATGGTTGAGAAAGTTGTATCAAGCTGGTCTATGATTGAGAAAGTTGTATCAAGCTGGTCTATGGTTGAGAAAGTTGTATCAAGCTGGTCTATGGTTGAGAAAGTTGTATCAAGCTGGTTTATGGTTGAGAAAGTTGTATCAAGCTGGTTTATGGTTGAGAAAGTTGTATCAAGCTGGTCTATGGTTGAGAAAGTTGTATCAAGCTGGTTTATGGTTGAGAAAGTTGTATCAAGCTGGTCTATGATTGAGAAAGTTGTATCAAGCTGGTCTATGGTTGAGAAAGTTGTATCAAGCTGGTCTATGGTTGAGAAAGTTGTATCAAGCTGGTCTATGGTTGAGAAAGTTGTATCAAGCTGGTTTTATGTTGAGAAAGTTGTATCAAGCTGGTCTATGGTTGAGAAAGTTGTATCAAGCTGGTTTATGGTTGAGAAAGTTGTATCAAGCTGGTCTATGGTTGAGAAAGTTGTATCAAGCTGGTTTATGGCTGAGAGAAATATAACTGGAACAAATCTCATAACTTTGATAGAATTATACAAATTAGGTTCATTTATAATTAATAAAATTTAGGAAGACTATAAGGTATGTGTGAGAGGTCGTTGAGCATCTCACCCGCATCGTTGAGCATCTCACCCGCATCGTTGAGTATCTCACCCGCATCGTTGAGCATCTCACCCGCATCGTTGAGCATCTCACCCGCATCGTTGAGCATCTCACCCGCATCGTTGAGCATCTCACCCGCATCGTTGAGTATCTCACCCGCATCGTTGAGCATCTCACCCGCATCGTTGAACATCTCACCCGCATCGTTGAGCATCTCACCCGCATCGTTGAGCATCTCACCCGCATCGTTGAGCATCTCACCCGCATCGTTGAGCATCTCACCGCATCGTTGAGCATCTCACCCGCATCGTTGAGTATCTCACCCGCATCGTTGAGCATCTCACCCGCCATCGTTGAGCATCTCACCCGCATCGTTGAGCATCTCACCCGCATCGTTGAGCATCTCACCCGCATCGTTGAACATCTCACTCCGCATCGTTTGAGCATCTCACCCGCATCGTTGAGCATCTCAACCCGCATCGTTGAGCATCTCACCCGCATCGTTGAGCATCTCACCCGCATCGTTGAGCATCTCACCCGCATCGTTGAGTATCTCACCCGCATCGTTGAGCATCTCACCCGCATCGTTGAGCATCTCACCCGCATCGTTGAGCATCTCACCCGCATCGTTGAGTATCTCACCCGCATCGTTGAGCATCTCACCCGCATCGTTGAGCATCTCACCCGCATCGTTTGAGCATCTCACCCGCATCGTTGAGTATCTCACCCGCATCGTTGAGCATCTCACCCGCATCGTTGAACATCTCACCCGCATCGTTGAGCATCTCACCCGCATCGTTGAACATCTCACCCGCATCGTTGAGCATCTCACCCGCATCGTTGAACATCTCACCCGCATCGTTGAACATCTCACCCGCATCGTTGAGCATCTCACCCGCATCGTTGAACATCTCACCCGCATCGTTGAGCATCCCACCCGCATCGTTGAGCATCTCACCCGCATCGTTGAACATCTCACCCACATCATCATGAAGGAACGGGTGAGGCGTCGGGTGTTCACCCTCACGTGTTATCTCACTCTTATAAGCCTTCTGTTGTTCTGTTATTTTTACAGTTCCTTGATAATGTTAGAAATCACGAATGCGCCTAATGTTCACTTTTTTTCACAGTGATCTTATTGTATATATATATATATATATATATATATATATATATATATATATATATATATATATATATATATATATATATATATATATAATATATATATATATATATATATATATAATGTGAATGCATGTACGTGGCAGAGCTGGTGAGAAGGGTGTCAACTCTGCTACACCCTGGGTGGCAGGGTAGGCACACCCTGAGTGGCAGGGTCAGTCAGCCCTGCCTCACCCTGGGTGGCAGGGTAGGCACACCCTGAGTGGCAGGGTCAGTCAGCCCTGCCTCACCCTGGGTGGCAGGGTAGGCACACCCTGAGTGGCAGGGTCAGTCAGCCCTGCCTCACCCTGGGTGGCAGGGTAGGCACACCCTGAGTGGCAGGGTCAGTCAGCCCTGCCTCACCCTGGGTGGCAGGGTAGGCACACCCTGAGTGGCAGGGTCAGTCAGCCCTGCCTCACCCTGGGTGGCAGGGTAGGCACACCCTGAGTGGCAGGGTCAGTCAGCCCTGCCTCACCCTGGGTGGCAGGGTAGGCACACCTGAGTGGCAGGGTCAGTCAGCCCTGCCTCACCCTGGGTGGCAGGGTAGGCACACCCTGAGTGGCAGGGTCAGTTCAGCCCTGCCTCACCCTGGGTGGCAGGGTAGGCACACCCTGAGTGGCAGGGTCAGTCAGCCCTGCCACACCCTGGGTGTTGCTGGAGTCACTTAACTTCGGGTCATGTATACACACGTTATAACAGGGTTTCATTTAGGTAAAAACGTGTGCGTGAGCAGGGAAGGGGAGGGGGAGGGGGAGGGGAAGGGGTAGGAACGGGTAGGGGGTCAGGAAAGACTGTGGTGGGGGGGTATCGGGTTACCTGCCCACACAACACCTGCACCACGCCCACAGCACCACTCCCACTCACACACCTCTACCCCCCCTCCCCCCAATACAATATTTTAAATCCTCATCCTTCATATCTCATTATATTCATTACTGTCATCATTATCATCACTGATATTATCATCACTGGTATAGATGCTCTGGTCAGACACTTACTTTTTCTTAAGAAAGTCAGGTGGGGGTCGAGAGAGTGGCAGGTGTGTCAGGCACCGCGACTCATGTCTACGGGAGAAAGACAAGACTGTCAACACAACCATCAACACTCCTTCAATCACCTATTTGCCATCACCTATTTGCAATCCCCGATTTGCAATGACCTATTTGCAAATCCCTATTTATAATGACCTATTTGCAATGACCTATGTAGAGGTACAGAGCTGAAACAGTGATTGTTTTGCCATCAATTACTTAATTTCTTGAGTGTGTCTTTTACAGCGATTGTTAAGTTAGTGGTACGGCAAGTAAGTTCAGTGGTGATAAGTTCCAGCTGATTACTGATGGAAAGACTGAACAACTCAAAAGGAACACTGTATACTAACCTCGAAACACTTGGCAATAATTATGTCAGCTGATCTTTCAAAGAACTTAAGATAAAGATTAAGACAGTGTTGAAGGAGGCAGTGTTGTAGGAGGCAGTGTTGTAGGAGACAGTGTTGTAGGAGTGTTGTAGGAGACAGTGTTGAAGGAGGCAGTGTTGTAGGAGGCAGTGTTGTAGGAGTGTTGTAGGAGACAGTGTTGAAGGAGGCAGTGTTGTAGGAGGCAGTGTTGTAGGAGGCAGTGTTGTAGGAGTGTTGTAGGAGACAGTGTTGTAGGAGGCAGTGTTGTAGGAGGCAGTGTTGTAGGAGACAGTGTTGTAGGAGAGAGTGTTGTAGGAGACAGTGTTGTGGGAGGCAGTGTTGTAGGAGGCAGTGTTGTAGGAGGCAGTGTTGTAGGAGGCAGTGTTGTAGGAGGCAGTGTTGTAGGAGACAGTGTTGTAGGAGGCAGTGTTGTAGGAGGCAGTGTTGTAGGAGGCAGTGTTGTAGGAGGCAGTGTTGTAGGAGGCAGTGTTGTAGGAGACAGTGTTGTAGGAGGCAGTGTTGTAGGAGGCAGTGTTGTAGGAGGCAGTCTTGTAGGAGACAGTGTTGCAGGAGGCAGTCTTGTACGAGACAGAGTTGTAGGAGACAGTGTTGTAGGAGACAGTGTTGTAGGAGGCAGTCTTGTAGGAGACAGTGTTGTAGGAGACAGTGTTGTAGGAGACAGTGTTGTAGGAGACAGTGTTGTAGGAGGCAGTCTTGTAGGAGGCAGTCTTGTAGGAGACAGTGTTGTAGGAGGCAGTGTTGTAGGAGGCAGTGTTGTAGGAGGCAGTGTTGTAGGAGACAGTGTTGTAGGAGGCAGTGTTGTAGGAGGCAGTGTTGTAGGAAGCAGTGTTGTAGGAGGCAGTGTTGTAGGAGAGTGTTGTAGGAGGCAGTGTTGTAGGAGGCAGTGTTGTAGGAGACAGTGTTGTAGGAGGCAGTGTTGTAGGAGACAGTGTTGTAGGAGGCAGTCTTGTAAGAACATAAGAACATAAGAACGACGGAACACTGCAGAGTAGGAGACAGTGTTGTAGGAGACAGTGTTGTAGGAGACAGTGTTGTAAAAGGCAGTCTTGTAGGAGACAGTGTTGTAGGAGACAGTGTTGTAGGAGACAGTGTTGTAGGAGACAGTGTTGTAGGAGGCAGTGTTGTAGGAGACAGTGTTGTAGGAGGCAGTGTTGTAGGAGACAGTGTTGTAATAGACAGTGTTGTAGGGGACAGTTTTGTAGGAGACAGTGTTGTCGGAGGCAGTGTTGTAGGAGGCAGTGTTGTAGGAGGCAGTGTTGTAGGAGGCAGTGTTGTAGGAGACAGTGTTGTAGGAGACAGTGTTGTAGGACACAGTGTTGTAGGAGGCAGTGTTGTAGGAGAGTGTTGTAGGAGGCAGTGTTGTAGGAGGCAGTGTTGTAGGAGACAGTGTTGTAGGAGGCAGTGTTGTAGGAGACAGTGTTGTAGGAGGCAGTCTTGTAAGAACATAAGAACATAAGAACGACGGAACACTGCAGAGTAGGAGACAGTGTTGTAGGAGACAGTGTTGTAGGAGACAGTGTTGTAAAAGGCAGTCTTGTAGGAGACAGTGTTGTAGGAGACAGTGTTGTAGGAGACAGTGTTGTAGGAGAGCAGTGTTGTGTAGGTAGGCAGTGTTGTAGGAGACAGTGTTGTAATAGACAGTGTTGTAGGGGACAGTTTTGTAGGAGACAGTGTTGTCGGAGGCAGTGTTGTAGGAGGCAGTGTTGTAGGAGGCAGTGTTGTAGGAGGCAGTGTTGTAGGAGACAGTGTTGTAGGAGACAGTGTTGTAGGACACAGTGTTGTAGGAGGCAGTCTTCTAGGAGAAAGTGTTGTAGCAGACAGTGTTGTAGGAGGCAGTCTTGTAGGAGACAGTGTTGTAGGAGACAGTGTTGTAGGAGGCAGTGTTGTAGGAGGCAGTGTTGTAGGAGGCAGAGTTGTAGGAGACAGTGTTGTACGAGACAGTGTTGTACGAGACAGTGTTGTAGGAGACAGTGTTGTAGGAGGCAGTCTTGTAGGAGACAGTGTTGTAAGAGACAGTGTTGTAGGAGGCAGTGTTGTAGGAGGCAATGTTGTAGGAGGCAGTGTTATAAGAGACAGTGTTGTAGGAGGCAGTCTTGTAGGAGACAGTGTTGTACGAGACAATGTTGTAGGAGGCAGTGTTGTAGGAGGCAGTGTTGTAGGAGACAGCGTTGTAAGAGACAGTGTTGTAAGATACAGTGTTGTAAGAGACAGTGTAGTAAGATACAGTGTTGTAAGAGACAGTGTTGTAAGACAGTGTTGTAAGAGACAGTGTTGTAAGAGACAGTGTTGTAAGAGACAGTGTTGTAAGAGACACAGTGTTGTAAGAGACACAGTGTTGTAAGAGACAGTGTTGTAGGAGACAGTGTTGTAAGAGACAGTGTAGCAAGAGACAGTGTAGTAAGAGACAGTGTTGTAAGAGACAGTGTTGTAAGAGATAGTGTTGTAGGAGACAGTGTTGTAAGAGACAGTGTTGTAAGAGACAGTGTTGTAAGAGACAGTGTTGTAAGAGACAGTGTTGTAAGAGACATTGTAAGATACATTGTAAGAGACAATGTTGTAAGAGACAGTGTTGTAAGAGACAGTGTAGTAAGAGACAGTGTTGTAAGAGACAGTGTTGTAAGAGACAGTGTAGTAAGAGACAGTGTTGTAAGAGACAGTGTTGTAAGAGACAGTGTTGTAAGAGACAGTGTTGTAGGAGACAGTGTTGTAAGAGACAGTGTTGTAAGATACTGTTGTAGGAGACATTGTTGTAAGAGACAGTGTAGTAAGAGACAGTGTTGTAAGAGACAGTGTTGTAAGATAATGTTGTAAGAGACAGTGTTGTAAGAGACAGTGTTGTAAGAGACAGTGTAGTAAGAGACAGTGTTGTAAGAGACAGTGTTGTAAGAGACAGTGTTGTAAGAGACAGTGTAGTAAGAGACAGTGTTGTAAGAGACAGTGTAGTAAGAGACAGTGTAGTAAGAGACAGTGTAGTAAGAGACAGTGTTGTAAGAGACAGTGTTGTAAGAGACAGTGTAGTAAGAGACAGTGTAATAAGAGACAGTGTTGTAAGAGACAGTGTAGTAAGAGACAGTGTAGTAAGAGACAGTGTTGTAAGAGACAGTGTAGTAAGAGACAGTGTAGTAAGAGAGTGTTGTAAGAGACAGTGTTGTAAGAGGCAGTGTTGTAAGAGACAGTGTTGTAAGAGACAGTGTTGTAAGAGACAGTGTAGTAAGAGACAGTGTAATAAGAGACAGTGTTGAAAGAGACAGTGTAGTAAGAGACAGTGTAGTAAGAGACAGTGTTGTAAGAGACAGTGTTGTAAGAGACAGTGTTGTAAGAGACAGTGTAGTAAGAGACAGTGTAGTAAGAGACAGTGTAGTAAGAGACAGTGTAGTAAGAGACAGTGTAGTAAGAGACAGTGTAGTAAGAGACAGTGTTGTAAGAGACAGTGTAGTAAGAGACAGTGTAGTAAGAGACAGTGTTGTAAGAGACAGTGTAGTAAGAGACAGTGTTGTAAGAGACAGTGTAGTAAGAGACAGTGTTGTAAGAGACAGTGTAGTAAGAGACAGTGTAGTAAGAGACAGTGTTGTAAGAGACAGTGTAGTAAGAGACAGTGTTGTAAGAGACAGTGTAGTAAGAGACAGTGTAGTAAGAGACAGTGTAGTAAGAGACAGTGTAGTAAGAGACAGTGTAGTAAGAGACAGTGTAGTAAGAGACAGTGTTGTAAGAGACAGTATAGTAAGAGACAGTGTAGTAAGAGACAGTGTAGTAAGAGACAGTGTAGTAAGAGACAGTGTAGTAAGAGACAGTGTTGTAAGAGACAGTGTAGTAAGAGACAGTGTTGTAAGAGACAGTGTAGTAAGAGACAGTGTAGTAAGAGACAGTGTTGTAAGAGACAGTGTAGTAAGAGACAGTGTAGTAAGAGACAGTGTAGTAAGAGACAGTGTTGTAAGAGACAGTGTAGTAAGAGACAGTGTAGTAAGAGACAGTGTTGTAAGAGACAGTGTAGTAAGAGACAGTGTAGTAAGAGACAGTGTAGTAAGAGACAGTGTAGTAAGAGACAGTGTAGTAAGAGACAGTGTTGTAAGAGACAGTGTAGTAAGAGACAGTGTAGTAAGAGACAGTGTAATAAGAGACAGTGTAATAAGAGACAGTGTTGAAAGAGACAGTGTAATAAGAGACAGTGTAATAAGAGACAGTGTAGTAAGAGACAGTGTAGTAAGAGACAGTGTTGTAAGAGACAGTGTAGTAAGAGACAGTGTAGTAAGAGACAGTGTTGTAAGAGACAGTGTAGTAAGAGACAGTGTAGTAAGAGACAGTGTTGTAAGAGACAGTGTAGTAAGAGACAGTGTAGTAAGAGACAGTGTAGTAAGAGACAGTGTAGTAAGAGACAGTGTAGTAAGAGACAGTGTTGTAAGAGACAGTGTAGTAAGAGACAGTGTAGTAAGAGACAGTGTAGTAAGAGACAGTGTAGTAAGAGACAGTGTTGTAAGAGACAGTGTTGTAAGAGACAGTGTAGTAAGAGACAGTGTAGTAAGAGACAGTGTAGTAAGAGACAGTGTAGTAAGAGACAGTGTTGTAAGAGACAGTGTTGTAAGAGACAGTGTAGTAAGAGACAGTGTAGTAAGAGACAGTGTAGTAAGAGACAGTGTAGTAAGAGACAGTGTAGTAAGAGACAGTGTAGTAAGAGACAGTGTTGTAAGAGACAGTGTAGTAAGAGACAGTGTAGTAAGAGACAGTGTAGTAAGAGACAGTGTTGTAAGAGACAGTGTAGTAAGAGACAGTGTAGTAAGAGACAGTGTAGTAAGAGACAGTGTAGTAAGAGACAGTGTTGTAAGAGACAGTGTAGTAAGAGACAGTGTAGTAAGAGACAGTGTAGTAAGAGACAGTGTAGTAAGAGACAGTGTAGTAAGAGACAGTGTAGTAAGAGACAGTGTTGTAAGAGACAGTGTAGTAAGAGACAGTGTAGTAAGAGACAGTGTAGTAAGAGACAGTGTAGTAAGAGACAGTGTTGTAAGAGACAGTGTAGTAAGAGACAGTGTTGTAAGAGACAGTGTAGTAAGAGACAGTGTTGTAAGAGACAGTGTAGTAAGAGACAGTGTAGTAAGAGACAGTGTAGTAAGAGACAGTGTAGTAAGAGACAGTGTTGTAAGAGACAGTGTAGTAAGAGACAGTGTTGTAAGAGACAGTGTTGTAAGAGACAGTGTAGTAAGAGACAGTGTAGTAAGAGACAGTGTAGTAAGAGACAGTGTTGTAAGAGACAGTGTTGTAAGAGACAGTGTAGTAAGAGACAGTGTAGTAAGAGACAGTGTAGTAAGAGACAGTGTAGTAAGAGACAGTGTAGTAAGAGACAGTGTTGTAAGAGACAGTGTTGTAAGAGACAGTGTTGTAAGAGACAGTGTTGTAAGAGACAGTGTAGTAAGAGACAGTGTAGTAAGAGACAGTGTAGTAAGAGACAGTGTTGTAAGAGACAGTGTAGTAAGAGACAGTGTTGTAAGAGACAGTGTTGTAAGAGACAGTGTAGTAAGAGACAGTGTAGTAAGAGACAGTGTAGTAAGAGACAGTGTTGTAAGAGACAGTGTTGTAAGAGACAGTGTAGTAAGAGACAGTGTAGTAAGAGACAGTGTAGTAAGAGACAGTGTAGTAAGAGACAGTGTAGTAAGAGACAGTGTAGTAAGAGACAGTGTAGTAAGAGACAGTGTTGTAAGAGACAGTGTTGTAAGAGACAGTGTAGTAAGAGACAGTGTAGTAAGAGACAGTGTAGTAAGAGACAGTGTAGTAAGAGACAGTGTTGTAAGAGACAGTGTAGTAAGAGACAGTGTAGTAAGAGACAGTGTAGTAAGAGACAGTGTTGACAGTGTAACTTGCCTGGTCTCCACAACTTCAACTTTCAACATTTCCTCTCGGCTTCTCTTTACCTAGATTGATCACATTGTTTTCAACTCTTAAGTCCCGCTGTTTCTTCTCTGCGGCTCTCTGTTTCTCTGCTCTGTTGTCTGTGTCTCTCTGCTCTGTTCTCTGTGTCTCTCTGCTATGTTCTCTGTGGCTCTCTGCTCTGTTCTCTGTGGCTCTCTGTTCTATTCTCTGTGGCTCTCTGCTCTATTCTCTGTGGCTCTCTGCTCTGTTCTCTGTGGCTCTCTGTTCTATTCTCTGTGGCTCTCTGCTCTGTTCTCTGTGGCTTTCTGTTCTATTCTCTGTCTCTCTGCTCTGTTCTCTGTGGCTCTCTGCTCTGTTCTCTGTGGCTCTCTGCTCTATTCTCTGTGGCTCTCTGCTCTATTCTCTACTGCTATGACCACAGATTAACACTTACTGATACCCCTATGACCAGCCTCTGTGGTTACTTTCCCTCTGTGACTCATCGTTCTGTTTCTCCTTGTCTGTGTCCACCATCGAGTATCGTACATGATTTGGTCATGTCTCCCCCCTTCCTCCGCCCCGTTTAGTGTAACTGTGTTCCTGTAAATATCGTATATGTTGTGGTCAGGTCTCCCCCGCTTTCTCCGTTCTTCCACTGACCTAATTTCTTATTTCCAGCTCCGTCGGCTTTGACGCCGCCTGGAATTACTGATTTCAAGCCTTTCGAGCTATTATTCCAAATTTTAAATAGACATGTGGTATTTTCCTGCAGGAAGTCAATACTGCAGGTCTATCCACTTCCCTGGCAACTTGACAGTACACAAAGTTACTTTTTAATGTCTATGAGATTTATTTTATGGTTTAAATTCCATAAATATCTTCCGTTTTTTTATGACCCTTGCGTTTCATAAAATAAATATATTTTTAATGCCTTGATTTGATGTCTGCACTCTTAGTTGCCTTCAAGAAGGTATCAGACAAGTTCTTGGACTCGGGTCCTGGTCAGCCAGGTTGTGGTTCTTACGCTGGACTGACACTAGCTGTCTTCAAGAAAGAATTTTGGCTCATGAGAGCACACTACTTGGTCTTCTTTCAAAGATTTTTCTCAATATAATTCCGAGATGTGAGGTGAGGCGGCAGTAGTGCCCGGCTGACTGACGCAGCCTGAGGTTCAATCCTTGTTGTCAGCAGAGCAGAGATGTTGAATCTTTCTCAGTGTACCGTCACTGTTGGTCTCTGCTGCCGTGATGGCGACCAAAACGCCTCCTATACGTGACCAAAAGCTCCAGCTGCGGGTCATCATATGACTGAGACCCGCGTCTAGAAACACTTGTCCTGTTTCCTGGTTTATTTAACCTATAGCCTCCTATGTTGGTCACACTCTCTTGTTAACAAGTATCTTCATAACATGTCACGAGATGCTTGTGTACAACCTCCCTCACAAGGGAGTGTGTACAACCTCCCTCACAAGGGAGTGTGTACAACCTCCCTCACAAGGGAGTGTGTACAACCTCCCTCACAAAGGAGTGTGTACAACCTCCCTCACAAGGGAGTGTGTACAACCTCCCTCACAAGGGAGTGTGTTCAACCTCCCTCACAAGGGAGTGTGTACAACCTCCCTCACAAGGGTGTGTACAACCTCCCTCACAAAGGAGTGTGTACAACCTCCCTCACAAGGGAGTGTGTTCAACCTCCCTCACAAGGGAGTGTGTACAACCTCCCTCACAAGGGAGTGTGTACAACCTCCCTCACAAGGGAGTGTACGCACACAGGCTACAGCCTTGACTGTTCTGGTCAGCTTTTTAGCGAAGGTAGTTACTACGTTGAGTTGATTACTAGCAAGTTACTGGCTACGTTACATAGTTACTGGCTACGTTACATAGTTACTGATTACGTTACATAGTTACTGACTACGTTACACAGTTACTGACTACGTTACACAGTTATTGGTCACGTTACGCAGTCACTGACTACATTACTGACTGGGAAGACAACGTAACTAGCGGGTACTCACGTGTGACAGTGATAATCTGCCACATCCTCGTTACCACCGTCAGTCCTTACTGTGATCTAGTCAGCTGTGTGTCAGTCACACTGACATTTAAAAGCGATCATCCGACACAATTCTGACTTCATTTCAGTCCTGTATTTACGTGTTTGTTAGTATACTTAGTACCTGGAGTCTACCTGGAGGATGTGAATCCTTACAAAGCCGGAGGGTGTGATTCTGGGGGGTGGTCAACACCCCCGTGGCCCGGTCCAAGACCAGGCCTGGTGGTGGATCAGGACCTGATCAACCAGGCTATTGCTGCTGGCCATCGTAGAAGAGTTATCGTAAGCTATAATTGGCAAACTTGTGCCCACAGACCACAGTCTAACATCACCGAAGATGAGGATTTACAGAAAGTGGTTTAAAATCGTCTGTGACACACAGAGTCTTGGTTTAAGAGCGGAAGGGATGGTTTATGTTGGGAAGTGTGTTTTAGAGGTGCCAGGTGAAGACTGGTTTCAACCTTATACACTTCATTATTAGTTACTGGTCCAAGTTGGATCAAAACGTTGTTGCGAAGTTTCTCCTTCCTATGTGCGGGTTAACTGTGTACTGTTCTAATCACAGTATTTTGCCACTGTGTTCCCCAGTCATAGTCTTGTGTGTGTGTGTGTGTGTGTGTGTGTGTGTGTGTGTGTGTGTGTGTGTGTGTGTGTGTGTGTGTGTGTGCTCACCTAGTTGTACTCACCTAGTTGAGGTTTCAGGGGTCGAGTCCAAGCTCTTGGCCCCGCCTCTTCACTGGTCGCTACTAGGTCACTCTCCCTGTACCGTGAGCTGTATCATACCTCTGCTTAAAGCTATGTATGGATCCTGCCTCCACTACATCGCTTCTCAAACTATTCCACTTCCTGACTACTCTGTGGCTGAAGAAATACTTCCTAAAATCCCTGTGATTCATCTGTGTCTTCAACTTCCAACTGTGTCCCCTTGTTACTGTATCCCATCTCTGGAGCATCCTGTCTTTGTCCACCTTGTCAATTCCTCTCAGTATTTTGTATATCGTTATCATGTCCCCCCTGTCTCTCCTGTCCTCCAGTGTCGTCAGGTTGATTGACTGTGTGTGCGTGTGTGTGTGTGTGTGTGTGTGTGTGTGTGTGTGTGTGTGTGTGTGTGTGTGTGTGTGTGTGTGTGTGTGTGTGTGTGTGTGTGTGTGTGTGTGACAGCTTGCAAGGGGTCAATGTTAGGGTCACAACCACCGGTGCATGATGCCAGCAGTGAGAGTGTGTTTGTGTGTATGTGTGTGTGTGAACGCCAGTCTTCCCTTGGCACAGTGCCATTCCTCCGAGCCTAGGGAGGGGGAGGGGGAGGAGGAGGAGGGGGCAGGAAATGAGCTCAGGCACTCTGAACGCCAGGCACTTCTAAGTGCCTGGCTTTTAATATGGTGACACTGTGTGCGTGTGTGTGTGTGTGTGTGTGTGTGTGCGTGTGTGTGTGTGTGTGTGTGTGTGTGTGTGTGTGTGTGTGTGTGAACCATCCTCTGTGATTTATAGCTCTTAAACGTCTCTAACATTAACAACTTAAGTTCCAGTCTTGTGGATATCTAACATCAACAACAATTTAAGTTGGAGAAGCAGCCTCATCAATACTACAGCCTCGTACACCATCAACCACCACCACGAGGATACTAAGTTTGTACATAAATGGTCTACAATATCGACAAGATGAAGAATTAGACACATGGACAACATCCGGGTATCTTCATTTGTAGACGTATCGCCATCCAGTGACTTTATCAGTACAAGAACATAATGTGAAGAAATATACACAAAAGATCAGGTAATCAGTCCCTCAGTCTTGTAGTTGGTAAAGAGTACCGTAGTCTTGAATGAACTGAAGACTACGGTGCTCTTTACCAACTCCAAGGTTGAGGGACTGATTACTTCAAACTCCTCATCTTCCAACTTTCTCCGTATCGGACTGAAGAAGCCACTGGCTGGCGAAACGTTACCACAATAAAGGTACCCGAGTGTCGCGCTCGTGGAGCGCTGACATCAGATGCTTCCTGACGCTGCCTACAGTCAACCTGGAGATGCCGTCTCAACAACCCCCTCCATCCCTCTCTTGATGTTCCACTGACAGAGACGCTCATATCAACGAAGAGATTTGGTGAGACGTGAGTTACATGTCTCTGAAACTGTGGTGTCTCTGTAGACCTATCCACCAGCCTATCCATTAACCCTACAAAAAGGAATAGAATCCTTTTATCCTCTTTGTACAGCATCCACTTGTAGTAATTCCATTTTATCTCGGAAGGATTTCCCGTCTCTCCTTCCTTTGCTTTCTCTTGTCCTTTCCTCTCTACTTATCCTTCCGTAAGATCACTCCCTCTGTCTTCCCACAAACCCTGACCTCTCCGTCTGTCTTCCCACAAACCCTGACTTCTCCCTCTGTCTTCCCACAAACCCTGACCTCTCCCTCTGTCTTCCCACAAAACCTGACCTCTCCCTCTGTCTTCCCACAAACCCTGACCTCTCCCTCTGTCTTCCCACAAACCCTGACCTCTCCCTCTGTCTTCCCACAAACCCTGACCTCTCCCTCTGTCTTCCCACAAAACCTGACCTCTCCGTCTGTCTTCCCACAAACCCTGACCTCTCCCTCTGTCTTCCCACAAACCCTGACTTCTCCCTCTGTCTTCCCACAAAACCTGACCTCTCCCTCTGTCTTCCCACAAACCCTGACCTCTCCCTCTGTCTTCCCACAAACCCTGACCTCTCCCTCTGTCTTCCCACAAACCCTGACTTCTCCCTCTGTCTTCCCACAAACCCTGACCTCTCCCTCTGTCTTCCCACAAAACCTGACCTCTCCCTCTGTCTTCCCACAAACCCTGACCTCTCCCTCTGTCTTCCCACAAACCCTGACCTCTCCCCTTCCCGTCCCTCCATAACGAGGTAATATCCCAGTCTCAATAATATGAGATTAGGCAACTTAGCTCGTCTCCTGCAGATGCTGCCATCATGCAATCCTCATCAGAGACTGCAATCAGTAGGAAATGTACCAGAGAGAGAGAGAGAGAGAGAGAGAGAGAGAGATTGATGGATGAAGAAGCATAAGGGAGGAACCAGGAGCAACAACTCAACCCCCCAACGCAAACACCAAGTACACACACACACACACACACACACACACACACACACACACTCCCCCCCACAAACACCTCTCCATGCATCCCTCTCCCTTTTACCCCAGTTATATACTTCACACGCTCTTCTTGTGCCCACTCCATCAGCCCACTCCCCAGCCCACTCCACCAGTCCACTCCACCAGTCCACTCCACCAGCCCACTTCCCAGTACACTCCCCAGCCCACTTCACCAGTCCACTCCTCAGCCCACTCCACAACCCACTCCCCAGTCCACTCCACCAGACCACTCCCCAGCCCGCTCCACCAACGCACTCCTCAGCCCACTCCACCAGCCCACTCCCCACCCCACTCCACCAACCCACCTCCAGGTCTACAAAGTTCTAAAGGAAAATGTTCTAGACATGACTGGGATGCCACCCCCCCCCGCCCCTTCACCAAGAACACCACCAAGTCCACGTACGGGCCAAGGACCTACGCTCCCAAGTACAGCCGCTTCATACCACGTACACACGCACGGAAATTATGCAAAAACGCACCTGACATCACTAGGTACTCAGGGTAGATCTCTCCAGTAAGTTATATAACCCGTCGCCCACAACCAGCACGTAGAGGAACACCTGTAACAACGTTTCGCCCCTTCCTGGACCATCGTCAAGTCACAACCAGGGCCAGAAAAGAGGAATAAGATTTAGATGCAATCTTTTTAATACAGCAACGTGACTCACAACATCTCGCCCAGACTGTAAGATGACATCCGTCACTTCTACGACCTGACTTCTTTCGTGGATGTTATGTCGGTCACACTCCAACAGCAAGAGGAATCCCAGAGATGACTGGTCTTCTATTTAACCTAAAACACAGATGAACATACACACACACGGGGCCAGAGACTGTGACTCGACCCCTGCAACCACAACTAGGTGAGTACACGTGTCTATGACACCTGGCGACTCTATCTGGAGGTTGTTCCGGAGGGGGTCAACGTCCTCAGGGGCCAGGTCTATGATCAGTCTTCCAGGTGGATCATGGCTTGATCAACCAGGCTGTTACTGGTAATTAACACACAATGCTTGCTGCAATCTCAACTCCCACACCTGGCAAAACTTCCTTCAAACACACCTGTGGAGAAATTTTCTCCAGGAGGGGGGTATCAGCCCCCTTCAGCCCTGAGGGGCCAAGCCCTCTCAGCCCTGAGGGGCCAAACCCTCTCAGAAGGGGCGAGCGTCTTGTTTACTGCTAGAGTGAGTAATTGATCACAGATGCTATGCCACGTAGTCAAGTGACCTCTGCTCCTTGCAGCGGTGTTGCAAAGTGTATTTTTATAAGAGACAGTACATCTCTTACTTAGCAGGACAATTAAGGAAAATCCTGCTCCCACTTTATTACCATAGTAAAGATAGTGTACATTGTTGTCTATGCTTAAGACAGCAAGAAACAAACATTCTGCTTTGCTTCATCGAGGAGGTGACAAGGATGCAAGGTACTAGGTCAGCGTTTTTTTTGTGTACCAGGGCAGTGACGGCAAGGGCGCTGTGGCGTCTTCAGACCACCTTTGACTCTAGTGAGAGTGACACTGACGCCAGGATAACCAGCAAAGAACACTGATCTGTGCGTTAGTGTGAACAAAGTGTCTCAAACACAATAAACATAAGAGAAGTGTGATCAGCTTCTCTTGTGATACATTGTGAACAATAAAGACAAATCTTGTGGAACATAGTGTACCAGTGTGCGTTTCCTAGACAATGGAAGACGTGGACATCCAAGGACACTTCAGCTTCTATCAAGTCACCGATACCTGTCGAAGGTGTTGAGAACACCATAGCTCACGTTACAAAGAGCAAGGTATGTTACGAATTTCTTGTAGATCGGGGGATTGCGCAATTCTTGAGTCACAAGGAGTTTGTAATCAACCTATAATCGGCAGTAAGGTGTGGACTTTTAAGTCCAAACAAGTAGGTATTTCGTCAGCCATCATCGAATGAAATATGCTGACATAACACCCCCTAGGGGTAATTTATACTTACAAATTGTATCTCTTGACAGCCCAATGTTGTGATGGTTTCGACAGCTTCTAGACCTCGTCTGCAGGGGCGGCTGTGTAGACGATTTGCTGTCATTTATCAGCTAAGTGTTCATTATATATAGTTATAATTTAAACATAGCTGGTAAGGCCAATATCTTCAACAACACCTGGCAACTCGCCAGCCTCTAGCTTGAACCCACTTCCACGAGTGCTTATCTACGAGTGCTTGTGTCCACGAGTGCGTGTGTCCACGAGTGCTTGTGTCTACGAGTGCTTGTGTCTATGAGTGCTTGTGTCTACGAGTGCTTGTGTCTACGAGTGCTTGTGTCTACGAGTGCTTGTGTCCACGAGTGCTTGTGTCCACGAGTGCGTGTCCACGAGTGCTTGTGTCTACGAGTGCTTGTGTCTACGAGTGCTTGTGTCTACAAGTGCTTGTGTCCACGAGTGCTTGTGTCCACGAGTGCATGTGTCCACGAGTGCTTGTGTCTACGAGTGCTTGTGTCTATGAGTGCTTGTGTCTACGAGTGCTTGTGTCCACGAATGTTTGTGTCTACGTGTGGTTGTGTCTACGAGTGCTTGTGTCTACGAGTGCTTGTGTCTATGAGTGCTTGTGTCTACGAGTGCTTGTGTCTACGAGTGTTTTTTGTCCACGAGTGCTTGTGTCTACGAGTGTTTGTGTCCACGAGTGTTTGTGTCCACGAGTGCTTGTGTCCAAGAGTGCTTGTGTCTACGAGTGCTTGTGTCCACGAGTGCTTGTGTCCACGAGTGCTTGTGTCCACGAGTGCTTGTGTCTACGACAACTTGTGTCTACGAGTACTTGTGTCTACGAGTGCTTGTGTCCACGAGTGCTTGTGTCTACGAGAACTTGTGTCTACGAGTGCTTGTGTCCACGAGTGCTTGTGTCTACGAGAACTTGTGTCTACGAGTGCTTGTGTCTACGAGAACTTGTGTCCACGAGTGCTTGTGTCCACGAGTGCTTGTGTCTACGAGTGCTTGTGTCCACGAGTGCTTGTGTCTACGAGAACTTGTGTCTACGAGTGCTTGTGTCTACGAGTGCTTGTGTCTACGAGTGCTTGTGTCTACGAGTGCTTGTGTCCACGAGTGCTTGTGTCCACGAGTGCGTGTGTCCACGAGTGCTTGTGTCTACGAGTGCTTGTGTCCACGAGTGCTTGTGTCTACGAGTGCTTGTGTCCACGACTGCTTGTGTCCACGAGTGCTTGTGTCTACGAGTGCTTGTGTCCACGAGTGCTTGTGTCTACGAGTGCTTGTGTCTACGAGTGCTTGTGTCCACGAGTGCTTGTGTCCACGAGTGCTTGTGTCTACGAGTGCTTGTGTCCACGAGTGCTTGTGTCTACAAGTGCTTGTGTCCACGAGTGCTTGTGTCCACGAGTGCTTGTGTCTACGAGTGTTTGTGTCCACGAGTGCTTGTTTCTACGAGTGTTTGTGTCCACGAGTGCTTGTGTCCACGAGTGCTTGTGTCTACGAGAACTTGTGTCTACGAGTGCTTGTGTCCACGAGTGTTTGTGTCCACGAGTGTTTGTGTCCACGAGTGTTTGTGTCCACGAGTGCTTGTGTCCACGAGTGCTTGTGTCCACGAGTGCTTGTGTCCACGAGTGCTTGTGTCTACGAGTGCTTGTGTCTGGGAGTGTTTGTGTCCACGAGTGCTTGTGTCTACGAGTGCTTGTGTCCACGAGTGCTAGTGTCCACGAGTGCTTGTGTCTACGAGAACTTGTGTCCACGAGTGCTTGTGTCTACGAGTGCTTGTGTCCACGAGTGCTTGTGTCCACGAGTGCTTGTGTCTACGAGTGCTTGTGTCCACGAGTGTTTGTGTCCACGAGTGCTTGTGTCCACGAGTGCTTGTGTCTACGAGTGTTTGTGTCCACGAGTGCTTGTGTCTATGAGTGTTTGTGTCCACGAGTGCGTGTGTCCACGAGTGCTTGTGTCCACGAGTGCTTGTGTCTACGAGTGCTTGTGTCTACGAGTGCTTGTGTCTACGAGTGCTTGTGTCCACGAGTGCTTGTGTCTACGAGTGCTTGTGTCTACGAGTGCTTGTGTCTACGAGTGCTTGTGTCCACGATGCTTGTGTCCACGAGTGCTTGTGTCTACGAGTGCTTGTGTCTACGAGTGTTTGTGTCCACGACTGCTTGTGTCCACGAGTGTTGTGTCCACGACTGCTTGTGTCTACGAGTGCTTGTGTCCACGAGTGCTTGTGTCTACGAGTGCTTGTGTCCACGAGTGCTTGTGTCCACGAGTGCTTGTGTCCACGACTGCTTGTGTCCACGAGTGCTTGTGTCCACGAGTGCTTGTGTCTACGAGTGCTTGTGTCTACGAGTGCTTGTGTCCACGACTGCTTGTGTCCACGAGTGCTTGTGTCCACGAGTGCTTGTGTCCACGAGTGCTTGTGTCCACGACTGCTTGTGTCCACGAGTGCTTGTGTCCACGAGTGTTTTGTGTCTACGAGTGCTTGTGTCCACGATGCTTGTGTCCACGAGTGCTTGTGTCTACGAGTGCTTGTGTCTACGAGTGTTTGTGTCCACGACTGCTTGTGTCCACGAGTGTTGTGTCCACGACTGCTTGTGTCTACGAGTGCTTGTGTCTACGACTGCTTGTGTCTACGAGTGCTTGTGTCCACGAGTGCTTGTGTTTACGAGTGCTTGTGTCCACGATGCTTGTGTCCACGAGTGTTGTGTCCACGACTGCTTGTGTCTACGAGTGCTTGTGTCCACGAGTGTTTGTGTCTACGAGTGCTTCTGTCCACGAGTGCTTGTGTCCACGAGTGCTTGTGTCCACGACTGCTTGTGTCCACGAGTGCTTGTGTCACGAGTGCTTGTGTCTACGAGTGCTGGTCTACGAGTGCTTGTGTCCACGACTGCTTGTGTCCACGAGTGCTTATGTCCACGAGTGCTTGTGTCCACGAGTGCTTGTGTCCACGACTGCTTGTGTCCACGAGTGCTTGTGTCCACGAGTGCTTGTGTCTACGAGTGCTTGTGTCCACGATGCTTGTGTCCACGAGTGCTTGTGTCTACGAGTGCTTGTGTCTACGAGTGTTTGTGTCCACGACTGCTTGTGTCCACGAGTGTTGTGTCCACGACTGCTTGTGTCTACGAGTGCTTGTGTCTACGACTGCTTGTGTCTACGAGTGCTTGTGTCCACGAGTGCTTGTGTCTACGAGTGCTTGTGTCCACGAGTGCTTTTCCCGAGTGCTTGTGTCCACGATGCTTGTGTCCCGAGTGCTTGTGTCCACGAGTGCTTGTGTCTACGAGTGCTTGTGTCCACGACTGCTTGTGTCTACGAGTACTTGTGTCTACGAGTGTTTGTGTCCACGAGTGCTTGTGTCCACGACTGCTTGTGTCCACGAGTGCTTGTGTCTACGAGTGCTTGTGTCCACGAGTGCTTGTGTCCACGAGTGCTTGTGTCCACGAGTGCTTGTGTCTACGAGTGCTTGTGTCCACGACTGCTTGTGTCTACGAGTGCTTGTGTCTACGAGTGTTTGTGTCCACGACTGCTTGTGTCCACGAGTGTTGTGTCCACGACTGCTTGTGTCTACGAGTGCTTGTGTCTACGACTGCTTGTGTCTACGAGTGCTTGTGTCCACGAGTGCTTGTGTCTACGAGTGCTTGTGTCCACGAGTGCTTGTGTCCACGAGTGCTTGTGTCCACGACTGCTTGTGTCCACGAGTGCTTGTGTCTACGAGTGCTTGTGTCCACGACTGCTTGTGTCTACGAGTACTTGTGTCTACGAGTGTTTGTGTCCACGACTGCTTGTGTCTACGAGTGTTTGTGTCCACGAGTGATTGTGTCTACGAGTGCTTGTGTCTACGAGAACTTGTGTCCACGAGTGCTTGTGTCTACGAGTGCTTGTGTCCACGAGTGCTTGTGTCTACGAGTGCTTGTGTCTACGAGAACTTGTGCCCACGAGGGGCTTGTGTTACGAGTGCTTGTGTCCACGAGTGCTTGTGTCTACGAGTGCTTGTGTCCACGAGTGCTTGTGTCTACGAGTGTTTGTGTCCACGACTGCTTGTGTCTACGAGTGCTTGTGTCCACGACTGCTTGTGTCTACGAGTGCTTGTGTCCACGAGTGCTTGTGTCCACGAGTGCTTGTGTCCACGAGTGCTTGTGTCTACCTCACAATACCTCAGTCTACCTAACACTAACACGAGTGCTTGTGTCTACCTCACAATACCTCAGTCTACCTAACACTAACATGAGTCGGGTTTGTTCCCTAAATAAATTTTAAACCTAACACAACTGGCCCCAAGGTTGTTCATTTTAGAGAAAGATGTGATAACTTAGACACATGTGTCCCCATAGTGACTTCATCATTCCAATACGGAGAAGATGTCCCCATAGTGACTTCATCATTCCAATACGGAGAAGATGTCCCCATAGTGACTTCATCATTCCAATACGGAGAAGATGTCCCCATAGTGACTTCATCATTCCAATACGGAGAAGATGTCCCCATAGTGACTTCATCATTCCAATACGGAGAAGATGTCCCCATAGTGACTTCATCATTCCAATACGGAGAAGATGTCTCCCATAGTGACTTCATCATTCCAATACGGAGAAGATGTCCCCATAGTGACTTCATCATTCCAATACGGAGAAGATGTCCCCATAGTGACTTCATCATTCCAATACGGAAAAGATGTCTCCATATGACTTCATCATTCCAATACGGAGAAAGATTCCCCATATTTGACTTCATCATTTCCAATACGGAGAAGATGTCCCCATAGTGACTTCATCATTCCAATACGGAGAAGATGTCCCCATAGTGACTTCATCATTCCAATACGGAGAAGATGTCCCCATAGTGACTTCATCATTCCAATACGGAGAAGATGTCCCCATAGTGACTTCATCATTCCAATACGGAGAAGAGGAGTTTGAGGTGATCAGTCCTTCAGCCTGGAGTCGAAGTAATCAATCCATCAATCTTGAAAAGACTGATGCAGCAACTGCAGCAGTGACAGCAGCTGCAACAGCAGCAGCAGTAGTGATAGCAACAACACAAGCAGCAACTGCAGCAGTAACAGCAGTAGCAACTGCAGCAGTAACAGCAGCTGCAACAGCAGCAGCAGTAGTGATAGCAACAACACAAGCAGCAACTGCAGCAGTAACAGCAGTTGTAACTGCAGCAGTGACAGCAGCTGCAACAGCAGTAGCAACTGCAGCAATGACAGCAGCTGCAACAGCAGCAGCAACTGCAGCAGTAACAGCAGCTGCAACAGCAGCAACTACAGAATTGACGGCAGCTGCAACAGCAGCAGCAACTGCAGCAATGACAGCAGCTGCAACAGCAGCAGCAACTGCAGCAATGGCAGCAGCTGCAACAGCAGCAGCAACGACAGCAGCTGCAACAGCAGCAGCAACTGCAGCAGTAACAGCAGCTGCAACAGCAGCAACTACAGAATTGACGGCAGCTGCAACAGCAGCAGCAACTGCAGCAATGACAGCAGCTGCAACAGCAGCAGCAACTGCAGCAATGACAGCAGCAGCAACAGCAGCAGCAACTGCAGCAATGACAGCAGCTGCAACAGCAGCACAACTGCAGCAGTGACAGGAGCTGCAACAGCATATACATGCAGCAGTAACCACAGCTGCAACAGAGCATGCACCTCAGCAATGACCAGCAGCTGCAACAGCAGCAGTGCTGATGCAAGACACAGCTGCATCAGCATAACACATGCACGCAAGTGACAGCAGCTGCAACAGCAGCAGCAACTGCATCCCAATGACAGCAAGCTGCACAGAGCTGCAACTGCAGCAATGACAGCAGCTGCAACAGCAGTAGCAACTGCAGCAATGACAGCAGCTGCACACAGCAGCAGCAACTGCAGCAATACAGCAGCAGCCAATGACAGCAGCTGCAACACAGTAGAAACTGCGCAATGACAGCTAGCTGCAACATGCAGCAACTACAGCAAATGCAGCATCTGTCAAACAGCAGCACAACGACATGCAGCATGCAATACAGCAGTAGCCAAACTTGCACATATGACAGCAGCTGCATAGGACTCAGCATCAATACGGAGCAAGCCCATCACACTTCTCATCAATCAAGCATGCCCTGCAACATCAGCATGGCAAGCTGCCATAGCCAATCACAGCAGATGCAAACATGCAGCAGTCAACTGCAGCAATGAACAGCACAGCTGCAAACATCAGTACAACTGTCAGCAATGCAATGACAGCAGCTGCAACAGCAGCAACTACAGCATGACAGAACCAGCTGCAAGAGCAGTAGCAACTGCAGCAATGACAGCAGCTGCAACAGCAGTAACTACTGCAAGACAATGACAGCGCTGCAAACAGCAGTAGCAACTGCAGCAATGACAGCAGCTGCAACAGCAGCAGCAACTCAGCAATGACAGCAGCTGCAACAGCAGCAGCAACTGCAGCA
The DNA here is from genome assembly GCF_026875155.1 of Cherax quadricarinatus. Lineage (NCBI taxonomy): Eukaryota > Metazoa > Arthropoda > Malacostraca > Decapoda > Parastacidae > Cherax > Cherax quadricarinatus. The sequence goes on from NC_069433.1 coordinate 18,865,648, forward strand.
ATGACAGCAGCGCAATGCAGCAGCTGCAAACGCAGTAGCAACTGCAGCAATGACAGCAGCTGCAACAGCAGTAGCAACTGCAGCAATGACAGCAGCTGCAACAGCAGCAAACTACAGCATGACAGCAGCGCTGCATACAGCAGCAGCAAACGACAGCAGCTGCAACAGCAGAGCAACTGCAGCAATGACAGCAGCTGCAACAGCAGTAGCAACTGCAGCATGACAGCAGCTGCAACAGCAGCAGCAACTGCAGCAATGACAGAAGCTGCAACAGCAGCAGCAACTGCAGCAGTGACAGCAGCTGCAACAGCAGTAGAACTGCAGCAGTACAGCAGCTGCAACAGCAGTAGCAACTGCAGCATGACAGCAGCTGCAACAGCAGTAGCAACTGCAGCAGTGACAGCAGCTGCAACAGCAGTAGACAACTGCAGCAAGTGACAGCAGCTGCAACAGCAGCAGCAACTGCAGCAATACAGCAGCTGCAACAGCAGCAGCAACTGCAGCAATGACAGCAGCTGCAACAGCAGCAGCAACTGCAGCAATGACAGCAGCTGCAACAGCAGCAGCAACTGCAGCAATGACAGCAGCAGCAATGACAGCAGCTGCAACAGCAGTAACAACTGCAGCAATGACAGCAGCTGCAACAGCAGCAACTACAGCAATGACAGCAGCTGCAACAGCAGCAGCAACGACAGCAGCTGCAACAGCAGTAGCAACTGCAGCAATGACAGCAGCTGCAACAGCAGTAGCAACTGCAGCAATGACAGCAGCTGCAACAGCAGCAACTGCAGCAATGACAGCAGCTGCAACAGCAGCAGCAACTGCAGCAATGACAGCAGCTGCAACAGCAGTAGCAACTGCAGCAATGACAGCAGCTGCAACAGCAGCAACTACAGCAATGACAGCAGCTGCAAGAGCAGTAGCAACTGCAGCAATGACAGCAGCTGCAACAGCATTAACAACTGCAGCAATGACAGCAGCTGCAACAGCAGTAGCAACTGCAGCAAAGACAGCAGCTGCAACAGCAGCAGCAACTACAGCAATGACAGCAGCTGCAACAGCAGCAGCAACTGCAGCAATGACAGCAGCAGCAATGACAGCAGCTGCAACAGCAGTAGCAACTGCAGCAATGACAGCAGCTGCAACAGCAGTAGCAACTGCAGTAATGACAGCAGCTGCAACAGCAGCAACTACAGCAATGACAGCAGCTGCAACAGCAGCAGCAACGACAGCAGCTGCAACAGCAGTAGCAACTGCAGCAGTAACAGCAGCTGCAACAGCAGTAGCAACTGCAGCAGTAACAGCAGCTGCAACAGCAGCAACTGCAGCAGTGACAGAAGCTGCAACAGCAGTAGCAACTGCAGCAGTGACAGCAGCTGCAACAACAGTAGCAACTGCAGCAGTGACAGCAGCTGCAACAGCAGTAGCAACTGCAGCAGTGACAGCAGCTGCAACAGCAGTAGCAACTGCAGCAGTGACAGCAGCTGCAACAGCAGTAGCAACTGCAGCAGTGACAGCAGCTGCAACAGCAGTAGCAACTGCACCAGTAACAGCAGCAACTACAGCAATGAGAGCAGCTGCAACAGCAGCAGCAACTGCATCAATGACAGCAGCTGCAGTGACAGCAACAACAAAAGCAGTATCAGCAGCAGCAGAATCAGTAACACTAACAGCAACAACAGCTGTTTGGGTTCCTCATTTACTCAGCAATATTACTGACGGTCTTCTCTAATTCTTTAACCTACTTCCTGCGCTCCCTGCGGCTCTCCCCCTCCCTGCGCTCCCTGCGGCTCTCCCCCTTCCTGCGCTCCCTGCGGCGGCCTCCACCCCCTTCCCCCAGTCCTCATTCTACCTGTCCTGCGGCAGAACGGAAGTCGCGACACCCAACGCAACGTTCAACGGCTACAGGTGTAAGATGAACTCCCGGTTGAACGCTCCCTGCAACGCTGCAGGAAGCGTTCAAAAGGGAGTTCAACCCCCCTACCCCGTTACCCCACCACCAACCCCCTACCTCGCTTCACCCACGACATGACAACGCCCGCCCCTCTTCACGTCACTCACTTTACCGACCCGTAAGTCAACCAAACTCACTCACAACCCAAGCATAACACTAGAGACATCTCCATCATCTGTGACACCACCTTAACCGTCTCTACTGGACTTCGAAGAAGCTAGTGACAGCTTGCCCAGGCACTCACCGCAAGATTTGATAAGATTATGATTTTGTTATGACTTTTTAACCCCGGAGGGTTAGCCACCCAGGATAACCCAAGAAAGTCAGTGCGTCATCAAGGACTGTCTATCTTATTTCCATTGTGGTCCTCCAATCTTGTCCCCCAAGATGCCACCCAAACCAGTCCACTAATGCCCAGTTACCGGTACCTACTTACTGCTAGGTGAACAGGGACAGCAGGTGTATGGAAACACGCCTAATATTTCCACTCGTGCCGGAGACTGAACCACGGACACTCATGTGTGAGGCGAGAGCGTTGCCAACCAGGCCACGTTCATCAAGAACGAAGCCATTACGAGGCGACTTAAATATTCTATGGAGGAGTCTGGACAATGGTGCCATCACACAGTCATCAAAAACCAGTGATGATAATGTTAAATTTCACCTTCAAGGAGCACAACAATGTTATTATCACAACTGCAAAAGAAATGCTACATTGGATAACTAGAACCTTCAAAATAAAGGATATTAAGCCAGTGGTGACACTCTTCAGGTCACTGGTTCTCTCTAGGCTGCAGTACTAACAACCTCCTTCAAGGCAGGAAAATTACTGAGCTGGAAAATGTACAAAGGGCTTTCACAGCTGGTATGAAGTCAGTCCGGCACCTAAATTACTGGGAGTGCTTTTAGTCCTTACAACTGTACTCCTTAGAATTTAGGCGAGAAAGATACATCATAATCTACACATATAAGGTAATGAAGGGATTGGTCCCAAATTTACACAACGAAATCACTACATATAACGAAAGGCTTGGCAGACGGTGCAGGATACCTCTAATGAACAGCAGGGGAGAGACGAGTACACTGGCAGAACTTAGTACGTTTAAAGGGACCACGAATCTTCAACTCTTCAAGACGGAGCTCAAGAAGGGAGATCCTGATCAGTCGTGTTGTGATGCATACACTAGACTGTGTCCAGATCATCACTACAACAATTACTATCACAACAATCACCATCACATGACACCAAGCACAATCACCACCGCCACAAGACACCACAATCACCATCATATGACACCAAGCACAATCACCATCACCGCCACAAGACACCAACACAATCACCACCACCGCCACAAAACACCATCACAATCACCACCACAATCACCACCACAAGACACCACCACAATCACCACCACCGCCACAAGACACCATCACAATCACCACCACCGCCACAATCACTACCACCAAAAGACACCAACCACAGTCACAACAATCACTAACGTCATAATTTCGCTCACCCACACTTGGCCCTTCCTTTCACCTCCCCCCATCCCCCTCCTCCTTCCCTCCCCCATTTAACCCCCTCCCCACATATTACCTAACAACCTAATTAACCCAATATTTGTGTTGGTCAATCCTACGCCTCCCCCTTCCCCTCTCTCTCTCCCCCTCCCCTCAGGTGATATAATTAGCAGGGCTCGTCACGCCCCTCCCTCTCACAGGTAATATCGTAAATGCTTCTCTAGTTTACACGCAAAAATTCCGAGTAAAACCGTGAAGGAATTCTCAGAATTTGTCGGCCAGAATTTACCACTTTGCTGTGAGGGCGCCACCTGTCTCTTGTTGACGTAGGGAAGACTGTAGACTCCCCAGGTGTCTCAGTAGACTCCCAGGGTACACTTACAGTCTACACGTATTTTCCACGCTATAATATATATATATATATATATATATATATATATATATATATATATATATATATATATATATATATATATATAATATATATATATATATATATATATATATATATATATATATAATATATATATTGTGTGTGTGTGTGTGTGTGTGTGTGTGAGAGATAGTCATTTTTGTAATCTACAGCCACCTGGGGTTGAACTCTAACAGCCACTGCTACAATAATAACCTGGGTGTGCGTGTTTCGCCCAAGGGCAAAACAAAAAAAATAAATGGAACAATTCTTCATTATAAACGAGGTTTTGCCCGCTTTGTGGCACCGTTAACAGGTAGAGTGTGGGTTTGAAACCTATCTACTACACGAGGGGGGTGACTGAGGCTGCATGTCACCTGCTCATCACCAGTCGGCTACACTTTTAAATCCCTAGGTCGTGAATTCAAGTGAACTTTCAAGTGTACACACACTTAAGACACATACACCTCTTAAGTGTATATGTTCTTGTTAAATAATGCACAAGTTGTATACTTTAGTCTGTAATTACCACTTAATAAGTGGTATACTGTAATTACCACTTAATGAGTGGTATACTGTAATTACCACTTAATAAGTGGTATACTGTAATTACCACTTAATGAGTGGTATACTGTAATTACCACTTAAGTGGTATACTGCAATTACCACTTAATAAGCGGTATACTGCAATTACCACTTAATAAGTGGTATACTGCAATTACCACTTAAGTGGTATACTGCAATTACCACTTAAGTGGTATACTGCAATTACCACTTAAGTGGTATACTGCAATTACCACTTAATAAGTGGTATACTGCAATTACCACTTAAGTGGTATACTGTAATTACCACTTAACAAGTGGTACACTGTAATCACCGCTTACAAAGAAGTGGTTTACTGTAACCACCACTTACGAACAAGTGGTACACCGTAATCACTTACGAACAAGTGGTACACTGTGTCACCACCACTTAGTAGAACTGGGACAGGTTATAACCACTTAAGGAGACAGTACTACCTATGAGAGAGAGAGAGAGAGAGAGAGAGAGAGAGAGAGAGAGAGAGAGAGAGAGAGAGAGAGAGAGAGAGAGAGAGAGAGAGAGAGAGAGAGAGAGAGAGGCAGGAGAGAAGCTTTCCTCCAATACCGTGTGCAGCCACTATCTCCACTCTCCTAATTCCAGGTAATTACATTAAAACCATCATATATATAATCTCTCTGATGGAGGAGAAGGGAGGGGGAGGGGAAGAGAGAGAGGAAGGGACAGGGGAGAAAGTGAATGAGAGGATTCCCACTCCCCTTTCCCCCTCTCTACCCTTTCTCCCCTCCCCACTCTCTCCCAACCCCCTTTCCCCCTTCCTTCTCCTCCCCCCCTTTCCAATTTCCTACTCTGAGGCAAATGAGATAAGGATGGTTTCCTGACAGCCATTTGTCACCACACTATCAACTCACATCAATCAGCTCACACCACTCAGCTCACACCACTCAACTTTCAAACAACTCACGAATACACAAAAAAACACGTTTCGGAAAAGCCAGTGTCGAAACGCAAGAGAGAGAGAGAGAGAGAGAGAGAGAGAGAGAGAGAGAGAGAGAGAGAGAGAGAGAGAGAGAGAGAGAGAGAGAGAGAGAGAGAGAGAGAGAGAGAGAGAGCACGAAACACAAGACAACTCACAACTAACAAGCACCAGGAAACACCGCTAACTCACGGGAAATAGACAACGAAATATGGGGGAGGGAGGAGGGTGAAAACATCGGGATGGGGGAGGCAGAAACTCCCACGAGACGATGTTTCACCCCTTCTCCTCCTCCCAGGGCAGTGGGCAGTAATTCAGTGGATGGTGGCGGGCAGGTGGCTGGCTGGCACTACCAGTGATATATACACACACACTACTACTACTGCTGGTATCTAAATTACCAAGCCAGGTAGGAACCCAGAGGGCCAGCAGTAGTCCAGGAACCAGAGGCTACAAGAACCAGAGGCTACAGGAACCAGAGGCTACAAGAACCAGACGCTACAAGAACCAGAGGCTACAGAAACCAGAGGCTACAAGAACCAGACACTACAAGAATCAGAGGCTACAAGAACCAGAGGCTACAGGAACCAGAGGCTACAAGAACCAGAGGCTACAAGAACCAGAGGCTACAAGAACCAGAAGCTACAAGAACCAGAAGCTACAAGACCCAGAGGCTACAAGACCCAGACGCTACAAGAACCAGAGGCTACAAGAACCAGAGGCTACAGGATCCAGAGGCTACAGGAACCAGAGGCTACAAGAAGGCTACAGGAACCAGAGGCTACAGGAACCAGAGGCTACAAGAACCAGAGGCTACAGGAACCAGACGCTACAAGAACCAGACGCTACAAGAACCAGACGCTACAAGAACCAGAGACTACAGGAACCAGAGGTTGCAAGAACCAGACGTTACAAGAACCAGAGGCTACAAGAACCAGAGGCTACAAGAACCAGGGGCTACAGGAACCAGAGGCTACAAGAACCAAACGCTACAAGAACCAGAGGCTACAAGAACAAGAGGCTACAGGAACCAGAGGCTACAAGAACCAGAGGCTACAGGAACCAGAGGCTACAGGAACCAGAGGCTACAAGAACCAGAGGCTACAAGAACCAGAGGCTACAAGAACCTGAAGCTACAAGAACCAGAAGCTACAAGAACCAGAGGCTATATGAACCAGAGGCTACAAGAACAAGAGGCTACAGGAGCCAGAGGCTACAGGAACCAGAGGCTACAGGAACCAGAGGCTACAAGAACCAGAGGCTACAAGAACCTGAAGCTACAAGAACCAGAAGCTACAAGAACCAGAAGCTACAAGAACCAGAGGATACAGGAACCAGAGGCTACAGAAACCAGAGGCTACAAGAACCGGAGGCTACAGGAACCAGAGGCTACAGAAACCAGAGGCTACAAGAACCAGACGCTACAAGAACCAGAGGCTACAGGAGCCACAGGCTACAAGAACTAGAGGCTACAAGAACCGGAGTTTACAGGAGCCAGAGGCTACAAAAACTAGAGGCTACAAGAACCAGAGGCTACAAGACCCAGATGGCTACCACCTACAACACGTCTACAGGAGGCTACAACACGTCTAAAGGTAGACCTACGACCAGCAAAACTTGTGGCTGAATGAGTGTGAGGGGACCAAGACTGGTATGCATTTAGCTAATGAGAGCCACTAAGTTTAATATATATTGAGGAGGGGTGAGAGGGAGGGAGTCAGGGAGTAGCCTACAATACTACCCAGGTGAGGGGGTTCAGGGAGGGGGTCAGGGAGGGGGTCAGGGAGGGGGTCAAGGAGGGGGTCAGTGAGGGGGGAGGGGGAGGGGGTTATAACCAACGATGGACATAAACATAATTCTTGAAGTAGAGAGAAGCGTCTTTTAGAGACACTAGGCGGGGCCAGGGGCTGTAGTTCGACCCCTGCAACTACATGTAGGTGAACAACAACAACACACACATATACGCACACACACACTGAAGGGCAGGAGGACTAAGGAGATATGATAACGATGTACAAAATACTACTAAGGCCACTACTACTACTACGACTACTACCACTAACGACTACTACTACTAACCACTACTACCACTAACCACTACTACCACTAACGACTACAACCACTAACCACTACTACCACTAACCACTACTACCACTAACGACTACTACTACTAACCACTACTACCACTAACCACTACTACCACTAAGGACTACAACCACTAACCACTACTACCACTAACGACTACTACCACTAACCACTACTACCACTAACCACTACTATTAACGACTACTACCACTAGCGACTACTACCACTAACGACTACTACCACTAACCACTACTACCACTAACGACTACCATTAACGACTACTACTAACGACTACTACCACTAACGACTACTACCACTAACGACTACTACTAACGACTACTACCGCTAACGACTACTACCACTAACGACTACTACCACTAACGACTACTACCACTAACCACTACTACCACTAACCACTACTATTAACGACTACTACCACTAGCGACTACTACAACTAACGACTACTACCACTAACCACTACTACCACTAACGACTACCATTAACGACTACTACTAACGACTACTACCACTAACGACTACTACACTAACGACTACTACTAACGACTACTACCGCTAACGACTACTACCACTAACGACTACTACCACTAACGACTACTACCACTAACGACTACTACCACTAACCACTACTACCACTAACGACTACTACCACTAACGACATACTACCACTAACCACTACTACCACTAACGACTACTACCACTAACCACTACTACCACCAACCACTACTACCACTAACCACTACTACCACTAACCACTACTACCACTAACCATTACTACCACTAACGACTGCTACCACTAACCATTACTACCACTAACGACTACTACCACTAACGACTATACCACTACCCACTACTACCACTAACCACTACTACCACTAACCACTACTACCACTAACCACTACTACCACTAACCACTACTACCACTAACGACTACTACCACTAACGACTACTACCACTAACGACTACTACCACTAACGAGTACTACCACTAACGACCACTACCACTAACCACTACTACCACTAACGACTACTACCACTAACCACTAACGACTACTACCACTAACCTACTACCACTAACCACTACTACCACTAACCACTAACGACTACTACCACTAACGACTACTACCACTAACGACTACTACCACTAACGACTACTACCACTAACGACTACTACCACTAACGACCACTACCACTAACCACTAACGACTACTACCACTAACCACTAACGACTACTACCACTAACCACTACTACCACTAACCACTAACGACTACTACCACTAACGACTACTACCACTAACCACTACTACCACTAACGACTACTACCACTAACCACTAACGACTACTACCACTAACGACTACTACCACTAACCACTAACGACTACTACCACTAACGACTACTACCACTAACCACTAACGACTACTACACTAACGACTACTACCACTAACCACTAACGACTACTACCACTAACGACTACTACCACTAACGACTACTACCACTAACGACTACTACCACTAACCACTACTACCACTAACGACTACTACCACTAACCACTAACGACTACTACCACTAACCACTACTACCACTAACCACTAACGACTACTACCACTGCTGCAACAAAGACGTTCCCTGTGGTCGTATTTGCTGGGAATTTTCCCTTTTTTCTGCAACACTCCAAATTTCTGATGATGTGTTGACTTCAACACGAAAGACCTAGAACTATCATTCAACTCCCCCGTGGTTGTTTTGCACACACACACACACACACACACACACACACACACACACACACACACACACACACACACACACACACACACACATATATATTGAGGAACTTAAGTAATTTTAAAGTTAAACGAAAACTAAGTTAGAGAGACAAGAAAACTGAAACCTAACTTTGTTGGTGGAGTGAAGTTGTGGAGATAGAAGAATAGAGGAGAGTTAGCTCGAGAGATCGAGAGAGATCGAGAGAGATCGAGAGAGAGAGAGAGAGAGAGAGAGAGAGAGAGAATTGACCGACCTGTTTGCCTCCTCGAGGGCGGCCAGGAGCTTGAGATCATCAGCTGAAGGGTCAGGCTTGGCCAGGACCTCGTTGTTGTTGTGTGACTCCAGGCTGACCTCCGAGTCACTCATGGTGGAGGGGGAGGAGCTGGAGGTGGCAGCGTCGCGGGAACACCCGATACTCGAAGCCGAGCTCTTCCTCGAAGAGGAGAAGCTGGAGGTGGAGCTCTTCCTCGAGGAGCAGCTGGAGGTTGAGCTCTTCCTCGAGGAGCAGATGCTTGAGGCTGAGCTCTTGCGGCTGCCTGCTAGACTGCTGCTGGCGCTGCTGCCCTCAGAGACTCCACTGTCACCCTCACATCTGCAGGCAACACAACACTTCATTAGTAACACATTCAGGCAACATAACACTTCATCATTAACACAGGCAACATAACACTTCATTAGTAACACATTCAGGCAACACACTTCATTAGTAACACATTCAGGCAACACAACACTTCATCAATAACACATTCAGGCAACACAACACTTCATTAGAAACACATGCAGGCAACACAACACTACAACAGTAACACATTCATTCTACTCAACACTTCGTCAGTAACACATGCAGGCAACACAACACTTCATTAGTAACACATGCAGGCAACACAACACTTCATTAATAACACATTCAGGCAACACAACACTTCATCAGTAACACATGCAGGCAACACAACACTTCATTAGTAACACATTCAGGCAACACAACACTTCATTAGTAACACATTCAGGCAACACAACACTTCATTAGTAACACATTCAGGCAACACAACACTTCATTAGTAACACATTCAGGCAACACAACACTTCATTAGTAACACATTCAGGCAACACAACACTTCATTAGTAACACATTCAGGCAACACAACACTTCATCATTAACACAGGCAACATAACACTTCATCATTAACACAGGCAACACAACACTTCATCATTAACACAGGCAACACAACACTTCATTAGTAACACATACAAGCAACACAACACTTCATTAGTAACACATTCAGGCAACACAACACTTCATTAGTAACACATTCAGGCAACACAACACTTCATCATTAACACAGGCAACATAACACTTCATCATTAACACAGGCAACACAACACTTCATCATTAACACAGGCAACACAACACTTCATTAGTAACACATACAAGCAACACAACACTTCATTAGTAACACATTCAGGCAACACAACACTTCATCATTAACACAGGCAACATAACACTTCATCATTAACACAGGCAACATAACACTTCATCATTAACACAGGCAACACAACACTTCATTAGTAACACATACAAGCAACACAACACTTCATTAGTAACACATACAAGCAACACAACACTTCATTAGTAACACATACAAGCAACACAACACTTCATTAGTAACACATGCAGGCAACACCTAACCTAACCAAACAGAATCACAGGAAGCGCCTTGACGGCGTTCCCTGTCATCGTATTTGCTAAGACATCCTCCTCTTTTCTGCAACATTGCAAGCTCCTGATGTGTTGATTGCAACACGAAAGGCCTAGAGCTATCATTCAACTCCCCTGTGGTTGCTTTGCATATATATATACATACATGGAGGTGACAATACAGCTTGTTCACACCTGCATAATAATATTCGCACGTATATAATAATAACAGCTGTAAACACACAAAATAAGCGAAATATATGACAAATTTAAGGTTGGTTTAGTAATGAGCGTTGGTGCCTGAGAGGCTGCCTGAGAAGCTGCCTGAGAGGCAGGCAGCCTCTCAGGCAGCAGCAGCAGCTGGACTCGCGCACCCACACTCTGACTCCTGCTTAACTTGGTGGGTCGCCAACTTGCGCTGCCACCACAGCGCAAGTTGCACCTTCCAGCTTGACGGCCGAATAACTTAACCTTCCATAATAGTTTGCAGCTTATCCAAGTTGGTCTCCGGAGGGTAGAGGGGTGGTGGGGGGTGGGGGTGGGGGTGGGAAGGAAGGAAGGGAGGGAGGGAGCTAGGAAGAGGGAGCACAAGTCTCCGAAGTACTCCCTTACCTCACTCCCTCCTCGAAATGTTGCAAGCGGAGGATAACCCGGGGTAGGGAGTGTTAGCCACCCAGGATAACCCGGGGTAGGGAGTGTTGGCCACCCAGGATAACCCGGGGTAGGGAGTGTTAGCCACCCAGGATAACCCGGGGTAGGGAGTGTTGGCCACCCAGGATAACCCGGGGTAGGAAGTGTTAGCCACCCAGGATAACCCGGGGTAGGGAGTGTTAGCCACCCAGGATAACCCGGGGTAGGGAGTGTTAGCCACCCAGGATAACCCGGGGTAGGGAGGGTTAGCCACCCAGGATAACCCGGGGTAGGGAGTGTTAGCCACCCAGGATAACCCGGGGTAGGGAGTGTTAGCCACCCAGGATAACCCGGGGTAGGGAGTGTTAGCCACCCAGGATAACCCGGGGTAGGGAGTGTTAGCCACCCAGGATAACCCGGGGTAGGGAGGGTTATCCACCCAGGATAACCCGGGGTAGGGAGGGTTATCCACCCAGGATAACCCGGGGTAGGGAGGGTTATCCACCCAGGATAACCCGGGGTAGGGAGGGTTATCCACCCAGGATAACCCGGGGTAGGGAGTGTTATCCACCCAGGATAACCCGGGGTAGGGAGTGTTAGCCACCCAGGATAACCCGGGGTAGGGAGTGTTAGCCACCCAGGATAACCTGAAGTAGGGAGGGTTAACGACCCAGGATAACCTGAGGTAGGGAGGGTTAACCACCCAGGATAACCTGAGGTAGGGAGGGTTAACCACCCAGGATAACCCGGGGTAGGGAGGGTTAACCACCCAGGATAACCTGAGGTAGGGAGGGTTATCCACCCAGGATAACCCAAGAAAATCATTGTGTGGTCCTTCAATCTTGTCCCCCAGGATGCCACCAGCACCAGTCCACTAGTACCCAGGTACCTACTTACTGCTATGTGAACAGTGACAGTAGGTGTAAGGTGACTAACACTCAGGTACCTACTTGCTGCTAGGTGAACAGATACAGCAAGTGTAAGGCGACACGCCCAATGTTTCCACCCGTGCCAGGGATCGAACCACGGACACTCGATGTGTTAGGTGAGTCCGCTGCCAACCGCGCCACGGGTCACCCTCAAGATGCCACCCACGACAGTTTGATAACGGGCATAACACCTGTTCACTGTCAGGTGAAGAGGGGCAACGTACACACGCGCACACACACACACCTGCACTAATACGCACACCCGTCCCTCACGAACAGACACGTCCGTGTTAACACGCACACATAAACATGTACGCTCATCCTCAGTGTCAAAGGCAGATATACACTGTCCTCAGTGACAACTATTCCCCAACAAGCACTAACGACCCCCCAACCACCACTAACGACCCCCCAACCACCACTAACGACCCTCAACCACCACTAACGACCCTCAACCACCACTAACGACCCCCCAACCATCACTAACGACCTCAACCACCACTAACAACCCTCAACCACCACTAACGATCCCAACCACCACTAACGACCCCCCAACCACCACTAACGACCTCAACCACGACTAACGACCCTCAACCACGACTAACGATCCCAACCACCACTAACGACCCCCCAACCACCACTAACGACCCCCAACCACCGCTAACGACCCTCAACCACTACTAACGATCCCAACCACCACTAACGACCCCCAACCACCACTAACGACCCTCAACCACCACTAACGATCCCAACCACCACTAACGACCCCCCAACCACCACTAACGACCCCCAACCACCACTAACGACCCTCAACCACCACTAACGATCCCAACCACCACTAACGACCCCCCAACCACCACTAACGACCCCCAACCACCACTAACGACCCACAACCACCACTAACGATCCCAACCACCACTAACGACCCCCAACCACCACTAACGATCCCAACCACCACTAACGACCCCCCAACCACCACTAACGACCCCCAACCACCACTAACGACCCTCAACCACCACTAACGATCCCAACCACCACTAACGACCCTCAAACTAACAACAACCACCAATCCAGAATCTCGAGTTACTGCGACTACACTGCTTAACGACAATTAACAAGGGACTGGCTGGACGACTAACGACAACCAGACGACCTTAATTAACGACTGGTGGGCAGGCAGAGGGTCAAGGTACCATCATTACCCATGACTGCATGCAACATGCAACAGGCAGACAGCAGAGGGCAGTCTGCCTGATGCTACTTGCAACACTGGTCCAATACCTGATACCAGCACTAATCATGTTGCAATACCAGTAGTGAACATTAAAATGGTATAAAATACCGACAGGTTGTTAGGTAAGACACATATGCAACATAGTACTATGGAACAATGCTCTTCTCCAGACTGAGGGACTGACCACCTCAAAACTTTAAGGGTGATGGACTGATTACATCGTCTTCAAGTATCTTCTGCTTCTATCAACTTTTCTGTACTTGACTGAAGAAGCCTACTGTGTAGGCGAAACGTTTCACAATAAAGATACGTAACTGTTGCATATGTGTCTTACCTAACAATACCAGTAATGTATGAAGGTTCAATACCAGTGATGTATGAAGGTTCAATACCAGTGATGTATGGGAGAGCAACACCAGTGGTGTTTATCAATATCAACTAGAAACACTGGGGCTCACAACAAAGGCAAGAAGCACCACTGGTCAGAAAGCCAGTCAACATCCACAACACTACACAAAGCTACTCCTTGACACGTAGGAGATAGAGTCACATCTTAATCTACACCTGGAGTATTCTGTAAGGATTTTGGTTCCAAGCCTACAGACTGACATCACTCCCTACTGCAGTAACAGA
>NC_069433.1:18885728-18900728 GCF_026875155.1 Cherax quadricarinatus
ACCACACTCATCACCACCATCCAATAAAATCCAACCATACCCACCACCTAAACACCAATCCACTCCACTCCCACCACCCTAACTCACTACCACCATCCTACACTCACTACCACCATCCATCTCACTCCACCATCCAACTCACACCACCACCCTACACTCACTACCACCACCCACACTCACTACCACCATCCTACCTCACTCCACCATCCTACTCTCACTCCCCCAAAACCATTTTACCTATACCCCATCCTGCACTCATACCCCATCCTACACTCCTACCACCATCCTACCCCCATCCACCATCCTACACTCAAAAACCACCATCCACACTCACTACCACCTCCTACACCACTACCACCATCCTACCCCCTCCTACACCATCCTACACCAACCACCCCTACACTCCCTACCACCACCTACTCCACTACCCCCAAACCCACCTCTTTTTCCCCCACCTACATCACAACCACCATCCTACACTCACTACCACCATCCGCCACCACACCCCCACCTACCCCCACTACCACCATCCTGCTCACTACCACCACCTACCTCACTACCACCACCTCCCTTCACTACCACCACCTACTTTACTACCACCATCCTAACTACCACCTCCACACCACAACACCTCCAAAACACTCACTACCACCACCCACCTCACAACCCCCTTCCTACTCTTACTCCCACCACTACACCAACCACCATCCACACTCACTACACCACCTACACTCACTACCACCATCCTACACTCAACCACCATCCTACACCACAACCACCATCCACTCCAACCCCCACCACCTCTTTCCCCCCATCCACATCACTCCACCATCGACACCACTACCACCATCCTACTCTCACTCCCCCCACCCTACTCTTACTCCCACCATCCTACCTCACTCCCACCACCTACACTCATACCCCCATCCTACACTCCACCACCACCTAACTCACCCCCACCATCGACACTCACTACCCCCATCCATTTCCCCACTCCCCCCATCCACTCTTACTAACCCCCCCCCATTACACTCACTCCCCACCCCCCCCCCCCCCCCCCCCACAAACCACCATCCAACATTTAAATTCCCAAACCACCCTACTCTCCCACCCCCATCCTCCCTCTTACTACCCCCCAATCCTACACCCCAAAACCTTCCACCCACCCTTTACACCCCACTCCCACCACCCCACACTCGGGTTTTAAAACTCTACAGTTCAGTTTTGTGATGGTTCATAAAATATTTTTAAAGATCCCCCCTTGTAGCGTGATATACAAAAAAACCTTAATAAAAAAACCCCCCTAAAAAAAAAAATTTTCCCAAAAAAAAAAAAAAATTTTTTAAAAAAAAAAAAAAAAACAAAAAAAAAAAAAATTTAAAAAAAAAAACCCAAAATTTTAAAAAAAAAAAAAAAAAAAAAAAAAAAAAAAAATTTAATCCCCCATGGAAAGCATAGGTGCCTGGGGGACTTAGGGAATCACCCCAGAGAGAAAATATGGGAAAATGTGACTTATTAAATCACCCGGGAAAGGACTTTACGTCCCCCCAGAGACTTTTGAAGCGCCATTGGAATTAAAAATGTCAGGGGCCATTATCTGAATATAACACTAACTGCTTTGAGCCTGTTTTTTTTTGGGGTGTTGCTACTCCTTAATGTGTGGGATGTGTGCAAATTTCCTTTCCCCCCATTTGTTTCTTTCCCATCCGTGCTTGTAGGGGTTTGATGTCAACTCCTGGGTGTGTCCCCTTGTTTCTCCCCCGGGTTTACTCCCTTTTAAACTAGCGGGTCCGTCGTACCTTTCTTGAAGGGTGTTGGCCCAAACCCCTGACCCCCCCCAAAATTTATCGTCTAGATTTTTTTCCAACTTCCTGATCACCCCACAACTTGTTTCCCGAGAGATTCTTTGTTAAGATTCCTAATCTGATTCTAGATTTGCCCCGATTATTATTCACTACCTACCTTCTGTTTTTATCTGCCCTTTCTATCTCCCTTCATCCCTGTCCCTCCCTACCTTTCTCTCTTCGTCTCTCTTCCTCCCTTCGTTCTCTTCCTATCTTCCTCCCTTCGTCTCTCTTCCTACCTTCCTCCCTTCGTCTCTCTTCCTATCTTCCTCCCTTCGTCTCTCTTCCTACCTTCCTCCCTTCGCCTCTCTTCCTCCCTATCTTCCTCCCTTCTCTCTTCCTCCTTACCTTCTTCCCTTCGTATCTGTTTCTTCCTACTTTCTCCGTTTCTGTCTTTCCCTACCTTCAGCCCTATCTTCCCTCCCTATTTTCCTCCATCCATCTCTATCCAAACTTTTTCTCGTCCCTCTTCCTCTTCCCTCCCTATCCACCTCTTCCCTCCTTACCTCCCACTCTCATCCTCTTTCCTCCCCACCTCCCACTCTCTTCCTATTCCCTCCCTCTTCCTCTTCTCTCCCTACGTTCCTCCTCCCTCCCTACCTTCCTCCCTCTTCCCACCCAAGAGGCTGTATATCATCTCAACAACTTGCCTTGATTTAAGGGACAATTTCAAGGCAGGAGTTCTTCCCAGGAGACGATAAGTGTGTTTGTGCCTGGCAGTGTTACTGCTGCTCTCCTGGCCAAGTTGCTTCACTGATTGCATACCAGAAGTCTGATTGCAGGGAAGGATTGCTTGTCCATCCGATAATCCAGATGCTGAACTGCCAAACCGGCCGTCTGGATGATTATTTTAATGACTGATTTGCTATTCAAGAGGAAAAACTGGATTGAAGACTGGATGGCTGGCGGATTATGTGAGCGAGACTCTCTGCCCAGCAGTTAATGCTGGAAGTGGGTGCAACTGGCTGGGAGACTGTACTGCTGACTGGCTGGGAGACTGTACGGCTGACTGGCTGGGAGACTGTACTGCTGACTGGCTGGGAGACTGTACGGCTGACTGGCTGGGAGACTGTACTGCTGACTGGCTGGGAGACTGTACGGCTGACTGGCTGGGAGACTACTGCAGACTGGCTGGGAGACTGTACGGCTGACTGGCTGGGAGACTGTACTGCTGACTGGCTGGGAGACTGTACTGCTGACTGGCTGGGAGACTGTACTGCTGACTGGCTGGGAGACTGTACGGCTGACTGGCTGGGATACTGTACTACTGACTGGCTGAGAGACTATACTGCTGACTGGCTGGGAGACTGTACAACTAACTGGCTGGGAGGCTGTACAACAGACTGGCTGGGAGTCTGTACAACGGACTGGCTGGGAGTATGTACAGCTAACTGTCTGGGAGGCTTTTCAACGGACTGGCTGGGAGGCTGTACAATGGACTGGCTGGGAGGCTGTAAAACTGACTGGCTGGGAGGCTGTACAAGACTGGCTGGGACACTGTACAGTTGACTGGCTGGGAGGCTGTACAACAGACTGGCTGGTAGTCTGTACAACGGACTGGCTGGGAGTCTGTACAGCTAACTGGCTGGGAGGCTGTACAACGGACTGGCTGTGAGGCTGTACAAGTGACTGGCTGGGAGGCTGTACAACGGACTGGCTGGGAGGCTGTACAGGTGACTGGCTGGGAGGCTGTACAACTGACTGGCTGGGAGGGTGTACAACTCACTGGCTGACTGACTCTCGCTGCCACCCACACCAGTCACACTCGCAGCCACCCGCACCAGCCACCATACCAGTCACTCACACCAGCTACCCACACCCAGTTATATCTTACGCCAACCACCCACACACTGTTAGACTACGCACCACCCTCACAAAACTCTGTACTTACACAGCAACCACCAATACTGGATGGTCACCAGCCTGGATGGTGGGATGGACAGTCAGTCTGTCAGTCAACCAGTAACTTGTACAGCCTCCAGCCAGTCAACTGCAATGTCTCCCAGCCAGTCACTTGTACAGTCTCCCAGCCAGTCACTTGTACAGCCTCCCAGCCAGTCACTTGTACAGCATCCCAGCCAGTCACTTGTACAGGCTGGGAGGCTGTACAAGTGACTGGTTGACTGACAGACTGACTGTCCATCCCACCATCCAGGCTGGTGACCATTCAGTATTGGTGGTTGCTGTGTAAGTACAGAGTTTGTGAGGGTGGTGCGTAGTCTAACAGTGCGTGGTGGTTGGCGTAAGATATAACTGGGTGTGGGTAGCTGGTGTGAGTGACTGGTATGGGTGGCAGCGAGAGTTACTGGTGTGGGTGGCTGGTTACCTGGAGGATATTCCGGGGATCAACGCCCCTGCGGCCCGGTCCATGACCAATCCCGATGGATCAGGGCTTGATCAACTAGGCTGTTACTGCTGGCCGCACGCAGTCCAACGTACGAGCCACAGCCCGGCTGATCCGGCACTGACTTTACGTATCTGTCCAGCTCTCTCTTGAAGGCAGCCAGGGGCTTATTGGCAATTCCCCTAATGCTTGATGGGAGGCTGTTGAACAGTTTTGGGCCCCGGACACTTATGGTGTTTTCCCTTAGTGTACCAATGGCGCCCCTACTTTTTATTGGGGGCATTTTGCATCGCCTGCCCAGTCTTTTACTTTCGTAGGGAGTGATTTCTGTGTGCAGATTTGGGACCATTCCTTCCAAGATTTTCCAAGTGTAGATTATGATATATCTCTCCCTCCTGCGTTCCAACGAGTACAAGTCAAGTGCTTCCAAGCGTTCCCAGTAGTTAAGGTGCTTGACAGAACTTATACGTGCAGTAAAGGATCTCTGTACACTCTCTAGATCTGCGATTTCACCTGCTTTGAATGGAGATGTTAATGTACAGCAGTATTCCAGCCTAGAGAAAACAAGTGATTTGAAAAGGATCATCATGGGCTTGGCATCTCTCGTTTTGAAAGTTCTCATTATCCATCCTATCATTTTCTTTGCACGTGCGATCGTGGCACTGTTGTGATCCTTGAAAGTGAGATCCTCAGACATTACTACTCCCAGGTAACTAGGTGGCAGCAAAGGGTGACTGGTGTGGGTGGCTGTAACTTGGTGGCAACGAGGGTGGCTGGTGTGGGTGGCTGTAACTTGGTGGCAGCGAGGGTGGCTGGTGTGGGTGGCTGGTAACTTGGTGGCAACGAGGGTGGCTGGTGTGGGTGGCTGGTAACTTGGTGGCAACGAGGGTGGCTGGTGTGGGTGGCTGGTAACTTGGTGGCAGCGAGGATGACTGGTGTGGGTGGTTGGTAACTTGGTGGCAGCGAGGGTGGCTGGTGTGGGTGGGTGGTAACTTGGTGGCAGCGAGGATGGCTGGTGTGGGTGGGTGGTAACTTGGTGGCAGCGAGGGTGTCTGGTAACTTCGTGGCAGCGAGGGTGACTGGTGTGGGTGGCTGGTAACTTGGTGGCAGCGAGGAGTGACTGGTGTGGGTGGTTGGTAACTTGGTGGCAGCGAGGGTGGCTGGTGTGGGTGGCTGGTAACTTGGTGGCAGCGAGAGTGGCTGGTAACTAGGTGGTAGCGAGGGTGGCTGGTAACTTGGTGGCAGCGAGGGTGGCTGGTAACCTGGTGGCAACAAGGGTGGCTGGTAACTTGGTGGCAGCGAGGGTGGCTGGTGTGGGTGGGTGGTAACTTGGTGGCAGCGAGGGTGGCTGTGTGTGGGTGGCTGGTAACTTGGTGGCAGCGAGGGTGGCTGGTAACTTGGTGGCAGCGAGGGTGGCTGGTAACTTGGTGGCAACGAGGGTGGCTGGTGTGGGTGGGTGGTAACTTGGTGGCAGCGAGGGTGGCTGGTGTGGGTGGGTGGTAACTTGGTGGCAGCGAGGGTGTCTGGTAACTTGGTGGCAGCGAGGGTGACTGGTGTGGGTGGCTGGTAACTTGGTGGCAGCGAGGAGTGACTGGTGTGGGTGGTTGGTAACTTGGTGGCAGCGAGGGTGGCTGGTAACTTGGTGGCAGCGAGGGTGGCTGGTAACTTGGTGGCAGCGAGGGTGGCTGGTGTGGGTGGGTGGTAACTTGGTGGCAGCGAGGGTGGCTGGTGTGGGTGGGTGGTAACTTGGTGGCAGCGAGGGTGGCTGGTGTGGGTGGGTGGTAACTTGGTGGCAGCGAGGGTGTCTGGTAACTTGGTGGCAGCGAGGGTGACTGGTGTGGGTGGCTGTTAACTTGGTGGCAGCGAGGAGTGACTAGTGTGGGTGGTTGGTAACTTGGTGGCAGCGAGGGTGGCTGGTAACTTGGTGGCAGCGAGGGTGGCTGGTAACTTGGTGGCAGCGAGGGTGGCTAGTGTGGGTGGCTGGTAACTTGGTGGCAGCGAGGGGTGGCTGGTAACTTGGTGGCAGTGAGGGTGGCTGCTGTGGGTGGCTGGTAACTTGTTGGCAGCGAGGGGTGGCTGGTGGGGGTGGCAGCGAGGGTGGCTGGTGTGGGTGGCAGCGAGGGTGGCTGGTGTGGGTGGCAAGCGAGGGTGGCTGGTAACTTGCTCTGTCCGTTCCACAAGGCACAGTACTCGCCCCCATCTTATTCCTCATCCTCATATCAGACATAGACAGAGATATACATCACAGCACCGTATCATCCTTTGCGGATGATACTAGGATCTGCATGAGGCTGTCATCTGCTGAGGACGCGGTTAACCTCCAAGAAGATATAAGCAAAGTTTTCCAGTGGGCAACGGTAAAACAATATGATGTTCAATGAGGACAAATTCCATCTACTCCGCTATGGAAAACTGGAGGGGATAATAACTAGAACAGAGTATACTACTGACTCCGGCCATACAATAGAGCGGAAAAATAATGTAAGGGACCTGGGAGTAGTAATGTCTGAGGATCTCACTTTCAAGGATCACAACAGTGCCACGATCGCACGTGCAAAGAAAATGATAGGAGGGATAATGAGAACGTTCAGAACGAGAGATGCCCAAGCCAAAGATGATCTCTAGGCTGGAATACTGCAGTACATTAACATCTCCATTCAAAGCAGGTGAAATCGCAGATCTAGAGATTGTACAGAGATCCTTTACTGCACGTATAAGTTCTGTCAAGCACCTTAACTGCTGGGGAAAGCTTGGAAGCACTTGACTTGTACTCTTTGGAATGCAAGAGGGAGAGATATATCATAATCTACACTTGGAAAATCTTGGAAGGAATGGTCCCAAATCTGCACACAGAAATCACTCCCTACGAAAGTAAAAGACTGGGCAGGCGATGCAAAATACCCCCAATAAAAAGTAGGGGCGCCATTGGTACACTAAGGGAAAACACCATAAGTGTCCGGAGCCCAAGACTGTTCAACAGCCTCCCATCAAGCATTAGGGGAATTACCAATAAACCCCTGGCTGCCTTCAAGAGAGAGCTGGACAGATACGTAAAGTCAGTGCCGGATCAGCCGGGCTGTGGCTCGTACGTTGGACTGCGTGCGGCCAACAGTAACAGCCTAGTTGATCAGGCCCTGATCCATCGGGAGGCCTGGTCATGGACCGGGCCGCGGGGGCGTTGATCCCCGGAATAACCTCCAGGTAACCTCCAGGGAGGGGTGGCTGGTGTGGGTGGCAGCGAGAGTGGCTGGTGTGCGTGGCTAGTAACTTGGTGGCAGCGAGGGTTGCTGGTAACTTGGTGGCAGCGAGGGTGGCTGGTAACTTGGTGGCAACGAGGGTGGCTGGTGTGGGTGGCTGGTAACTTGGTGGCAACGAGGGTGGCTGGTAACTTGGTGGCAACGAGGGTGGCTGGTAACTTGGTGGCAGCGAGAGTGGCTGGTGTGGGAGGCTGGTAACTTGGCATCGAGGGTGGCTGGTGTGGGTGACTGGTAACTTGGTGGCAGCGAGGGTGGCTGGTAACTTGGTGGCAGCGAGGGTGGCTGGTAACTTGGTGGCAACGAGGGTGGCTGGTGTGGGTGGTTGGTAACTTGGTGGCAGCGAGGGTGGCTGGTGTGGGTGGCTGGTAACTTGGTGGCAACGAGGGTGGGTGGCTGGTAACTTGGCAGCGAGGGTGGCTGGTAATTTGGCAGCGAGGGTGGCTGGTGTGGGTGGCAGCGAGGGTGGCATCGCAAAGGTTGTTATGAGACGATGCTTCATATTCATGACCCAAGTTTATGAGTGTGACAAATGCCGCTGATGGCAACGCTTA
Organism: Cherax quadricarinatus; assembly: GCF_026875155.1. Classification (NCBI taxonomy): domain Eukaryota; kingdom Metazoa; phylum Arthropoda; class Malacostraca; order Decapoda; family Parastacidae; genus Cherax; species Cherax quadricarinatus. Next base: position 18,893,725 of record NC_069433.1, read on the forward strand.
CGTACACTATTTTCTCTCTTCTTTCTCTTCTCTTCTCCCTCTTCTCCAAACACTCTGGTGTTCCTCCTTTATGTTCTTATATGGGTGGTTTTGATAAGGACTTGCCTTGTATGGGCCAGTAGGCTTGCTGCAGTTTTTCCCTTCTTTCTTACGTGTGTGGAGGCAGAGAGAAGAGGAATTATACAGTAATCGTTGTATAGTATTTTTGCACTTTACACAAAGGGAAACATAAACACATATACAGTTTAATGTGACCCTTTTATTGACAACGTTTCGCCCACAAAAGTGGGCTTTTTCAATAAAGTGGGCGTTGTCAATAAAGGATCACATTAAACTGCATATGTGTTTGTTTCCATTGTGTCGGTATTTTATACCATTTATTTTCACTTTACACAAATAAGCCATTTCGGGCAAAGTCAGACCGAAACGTCGTCGTAAGCTTCTCTCGCCTGTTTGCAGGTTTTTTCTGTATTGTTCCAGTTACAGTATTGTGCCTTACTGTTCTTTATTTTCTGTGTTTCGTTTAGGAGTCCTGGTCTGAGATCGGGTCTCGGAGGCAGTGACCTGAGTAAGCCACTCCTGGTAACCTTCAGTTCACGGGTCAGCCAGAAAAAAAGAATATGCCACTGTCAATGTTACATGATTTATGAGCAACACAATGCATATTTCAGCGTTCCAGTGTGGCTTTACGCTGGAATATACTTTACTCTCGTTTATATACTGCAAATAGATATTTCAAAATTGTTATGAGTGAAGTCTTGGCTAAGTGAGGCCATAGGGAGCGGAGATAACTTAGGATATTACCTGGAGGTTACCTGGAGGTTATTCCTGGGATCAACGCCCCCGCGGCCCGGTCCATGACCAGGCCTCCCGATGGATCAGGGCCTGATCAACTAGGCTGTTACTGCTGGCCGCACGCAGTCCAACGTACGAGCCACAGCCCGGCTGATCCGGCACTGACTTTACGTATCTGTCCAGCTCTCTCTTGAAGGCAGCCAGGGGTTTATTGGTAATTCCCCTAATGCTTGATGGGAGGCTGTTGAACAGTTTTGGGCCCCGGACACTTATGGTGTTTTCCCTTAGTGTACCAATGGCGCCCCTTCTTTTTATTGGCGGCATTTTGCATCGCCTGCCCAGTCTTTTACTTTCGTAGGGAGTGATTTCTGTGTGCAGATTTGGGACCATTCCTTCCAAGATTTTCCAAGTGTAATTATGATATATCTCTCCCCCCCTGCGCTCCAACGAGTACAAGTCAAGTGCTTCCAAGCATTCCCAGTAGTTAAGGTGCTTGACAGAACTTATACGTGCAGTAAAGGATCTCTGTACACTCTCTAGATCTGCGATTTCACCTGCTTTGAATGGAGATGTTAATGTACAGCAGTATTCTAGCCTAGAGAGAACAAGTGATTTGAAAAGGATCATCATGGGCTTGGCATCTCTCGTTTTGAACGTTCTCATTATCCATCCTATCATTTTCTTTGCACGTCCCGATCGTGGCACTGTTGTGATCCTTGAAAGTGAGATCCTCAGACATTACTACTCCCAGGTCCCTTACATTATTTTTCGCTCTATTGTATGGCCGGAGTCAGTAGTATACTCTGTTAAGATAAGATAAGATAAGATAAGATTTCGTTCGGATTTTTAACCCCGGAGGGTTAGCCACCCAGGATAACCCAAGAAAGTCAGTGCGTCATCGAGGACTGTCTAACTTATTTCCATTGGGGTCCTTAATCTTGTCCCCCAGGATGCGACCCACACCAGTCGACTAACACCCAGGTACCTATTTGCTGCTAGGTGAACAGGACAACAGGTGTAAGGAAACGTGTCGAATGTTTCCACCCGCCGGGAATCGAACCCAGGCCCTCCGTGTGTGAAGCGGGAGCTTTAGCCACCAGGCCACCGGGCCACCTCAGTTATTATCTCCTCCAGTTTTCCATAACGGAGTAGTTGGAATTTGTCCTCATTGAACATCATATTGTTTACCGTTGCCCACTGGAAAACTTTGTTTATATCTTCTTGGAGGTTAACCGCGTCCTCAGCAGATGACAGCCTCATGCAGATCCTAGTATCATCCGCAAAGGATGATACGGTGCTGTGGTGTATATCTCTGTTTATGTCTGATATGAGGATAAGGAATAAGATGGGGGCGAGTACTGTGCCTTGTGGAACAGAGCTCTTCACTATGGCAGCCTCCGATTTAACTCTGTTGACCACTAAACTCTTTGTGTTCGATTTGTTAGGAAGTTGAAGATCCATCTCCCCACTTTCCCAGTTATTCCTTTAGCACGTATTTTATGGGCTATTAAGCCATGATCGCATTTGTCAAATGCTTTTGCAAAGTCTGTGTATATTACATCTGCATTCTGATTTTCTTCCAGTGCATCCAAGGCCATGTCATAGTGATCCATTAGTTGTGAGAGGCAGGAGCGACCTGCCCTGAACCCATGTTGCCCTGGATTGTGCAGATTTGGGAATCCAGGTGATTTGCAATCCTGCTTCTTAGCATTCTTTCAAAGATCTTATGATGTGGGACGTCAGAGCTATTGGTCTATAGTTCTTAGCTAATGCTTTGCTGGCCACCTTTATGGAGTGGGGCTATATCCGTTGTTTTAATGACTGTGGAATTTCACCCATGTCCAAGCCCTCCTCCATAGTGTACTTAGGGCACGCAAGAGGGGTTTCTTGCAGTTCTTAATGAAAACAGAGTTCCACGAGTCTGGGCCCGGGGCTGATGTGCATAGGCATGTTGTCAATGGCTTTTTCGAATCTATCGGAGTTAGGGTAATGTCGGAAATCTGGCATACATTTTGGAGCTTTGAGGCTCATTCATGAAGAAATCATTTGGGTCGTCGATCCTCAGACGATTAGTGGTTCATTAAACACAGAGTCGTACTGGGATTTCAATATTTTCACTCATTTCCTTGTTGTCATCTGTGTAAGTCCCATCCTGTCTGAGTAAGGGCCCGATACTAGATGTGGTATTTGCCTTGTTTTTGGCATATGAAAAGAAATATTTTGAATTTCTTTCAATTTCACTAATAGCTTTAAGCTCCTCCTGCCTCTCCTGGTTCCTGTAAGAGTCATTTAGCTTAAGTTCGATAGTTTCCACTTCCCTAGTCAGCGCCTCCTTTCGTGTATCAGATATTCTAGCACTCCTGAGGAGCTCAGTGACTCTTCGTCGTCTTCTGTAGAGGGAGCGTCTTTTTCTCTCCAGTTTACTCCTGCTCTTCTTCTTTCTTAGGGGAATATGCCTAGAACATGTAGGGAAATATTATATTAAGAGTATAGGGTAAACTGAAAAAAATGGACAGTAAATATTTATATGGTTCTCTTGCTGATTCTTAATAATAATAATAATAATAATGATAATAATCCTTATTTCTACAAGTACATGTGTCCATGGTTGTCTTGGCATGAGTCTTACTGATTGTTCCTTTCTTATCCATGGTAACTCAGCTGTGGTGAATTTTCGTGTGCTGGTCCATCCGTCATTCTGCTGCACCTAGGTAGACCCATGTGCCAGATGGTCCATGCTTGCTGGAGTTGTCCGTACCACAGCAAGCATGCTGGAGGTTATTCCGGGGATCAACGCCCCTGCGGCTTGGTCCATGACCAGGCCTCCCGATGGATCAGGGCCTGATCAACTAGGCTGTTACTGCTGGCCGCACGCAGTCCAACGTTCATCATCTTCTGTAGAGGGAGCGTCTTTCTCTCTCCAGTTTACTCCTGCTCTTCTTCTTTCTTAGGGGAATATGCCTAGAACATGCTTCGGCTGCCAGGAAGTTGATCCTTTCAAGGCACTGGTTTGGATCCATGTCATTTAAGACATCTTCCCAACATGTTTCGTTTAGGACATGGTTTACCTGGTCCCAGTTGATGTTCTTGTTGTTGAAGTTGTATTTTGTGAAGACACCTTCACAGGTACATGCATTCTGCTGATCAGGACCCCTATGCATGTATGTCTGGACTTCGATTAGGTTGTGATCGGAATTAGTTGTTTTTGATATTCTTATGTCTCTTATCAGGTCCTCATTATTTGTGAAGATAAGGTCAAGTGTGTTTTCTAGTCTTGTTGGCTCCACTATCTGCTGGCTTAAGGTGTGTTTTTCGCAGAGACTTAGTTCATGTGTGTGTGACCTTTCATCTGCGCTACCTCCGGGGATTGTTTCAGCTATAACATTATTTGCTACATTCTTCCATTTTGTATGCCTTAGGTTGAAATCACCAAGCAGTAAGATGTTTGGGGATGGAGCTGGAAGGTTTTCCAAACAGTAATCAATTTTCAGTAGCTGTTCCTTGAACTGTTGTGAGGTTGCATCTGGTGGCTTGTATACAACCACAATGACTAGGTTTTGGTTCTCGATCTTTATTGATAGAACTTCAACTACCTCATGTGTGGTGTTCAGCAACTCCGTGCAGATAAGGGACTCTTTAACATACAGGCCAACCCCCCCTTGTTGCCTGTTTTTTCTGTCGCATCTGAAAAGGTTGTAATCACTTATCCATATTTCACTGTCAAAGTGATCTTTTGTGTGAGTCTCTGTGAAGGCTGCAAACATTGCATTAGACTCCTCTAGAAGTCCACTGATAAAAGGTATTTTGTTGTTGGTGGATGGCTTAAGGCCCTGTATATTAGCAAATATGAACGAGGTTCTTTTCTGTGTTTGTTGGGGGGATTTTGTTATTGGCATCAGTAGTTGTAATTCTGGAGGGCCATGGGTGGCCACTGGCTGCGCCTCCAGTCCAACAAGGCTCCAAGGTGGTGGACTATTTTTGTTATTTCCTTCCATTTTCTTTTTCCATTTCCTGCCACTAAAAAATCACCTGGAGTTGAGTTATCGTAGCTACTATTGTTTGTCTTGTGGGGTCTGTGCCTCCTGGTCCCTTTTAGATGGTATGCAGGGCAGTCGATGTTGTAACACTGCTTCTGGAGGACCGAGGAGTGGCACATTTTTGGGTGAAAGAAAGTACAGGAAGAAGAACGACACACTCCTTTAGACAGGAGGTCGCTACATTTTTTGGGATGCTCAAAGTTGCATGTCCCATTTTTTTCCCTGTTATTCCATGCTTACAGATGCCCCAAGCATAATATTTGCACAAATTCACCTTTGGTTGAGAATTGTTAGGAGGTATGTTGTCAATTTCTGCAGGTTCTGGGACTGCACTATAATCCTCAGTATCCAAGCCAGGGCCACCCCGTCCTGGATTCCATCTACTTTCCCCAGTAGAGGAAGAAGGAGGAGACTCCTCTCCAATATCTGTACTGTGGGCCACGGTCTTGTGCAATGATGATTGTATATTTACAGTTTTAGATGGTTGTATATTTACTGTTTTTGTGGTGGTTTTCGTAGTGTCCCTAGGAGAGTCTGGGCTGGCAGTAAGGCTGGGAGCTGGGTCTGGGTCAGCACTGGGGCTGGGGGCTGAGCCTGGGCCAGCGGCTGGGCCTGGGCCAGCACCAGCACTGTGGGTATTAGTGCTATGACTGGGGGAGCCTGGGCCAGCACCAGCACTGTGGGTATTAGTGCTATGACTGGGGGATGGGTCTGGCATAGCATCATGTGGGTGACTAGATAGTTTCGAGTCATCTGTTGTGGTATGGACATTCTGCATTTTTTGATACACTATCTCTTGCTCCCATGTTTTATATATTTTTGGTAGACTATCCAAGAGGTCATCCTTGTTTTCTTGATTATTTTTATCATTTATTACTCTCCTTAGTACCTTTCTGATACCTGCCCAAAGTTCTACATCTTTATTGCACAACCAGAAGCACCTTGCTAGTTCGAGGTCATTTTTTGAGGCTGTATTTAGTCTAGTACAAGAGATATGGTGTTTGGAAGAGCATAGATTGCATGTGATTCTGGATTTCCTTCCAAGGATTTTTTTACATGTCCCACAGATATGCTGTGCTGATATCCTGTCTGTATCCTACTACACTCTGTATGCCACGGAAGAAAACTGATTTCCACTTTACCTTTCTCTTGCTGGTGCCAGTAATATGCAAGATGTATTTATACGAACCAAGTTTGCAGTGTTTGGTGTTACATTATCCAGTGGCTGGTATCCACTCTACCCATCTACACCTGACGAGCCAGTTTAGCTCTAGTATCCAGTCTGAGAGAAACACGAAGAAGTAACAGTACCTTGGCTGGAACGATTGACAAGTAATCTGCACTGCCGTGTCTGGAACAATTCACAAATAAACCACTGCCGTGGCTGGAGCATTTCACAAGTAAACTACATTAAAGACAGGACACTCAGGAAAATGCAAGCGAGAAAAAACTTGCTCTGGCTGAGGTGTAACTTGACAGTGTTTCAGGAGTGACGGAAAGTTATCAAAAGTTTCCTCTCATCAATGGATATCTGAAGGGGATCAGCGTCCCCTCGGCCCGGTCCCAGACTAGGTCTCCTGGATGATAAAGGCTTGATCATCCAGGCTGTAGCTGCCTCAAATGCTGCTGCAGCCACGGGAATGCAGGTCTTGTAAGTTTTAGGCACAGTTACACATAACTACAATTATTATCATACATTGTGTAAATTACCTAACTGTTGCATATTGTCTTACCAACCTGTCGGTATTGCATACCATTTTGATATTCACTCTGTCAGACATTGCAACACAATGGCATCGTGCTACAGAAGAGAAAGCAACTTGGACAACTTTTTCAAGTGAGAATGGTTGGATCTGAGAGGAACGTGACCTCTCAATGAGTACATTCCATCTTTTACTACTCTACACCTCTCCTTCCGACAGTATATAAGTCTCCACACTGTCGCTTGATATTCACATTGTTTCCCTCCAGGCTAAGGGACTGACAACCTCAAATCTGCGTCTTCAAATGTGATGGAATAATTACATAGCTTCACATCTCTACTGCTCCTGCCTACTTTCTGTTCGCGACTGAAGAAGCCTACAGTGTAGGCGAAACGTTCCGGAATAAAGATGCCTAACTGTTGCCTATATGCCTTACCAAGTTACCTTGGATAACCCCCTCCAAAAAAGT
>NC_069433.1:18905728-18910728 GCF_026875155.1 Cherax quadricarinatus
CTGTCTCCACTGTAAATACTTCCTTAAATCTCGTGTTGAGCTCCTCACATACTTCTTGGTCGTTTCTTGTGAGTTCCCCACCTTCTTTCCTCAGCCTGATCACCTGGTCCTTAACTGTTGTCTTCCTAATGTGGCTATACAGCAGCTTCGGGTCAGACTTGACTTTCGGTGCTATGTCGTTTTCATACTGTCGCTGGGCCTCCCTCCTTATCTGTGCATACTCGCTTCTGGCTCTTCGACTAATCTATTTATGTGTGTGTGTGTGTACTCACCTGTGTGTGTGTGTGTTAGTTACCATTTTGTCCTAGGCACATGTCGATTAGACACTAGGCCTGTTGTATATGAGTACGTGTGTGTGTGTGTTAGTTACCATTTTGTCCTAGGCACATGTTGATTAGACACTAGGCCTGTTGTATATGAGTACGTGTGTGTGTGTGTGTGTGTGTGTGTGTGTGTGTGTGTGTGTGTGTGTGTGTGTGTGTGTGTGTGTGTGTGTGTAGGTGTAGGTGTGTGTGTGTGTAGGTGTAGGTGTGTGTGTGTGTAGGTGTGTGTGTGTGTGTGTGTGTGTGTGTGTGTGTGTGTGTGTGTGTGTGTAGGTGTAGGTGTGTGTGTGTGTGTAGGTGTGTGTGTGTAGGTGTAGGTGTGTGTGTGTGTGTGTGTGTGTGTGTGTGTGTGTGTGTGTGTGTGTGTGTGTGTGTGTGTGTGTGTGTGTGGTGTGTGTAGGTGTAGGTGTGTGTGTGTGTGTGTGTGTAGGTGTAGGTGTGTGTGTGTGTGTGTGTGTAGGTGTAGGTGTGTGTGTGTGTGGTAGGTGTAGGTGTGTGTGTGTGTGTGTGTGTGTGTGTGTGTGTGAGGTGTGTGTAGGTGTGTGTGTGTGTGTGTGTGTGTGTCATGGTCACACTCCAGATAATTCTCTGGAAATAATAACCAATTTCTTTTCCCGCAGAACTTACCTGGTTTTTTAATAATAATCATGGGAGGACAAGAAGGCGGAAGAGAAAAAGAAGGAGGAGGAGGACGTCACCTTGCATGTGTTGGGGTTTTAGTTTGCGGTTTGAGGGAGGTGGGTTAAGAGGGGGTTGTGGTTTAAAGAAGGGGTGTGAACCCCCCCCCCCCCACACACAAGGACAAGTCTCCAGGGAAGGTTTCTCATGACCTTGATACTGTGGTGTTGTCTGCAGTCTTGCTTGTCCTTGACTGCTGCTTGATGGCAACACCTGCAGTAAGAACTGCAGAGTAGAGGTGAAAATATGTTGAAGGAGTCGTGGGAAAAAATAGAATGGGTGGGGGAGAGAGGGAGGTAGGGGCAAGAGGAGGGGGGTGGCGGAGGCGGAGGGAACGAAGGGGAAGTGCAGTTAAAAGAGGCGGAAGTCGAGGTCAAGGGCGAACATACGAACACTTCCTGGCCAGGTTGTTGTTGATGTCATTGTTGTCATTAATTGTCTTACTTATTTCCCGTTCCTCTTTGTTATAAATATTTTTTAATAGCGGACCTTTGATGAGTTCTTAAGAGTTTTTCTTCTCCAAGAGCCCGGCCATGGGCCAGGCTCGTCTAGCGCTTGACTTGTTAACCAGGCTATTGCTGCTGGCAGCCAGCCCGCTGGCTCCGATATGAAGCTTCACTTTCATATCGTTCCAGACCATGAAGTTGAACTCTTCTCCAGGCCGAGGGACTGACCACCTCATATCTCCAAGGTTGATGGACTGATTACATCATCTTCATTTCACTACCACACCTGCTAGCTTTGCATTTGACTGAAGAAGCCTACTGTGTAGGCGAAACGTTTCAATAATAAAGATACCTAACTGTTGTACATGATTTCAACCATAACAAAGGCGTATATATGCAGTAACAACACTATTTCCAGTTATTTACGCAGTGGATCCCACTAACTAATATTGACAGCTTGTCTAGCACACAGGGAAGACTTGAACACTGTGAGAGTGCAACATGTGCAGCTTAAGAACAGAAAGACACATTACTATGACTAGACAATACACAAATAACCCGCACATAGGAGAGAGAAGCTTAGGACGACGTTTCGGTCCGACTTTGACCATTGACAGGTCACACTGTGTGACCTGTAAATGGTCCAAGTCGGACCGAAACCTCGTCGTAAGCTTCTCTCTCCTATGTGCCGGTTATCTGTGTAATGTACAAGCTACTCCAGGGAATAACATGATGGCCAGCTACGGGCTCTTAACCTAACCTAGAGAGCAGCAGCACCTGGCTAGCCACTATAAACATTGATAAATGTATATGATTTATTAAGATAATGGTCTACAATACCAACAAATTGATAAGTAAGACACATGAGCAACACCTAGGTGTCTTTATTCCGAAGATACCTAACTGCTGCACATGTGTCTTACTTATATCAACTTGTCTGTATTGTAGACCATTATCATCTTCACACTCTCAGACACTGAAACACAACGGTATCTTAGTATAGATCGGAACAAAGATACGTAACTGTTGTACATGTGTCTTGCTTATTATCATGATTTATTACGAGTGGAAAAGTAATGGACAAACTTGACATGTGAACAGCATTTAAAAGTTACAGAAATAGTTGAAAGGATTAAACTGATAACACTCTCTCTCTCTCTCTCTCTCTCTCTCTCTCTCTCTCTCTCTCTCTCTCTCTCTCTCTCTCTCTCTCTCTCTCTCTCTCTCTCTCTCTCTCTCTCTCTCTCTCTCGGTGGAGGAAAGTTTAGTGGGTATAAGAGATAGTTAGAAGGGATGACTTCCTGTTAGTATTACTATCATGGGGTTATTAATGTTATAGCATGGTTCATGTGATGTTACAACACAGCCTAAGCTGCCTTTGCTGCCTTTGCTGCCACATGCAGAGTGATGCAGTGGAACACTTTGTGTTGTCCGAGGTTTTACCCTCCTGGCAGCAGGCTGCTAGGATCCAGCTCAAAAAAGTGGTTCAACATGTCACATTTACAGCCGTTCTTCCTGGCGATGGCTGTCATTCATACGTTTACGTTTATATTCTACATCATTCTTTCTTACTGCCTCTAGCTGTCATTCAAACGTTCACGTTTATATTCTACATTATCAGTCGTTCTTACTGGCTCTGGCTCTATTCAAACGTTCAAGGCTGCATCTACATTCTACGCATTCCATTCTCCAAGTAGGTTGGTGAGAATGTAAGCTGTAAGCCAGGATGTAAACACCAGACTGCCGACAGCAGAGCTCATACGGTGCAAGACGTCGTGTGCCCTATAAACTAGCAACATTAAATAACCACTTCGTTATTGTTTTAGTTGACTTTTATTTATTTATCCTTTATTTTTCACCACTTAATTCTTCATCCTTTTATGTGGGACTGATGTCGGAAATATTTCTGTCTCTCCGACCGTCCGTCCATCCGTCTCTGTTTGACCGACACGGGAGTTGCAAATAAAACTTTGCAGCTGGAATCCTGTTTTAATTAAATTTTCACGTGAGTGATTTGCTTTGGGTAATATTTACACTTTGTGTATCACCCGTCTAATGTATTGCCTGTCTAACATGTCACCCGTCACCCGTCTAACATGTTACCTGTTACCAGATAGGTAGACCCGTCTAACATGTCACTTGTCTAACATGTCACCTGACATGTTACCAGTCACCTGTCTATCATATAGCCTGTGCAGAGTGCCACTCTCCCCACGGGATACTTGCGTAAGAGTCTAACATCTCTCTCGGCATAAAGAGTGGGGATGTTTTCCCTTTCCTCTAAAGTTGTTGGCACGGCCGATGCCACAGTACGAATTAAATGTATTTATTGATATGGACGCATGAGGAATGTGAAAAAAAAGGTAAATAGTTTGACTCTGTGATTATTCTCTCTCTCTCTCTCTCTCTCTCTCTCTCTCTCTCTCTCTCTCTCTCTCTCTCTCTCTCTCTCTCTCTCTCTCTCTCTCTCTCTCTCTCCCAGTCTTAAATATTCTCCAGGTTTATTTACATCTGAATTACATTTTTCCCTCACAGTTATACAGAGAGACGAGCAATATCACAGCATTTTAAAATTTATCATTTCAAATATTGGTCTGACCTGAATTCAGACGTAACGATCCTGACATCTATTTTATTTGTGTGTGTGGACCGTGAAACATCGCTGCGATATGGTCCATAACGATCCGATTTTCGCCTCTTACGAGCGACGCTGTTCTTCGTGTGCTGCACCTCGCTCATCTGACGCCAGTCTTACTGTCTCTGCTCCTCAGTAGCGCTGGTCGTTATTATAACCTTAATTTTTAGTGGGGTGGAGTGGTAAGCCAGCGGAAGGCCTCGGTCAGGTGACCAAAAGCTCCAGCGTTAGGAAACACTCTTGTCCTTTTTCCTGACGAACATTAGCCAACCTAGCCTGTGTTTCAGAGTCTTCAAGTCTACGGTGGTCTTCACTAAGGCTGAGGGACTGATTACCTCATCTTTTTGTATATAGTTCTACAGTCTTCTCGTTATGTCCTTGTATTGATAAAGCAACAGAATGGCGAAGCGTTTACAAATAAAGACGCCCAGGTGTTGAATATGTGTTTTAATTCTTCCATCCGATTTTCGCTTAAATTTAACCTTGAACGTAGTCATTTACACAGGAAATGGCGGGAACAGCGGCCATTTGGGACTTCATGATAGTGTTTTGTTTAGATAAAAGACCTGGAAGGAATTAGATTGGTTAAAGGCCTTGTGCGCTCTTCGCGGCTGACCAGATGTCGCTATTCTCGCGCCGGGAACCCTGGGTCGCGCTACCAGCAGCATTTTGCTGCCTAACTGAGATGGACCCTTAAACGATTTTATTGTTGACGCGAAAATTGAAAAAGCTAAATTTTCTTTTTTTTTTTTGGGGGGGGGGCGCGAAAATTAAAAAAAAAAGCTTTTTTATGGGCGGTAAAATTGAAAAGGGGAGAAAAAAATATTTTGCCGCGAAAATTGAAAGTTCCGGGAAATTTTCGTTTTTTTTTTTTAGTGGGTGGGAAATTTTCTTCCGCGAAATTCAAAAGTGCAGGAA
>NC_069433.1:18913228-18935728 GCF_026875155.1 Cherax quadricarinatus
GCAGGAAGTCCAAGCAGAATATTTCAAGGCAAACGTTATATATATATATATAATTATATATATATATATATTAAATATATATATATATATATATATATATATATATATATATATTCAACAAACCGGCCGTATCCCACCGAGGTGGGGTGACCCAAAAAGAAAAACGAAAGTTTCTCTTTTTAAATTTAGTAATATATACAGGAGAAAGGGTTACTAGCCCCTTGCTCCCGGCATTTTAGTTGCCTCTTACAACACGCATGGCTTACGGAGGAAGAATTCTGTTCCACTTCCCCATGGAGATAAGAGGAAATAAACAAGAACAAGAACTAGAAAGAAAATAGAAGAAAAGCGAGAAGGGTGTGTGTATATATATATGAATGCAAGGAATTAGCCAAGGTATTGGTCCAGTGTGGTGAGAATGGTAAGGCACTGCGTACCTTGTTCCAAGGTTCGTAGGTTCGAGTCTCCTTCAGCCAGAGATCAGTGTTTGTGTATATTTCGCCTGCTCTCGCGAATTCCTTGCGTTTAAAATCTCTAGTAAGGCTGATGCATGCAGGGGATGAGATGAAAAGCTGTAAGCCTTCTCCCTGAAAGCTGGCTGCCTTGGATCAAACGTCTAGCGCAAGCTGGACGCCAAGGTATTGGTCCAGTGTGATGAGAATGTTCCAAAGTTCGTAGGTTCGGGTCTCCTTCGGCCAGAGATCAGTGTTTGTATATATATATATATATCTTGTTAGTTTAAGAATGTTAAGGCAATGTAAACAGTCTTAATTGATGTTAGTGTCAAGTTAATCTTAGTGACTTCTTGTTGACATGATGAGGAAATTCACGATTGTGAGTATTGGAGAGAGAGAGAGAGAGAGAGAGAGAGAGAGAGAGAGAGAGAGAGAGAGAGAGAGAGACTAGCCGCTTGTAATACAATTTTCAACACTATCACAATGGAGTTAGAGGATGTTGCTGAGTGATGTCATTCAGAGCTCGTACTAGTGTCTGCACTGACGTCTCCAGTACTGCACTGACGTAATTCTACATCTGCATCTCTTCTCTCGCTTGTAGAGAAGCGGTTGTAGACTCTTCTACACTTCTCTCACTTGTAGAGAAGTAGTTGTTTGTTGTTTCCTTGCAAGTCTTTGTATATACGCAAACACAAGCATACATAGCAGGTTATAACCCGGAGGGGCGCTAAATAATAATGGTGGGGGTCAGGTGCTAGGGGAGGGGATGATAGAGAGGGGTAGGGGGTTAGGGAGAGAGGGGAGGAAGGGGTGAGCTGGTTGCGTGTATTGAGACTGTGAAGTGTGAACGAGGGAATAGTGGGAGTGGTAGGGAGATATTGGGAGGGGAAGGGAGAGGGGAACTGTGGGAGATAAGGGAGGGGAGTGATGGGGTAGACATACGGTAGACACAAGATAGACACGGGTGGGTACAAGGTAGACACAAGGAAGACAGGGTAGATACAAGGTAGACAAAGGATAGATACAAGGTAGACACAGGGTAGATACAAGGTAGACACAGGGTAGATACAAGGTAGACACATGGTATAGACAAGGTAGACACATGGTAGAGACAAGGTAGACACAGGGTAGACAAAAAGTAGACAAAAGGTAGACAAGAGGAAAACAGGGTAGATGAGGCTAAATTAAATTGAGCTTGTTATAATAAGGTTAGGTAAGTTTTCTAAGGCTCTTTCGGTACAAAATTATTAATTTTTACATTAACATAAATGAAAAAATATATCTTTAAACGTATAAGAGAAAATTTTAGAAAGGACTTAATTTTAAATGAGTTCTTGCTAATTGGCCAATTTTACCTACTCTGCACGACATACATACACACTTTATTTTCATTCTGTTTCTTCCATGTTATAGTAAATTTGTAACGGAAGTCCCCCCCAAAATGTCATTCTGTTAATGCAACAGTCTGGTGTTACTGTTTCTGTTAGAGAATGTGGAGACGAAAACTGTAAATAAATGGCAGGTGGGCGTATGTTTGTGGCAGCACGTGAAGGTGACCAACACCTGAGTCATCCTGGGGAAAGATAAAAAAACTGCAACATAGAAAACGGAGGTTTGGTGTCGATTTAGAGGAGTGACTATGGTATAATACTGTCGACGCGCTTGTTACACATTTTGGCGTACCGTTTCTGGTTCGTCCGAGCTGTGACCCCTCAAGGGAGGATCCTTGACGCTGGTGAAGGGCTCTTGATCTAGGGAATTGGATATGTGCTTCAGTTCCCTGAACTGAGCCTGAATACCTTCCATCCGCCCCCACAGGCGCTGTATAATCCCTACGGGTTTAGCGCTCCCCATGATAATAAATAAAATCCGAGCTGGTCACCTGTGACCAACTCTTTCGAAAGTTTCACTGGTGTACCAGGCTGTTAGTGCTAGTGACCCGCAGACCCACACAACATTACTCTCCGGCTCACGAGTGTGGTTGCTGAGACTTATTTTGTTTTAAATTACTGATTTGCGTGCATCACTATTTTACTTTATAGGATTTTGTAACTAAATTAAAAATTTAACTGGATGATGTTGAGGCTGGTGAGAGGCTGGGAAAATGATGGTGATATGTGTTGACATTATTCTTGATTGTCTCTACGTCTGTTGGCACCATCCTTGACTGCATGGTGAAGTCTTGATGTCTGTTGGCACCATCCTTGACTGCATGGTGAAGTCTTGATGTCTGTTGGCACCATCCTTGACTGCATGGTGAAGTCTTGATGTCTGTTGGCACCATCCTTGACTGCATGGTGAAGTCTTGATATCTGTTGACACCATCCTTGACTGCATGGTGAAGTCTTGATGTCTGTTGACACCATCCTTGACTGCATGGTGAAGTCTTGATGTCTGTTGGCACCATCCTTGACTGCATGGTGAAGTTTGATGTCTGTTGGCACCATCCTTGACTGCATGGTGAAGTCTTGATGTCTGTTGACATCATCCTTGACTGCATGGTGAAGTCTTGATGTATGTTGGCATCATCCTTGACTGCATGGTGAAGTCTTGATGTCTGTTGACATCATCCTTGACTGCATGGTGAAGTCTTGATGTCTGTTGGCACCATCCTTGACTGCATGGTGAAGTCTTGATGTCTGTTGACACCATCCTTGACTGCATGGTGAAGTCTTGATGTCTGTTGGCACCATCCTTGACTGCATGGTGAAGTCTTGATGTCTGTTGACATCATCCTTGACTGCATGGTGAAGTCTTGATGTCTGTTGGCACCATCCTTGACTGCATGGTGAAGTCTTGATGTCTGTTGACATCATCCTTGACTGCTTGGTGAAGTCTTGATGTCTGTTGACACCATCCTTGACTGCATGGTGAAGTCTTGATGTCTGTTGACATCATCCTTGACTGCATGGTGAAGTCTTGATGTCTGTTGGTACCATCCTTGACTGCATGGTGAAGTCTTGATGTCTGTTGACACCATCCTTGACTGCATGGTGAAGTCTTGATGTCTGTTGACATCATCCTTGACTGCATGGTGAAGTCTTGATGTCTGTTGGCACCATCCTTGACTGCATGGTGAAGTCTTGATGTCTGTTGACATCATCCTTGACTGCATGGTGAAGTCTTGATGTCTGTTGGCATCATCCTTGACTGCATGGTGAAGTCTTGATGTCTGTTGGCACCATCCTTGACTGCATGGTGAAGTCTTGATGTCTGTTGAACACCATCCTTGACTGCATGGTGAAGTCCTTGATGTCTGTTGACATCATCCTTGACTGCATGGTGAAGTCTTGACGTCTGTTGGCATCATCCTTGACTGCATGGTGAAGTCTTGATGTCTGTTGACACCATCCTTGACTGCATGGTGAAGTCTTGATGTCTGTTGGCATCATCCTTGACTGCATGGTGAAGTCTTGATGTCTGTTGGCACCATCCTTGACTGCATGTTGAAGTCTTGATGTCTGTTGGCACCATCCTTGACTGCATGGTGAAGTCTTGATGTCTGTTGACACCATCCTTGACTGCATGGTGAAGTCTTGACATCTGTTGGCACCATCCTTGACTGCATGGTGAAGTCTTGACGTCTGTTGGCACCATTCTTGACTGCATGGTGAAGTCTTGACGTCTGTTGACACCATCCTTGACTGCATGGTGAAGTCTTGACGTCTGTTGGCACCATCCTTGACTGCATGGTGAAGTCTTGACGTCTGTTGGCAACCATCCTTGACTGCATGGTGAAGTCTTGACGTCTGTTGGCACCATCCTTGACTGCATGGTGAAGTCTTGACGTCTGTTGGCATCATCCTTGACTGCATGGTGAAGTCTTGACGTCTGTTGGCACCATCCTTGACTGTATTGGTGAAGTCTCGACGTCTGTTGGCATCCAGGACCTAGCTGCGTGAGAAGAAAAAATCTGGAAACCTTTCATGATTAAAGATACCACTACAACAACATCCTCGTCACCACCACTACAACAACATCCTCGTCACCACCACTACAACAACATCCTCGTCACCACCACTACAACAACATCCTCGTCACCACCACTACAACAACATCCTCGTCACCACCACTACAACAACATCCTCGTCACCACCACTACAACAACATCCTCGTCACCACCACTACAACAACATCCTCGTCACCACCACTACAACAACATCCTCGTCACCACCACCACAACAACAACCTCGTCACCACCACCACAACAACAACCTCGTCACCACCACCACAACAACAACCTCGTCACCACCACCACAACAACAACCTCGTCACCACCACCACAACAACAACCTCGTCACCACCACCACAACAACAACCTCGTCACCACCACCACAGCAACAACCTCGTCACCAACACCTCAACAACCTCGTCACCACCACAACAACAACCTTACCATCACCACCACAACAACAACCTCGTTACCACCACAACAACAGCCTCGTCACCACCATGACAACAACAGCCTTGTCACCACCACCACAACAACAACCTCGTCACCACCACCACCACAACAACAACCTCGTTACCACCACAGCAACACCCTCGTCACCACCATGACAACAACAGCCTTGTCACCACCACCACAACAACAACCTCGTCACCACCACCACCACAACAACAACCTCGTCACCACCACCACCACAGCAGCACCCTCGTCACCACCACCACCACAACAACCTCACCACCACCCACCACAGCAACCTCGTCATTACCACCACCACAACAACCTCGCCACCACCACCACAACAACCTCACCATCACCACCACAACAACCTCGTCATTACCACCGCAACACCCTCGTCACCACCACAACATCCTCGTCACCACCACCACAACAACAACCTCGTCACCACCACCATTACAACAACAATAACAACAGCATCCTCACCACCACTAAAAACTGGTCCATGCTGGAGGCTCCACCATAACAAAAGAGGTGTATGCCAGTAACCCCTTTAAGGTTGTAAATAATTGCTGGGAGAGGTTCCCTGTTACCAGGAGGCAAGCAACACCAGCTGCTGCTAGAGTAGCAACCACAGCAATTATCACAGGTGCACACTGCAGCTTGCAGGGGTGATGCTGGTAGTGATGGTAGTAGTGATGCTGGTAGTGATGGTAGTAGTGATGCTGGTAGATGGCTGAAGTTGCTCATAATTTAGAACGTACTCCCTGCACGGAGGGCTCGAACCTATGCCATCCTTAGGAGGAAGCTTCCCATATTCAATATCTTATTTATGAGAAATGGGAAAGATGTCATATCCGGAGACTATCTCTCTGCAATATCATGTTTGTGAGGAATGAAAGAAATGTCATATGTTATGACTGGGTATGCTGTTTGTATTTGTTAGTGAAGACAGGAGTGTTGACTGCTCACCTACACATCCTGCTTCATCCAAGGGACTCGAGACTATGGAGACCACGAGGGAAATGATCCCATGGGAGCTGACCTCTAGCCAGAGGTTATGAGGGCTCTAAAAGCTCAAGTGAAAGTATCTGAAAGAGGGACTTCAGTGGAAGGCCTCATTCAAATGACCCAATTCTCTAGCTGCGGTGGGTCATCATATAACTAAGACCAGCCTTAGAAAACACTTGTCCTGTTTCCTGACAAACCTTACCTAACCTAACCTGCAAGAAGGACTTGGTGAGGAGCCTGGAAAGGACACAGAGCTGGAGCTCTGTCTGGTAGCCAGACTGTCGGGGACAGAGCTGTGGTTCTTTGTACCTGGTGGTGGTAGTCTGGCTGACTGGTCTTCTAACGGTGATGACTCAAGGAATGGCAGTATCATTCCCTACGCTGTATAGAAATATACTTAGTTGGATGAATCTTATTAGAGGCAACTGGACCAGTGGTTAACGCACTGGCCTAAAATTTAACTACTCACTAGACACGGGTTCAACCCCCACCCGTTCCCTGATTTTTTTCTAGCATTGATCTACTGAGGACTTTATACCATAAGTAAATATTTAATTTCTTCAACATGATTGTATTCAGTGTCACAGTTATCATGTATCATCCACAGTGTCACAGTTATCATGTATCATCCACAGTGTCACAGTTATCATGTATCATCCCACAGTGTCACAGTTATCATGTATCATCCCACAGTGTTACAGTTATCATGTATCATCCCACAGTGTCACAGTTATCATGTATCATCCACAGTGTCACAGTTATCATGTATCATCCACAGTGTCACAGTTATCATGTATCATCCCACAGTGTCACAGTTATCATGTATCACCCACAGTGTCACAGTTATCATGTATCATCCCACAGTGTCACAGTTATCATGTATCACCCACAGTGTCACAGTTATCATGTATCATCCCACAGTGTCACAGTTATCATGTATCATCCCACAGTGTCACAGTTATCATGTATCATCCCACAGTGTCACAGTTATCATGTATCATCCACGTGTCACAGTTATCATGTATCATCCCACAGTGTCACAGTTATCATGTATCATCCACAGTGTCACAGTTATCATGTATCATCCCACAGTGTCACAGTTATCATGTATCATCCCACAGTGTCAGTTATCATGTATCATCCACAGTGTCACAGTTATCATGTATCATCCCACAGTGTCACAGTTATCATGTATCATCCCACAGTGTCACAGTTATCATGTATCATCCCACAGTGTCACAGTTATCATGTATCATCCACAGTGTCACAGTTATCATGTATCATCCCACAGTGTCACAGTTATCATGTATCATCCACAGTGTCACAGTTATCATGTATCATCCCACAGTGTCACAGTTATCATGTATCATCCACAGTGTCACAGTTATCATGTATCATCCCACAGTGTCACAGTTTTCATGTATCATCCCACAGTGTCACAGTTATCATGTATCATCCCACAGTGTCACAGTTATCTTGTATCATCCACAGTGTCACAGTTTTCATGTATCATCCACAGTGTCACAGTTATCATGTATCATCCACAGTGTCACAGTTTTCATGTATCATCCACAGTGTCACAGTTATCATGTATCATCCACAGTGTCACAGTTATCATGTATCATCCACAGTGTCACAGTTTTCATGTATCATCCACAGTGTCACAGTTATCATGTATCATCCCACAGTGTCACAGTTATCATGTATCATCACAGTGTCACAGTTTTCATGTATCATCCACAGTGTCACAGTTATCATGTATCATCCCACAGTGTCACAGTTATCATGTATCATCCCACAGTGTCACAGTTTTCATGTATCATCCACAGTGTCACAGTTATCATGTATCATCCACAGTGTCACAGTTATCATGTATCATCCACAGTGTCACAGTTATCATGTATCATCCACAGTGTCACAATTATCATGTATCATCACAGTGTCACAGTTATCATGTATCATCCCACAGTGTCACAGTTATCATGTATCATCCACAGTGTCACAGTTATCATGTATCATCCCACAGTGTCACAGTTATTATGTATCATCCACAGTGTCACAGTTATCATGTATCATCCACAGTGTCACAGTTATCATGTATCATCCCTCAGTGTCACAGTTATCATGTGTCATCCACAGTGTCACAGTTATCATGTGTCATCCACAGTGTCACAGTTATCTTATGTCATCCACAGTGTCACAGTTATCATGTGTCATCCACAGTGACACAGTTATCATGTGTCATCCACAGTGTCACAGTTATCATGTGTCATCCACAGTGTCACAGTTATCATGTGTCATCCTCAGTGTCACAGTTATCATGTGTCATCCACAGTGTCACAGTTATCATGTGTCATCCACAGTGTCACAGTTATCATGTGTCATCCACAGTGACACAGTTATCATGTGTCATCCACAGTGTCACAGTTATCATGTGTCATCCACAGTGTCACAGTTATCATGTGTCATCCACAGTTTCACAGTTATCATGTGTCATCCACAGTGTCACAGTTATCATGTGTCATCCACAGTGTCACAGTTATCATGTGTCATCCACAGTGTCACAGTTATCTTGTGTCATCCACAGTGTCACAGTTATCATGTGTCATCCACAGTGTCACAGTTATCATGTGTCATCCACAGTGTCACAGTTATCATGTGTCATCCACAGTGTCACAGTTATCATGTGTCATCCACAATGTCACAGTTATCATGTGTCATCCACAGTGTCACAGTTATCATGTGTCATCCACAGTGTCACAGTTATCATGTGTCATCGTGCAGTATCAGTTACCTTTCTCTTTGGCCAAGTACATTAATGTAATAATTATTACTGTAGTTAACTTTCCGCGTCTATAACTGGTTATAGCGAATAAGATTTGTTGTGTGTCTAGTTAAATGAATTAGTTGAGTCCCCAGTAGTGTGTAGTGAGGTGTGCTCACTGCCTTAACTCATTACTCATGACTGCCATGTTGAAGGTAAGAAGAAGGATCATCAGTCTCGCCCGTGATGTGACAGACAATTTGTATACCACAAGACGGGCAGCTGTGAAGAGGCCTTGTTCTGGCTGTACCTGTTCTTAAGAGCATTACCTCCCACCCTCCTTCCTCAACAAGTATTCGCCTCTCCGGTGGATCCTGTCGTGAACATGTTTTTACAGGAAACGTTCGTGAAGTGATCTAGTGAGAGTCCGGGTCTCCCCCCCCCTCTCTCTCTCTCTCTCTCTCTTACACACACACACACACACACACACACACACACACACACACACACACACACACACACACACACACACACACACACACACACACACACACACACGATACAGCTCATGGAGCAGGGAGAGTGGTCCTAATAAGCGACCAGTGAAGAGGCGGGGCCAGGAGCTATAACTCGACTCCTGCAACCACAGTTAGGTAACTACACACACACACCGCTGGTGGATCACTCACTAATCTGTTTCACTCTTCCCTATCCACTCTCAATGCTATCTCAGTGTGTTCAGTTATCCTGCCTTATCTTTGCCTGGACCATGGTCTCTCTCTCTCTCTCTCTCTCTCTCTCTCTCTCTCTCTCTCTCTCTCTCTCTCTCTCTCTCTCTCTCTCTCTCTCTCTCTCTCTCTCTCTCTCTCCTTTCATTTACCCTCTTTTATTCCCCATTTACTTACATGTGAGCCACACTACCTCCTCCTCTTCTCTCCTTTCTCCCATATTTCTACTTCTCCATCTTTGCTATAATGTATGTCGTCACCTCTCCCTCACCCTCCCTCCCTCCCTCCCTCCCTCCCTCCCTCCCTCCCTCCCTCCCTCCCTCCCTCCCTCCCTCCCCTCCTTCCAACTCCCCTCTTCTTCCAGTACATTCCCCCTCTATATTTCCCCTCCCGTGTTCCCCAGCGTCCTTCCCTTTCCCCTTCCACCTCCAAGACCCCTCTCCCCTTTATTCAACGTTTCTGTCTCTCCTCACCTTTTACAGGATCAATCCAGCCTCCCCTCTCCCCTTTATAGCATCATTTTACTCTCCCCTCTCCTGTTTATTTCTTCATTCTAGTCTCCCCTCTCCCCTTTATAGGATCATCCCAGTCTCCCCTCTCCCCTTTATAGCATCATTCCAGCCTCCCCTCTCCCCTTTAGAGGATCATCCCAGTCTCCCCTCTCCCCTTTATAGGATCATTCCAGCCTCCCCTCTCCCCTATATTCGAAAGTCCCTGCGTACTCTTTCGCTTCCCCTCCCCTCTCCTCATCCTCCCCTCTCCTCCCCCTCCCCTCGCCGCTTAATTCCATTCAGTATCGACGTAGAATATAGCATCGTCACCTAGCAACGCCAGACTCGGTCGATCCTGTGAGAGAGAGGAGAGAGAGAGAGAGAGAGAGAGAGAGAGAGAGAGAGAGAGAGAGAGAGACAGACAGACAGACAGACAGACAGACAGACAGACAGACAGACAGACAAACAGACAGACAGAGACAGAGAATATGCCAGAGGGTTAATTGGTTGAGGCAAATTCAGTACACAGCTTCAGGAATAGACACGATGAGGCTGGAGATCAGAAATTAGTAATGCTTGTCAGTGGAGCCTAGGAGCTAGGTCTTGACCCCCAGCCTTTAATATACCTTTGATGGGTTCCGAGCGCTTTATCCACTCCATGGCCCGTCTGGTGCTAGCTTGTCAACCAGGCTGTTGCCGCTGATGTTGGTCCGTTGACCCACGTAGCCATCACAGCCTGGTTGATCTGGCAGCAGCAGAGAATGAAGGAAGACAGTAAACTGAACGTGCAAATACTTATATATTTTATATTATAAGCAGCACTTGTTCTCTTAAGACACTTAACAACATAACACAAGGCTGCTATTCTGCTTCACACTGACAACACCTTCCAAGGCAGGCGAAATCCCAGATGTGGCGAATGCGCAGAGAGCCTTCACTGCTTGTATAAATTCAGTCAAGCACTTGAATTACTGGGATTGTCTGAAGTCCTCGACCTGTACTCCTTGGAACGTAGGAGAGATAGATATATCATAATTTACACCTGGAAAATTCCAGAGAGATTGGTCCCAAATCTACTCGGCAGCTGGTCTCGCTGAGTTCAGTATGTGGACACAAGCAGATGGTACTCATCATGTACATGAAGTACACGGACACAGTACTCTCACATCCTCTGGTCCTGGTACCGATTCACAATTAAATGAATCACTTGCAAGTACTGAAAGTGAAATAGTCGGAAATGCAAGTCCCACTGAGGACAGTCAGAACATGCCAGTGTTATGACGGAACTAGTTGTGGTCCCTGTAACAAGGTAACGAAGGGAGGGCGGCCTGGT
Organism: Cherax quadricarinatus; assembly: GCF_026875155.1. NCBI lineage: Eukaryota > Metazoa > Arthropoda > Malacostraca > Decapoda > Parastacidae > Cherax > Cherax quadricarinatus. The sequence goes on from NC_069433.1 coordinate 18,924,416, forward strand.
GTGATCCACCAGCTACAAAGGTCACACACACACACACACACACACACACACACACACACACACACACACACACACACACACACACACACACACACACACACACACACACACCTACACACACACGATACGATACGATACGATAAGATAAAGCTCATAAAGCAAGGAGAGTGGGCCTAATAGCGACCAGCGAAGAGGCGAGGGCCAGGAGCTGTGACTCGACCCATGCAACCACAAATAGTGCCAAGAAGCGAGAGTAAGTGATAAGACTAGCAGCAGCTTAGTGTCATTGTGGACTGACAACAAGACCAGTGGCTGCCTCACAGAGAGAGAGAAAGAGATAGATAGATAGATAGAGAGAGAGAGAGAGAGAGAGAGATTAACACCAACAAAAAAGGTTTTACCCCAGTCCCCCGCCAGTACAACAAGGAATAATATAACACTATTTATGTTTGCAAACACACAAGGTCTTAATTAAAACAAGTAGCAACAACAACAAGGTACCGTTTACGAGTGAACTCCATTTTTGAATCAAATTGTTTACAACTTTCACAGAGACGCAGGTAAAAGATTATTTAGAGAGTGGAACCTGAATCCCTGGATCTCAGCATCCCTGGATCCCAGCATCCCTGGATACAGTCTGCGCAGATGTGACAGAGAAGAAACAGAGAGAACAAGGAGGCGAGGAGTGAGGCTGTATACGTCCGAGTCGCTCAATCACACTGAGTTACTTAGCACCACAAGGGATGTAGTTGAAGTCGTGGGAGTATAAATGAAAATTGAGATTCTAGTTATTGCACTTGTTTATAGACCACCAGATAAAACTTCACAGCAGTTCAAACTGTTGACGATGTAAATACTCTCCTGAAACATTCTCTAACCCGTCTCCCAAATACTTTCTTGTTTGGTGACTTCAGTTTTCGGCACGTAATACTGTAATAGCAGAGAAAATCCCAGGAGACAGTTTAGATGCAACGCTCTTACACAGTGAAACTGTTAAGACTGCTATAAATTCGCTTTAATCTAGAAGATAGCGGAACCAGACTAGAATACACTCCTGACCTTATATTTACAAACAACGAGGATCAGATACCGTTCATAATGTTGTCAAAAACTACTAATTGAGACCACAATGTAATCCAGGTTCCAACCTCCATACACGCGGGTCTTCAGCAGCAAAATACAACTAGTGACGAGGGTGTGTTCAACAAAGTCAGACTCAGCAGGAGAAACGTTAACTGGGATCAGATTAATCATTACTTCAGTGAAATATGATTAACGTGAGTCTGGAAGATTATCTGGAGAGGATAAGGTCAGTAGCCCTGGAAGTATGATCCAGACATCTACCATTAAGAAAAAAATAGAAAATACAAGTTTACATAAGAAAGGAGGAACCCTGCAGCAGGTCCATTGGCCCATACTAGGCACGTCCTTCTCCAACCCAAACCCACTAACAACAAAGTTGGAGAGAGTCGCACTCTCTACAGATGAAGACGAAGGACAGAACTTCTCTGTGGCTGCAGACTTTCTGCAGAAAACGTTGAACTTAAGCTCAAGGCCCAGGGCCCAGGAGAAGCAGAGGGAACAAAATGTCATAAACGAAAATTGTAAGAAATCCTAAATACCTTTCCTCTTGTACAAAATTGAGAGAAAAAAACCACAAGAAGAGGATGAGCGAAGTACTGAAGTCACAGTATATTACTCTGTGTCCAACGAGCCATTAATCACTGTTGATTGATAACCAAACTTAGTTTTTCATGGACGAAACTCAAAATCCTGTTGACATTTCCATATTTTTTTTTTGTCGTAACTCTAACCCCCACTTGACTTCGAAAGGCATCGATTGCGCGCCCCTGCACTCTGCCCCGGGTCCTGACTCATGGAACTCCGTATTCATCAAGAACTGCCAGAAACCACCACAACAACGCTGCCTCAAGACACTCGCGCCCACCACAACAATGATCTCCTTGAGTGCCGTGGTCACATCCTGGCTCCTCTGTGTTCTGACGCTTGAGAGAGCCTTTTAGAGCCACCAAGAGTTCTCCTACCAGCTCAACCTGGCTCTTGACAGAGCCTTTAAGAACCACCAAGAGCTCAGCCTGACTTGACAGAGCCTTGAAGATCCACCAAAAGCTCTTAACCACCTCCGCCTGAACCTTGGCAGAGCCATGAGAATCCACCAGGAGCTCTCCTACCACCTCATTCTCAACACGTAAAGCCACAAATATCCTTAAGCTGCCTTAACTTCAAGAGCATCTTAGTTTAATGTGGTGGGGAAGAATCCACTATCTCAACTCCTGAAGGAGTTCATAGCTGGCTCCCTCACCCCCAACAAGTAAAAAATGCTTCTCAGAGTCTCCCTCAGCAACTTCAGTTGAGAGTGCTAATCTCAAAGCCTCTAAGATCTCATAGCGAGTCTAGGAGAGATCAGCAAGGAGCCCTTATCCAGTTCCGCCTTCAGGGGTAAGGAGGGAAGGAAATCCCCAAGAGCTCTCAAGCCTCGAGGAGAGGGATCCTAATCCCAAAGTCTGGGAAAGGATCTCTGAGAACGCAACTCCTGAAGAAGGATCAGAGGATGCCACAAGGGCTCACCGCAGGATCTCGCTCGTTGTCTTGTTTGCCGGTACTTGAGAAGAGGAGGCAGAGAGAGAAGGAACAGTAAGTAGGAGAGCAGAAAGATGTGGATGAGTAGGAGGTGGAGTTGGAGACCAGGAGAATTAAGAGGAGACTAGGAGGAGAAGGCTTGTGTATTGTGGCATAATTGTTTATAATGATTATGATACTGGGTTGTTTATATAGTTAGAGAGAGACAAGGAGAGAGAGGAGAGAGACAAGGAGAGAGAGAGAGAGATGAATCTGGACTGGTCGAAACTATTTTCTGGAATAGGAGAGGGGGTGTAAAGGCCGTTTAACTTGTATATACAAGAATCTTGTCTCTCAGATGTTGTGGCTGCTGGAAGATTGTTTGTGTGTTGTCGCTGTCTCTCTCTCTCTCTCTCTCTCTCTCTCTCTCTCTCTCTCTCTCTCTCTCTCTCTCTCTCTCTCTCAGGTGTTATAGTGTTTCACTCAGTAAAACATACAACACTTTCCTCCCCCACCAGATTTTCGACTTAAGTCAGTCCCAGGACTCATTCTTTACAGCAAGAAGTAATTACATCACAATCCAAGCTTCATGTTGACCAGGCAAGCACCAGACCAGCCTGCCCCGGGACAGAGCTGTGGGAGTACCAGTAACTCTGGAAATCCATCAGAGGTATATAAAAGGTATATATGTGGTCTTCATGGGTATGTAACAGCTAACAAATGTTATGTGATTGCAAGAGACGGGTCTAAGACCCGCCCATTTAACAATACCCGCCCTCCCTTGATTCACCTGGGCAGTCCTGGGGTCGAAAGACCCATTTCCGACACCCTAGGGTGAGGTTGGGGTGATAGGGTAGGGATTGAACGGGTCGGTGATGGGGTAGGAATGGGACGGTTTGCCTTCTCCTCCGATGCTCGTAATTTTACATTTAAAAGCAAGGGTTGAACTCGAGCAGCCACTTGTCTGATCACATGTATAGTGTGTTAAAGTCTCTCTGGAGTTTATTACTGTCTTCTTCTCTTTATCATGGTGTGGTAGTCTACCATCATGGTGTAGTAGCCTACCATCATGGTGTGGTAGTCTACCATCATGGTGTGGTAGTCTACCATCATGGTGTGGTAGTCTACCATCATGGTGTGGTAGTCTGCCATCAGCAGTATTTCTGGCGGGGAAATATTTCACATATAATTGGTGGATTTTGGTGTGGTGGGAGGGGCTTAGAGGGCTTCTCAACCAATCAAAAGTGACTACACCCTTCCTAAATCTCTATACAAAAGTGGAACCAACACAATATATATATATATATATATATATATATATATAATATATATATATATATATATATATATAGAGAGAGAGAGAGAGAGAGAGAGAGAGAGGTGGAGCAAAATAGGATGACGAAAACTATGTATAAAATCTTTAAAGGAAGGGCTGGAGGGACTGGGGTAAAGAAGGTTTTAAGTTGCAGTGGCTTGGACATCCAACAGACGTGTGCGAGAGCGTGTTTGATCAGCGTGATTGAAGACTGTGTGGTTTTTAGAGATTCGGCGTGCTGTTGGAGTGAAAGCACGACAACTATTACAACCCAGGAGTCCAAATGGCCTGTTATCCTGGGTGTAAAGGGAGCAAAATAAACACAGCAGAAAAGTTTTGACTTATATTATCCTTCACCAATTTAGAACAGAAGTATGTACACTATATACACTATGTACAGTGATAGGTATTAGTGCACTCCACGGTAAGCAAGGCAGAATAGAAGCCACAAGAGAGCAGACCGTGCTTCAACCAGCTCTAGAATGGGAATGACAAGGGCAGACAGGAGAGTGGTACCCACATAACCTCTGCGATTGCCAAAACCATCTTCTTATTGGCTGGAACCTGGTTACTAGTTGAACGACGGGGCCCCATCGTCAACTCTCAGTCACCTGGTTCGCTGGTTGGGGGAGATAGCTTGTAAATGAGGGTGTGTACATGCGCCGAGTAAAGGTTACGTACTCTTTGCATGCCACAACAACTGTTGTGAAGGGTAGTGAGTTGGGGTGGTGGTGGTGTTAGTGGTGGTGCTGGTTGTGGTGTTAGTGGTGGTGCTGGTTGTGGTGTTAGTGGTGGTGCTAGTGGTGGTGCTAGTGGTGGTGCTAGTGGTGGTGCTGGTGCTAGTAGTGGTGGTGGTGGTGGTGGGTAGTAGTAGTGGTGGTGGTGGTGGTGGTGCTAGTGGTGCTGGTGGTGGTGGTGCTAGTAGTGGTGCTAGTAGTGGTGCTGGTGATGGTGGTAGTGGTAGTAGCAGTCTCACCAAAGTTTACCAAGTACTTATACATCTTCATTACTTCTCTCCAAACTCTCTTATTCCCAATAAAAGAGAATGGTCTCCTAGCAAACATTTTTACTAGCATTATTATTATTATTATTATTATTATTATTATTATTATTATTATTTCAGCTATTGATCTGATTGTAATTATCACATTTTTGAGGAAACGCTAAACCTGTAGGGCTCACACAACGGAGCGGCGTCTGTATATATGTGCGGGATGCAACCAGCAACAGTATGGTTGATCACTGTAATAAACTCTGCCCCCTCCCCCAGGGCGGGGGTTTAAGAGAAGAATAACTCTGGAAATAGGTCCGAGGTTTGTCACGTGTTGAATATCAATGTCTTGTTACACTCCCTCTCATCTGCTGTGCCTGTTGTGTCTGCTGTTGTGTCTGCTGCTGTGCCTGCTGCTGTGCCTGCTGCTGTGCCTGCTACTGTGCCTGCTGCTGTGCCTGCTGCTGTGCCTGTTGCTTGAGGAAAGTGTCCTAAACTTCAGGAAAGTCTCGTCTCACACTTGTTGGTGTGAGACCATTGCTTATATGTGATTCTGAAGGTTGGTGGTGTTTATCCTCAGTCTCTCTCTCTCACTCTCTCTCTCTCCATCCCTCTCTCATCTCATTCTCTCTTCTCTTCATCTCTCTCTCTCCTCTCTTCTCTCCTCTCTCTTCTCTCTTCGTCTCTACTCCCCTACTCTCTCTCCCCTCTCTCCCCCTCTCTCTCTCTCCTCTCTCTCCTCTCTCTCTCTCTCTCTCTCTCCTCTCACTCTCTCTCTCACTCTCTCCCCCTCTCTCCTCCCTCTCTCTCTCTCTCTCTCTCCTCCCCCCCTCTCTCTCTCATCTCTCTCTTTTCTCTCTCTCCCCTCTCTCTCCTCTCTCTCTCTCTTCCTCCCCTCTCTCTCTCTCTCTCTCTCTCTCTCTCTCTCTCTCTTTTTTTCCTTCCTTACGAAGGAGCTTTTTTGATGATGGATGTTAGTGTGGCTTGTACCCAACACACTCTCCCAGAGGCTGCAGCATCCCACCCATTACCCATCACTGCCTCTTCTTGCTAGACCCACCCATCACTGCCTCTTCTTGCTAGACCCACCCATTACCCATCACTGCCTCTTCTTGCTAAAACCCACACCATCACTGCCTCCTCCTGCTAGACCCACCCATCACTGCCTCTTCTTGCTAGACCCACCCATTACCCATCACTGCCTCTTCTTGCTAGACCCACCCATCACTGCCTCCTCCTGCTAGACCCACCCATCACTGCCTCCTCCTGCTAGACCCACCCATTACTGCTTCTTCTTGCTAGACCCATCCATCACTGCCTCCTCCTGCTAGACCCATCCATCACTGCCTCCTCCTGCTAGACCCACCCATTACTGCTTCTTGCTAGACCCACCCATTACTGCTTCTTCTTGCTAGACCCACCCATTACTGCTTCTTCTTGCTAGACCCACCCATCACTGCCTCCTCCTGCTAGACCCACCCATTACTGCTTCTTCTTGCTAGACCCACCCATCACTGCCTCTTCTTGCTAGACCCACCCATCACTGCCTCTTCTTGCTAGACCCACCCATCACTGCCTCCTCCTGCTAGACCCACCCATCACTGCCTCCTCCTGCTAGACCCACCCATTACTGCTTCTTCTTGCTAGACCCACCCATCACTGCCTCCTCCTGCTAGACCCACCCATCACTGCCTCCTCCTGCTAGACCCACCCATTACTGCCTCTTCTTGCTAGACCCATCCATCACTGCCTCCTCCTGCTAGACCCACCCATCACTGCCTCCTCCTGCTAGCCCCCACCCATCAGTGCCTCCTCCTGCTAGACCCACCCATTACTGCTTCTTCTTGCTAGACCCACCCATTACTGCTTCTTCTTGCTAGACCCACCCATCACTGCCTCCTCCTGCTAGACCCACCCATTACTGCCTCCTCCTGCTAGACCCACCCATCACTGCCTCCTCCTGCTAGACCCACCCATTACTGCTTCTTCTTGCTAGACCCACCCATTACTGCTGCTTCTTGCTAGACCCACCCATTATTGCTTCTTCTTGCTAGACCCACCCATCACTGCCTCCTCCTGCTAGACCCATCCATCACTGCCTCTTCTTGCTAGACCCACCCATCACTGCCTCCTCCTGCTAGACCCACCCATCACTGCCTCCTCCTGCTAGACCCACCCATTACTGCTTCTTCTTGCTAGACCCACCCATCACTGCCTCCTCCTGCTAGACCCACCCATTACTGCCTCTTCTTGCTAGACCCACCCATTACCCATCACTGCCTCTTCTTGCTAGACCCATCCATCACTGCCTCCTCCTGCTAGACCCACCCATCACTGCCTCCTCCTGCTAGACCCACCCATTACTGCTTCTTCTTGCTAGACCCACCCATTACTGCTTCTTCTTGCTAGACCCACCCATCACTGCCTCCTCCTGCTAGACCCACCCATCACTGCCTCTTCTTTCTAGACCCACCCATTACCCATCACTGCCTCTTCTTGCTAGACCCACCCATCACTGCCTCCTCCTGCTAGACCCACCCATCACTGCCTCCTCCTGCTAGACCCACCCATTACTGCTTCTTCTTGCTAGACCCACCCATCACTGCCTCCTCCTGCTAGACCCACCCATCACTGCCTCCTCCTGCTAAAACCCACCCATCACTGCCTCCTCCTGCTAGACCCACCCATTACTGCTTCTTCTTGCTAGACCCACCCATCACTGCCTCCTCCTGCTAGACCCACCCATCACTGCCTCCTCCTGCTAAAAACCCACCCATTACTGCTTCTTCTTGCTAGACCCACCCATCACTGCCTCTTCTTGCTAGACCCACCCATTACCCATCACTGCCTCTTCTTGCTAGACCCACCCATCACTGCCTCCTCCTGCTAGACCCACCCATCACTGCCTCCTCCTGCTAGACCCACCCATTACTGCTTCTTCTTGCTAGACCCACCCATCACTGCCTCCTCCTGCTAGACCCACCCATCACTGCCTCCTCCTGCTAGACCCACCCATTACTGCTTCTTCTTGCTAACCCACCCATCACTGCCTCCTCCTGCTAGACCCACCCATCACTGCCTCCTCCTGCTAGACCCACCCATTACTGCTTCTTCTTGCTAGACCCACCCATCACTGCCTCCTCCTGCTAGACCCATCCATCACTGCCTCCTCCTGCTAGACCCACCCATCACTGCCTCCTCCTGCTAGACCCACCCATTACTGCTTCTTCTTGCTAGACCCACCCATCACTGCCTCCTCCTGCTAGACCCACCCATCACTGCCTTTTCTTGCTAGACCCACCCATCACTGCCTCCTCCTGCTAGACCCACCCATCACTGCCTCTTCTTGCTAGACCCCACCCATCACTGCCTCCTCCTGCTAGACCCACCCATCACTGCCTCTTCTTGCTAGACCCACCCATCACTGCCTCTTCTTGCTAGACTCACCCATCACTGCCTCCTCCTGCTAGACCCACCCATCACTGCCTCTTCTTGCTAGACCCACCCATCACTGCCTCTTCTTGCTAGACTCACCCATCACCCATCACTGCCTCTTCCTGCTAGACTCACCCATCACTGTCAACATTGACACATTCTGCTTGACTCAAACAGTGATCACTGTCACCAGTGTTAGTAAGAGTGATGGCAGTGCAGGGGGGGAAGGGGTGAACCACGGGCTCACATAGTTTATATCAGTAGTTTGATCGGAAGGTGTTTATATATTTGAAGTTGAGTGAACGCTGGAAGGTCGTTCACAGAAACTAATGCTTGTTCTAAGTGGCTGAAACAGCCCGACAGCAGCAGGAAGCTACATCCAAGAGTAGGAGGCTGCGCCTGGAGGTAGTGCTGTGCCTGGAGGTAGTGCTGTGCCTGGAGGTAGTTGCTGTGCCTGGAGGTAGTGCTGTGCCTGGAGGTAGTTGCTGTGCCTGGAGGTAGTGCTGCGCCTGGAGGTAGTGCTGTGCCTGGAGGTAGTTGTTGTGCCTGGAGGTAGTGCTGTGCCTGGAGGTAGTGCTGTGCCTGGAGGTAGTGCTGTGCCTGGAGGTAGTGCTGTGCCTGGAGGTAGTTGCTGTGCCTGGAGGTAGTGCTGTGCCTGGAGGTAGTGCTGCGCCTGGAGGTAGTGCTGTGCCTGGAGGTATTGCTGCGCCTGGAGGTAGTGCTGCGCCTGGAGGTAGTGCTGCACCTGGAGGTAGTGCTGTGCCTGGAGGTAGTGCTGTGCCTGGAGGTAGTTCTGTGCCTGGAGGTAGTGCTGTGCCTGGAGATAGTGCTGCGCCTGGAGGTAGTGCTGTGCCTGGAGGTATTGCTGCGCCTGGAGGTAGTGCTGCGCCTGGAGGTAGTGCTGCACCTGGAGGTAGTGCTGTGCCTGGAGGTAGTGCTGTGCCTGGAGGTAGTTCTGTGCCTGGAGGTAGTGCTGTGCCTGGAGATAGTGCTGTGCCTGGAGGTAGTTGCTGTGCCTGGAGGTAGTGCTGCGCCTGGAGGTAGTGCTGTGCCTGGAGGTAGTTGCTGTGCCTGGAGGTAGTGCTGTGCCTGGAGGTAGTGCTGTGCCTGGAGATAGTGCTGTGCCTGGAGGTAGTGCTGCACCTGGAGGTAGTGCTGTGCCTGGAGATAGTGCTGTGCCTGGAGGTAGTGCTGCGCCTGGAGGTAGTGCTGCGCCTGGAGGTAGTGCTGCGCCTGGAGGTAGTGCTGCACCTGGAGGTAGTGCTGTGCCTGGAGGTAGTGCTGTGCCTGGAGGTAGTGCTGCGCCTGGAGGTAGTGCTGTGCCTGGAGATAGTGCTGTGCCTGGAGGTAGTGCTGTGCCTGGAGGAAGTCCTGTGCCTGGAGGTAGTGCTGCACCTGGAGGTAGTGCTGTGCCTGGAGGTAGTGCTGTGCCTGGAGGAAGTGCTGTGCCTGGAGGTAGTGCTGCGCCTGGAGGTAGTGCTGTGCCTGGAGGTAGTGCTGTGTCTGGGGTAGTGTTTGCACCTGAGGTAGTGCTGTGTCTGGAGGTAGTGCTGTGTCTGGAGGTAGTGCTGTGTCTGGAGATAGTGCTGCACCTGGAGGTAGTGCTGCGCCTGGAGGTAGTGCTGTGTCTGGAGGTAGTGCTGTGTCTGGAGGTAGTGCTGTGTCTGGAGGTAGTGCTGCGCCTGGAGGTAGTGCTGCGCCTGGAGGTAGTGCTGCGCCTGGAGGTAGTGCTGTGCCTGGAGGTAGTGCTGCGCCTGGAGGTAGTGCTGTGCCTGGAGGTAGTGCTGTGCCTGGAGGTAGTGCTGTACCTGGAGGTAGTGCTGTGTCTGGAGGTAGTGCTGCACCTGGAGGTAGTGTTGCGCCTGGAGGTAGTGCTGCACCTGGAGGTAGTGCTGTGCCTGGAGGCAGTGCTGTGCCTGGAGGTAGTGCTGCACCTGGAGGTAGTGCTGCGCCTGGAGGTAGTTGCTGCACCTGGAGGTAGTGCTGTGCCTGGAGGCAGTGCTGTGCCTGGAGGTAGTGCTGCACCTGGAGGTAGTGCTGTGCCTGGAGGTAGTGCTGTGCCTGGAGGTAGTGCTGCACCTGGAGGTAGTGCTGTGCCTGGAGGTAGTGCTGCACCTGGAGGTAGTGCTGTACCTGGAGGTAGTGCTGTGCCTGGAGGTAGTGCTGTGCCTGGAGGTAGTGCTGTGCCTGGAGGTAGTGCTGTGCCTGGAGGTAGTGCTGCACCTGGAGGTAGTGCTGTACCTGGAGGTAGTGCTATGCCTGGAGGTAGTGCTGTGCCTGGAGGTAGTGCTGCACCTGGAGGTAGTGCTGCGCCTGGAGGTAGTGCTGTGCCTGGAGGTAGTGCTGTGCTTGTAGGTAGTGCTGCACCTGGAGGTAGTGCTACACCTGGAGGTAGTACTCTGCATGGACGTAGTGCTGCACCTGGAGGTAGTGCTGTGTCTGGAGGTAGTGCTGTGCCTATAGGTAATGCTGCACCTGGAGGTAGTGCTGTGCCTGGAGGTAGTGCTGCACCTGGAGGTAGTGCTGGTGCCGGGAAAGGTAGTGCTGTGCCTGGAGGTAGTGCTGTGCCTGGAGGTAGTGCTGTGCCTGGAGGTTGTGCTGCGCCTGGAGGTTGTGCTGCGCCTGGAGGTAGTGCTGTGCCTGGAGGTAGTGCTGCACCTGGAGGTAGTGCTGTGCCTGGAGGTAGTGCTGTGCCTGGAGGTAGTGCTGCGCCTGGAGGTAGTGCTGTGCCTGGAGGTAGTGCTGTGCCTGGAGGTAGTGCTGTGCCTGGAGGTAGTGCTGCACCTGGAGGTAGTGCTGTGCCTGGAGGTTGTGCTGCGCCTGGAGGTTGTGCTACACCTGGAGGTAGTGCTGCGCCTGGAGGTAGTGCTGTGCCTGGAGGTTGTGCTGCGCCTGGAGGTAATGCTGTGCCTGGAGGTTGTGTTGTGCCTGGAGGTAGTGCTGCGCCTGGAAGTTGTGCTGTGCCTGGAGGTTGTGCTGTGCCTGGAGGTAG
>NC_069433.1:18948228-18950728 GCF_026875155.1 Cherax quadricarinatus
GTGTATGTATATATGTATGTGTGTGTGTTGTATAATGTATGTGTGTGTGTATGTATATATGTATGTGTGTGTGTATGTATATATGTATGGGGTGTGTGTATGTATATATGTATTGTGTGTGTGTATGTATATATGTATGTGTGTGTGTATGTATATATGTATGTGTGTGTATATATGTATGTGTGTGTGTATGTATATATGTATGTGTGTGTGTATGTATATATGTATGTGTGTGTGTATGTATTATTATGTATGTATAGGTGTGTTTTATATAGTATGTGTGTGTGTATGTATATATGTATGTGTGTGTGTATGTATATATGTATGTGTGTGTGTATGTATATATGTATGTGTGTGTGTATGTATATATGTATGTGTGTGTGTATGTATATATGTATGTGTGTGTATATATGTATGTGTGTGTATGTATGTATGTATGAAGATGTAGTCATGTGCTGTAGTGTAGGTACAAATCTCCCAGTGGACAAAACTTCCACCGGACAAAACTTCCACTGGACAAATATCCCACTGGACAAAACTCCCACTGGACATAACCCAGGGACAAAACTGACCAGGAAGGGCTAAGAAAATGATAATGCAAAAGACAAGTGGAAAGAGAAAAGGCGAAAAAGGTCAGGTCATGTCAGGTTAGGTCAGGTCAGGGGAGGTCAGGTCACGGGTCCTGGAGTTTACCTGGACAAAACTCCAGGTCTGGTGAAGTTTAGATAATTTGATGAGAGGAAAGGCAGGGGCAGGCATGGAGCTACAGACAGGTGATCCAGTAGTCCTCGTGCAGTGCTCCTCTCTCCTCATACGCTACTACAACACTGGAGTGAGAGGTATGGGAGATGTAAAATAAACCCAGTGACAAGTAGGGGCGCCGTGTACACAATAAGGGAACGCAGTATCAACATCCGTGAAATGTTGCTGGTACAACAAGCAGTGCAAGACCACGGTAGTTGTGTGAGCCGCTGACACGCACAGCCTGGTTGACCAGCCAGATCTGTCACAGGTGTGCCAGGGAGCAAGGAACGCCAGTAACAACAGAGTATTTGTTTTTTTTTTGATCAGTAAAGTAACCGCGGTGATGCTACGCTTCCTGCACTGTCTCCAACAACAACAACAACAGCTACAACAACCACAACAACAACAACCACAACAACAGCTACAACAACCACAACAACACAACAGCTACAACAACCACAACAACAACAGCTACAACAACCACAACAACAGCTACAACAACCACAACAACAACAGCTACAACAACCACAACAACAACAGCTACAACAACCACAACAACAACAGCTACAACAACAACAACAGCTACAACAACCACAACAGCTACAACAACCACAACAACAGCTACAACAACAACAACAGCTACAACAACCACAACAACAGCTACAACAACCACAACAACAACAGCTACAACAACCACAACAACAACAGCTACAACAACCACAACAATAACAGCTACAACAACCACAACAGCTACAACAACCACAACAACAACAGCTACAACAACCACAACAACAGCTACAACAACAGCTACAACAACCACAACAACAACAACAGCTACAAACAACCACAACAACAACAGCTACAACAGCAACAACAGCTACAACAACCACAACAACAACAACAGCTACAACAACAACAACAACAACAACAGCTACAACAATAACAGCTACAACAACCACAACAACAACAGCTACAACAACAACAGCTACAACAACCACTACAACAACAGCTGCTACAACAACAACAACAGCTACAACAACCACAACAACAACTGCTACAACAACCATAACAACAGCTACAACAACAACAACAACAGCTACAACAACCACAACAACAGCTACAACAACCACAACAACAGCTACAACAACCACAACAACAACAGCTACAACAACAACAACAACAGCTACAACAACCACAACAACAACAGCTACAACAACCACAACAACAACAACAGCTACAACAACCACAACAACAACAGCTACAACAACAGCTACAACAGCAACAACAGCTACAACAACAACAGCTACAACAACAACAGCTACAACAACCACCACAACAACAGCTACAACAACAACAGCTACAACAATAACAGCTACAACAACCACAACAACAACAGCTACAACAACAACAACAACAACAGCTACAACAACAACAGCTACAACAACCACTACAACAACAACAGCTGCTACAACAACAACAACAGCTACAACAACCACAGCAACAACAGCTACAACAACCATAACAACAGCTACAACAACAACAACAGCTACAACAACCACAACAACAGCTACAACAACCACAACAACAACAGCTACAACAACCACAACAACAACAGCTACAACAACAACAACAGCTACAACAACCACAACAACAACTACAACAACCACAACAACAGCTACAACAACCACAACAACAGCTACAACAACAACAGCTACAACAACCACAACAACAGCTACAACAACCACAACAACAACAG
>NC_069433.1:18953228-19030728 GCF_026875155.1 Cherax quadricarinatus
TGTCGTTATCATGTCCCCCCTATCTCTCCTGTCCTCCAGTGTCGTCAGGTTGATTTCCCTTAACCTCTCCTCGTAGGACATACCTCTTAGCTCTGGGACTAGTCTTGTTGCAAACCTTTGCACTTTCTCTAGTTTCTTCACGTGCTTGGCTAGGTGTGGGTTCCAAACTGGTGCCGCATACTCCAATATGGGCCTAACATACACGGTGTACAGGGTCTGCAGCCTGTCCAGATCCCTTTGTAGTTCTGCCTGGTCTTCGATCGAGTGAATTCTTCTCATCAACTTCACGTCATCTGCAAACAGGGACACCTCAGAGTCTATTCCTTCCGTCATGTCGTTCACAAATACTAGAAACAGCACTGGTCCTAGGACTGACCCCTGTGGGACCCCGCTGGTCACAGGTGCCCACTTTGACACCTCGCCACGTACCATGACTCGCTGTTGTCTTCCTGACAAGTATTCCCCGATCCATTGTAGTGCCTTCCCTGTTATCCCTGCTTGGTCCTCCAGTTTTTGCACTAATCTCTTGTGTGGAACTGTGTCAAACGCCTTCTTGCAGTCCAAGAAAATGCAATCCACCCATCCCTCTCTCTCTTGTCTTACTGCTGTCACCATGTCATAGAACTCCAGTAGGTTTGTGACACAGGATTTCCCATCCCTGAAGCCATGTTGGCTGCTGTTGATGAGATCATTCCTTTCTAGATGTTCCACCACTCTTCTGATAATCTTCTCCATGACTTTGCATACTATACATGTCAGTGACACTGGTCTTTAGTTTAGTGCTTCATGTCTGTCTCCTTTTTTAAAGATTGGGACTACATTTGCTGTCTTCCATGCCTGAGGCAATCTCCCTGCTTCGACAGATGTATTGAATATTGTTGTTAGGGGTACACATAGCGCCTCTGCTCCCTCTCTCAGGACCCATGGAGAGATGTTATCCGGCCCCATTGCCTTTGAGTATCTACCTCACTAAGAAGCCTCTTCACTACTTCCTCGGTTGTGTGTACTGTGTCCAGCACTTGGTGGTGTGCCCCACCTCTCTGTCTTTCTGGAGCCCCTTCTGTCTCCTCTGTGTGTGTGTGTGTGTGTGTGTGTGTGTACTCACCTAATTGTGGTTGCAGGGGTCGAGACTCAGCTCCTGGCCCCGCCTCTTCACTGATCGCTACTGGATCCTCTCTCTCTCTGCTTCCTGAGCTTTGTCATACCTCTTCTTAAAACTATGTATGGTTCCTGCCTCCACTACTTCACTTGCTAGGCTATTCCACTTGCTGACAACTCTATGACTGAGGAAATACTTCCTAACGTCCCTGTGACTCATCTGAGTCTTTAGCTTCCAGTTGTGACCCCTTGTCCCTGTGTCCCCTCTCTGGAACGTCCTATCTCTGTCCACCTTGTCTATTCCCCGCAGTATCTTGTATGTCGTTATCATGTCTCCCCTGACCCTTCTGTCCTCCAGTGTCGTCAGTCCGATTTCCCTTAACCTTTCCTCGTACGACATTCCCTTGAGCTCTGGGACTAGCCTTGTTGCAAACCTTTGTACTTTCTCTAACTTCTTGACGTGCTTGACCAGGTGTGGGTTCCAGACTGGTGCTGCATACTCCAGTATGGCCCTAACATACACAGTGTACAGTGTCTTGAACGATTCCTTATTAAGGTATCGGAACGCTATTCTCAGGTTTGCCAGGCGCCCGTATGCTGCAGCGGTTATTTGGTTGATGTGTGCCTCCGGTGATGTGCTCGGTGTTATGGTCACCCCAAGGTCTTTCTCCCTGAGTGAGGTCTGTAGTCTTTGTCCACCTAGCCTATACTCTGTCTGCGGTCTTCTTTGCCCCTCCCCAATCTTCATGACTTTGCATTTGGCTGGATTGAATTCGAGAAGCCAGTTGCTGGACCACATGTCCAGCCTGTCCAGGTCTCTTTGCAGTCCTGCCTCATCCTCGTCCGATTTAATTCTTCTCATCAACTTCACGTCATCTGCGAACAGGGACACTTCAGAGTCTATTCCTTCCATCATGTCGTTCACATATATCAAAAATAGCACTGGTCCTAGAATTGACCCCTGTGGGACCCCGCTCGTAACAGGCGCCCACTGTGATACCTCTTCACGTACCATGACTCGTTGCTGCCTCCCTGTCAGGTATTCTCTTATCCATTGCAGTGCCCTCCCTTTTACGTGCGCCTGATCCTCCAGCTTCTGCACTAATCTCTTGTAGGGAACTGTGTCAAAGGCCTTCCTGCAGTCTAGGAAAACGCAATCTACCCACCCCTCTCTCTCGTGTCTTACTTCTGTTACCTTGTCATAAAACTCCAGGAGGAACCATACCCCCGGCCGGGATTGAACCCGCGGTCATAGAGTTTCAAAACTCCAGCCCGTCGCGTTAGCCACTAGACCAGCTAGCCACAATAAGATTCATCCAACTAGGTATATTTCTACACCATAGGAAGGTTAGCACAGGCACCTCTGTGACCACAAATGCGAGTTTTTACAGACGAATCTCCAGCTAGCGTGGCCGTGACGAACTCTAGCTCAAGTCCCTTCACTGCCGTCAACATGACTTAAGACTTAAGTCATGTTGACGGCAGTGAAGGGACTTGAGCTAGAGTTCGTCACGGCCACGCTAGCTGGAGATTCGTCTGTAAAAACTTGCATTTGTGGTCACAGAGGTGCCTGTGCTAACCTTCCTATGGTGTAGAAATATACCTAGTTGGATGAATCTTATTGTGGCTAGCTGGTCTAGTGGCTAACGCGACGGGCTGGAGTTTTGAGACTCTATGACCGCGGGTTCAATCCCGGCCGGGGGTATGGTTTATTTGCAATCGTGTCATTACGATTTCTTAAGTCAACTCCAGGAGGTTTGTGATACAAGATTTGCCTTCCATGAACCCATGCTGGTTTTCATTTATAATCTTGTTCCTTTCCAGGTGTTCGTGTGTGTGTGTGTGTGTGTGTGTGTGTGTGTGTGTGTCACAGGTAAATCCACATGATGGAAGTAGAAGCATAGATCCCTGGCTGCCTTCAAGACGGTGCCGGATCAGTCGGGCTGTGGTTCATAAGTTGGACTACGTGCGGCCAGCAATAACAGACTTGTTGATCAGGCCCTGATCCACCAGGAGGCCTGGTCGTAGACCGGGCCGCGGGGGCATTGGTCCCCGGAATACCCTTCAGGTAGCATAGTGTATCACTCCAGGTAGACTCCCGGTAAACCACAGATAGACTCCCGGTAAACCACAGATAGACTCTCGGTAAACCACAGGTAGACTCCTGCTCTCCCTTCCAGCATCACGTGATGTTTTATCTCCCTCCTGCTCTCCCTTTCTAACTCCCTTCCTCTCCCTTTGACGGCGGATATTACCACGACTAAACTCTGAGTATCCCCCTCTCACCCTTATAGTGTGGGCCACCCCTACACCCCCACCTGTCTGCCTGAATAATGGTAGAATTGTGTAGGTGGTGGGTAAAGTTTGTGTGGGTGGTGGGGAAGTTGTGTGTGTGGGTGATGGGGAAGTTGTGTATGTGGGTGATGGGGAAGTTGTGTGTGTGTGGGTGGTGGGGAAGTTGTATGTGGATGGTAAGGAAGTTTCCGTGAAGAATTAAGTTGCCTTAAAGAGGAGCCATTTAAAAGACTGCTTGAATATTTTCTCCCCTTCCTCCAACTCTCCGTTTTTATTTTGCCCGTAACTCGAGAACGCCTTATCCGGTCGGTTTCAAATTTCCAGGTATTGTGTACGGTCACAAGGGCGAGGTTCGTGAAACATTTGGCATGTACAGGTGTGCTATGAGCATAGTTGATGAAGCCACCACCAGCATCCTGGAGTGGTTGGGATCACTTGTAAAACTCTGAGTGACGGAGCTTCCAACACAAACTTATGATTAGTCTTAATTCAACGCCGATGAAGAGTGAAATCCCACTCATCAAGGATGGAGGCCTCTTGCCCTCTCTGGATGTCCCACTCATCAAGATGGAGGCCTCTTGCCCTCTCTGGACGTTGCAATCATCAAGATGGAGGCCTCTTGCCTTCTCTAGACGTCGCACTCATCAAGATGGAAGCCACTTACCCTCCCTGGATGTCCCACTCATCAAGATGGCGGTGATGGCGAGAGGTCACTGGCTCCCACTGATGACATCTTCGTGTAAATTATTGCCTTGTACTTGTCACTGAGTACCACAGCCTCTCCACACTATCTATGTGATTCCTGTTTTTTATTCCGTACTTTGCTGTTGCGTCTAAGAGCGCCGTTACTCCCGCTGCCTTACAACTGCTGCTCACCACTTACTCTGGCAGCTCAGAACCATTGTCGAGTGTCTTGGCCACTGCTGACAACTCAAGGGCACTTGTGACGACCGCTTCTGATAACTCACAACTGCTTATAATGGCTCATGGCTACTATTGACCACTCATAACAGATTTTAGCAACTCACAACCACTACTGACAACTCACAACGACTTCTAACAACTCACAATCACAGCTATCTCACAACCACTTCTAACAGCTCACAACCACAGCAAACTCAAAACCACTACTAACAGCTCAGAACCATTACTAACAACTCACAACCACAACTAACAACTCACATTGACTACTAACAAATCAAAACCAGTACTATCAACTTACAACCACAACTCACAACCTCCTCCTCCTATGGCTTTCTACCAGAAATTAAGGCTCATCTCGGCCTATCCCAATGTGTAGTTCCCATCTAAGTAGCTAACCCTCTCCGTAATGGCCAGGCCTACGACCCACCCAAACCGCTTCTTTTGCCGTGGCTCCAGAAGGACCTCTTTTGAGCCTCGCTGAGTGGCCTTCAGTGCCATTTATCCCTCTCCTGGTGTGGTATATCCCTTAATATCAAAAGGGATATATCAGACTAGTGGTTCTGTATTGTACACCTGACAAGATTTTTACCGTAATGGATGTCTTCTTCCGCTCCTCAATTGCTTCGCTAATTGCCGCCGGCTACCAACTTTCCTTCTTAAGAAAATGAAAGCGTCTCTCGTAGAGCAAATGGCGGCATTTGCTAACTTTTATTAAAAGACCAAAAAAAAAAAAAAAAGGCCGGTCTTTTATCGTGTTGTGTGTATTAAATTTTTTTTTAATGTATAAGAGATTTTTTGTTTTAGGGATACAAATGATTTGCAATTTTTATTTTTTTTTTTGGTTTAAGAAAATGGAGAAGTGGTTGCTTAGTGGCATCTGCGTTTCCGCGTAATGTTGACATTTACGTTCCCGCGCAAACCTGCCATTTTCTTGCATACTGGAAGTTGTTATGAACAGATATAACCTTTTTCTTGCCTGACCTGAGTGTCTCGTCTGCCCTCACAGTGACGCTCATAATTGAACAAATCTCTGAAAGGTTGAAATTATTTGAGGAAATGAAAGGACGAATCTGAAGCGTTTGTATATATGTGAGGTATGTTTAATGTGGAATTCAGATTTATTATTATTATTATTATTATTATTATTATTATTATTATTATTGTTATTATTATTATTATTATTATAATTATTATTATATTATTATTATTATTATTATTATTATTATTATTATTATTATTATTATTATAATTATTATTATTATAATTATTATTATTATTATTATTATTATTATTATTATTATTATTATTATTATTGTTATTATTATTATTATTATTATTATTATTATTATTATTATTATTATTATTTTCTTCTTCTTCTTCTTCTTCTTCTTCTTCTTCTTCTTCTCTTCTTATTATTATTATTATTATTATTATTATTATTATTATTATTATATAATAATAATATTTATTATTATTATTATTATTATTATTATTATTTTCTTCTTCTTCTTCTTCTTCTTATTATTATTATTAAAATTATTATTATTATTATTATTATTATTATTATTATTATTATTATTATTATTATTATTATTTTCTTCTTCTTCTTCTTCTTCTTCTTCTTCTTATTATTATTATTATTATTATTATTATTATATTATTATTATTATTTATTATCATTATTATAATAATAATTATTATTATTATTATTGTTATTTTCTTTTTCTTATTATTATTATTATTAGTAGTAGTATTGTTATTAGTCTTATTATTATTATTATTATTATTATTATTATTATTATTATTATTATTGTTGTTATTATTATTATAATTATTATTATTATTATTATATTTTGTTAGCGTTTTTGCCCTGGTTAATCAGGCTCTGATCCACCATGAGGCCTGGTCACAGACCGGGCCGCGGGGGCGTTGACCCCCGGAACTCTCTCCAGGTCAACTTTAGGTAAGCCCACCACCGCCCATCTCACCGCCTTCACCCCGCCCACCACTGCCTTCACACCCCCAGCCACCGCCCGCCTGGTCATGGACCGGGCCGCGGGGGCGTTGATCCCCGGAATAACCTCCAGGTAACCTCCAGGTAACCACCGCCCACCACCGCCCTCACCCCGCCCACCAGCCTGGGTGGTCGACAATACATCTAAAGTCTAGGATGTGGGAGTAACTTTGGTGTTGGCATTCCTTGTATCTCTCTCTCTCTCTCTCTCTCTCTCTCTCTCTCTCTCTCTCTCTCTCTCTCTCTCTCTCCTCTCTCTCTCTCTCTCTCTCTCTCTCTCTCTCTCTCTCTCTCTCTCTCTCTCTCTCTCTCTCTCTCTCTCTCTTTTCTCTCTTCTCTCTCTCTTCTCTCTATCTATCTATCTATCTCTCTCTCTCTCTCTCTCTCTCTCTCTCTCTCTCTCTCTCTATCTATCTATCTATCTATCTATCTATCTCTTTCCCCCCTTACTCCTTCCCACCTTCCCTCTTCTTCCCCCCTGCATCTCCCCTTCCATTCACATCATCGCTCCTGGGAAAGATGTGTAAGTAACTCCAGTACCTGCTGGTATGTTATATACTGTGTAAGATAACACTCCACTACCTGATGGTAGTGTTCAGGTGTTAGGTGACAGGTACCTGTGTACATGATGGTGTTAGGTAACGAAATGCCTCTCTTTTGTATTCTTCTCTTTTCGTTCTCTTCCCCTCTACCTCTCTTCCCCTCTCCCTATCCTACCCCCCTCTCTCTCTCTCTCTCCTTCCCTCCTCTCGCCTTCCACTCTCCTCTTTTCAGTCTCCCTCTCTTCCTCTCCCGCACCTCCCCTCACCTCCTCCCCACCCTTTCTCCCCCTCAGCCTCTCCCCTCCCCCACATCCGGCAAGTTTCCCAGGTGGGATTCTTAAACTCTGCTTAAGTGTCAGTTTGATGGTAGGCTCAGCTGGCGGCTTAGAGGCCAGCTGGCTCCTACCATGATACCTCTCTCAGGTGGCTCATGGTATACCTCTCACAGCTGGCTCATGGTATATCTCTCACAGCTGGTTCCTACCATGATACCTCTCTCAGGTGGCTCATGGTATACCTCTCACAGCTGGCTCATGGTATATCTCTCACAGCTGGTTCCTACCATGATACCTCTCTCAGGTGGCTCATGGTATACCTCTCACAGCTGGCTCATGGTATATCTCTCACAGCTGGTTCCTACCATGATACCTCTCTCAGGTGGCTCATGGTATATCTCACAGCTGGTTCCTACCATGATACCTCTCTCAGGTGGCTCATGGTATACCTCTCACAGCTGGCTCATGGTATATCTCTCACAGCTGGTTCCTACCATGATACCTCTCTCATCATTTGTCACTCAGGTTCCTTGGATCATGCCGTGTTAAACGCGTACGTTAAACATGTACAGACCTTTGTAAAACAAGTAAAGACCTTTGTAGAACACGTACACACCTTTGTAAAAACACGAACAGAGGTTTATAAAATACAAAAATGGTATACAATACCGACATATTGTATACAGTTTTAATACTCTGTCAGACACTGAATACTTATCAGCATGATGGTATTGTATACCTTTATAAAACAAGTACACACCTTTATAAAACAAGTACACAGCTTTATAAAACAAGTACAGGGCTTTATAAAACAAGTACAGGGCTTTATAAAACAAGTACAGTGCTTTATAAAACAAGTACACACCTTTATAAAACAAGTACACAGCTTTATAAAACAAGTACAGGGCTTTATAAAACAAGTACAGTGCTTTATAAAACAAGTACACAGCTTTATAAAACAAGTACAGGGCTTTATAAAACAAGTACAGGGCTTTATAAAACAAGTACACAGCTTTATAAAACAAGTACAGGGCTTTATAAAACAAGTACAGTGCTTTATAAAACAAGTACACAGCTTTATAAAACAAGTACAGGGCTTTATAAAACAAGTACAGGGCTTTATAAAACAAGTACACAGCTTTATAAAACAAGTACAGGGCTTTATAAAACAAGTACAGGGCTTTATAAAACAAGTACAGGGCTTTATAAAACAAGTACAGGGCTTTATAAAACAAGTACAGGGCTTTATAAAACAAGTACAGGGCTTTATAAAACAAGTACAGGGCTTTATAAAACAAGTACAGGGCTTTATAAAACAAGTACAGGGCTTTATAAAACAAGTACACAGCTTTATAAAACAAGTACAGGGCTTTATAAAACAAGTACACAGCTTTATAAAACAAGTACACAGCTTTATAAAACAAGTACACAGCTTTATAAAACAAGTACACACCTTTATAAAACAAGTACACAGCTTTATAAAACAAATACACAGCTTTATAAAACAAGTACACAGCTTTATAAAACAAGTACAGGGCTCTATAAAAAAAATTCAGGGCTTTATAAAGCAAGTACAGGGCTTTATAAAACAAGTACAGGGCTTTACAAAATAAGTATAGGGATAAAAAAACAAGTACAGGGCTTTATAAAACAAGTACAGGGCTTTATAAAACAAGTACAGGGCTTTATAAAGCAAGTACAGGGCTTTACAAAATAAGTATAGGGATAAAAAAACAAGTACAGGGCTTTATAAAACAAGTACAGGGCTTTATAAAACAAGTACAGGGCTTTATAAAACAAGTACAAGGTTTTATAAAACAAGTACAGGGCTTTATAAAACAAGTACAGGGCTTTATAAAACAATTACAGGGCTTTATAAAACAAGTACAAGGTTTTATAAAACAAGTACAGGGCTTTATAAAACAAGTGCAGGGCTTTATAAAGCAAGTACAGGGCTTTACAAAATAAGTACAGGGCTTTAAAAACAAGTACATGGTTTTATAAAACAAGAACAGTGCTTTATAAAACAAGTACAGGGCTTTACAAAATAAGTACACGGCTTTATAAAACAAGTACAGGACTCTATAAAACAAGAACAGGGCTTTATAAAACAAGAACAGGGCTTTATAAAACAAGTACAGAGCTTTATTAAACAAGTACTGGGCTTTGTTAAACAAGTACTGGGCTTTATTAAACAAGTACTGGGCTTTATTAAACAAGTACTGGGCTTTGTTAAACAAATACTGGGCTTTATTAAACAAGTACTGGGCTTTATTAAACAAGTACTGGGCTTTATTAAACAAGTACTGGGCTTTATTAAACAAGTACTGGGCTTTATTAAACAAGTACTGGGCTTTATTAAACAAGTACTGGGCTTTATTAAACAAGTACTGGGCTTTATTAAACAAGTACTGGGCTTTATTAAACAAGTACTGGGCTTTATTAAACAAGTACTGGGCTTTATTAAACAAGTACTGAGCTTTATTAAACAAGTACTGGGCTTTATTAAACAAGTACTGGGCTTTATTAAACAAGTACTGGGCTTTATTAAACAAGTACTGGGCTTTATTAAACAAGTACTGGGCTTTATTAAACAAGTATAGGACTTTATCAAACAAATAGAGACAAGGGTGTTGTGGTAAGAAGCAGAAATATTGATAAAGGGGAACATATACACAAGAATTGTTGTTGTTGTTGTTAGTTGTTATTGTTGTCAGTTGTTGTTGTTGTAATTGTTGGTTGTTGTTGTTGTAATTGTTGGTTGTTGTTGTTGTTGTAATTGTTTAAAAGAAATAAGTGTTTTTGTTATTGTGGAGTTTTATTTATATATAGTTTTGCCGAGTTAAATTTTATCTGCTTGACCTGTCTCTCTCTCTCTCTCTCTCTCTCTCTCTCTCTCTCTCTCTCTCTCTCTCTCTCTCTCTTCTCTTTCTCTCTCTCTCTCTCTCTCTCTCTCTCTCTCTCTCCTCTCTCCTCTCTCTCTCTCTCTCTCTCTCTCTCTCTCTCTCTCTCTCTCTCTCTCACACTCTGCTTTCCCCAGCAACAATATATTACATAGTATCACCACCAGAGGGCTCTCACCCCCTTCCTATCTCACCCCTCTCCCTCTAACCCCCTCCTATCTCACCCCTCCCCCTCTAACCCCCTCCTCTCTCGCCTCCTCCCCCCCTCTCACCCCCTCCTCCCCCTCTCACCCCCTCCTCTCTCACCTTCCCGCTCTCACCCACCGCCATATCAATATATCCAATATTCTCTCTCTCTCTCTCTCTCTCTCTCTTCTCTCTCTCTCTCTCTCTCTCTCAGAGATGAAGATAGCTTTAATATTAAAATTTAATAAAAATTAAGCTAGAACAGAGTACATACCAGACAAATTCTAACCAAACAATAGTGCTGAAAACTAATGTGAAGGACCTGGGAGTGATAATGTCAGAGGATCTCACTTTCAAGAATCACAGCAGTGTGATTACCACAGTCACGAGGAAAATGATAAGCTGGATAATGAGAACCTTCAGAACAAGGGATGCCAAGCCCATGATGATCCTCTTCAAGCCACTTGTTCTCTCTAGGCTGGAATACTGCTGTACACTAACGGCCCCTTCCAAGTCAGGCGAAATTGTAGATCTGGAGAATGTACAGAGAACCTTCACTGCCCGTATAAGTACGGGTTAAGCCCCTTAACTTGTACTCCCTGGAACGTAGGCGAGAAAGATACATCATAATTTACACTTGGGAAGTTTTTAGAGGGGACTAATCCTAAATCTGCACACATAAATCACTTCCTATGAAAACATAGACTTGGCAGACTGTGCAACATAACCCCCCAGTGACAAGTAAGGGCGCCATGAGTACACTAAGAGAATACACAAGTGTCAGGGGCCCAGGACTGTTCAACAGCCTTCCATCATATATAAGGGGGATTATCAATAGACCAGTGGCTGCCTTCAAGAGGAAAGTACAGAAGTTCCTGACCAGCTGCGCTGTGGTTGTACGTTGGACTGCGTGTGCCCACTCTCCAGGTAGACTCCTGGTATACTCCAGGTATACTCCTGGTATACTCCAGGTATAGTCCTGGTATACTCCAGGTAGACTTCTGGTATACTGGTATACTCCTGGTATACTCCAGGTATACTCATGGTATATTCCTGGTATACTCCAGGTATACTGGTAAACTCCAGGTGTATACTCCTGGTATACTCATAGTATATTCCAGGTATGCACCAGGTATATGCCTGGTATACTCCAGGTAAGCTCCTGGTATACTCCAGGTATACTACTGGTATACTCCAGGTATACTCCTGGTATACTCCAGGTATACTCCTGGTATACTCCAGGTATACTACTGGTATACTCCAGGTATACTCCTGGTATACTCCAGGTATATTCCTTGTATACTCCTGGTATACTGGTATACTCCAGGTATAATCCAGGTATACTCCTGGTATACTCCAGGTATACTCCTGGCATACTCTAGGTATACTGGTATAATCCAGGTATACTCCTGGTATACTGGTATAATCCAGGTATACTCCTGGTATACTGGTATACTCCAGGTATAATCCAGGTATACTCCTGGTATACTGGTATACTCCAGGTATACTGGTATACTCCTGGTATACTCCAGGTATACTCCTGGTATATTCCTGGTTTACTCCAGGTATACTCCTGGTATACTCTTGGAATACTCCAGGTATACTCCTGGTATACTCCAGGTATACTGGTATACTCCAGGTATACTGGTATACTCCAGGTATACTGGTATACTCCAGGTATACTCCTGGTATACTCCTGGTATGCTCCAGGTATACTCCCGGTATACTCCAGGTATACTGGTATACTACAGGTATACTCCTGGTATACTCCAGGTATACTCCTGGTATACTGGTATACTCCTGGTATACTGGTATACTCCTGGTATACCCCAGGTATACTGGTATACTCCTGGTTTACTGGTATACTCCAGGTATACTCCTGGTATACTGGTATACTCTTGGTATACTCCAGGTATACTGGTATACTCCTGGTATACTCTTGGTACACTCCTGGTATACTCCAGGTATACTCCTGGTATACTCCTGGTATACTCCAGGTGTACTGGTATACTCCAGGTATACTCCTGGTATACCCCTGGTATACTCCTGGTATACTCCAAGTATACTCCTGGTATACTCTTGGTATTCTCCTGGTATACTCCAGGTATACTCTTGGTATACTCCATGTATACTCCAGGTATACTCTTGGTATACTCCAGGTTTACTCTTGGTATACTCCTGGTATACTCTTGGTATACTTCTGGTATACTCTTGGTATACTGGTATACTCCTGGTATACTCCAGGTATACTTCAGGCATACTCCTGGTATACTCCAGGTATACTCTTGGTATACTCCAGGTATACTGGTATACTCCTGGTATACTCTTGTATACTGGTATACTCCAGGTATACTCCAGGTGTACTCCTGGTATACTGGTATACTCCAGGTATACTCCAGGTATACTCCTGGTATACTCCAGGTATACTCCTGGTATACCCCAGGTATACTCCAGGTATACTGGTATACTCCTGGTTTACTGGTATACTCCTGGTATACTCCTGGTATACTGGTATACTCCAGATATACTCTTGGTATACTCCAGGTATACTGGTATACTCCTGGTATATTCTTGGTACACTCCTGGTATACTCCTGGTATACTCCAGGTATATTGGTATACTCCAGGTATACTCCTGGTATACTCCTGGCATACTCCAGGTATACTCCAGGTGTACTCCTGGTATACTCCAGGTATACTGGTATACCAATGGTATACTCCTGGTATACTCCAGGTATACTCCTGGTATACTCCAAGTATACTCCTGGTATACTCTTGTTATTCTCCTGGTATACTCCAGGTATACTCTTGGTATACTTCATGTATACTCCAGGTATACTCTTGGTATACTCCAGGTTTACTCTTGGTATACTCCTGGTATACTCTTGGTATACTCCTGGTATACTCTTGGTATACTCCTGGTATACTCCAGGCATACTCCTGGTATACTCCAGGTATACTGGTATACTCCAGGTATACTCTTGGTATACTCCAGGTATACTGGTATACTCCAGGTATACTGGTATACTCTTGGTATACTCCTGGTATACTCCAGGTATACTCCTGGTATACTCCAGGTATACTGGTATACTCCAGGTATACTCTTGGTATACTCCAGGTATACTCCAGGTGTACTCCTAGTATACTCCAGGTATACTCCTGGTATACTCCTGGTATACTCCTGGTATACTCCAGGTATACTCCTGGTATACTCCTGGTATACTCTTGGTATACTCCTGGTATACTCTTGGTATACTCTTGGTATACTCCTGGTATACTCTTGGTATACTCCAGGTATACTCCTGGTATACTCTTGGTATACTCCTGGTATACTCCAGATATACTCCTGGTATACTCCAGGTATTCTGGTATACTCCAGGTATACTGGTATACTCCTGGTATACTGGTATACTCCTGGTATACTGGTATACTCCAGGTATACTGGTATACTCCTGGTATACTGGTATACTCCTGGTATACTGGTATACTCCTGGTATACTGGTATACTCCTGGTATACTGGTATACTCCAGGTATACTGGTATACTCCTGGTATACGGGTTTAATACTCCTGGTATACTGGTATACTCCAGGTATCTGGATACTCCAGGTATACTGGTATACTCCTGGTATACTGGTATACTCCTGGTATACTGGTATACTCAAGGTATACTGGTATACTCCTGGTATACTGGTATACTCCTGGTATACTGGTATACTCCTGGTATACTGGTATACTCCAGGTATACTGGTATACTCCTGGTATACTGGTATACTCCTGGTATACTGGTATACTCCAGGAAATTCTGGTATACTCCAGGTATACTGGTATACTCCTGGTATACTGGTATACTCCTGTATACTGGTAATACTCCTGGTATACTGTATACTCCAGGTATACTGGTATACTCCTGGTATACTGGTATACTCCAGGTATTCTGGTATACTCCAGGTATACTGGTATACTCCTGGTATACTGGTATACTCCTGGTATACTGGTATACTCCAGGTATTCTGGTATACTCCAGGTATACTGGTATACTCCTGGTATACTGGTATACTCCTGGTATACTGGTATACTCCAGGTATACTGGTATACTCCTGGTATACTGGTATACTCAGAAACTGAACAAGTGTTCCTACATTACCTCGCTCATTACTGTATTACCTCGTTACGTCATTTATTTTCTCACTTCCTCTCCTCGCTGTAGAGTGACCTATCTCATATTTTCTCACTTCCTCTCCTCGCTGTAGAGTGACCTATCTCATATTTTCTCACTTCCTCTCCTCGCTGTAGAGTGACCTATCTCATATTTTCTCACTTCCTCTCCTCGCTGTAGAGTGACCTATCTCATATTTTCTCACTTCCTCTCCTCGCTGTAGAGTGACCTATCTCATATTTTCTCACTTCCTCTCCTCGCTGTAGAGTGACCTAATCTCATATTTCTCACTTCCTCTCCTCGCTGTAGAGTGACCTATCTCATATTTTCTCACTTCCTCTCCTCGCTGTAGAGTGACCTATCTCATATTTTCTCACTTCCTCTCCTCGCTGTAGAGTGACCTATCTCATATTTTCTCACTTCCTCTCCTCGCTGTAGAGTGACCTATCTCATATTTTCTCACTTCCTCTCCTCGCTGTAGAGTGACCTATCTCATATTTTCTCACTTCCTCTCCTCGCTGTAGAGTGACCTATCTCATATTTTCTCACTTCCTCTCCTCGCTGTAGAGTGACCTATCTCATATTTTCTCACTTCCTCTCCTCGCTGTAGAGTGACCTATCTCATATTTTCTCACTTCCTCTCCTCGCTGTAGAGTGACCTATCTCATATTTTCTCACTTCCTCTCCTCGCTGTAGAGTGACCTATCTCATATTTTCTCACTTCCTCTCCTCGCTGTAGAGTGACCTATCTCATATTTTCTCACTTCCTCTCCTCGCTGTAGAGTGACCTATCTTATATTTTCTCACTTCCTCTCCTCGCTGTAGAGTGACCTATCTCATATTTTCTCACTTCCTCTCCTCGCTGTAGAGTGACCTATCTCATTTTTTTCTAGGGAAAATATTGTTCCGACCAACTAGAATAAATCTTGGAAGTGTTATCAGCTGAACCATTGAGAGAGAGAGAAAGAGAACTATCTCTAAACATGAATTATGTCAACACCATCCTCAGATATCTTCGTTGATCATGTCTTAGTGTCATGTCATCTTTACTGACAGCATGTCTCTTATGATATTGATGAATATCGCTATCTTTCTTCCCCAGGACTGACCCCATAGTCTCTTCCGAAGGACTGGCCCCCTAGTCTCTTCCGAAGGACTGACCCCCTAGTCTCTTCCGAAGGACTGACCCCCTAGTCTCTTCCGAAGGACTGACCCCCTAGTCTCTTCCGAAGGACTGACCCCCTAGTCTCTTCCGAAGGACTGACCCCCTAGTCTCTTCCGAAGGACTGACCCCATAGTCTCTTCCGAAGGACTGACCCCATAGTCTCTTCCGAAGGACTGGCCCCCTAGTCTCTTCCAAAGGACTGACCCCCTAATCTCTCTCTCTCCTCCCCAGGACTGGTGTTGAGTGAACACATCCTGCACTTCGAACCGGTGTTTTACGACGAGCACCGGCTACGTAGTGACCACCACCGAGCCAAGAGAGACGCAACCCACGAACTTCGCTTCCACTTCACCGCCCATAACAGGTTAGCACACAACCCCTGCCACTGTAGACTGACTGCATGAAGCCAATGGATAGGTCAGGCCTGGGTATATGTGGGAGGAATGGATAGGTTAGGCAAGAGGATAGACGAATGTACGTCACAGGGTAAGTTAGACGAGGATAATGGATAGGTGAATCTAGAGAAAGAATTACTTGGCTTCTCTCTCTCTCTCTGTCTTCGGCACGACATGTATATATATATATATTGATGGAACGTTTCGCTCACAGATCCTCTTGATCAGTATAAAAGAAAGAGGAGAAGTGCTCAGCTTCCTCTTTCCTGGATGACTCAGCTGAGATCCGCTCTAGACGGCTGGTGATTTACAGGTGATTTACATGAAATTTACAGGTTATTTACTGGAGGAGGGCTCAAGTTGGCTAAACTTGGATACACTGAGGACTTAACTAAGCAGCAAAGTTGTTAGGGAAAGGCCAGAGATGATCCCAGACCCCGTGGTTGGTGGGTGGGTGGGTATATGTGGGTGTATTTGTCTGTGGGTGTGTGTGTGGGTGTTAGTGTCTGTATGTGGGTGGGTGTGTATCTGTCTGTGGGTGGGTGTCTGTTAGTGTGTGTGGGTGAGTATATGTCTGTTAGTGTCTGTGGGTGAGTATATGTCTGTTAGTGTGTGTGGGTGAGTAAAATGTCTGTTAGTGTCTGTGGGTGAGTATATGTCTGTTAGTGTCTGTGGGTGAGTATATGTCTGTTAGTGTCTGTGGGTGAGTATATGTCTGTTAGTGTCTGTGGGTGAGTATATGTCTGTTAGTGTCTGTGGGTGAGTATATGTCTGTTAGTGTCTGTGGGTGAGTATATGTCTGTTAGTGTCTTTGGGTGAGTATATGTCTGTTAGTGTCTGTGGGTGAGTATATGTCTGTTAGTGTCTGTGGGTGAGTATATGTCTGTTAGTGTCTGTGGGTGAGTATATGTCTGTTAGTGTCTGTGGGTGAGTATATGTCTGTTAGTGTCTGTGGGTGAGTATATGTCTGTTAGTGTCTTTGGGTGAGTATATGTCTGTGGATGAGTATATGTCTGTTAGTGTTTGTGGGTAAGTATATGTCTGTGGATGAGTATATGTCTGTTAGTGTTTGTGGGTATGTCTGTGGGTGAGTATATGTCTGTTAGTGTTTGTGGGTGAGTATGTCTGTTAGTGTCTGTGGGTGAGTATATGTCTGTGGTGAGTATATGTCTGTTAGTGTTTGTGGGTGAGTATGTCTGTTAGTGTCTGTGGGTGAGTATATGTCTGTTCACTGTGACCAGTTGGTCCTGCAAGTTATTGAAAAGGATGTTAAATGTTAGCAATATCTCTTGGACGATGGACCTCTTGGTTTGTTGGGCTAGTGACATCCTGGAGGAATCCATCCTTCATGCCCTTGACGGTCATCCTCGACCTAGAGGAAGCATAATGACTAACCTGGAGGTTTGGCGTTCTTCGCCGCCTCCTCCAGACTCTAGTACTGAAGGACCATCTGTTCCGGTTCCTCCAGCAGTTCCTGCCTCACATGCTGCTGCTGTAGCTTGTGGAGTTCTAAGTGAGGGTTGGTTCGTAGTGCTCGTGGTAGTTCCACGTGGAAGAGAGGGGTGCTTCAGGACGGTATTTCGAGTACCCCTGAGTAGCCCCTGATCCTTTCTTTTCACAAGATATGTTATTAATGAGAATACGATGCCAGATATATTAAGCAAATTTCCTAAATTTGCTGGTAACAGATAAGTGAACTGTATAATTACCGAGGTGCCTGTATGGACCTCGGAGGATTTTATAATTACCGAGGTGCCTGTATGGACCTCGGGGAACTTTATAATTACCGAGGTGCTTGTATGGACCTCGGGGAACTTTATAATTACCGAGGTGCTTGTATGGACCTCGGGGAACTTTATAATTACCGAGGTGCTTGTATGGACCTCGGGGAACTTTTAGCAGAGTCCTTTGACATTGATAGTTTCATGAGGTTTTAATTGCTATTCGGTGTTTTAACTTGGTGTGACAGTATGTCTTGTGTGTTTATTTTCTGTTTTAATTTTTTTTAATTTTATCCTTGTTTTTATTGTCCCACCTGTAACACTGCCTCACCTGTAACACTGCCTCACCTGTAACACTGCCTCACCTGTAACACTGCTTCACCTGTAACACTGCCTCACCCTTGAAACACTGCCTCACCTGTAACACTGCCCCCACCTGTAACACTGCCTCACTTGTAAAAATTGCTTCACCTGTAACACTGCTTCACCTGTAACACTGCCTCACCTGTAACACTGCCTCACCTGTAACACTGCCTCACCTGTAACACTGCTTCACCTGTAACACTGCCTCACCTGTAACACTGCCTCACCTGTAACACTGCCTCACCTGTAACACTGCCTCACCTGTAACACTGCCTCACCTGTAACACTGCTTCACCTGTAACACTGCCTCACCTGTAACACTGCCTCACCTGTAACACTGCCTCACCTGAAACCCACTGCTTCACCTGTAACACTGCCTCCCCTGTAAACACTCCCTCACCTGTAACACTGCCTCACCTGTAACACTGCTTCACCTGTAACACTGCTTCACCTGTACCACTGCCTCATTGTAAACACTGCTTCACCTTTTAACACTGCCTCACCTGTACACTGCTTCACCTGTAACACTTGCTTCACCTGTAAAAACTGCTTCACTGTAACACTGCTTCACCTGTAACACTGCTTCACCTGTTAACACTGCTTCACCTGTAACATTGCCTCACCTGAAACACTGCCTCACCTGTAACCTGCCTTTCACCTGTAACACTGCCTAAACCCTGTAACACTCCCTCATTGTAACACTGCCTCCCTGTAACACTGCCTCACCTGTAACACTGCCTCATTGTAACCTGCCTCCCCTGTAACACTGCTTCACCTGTAAACATGCTTCACCTGTAACACTGCTTCACCTGTAACATGCCTCACCTGTAACATGTTTTCACCTGTATACCTGCTTCCCCCTGTAACACTGCCTCACCTGTAACACTGCTTAAACCTGTAACACTGCCTCACTGTAACACTGCTTCACCTGTAACACTGCCTCCCTGTAACACTGTTTTAAACCTGAAAACACTGCTTCACCTGTAACACTGCCTCACCTGTAACACTCCCTCACCTGTAACACTGCCTCACCTGTAACACTGCACTCATTGTAACACTGCCTCACTGTAACACTGCCTCACCTGTAACACTGCCTCACCTGAACACTGCTTCACCTGTAACACTGCCTCACCTGTAACACTGCTTCACCTGTAACACTGCCTCACCTGTAACACTGCTTCACCTGTAACACTGCCTCACCTGTAACACTGCTTCACCTGTAACACTGCCTCACCTGAAAACACTGCTTCACCTGTAACACTCCCTCACCGTACACTGCCCTCACCTGTAAAAACTGCCTCCCCTTTGTAGCCACTGCTTCCCCCTATAACACTCCCATCACCTGTAACACTGCCTCCCCTGTAACACTGCCTCACCTGTAACACTGCCTCACCTGTAACACTGCTTCACCTGTAACACTGCCTCACCTGTAACACTGCCTCACCTGTAACACTGCCTCATTGTAACACTGCCTCACCTGTAACACTGCCTCACCTGTAACACTACCTCACCTGTAACACTGCTTCACCTGTAACACTGCCTCACCTGTAACACTGCCTCACCTGTAACACTGCCTCACCTGTAACACTGCCTCACCTGTAACACTGCCTCACCTGTAACACTGCCTCATTGTAACACTGCCTCACCTGTAACACTGCCTCACCTGTAACACTGCCTCACCTGTAACACTGCCTCATTGTAACACTGCCTCACCTGTAACACTGCCTACCTGAAAACCTACCTCACCTGTAACACTGTTCACTGTAACATGCTTCCCCTGTAAAAACTGCCTCACCTGTAACCCCTGCTTCACCTGTAACACTGCCTCACCTGTAACACTGCCTCACCTGTAACACTGCCTCACCTGTAACACTGCCTCACCTGCAACACTGCCTCACCTGTAACACTGCTTCACCTGTAACACTGCTTCACCTGTAACACTGCCTCACCTGTAACACTGCCTCACCTGTAACACTGCCTCACCTGTAACACTGCCTCACCTGCTGCTGCTCCAGCTTGTAAAGTTCAGTAATGGAGGACAAAAAACATTACTGGAGGAGTTAAGAGTGACAGGTACCTAACACATAGCTTTACCTCATAACCACCACAAGACCGACAGTGTGGCTCATATGCACGGGACTTTCAACCTTGTGTCGTCTGGTTGCATCTCATCTTGTCTTCTGTGTCTGTGTTCCTCAGAGCGAGAAGAATATTGGAAATTTGAACATAAGGTCGATTTTAAGGTTGACAAGGCTGTTATTTTTTACTTTTAAGTGCTGTTGGGGGTTATCACTATAATGACACGTGAGAGTAATATATCTTAACATTAGATGTAAGGTCGTTATTCAGGTGATTATATATACACACCTCGACCTTATGGTCCTTTGTGGGTTATGTCAGTCAGATTCTTCTTTAATATCGTGGTGTTGTGAGGACCACTGGTGTTGTGTTGTGAGGACCAGTGGTGTTGTGTTGTGAGGACCAGTGGTGTTGTGTTGTGAGGACCAGTGGTGTTGTGTTGTGAGGACCAGTGTGTTGTGTTGTGTGGACCAGTGGTGTTGTGTTGTGAGGACCAGTGGTGTTGTGTTGTGTGGACCAGTGGTGTGTGTGTGTGTGGACCAGTGGTGTTGTGTTGTGAGGACCAGTTTGGTGTTGTGTTGTGAGGCCAGTGGTGTTGTGTTTGTGAGGACCAGTGGTGTTGTGTTGTGAGGACCAGTGGTGTTGTGTTGTGAGGACCAGTGGTGTTGTGTTGTGAGGACCAGTGGTGTTGTGTTGTGAGGACCAGTGGTGTTGTGTTGTGAGGACCAGTGGTGTTGTGTTGTGAGGACCAGTGGGGGTTGTGTTGTGAGGACCAGTGGGGGTTGTGTTGTGAGGACCAGTGGTGTTGTGTTGTGAGGACCAGTGGTGTTGTGTTGTGAGGACCATTGGTGTTGTGTTGTGAGGACCATTGGTGTTGTGTTGTGAGGACCAGTGGTGGGTTGTGTTGTGAGGACCAGTGGTGTTTTTGTTGTGAGGACCCGTGGTGTTGTGTTGTGAGGACCATTGGTGTTGTTTGTGAGGACCCATTGGTGTTGTGTTGTGAGGACCATTGGTGTTGTGTTGTGAGGACCAGTGGTGTTGTGAGGACCAGCGGTGTTGTGTTGTGAGGACCAGTGGCGTTGTGTTGTGAGGAGCAGTGGTGTTGTGTTGTGTTGTTAGGACCAGCGGTGTTGTGTGTTGTGAGAACCAGTGGTGTTGTGTGTTGTGAGGACCAGCGGT
Organism: Cherax quadricarinatus; assembly: GCF_026875155.1. Classification (NCBI taxonomy): domain Eukaryota; kingdom Metazoa; phylum Arthropoda; class Malacostraca; order Decapoda; family Parastacidae; genus Cherax; species Cherax quadricarinatus. The sequence goes on from NC_069433.1 coordinate 18,974,525, forward strand.
GTTGTGTTGTGAGAACCAGTGGTGTTGTGTGTTGTGACCAGTAGTGTGTGTTGTGAGGACCAGTGGTGTTGTGTGTTGTGAGAACCAGTGGTGTTGTTTTGTGAAAACCAGTAGTGTTGTGTTGTGAGGACCAGTGGTGTTGTGTGTTGTGAGGACCAGTGGTGTTGTGTGTTGTAAGAACCAGTGGTGTTGTGTTGTGAGAACCAATGGTGTAGTGTGTTGTGAGGACCAGTGGTGTTGTGTTGTGAGAACCAGTGGTGTTGTGTGTTGTGAGGACCAGTGGTGTTGCGTGTTGTGAGGACCAGTGGTGTTGTGTGTTGTGAGAACCAGTGGTGTTGTGTTGTGAGAACCAGTGGTGTTTTGTGTTGTGAGGACCAGTGGTGTTGTGTGTTGTTAGGACCAGTGGTGTTGTGTGTTGTGAGGACCAGTGGTGTTGTGTGTTGTGAGGACCGGTGGTGTTGTGTGTTGTGAGGACCAGTGGTGTTGTGTGTTGTGAGAACCAGTGGTGTTGTTTTGTGAGAACCAGTGGTGTTGTGAGAACCAGTGTTGTGTGTTGTGAGGACCAGTGGTGTTGTGTGTTGCGAGAACCAGTGGTGTTGTGTTGTGAGAACCAGCGGTGTTGTGTGTTGTGAGGACCAGTAGTCTTGTGTGTTGTGAGGACCAGTGGTGTTGTGTGTTGTAAGAGCCAGTGGTGTTGTGTTGTGACGACCAGTGGTGTTGTGTGTTGTGAGAACCAGTGATGTTGTGTTGTGAGGACCAGTGGTGTTGTGTGTTGTGAGAACCAGTGGTGTTGTGTGTTGTGAGAACCAGTGGTGTTGTGTGTTGTGAGGACCAGTGGTGTTGTGTTGCGAGGACCACTGGTTTTGTGAGGACCAGTTTTGTGTGTTGTGAGGACCAGTGGTGTTGTGCTGTGAGAACCAGTGGTGTTGTGAGAACCAGTGGTGCTGTGAGGACTAGTGGTGTTGTGAGAACCAGTGGTGTTGTGAGGACCAGTGGTGTTGTGTGTTTTGAGGACCAGTGGTGTTGTGTTGTGAGAACCAGTGGTGTTGTGTGTTGTGAGGACCAGTGGTGTTGTGTTGAGAGAACCAGTGGTGTTGTGTGTTGTGAGGACAAGTGGTGTTGTGTGTTGTGAGAACCAGTGGTGATGTGAGAACCAGGGGTGTTGTGAGGACCAGTGGTATTGTGTGTTGTGAGAACCAGTGGTGTTGTGAGGACCAGTGGTGATGTGTGTTGTGAGAACCAGTGGTGTTGTGTGTTGTGAGGACCAGTGGTGTTGTGTTGTGAGAACCACTGGTGTTGAGTGTTGTGAGGACCAGTGGTGTTGTGTGTTGTGAGGAGCAGTGGTGTTGTGTGTTGTGAGAACCAGTGGTGTTGTGTGTTGTGAGGACCAGTGGTGTTGTGTGTTGTGAGGATCAGTAGTGTTGTGTGTTGTGAGAACCAGTAGTGTTGTGTGTTGTTAGGACCAGCAGTGTTGTGAGGACCAGTGGTGTTGTGTGTTGTGAGCACCAGTGGTGTTGTGAGGACCAGTAGTGTTGTGTGTTATGAGGACCAGTGGTGTTGTAAGTGTTGTTGACTTCACTGTGGTACTGGCTGTCCCTGACATACTTCACACTGGTACTGACTCTCCCTGACATACCTCACACTGGTACTGGCTGTCCCTGACATACTTCACACTAGTACTGACTCTCCCTGACATACCTCACACTGGTACTGGCTCTCCCTGACATACTTCACACTAGTACTGACTCTCCCTGACATACCTCACACTGGTACCGGCTCTCCCTGACATAACCTCACCTGGTACTGGCTTTTCCTGACATACCCCACACTGGGGACGGCTCTCCCTGACATACCTCACACTGGTACTGGCTGTCCCTGACATACCTCACACTGGTACTGGCTCTCCCTGACATACTTCACACTGGTACTGGCTCTCCCTGACATACCTCACACTGGTACTGGCTCTCCCTGACATACTTCACACTAGTACTGACTCTCCCTGACATACCTCACACTGGTACTGGCTCTCCCTAACATACCTCACACTGGTACTAGCTGTCCCTGACATACCTCACACTGGTACTGGCTGTCCCTGACATACCTCACACTGGTACTGGCTGTCCCTGACATACATCACACTGGTACTGGCTGTCCCTAACATACCTCACACTGGTACTGGCTCTCCCTGACATACCTCACACTGGTACTGGCTCTCCCTGACATACCTCACACTGGTACTGGCTCTCCCTGACATACCTCACACTGGTTTCTGGCTGTCCCTGACATACCTCACTTGGTACTGGGTCTCCCTGACATACCCCACACTGGTAATGGCTCTCCCTGACATAACTCACGTGGTACTGGCTCTCCCTGACATACCTCACACTGGTACTGGCTGTCCCTGACATACCTCACACTGGTACTGGCTCTCCCTGACATACCTCACACTGGTACTGGCTGTCCCTGACATACCTCACACTGGTACTGGCTCTCCTGACATACCCCACACTGGTTTCTGGCTCTCCCTGACATACCTCACATGGTACTGGCTGTCCCTGACATTTCCTCACACTGGTTTCTGGCTGTCCCTGAATACCTCAAAACTGGTTACGGCTCTCCCTGACATACCTCACACTGGTACTGGCTGTCCCTAGACATACCTCACACTGGTACTGGCTGTCCTGCGTACCTCACACTGGTACTGGCTGTCCCCCGACATACCTCACACTGGTACTGGCTGTCCCTGACATACCTCACACTGGTACTGGCTGTCCCTGACGTACCTCACACTGGTACTGGCTCTCCCTGACATACCTCACACTGGTACTGGCTCTCCCTGACATACCTCACACTGGTACTGGCTCTCCCTGACATACCTCACACTGGTACTGGCTGTCCCTGACATCCTCACTGGTACTGGCTGTCCCTGACATACCTCACACTGGTACTGGCTGTCCCGACGTACCTCACACTGGTACTGCTCTCCTGACTACCTCACACTGGTACTGGCTGTCCCTGACATACCTCACACTGGTACTGGCTCTCCCTGACATAACCCCAACCCCCTTTGGTACTGGCTGTCCCTGACATACCTCACACTGGTACTGGCTGTCCCTGACATACCTCCACTGGTACTGGCTGCCCCTGACATACCTCACACTGGTACTGGCTGTCCCTGACATACCTCACACTGGTACTGGCTGTCCCTGACATACCTCACACTGGTACTGGCTGTCCCTGACATACCTCACACTGGTACTGGCTGTCCCTGACATACCTCACACTGGTACTGGCTGTCCCTGACATACCTCACACTGGTACTGGCTGTCCCTGACATACCTCACACTGGTACTGGCTCTCCCTGACATACCTCACACTGGTACTGGCTCTCCCTGACATACCTCACACTGGTAAATGGCTCTCCCTGACATACTTCACACTGGTACTGGCTCTCCTGACATAAACCCCACACTGGTACTGGCTCTCCCTGACATACCTCACACTGGTACTGGCTCTCCCTGACCCATACCTCACACTGGTATGGCTGTCCCCGACATTTCCTCACACTGGTACTGGCTCTCCCTGACATACCTCACACTGGTACTGGCTGTCCCTGACATACCTCACACTGGTACTGGCTGTCCCTGACATACCTCACACTGGTACTGGCTGTCCTGACGTACCTCACACTGGTACTGGCCCTCCCTGACATACCTCACACTGGTACTGGCTGTCCCTGACATACCTCACACTGTATGGCTCTCCTGACATACCTCACACTGGGACTGGTGTCCCTGACATACCTCACACTGGGGACTGGCCCGTCCCGCATTTCCTCACACTGGTACTGGCTGCCCCTGACATACCTCACATGGTACTGGCTGTCCCTGACATAAATCACACTGGTACTGGGGTGTCCCTTTACTACCTCACACTGGTACTGGCTGTCCCTGACATACCTCACACTGGTACTGGCTGTCCCTGACATACCTCACACTGGTACTGGCTCTCCCTGACATACCTCACACTGGTACTGGCTGTCCCTTTACATACCCCACACTGGTACTGGCTCTCCCGACATACCTCACACTTGGTACTGGGTCTCCCTGACATACCTCACACTGGTACTGGCTCTCCCTGAACCATACTCAATGGTACTGGCTCTCCCTGACATACCTCACACTGGTAACTGGCTCTCCCTGACATACCTCACACTGGTACTGGCTCTCCCTGACATACCTCACACTATCTTTCACTGTCTAACTGTTCAATCACTATCTAAATAATAATACTCACAAAACACCTCTATGTGTGTTCCAGTCTCTCTCTCTCTCTCTCTCCCCTCTCTCCCCTCTCTCTCTCTTTCTCTTCTCTCTCTCTCTCTCTCTCTCTCATCTCTCTCTCTCTCTCTCTCTCTCTCTCTCTCTCTCTCTCTCTCTCTCTCTCTCTCTCTCTCTCTCTCTCTCTCTCTCTCTCCCCTCTCTCTTTTCTTTCTCTTCCCTATTTGAGATATAGAGTGATGAAGGGTAAAAGGAGGGTCCAGGGAGAGTTCGTTAAGAGAGGAACGTTTAAAAGAAATGGTAATGAGGGGGAAAATGGAGAGGGTGGATTCTGAGGAGAAAGGGAGAGAGGGAGGGGGAGGGAGGGGTGTTGCGAGGAGGCTGGAGTGGGAAAGAAGGAAGGGTTGGGAAGGAAAGAAGGGTAAGGTGTGCTGAATGGTAAGCGGAAGGGGAGAGAAATGATGAAGGGGAGAGGAAGAGGAAGGGGTTGAGGGAGAGAAGGAATAGGGAAAAACGAATGGAGAGAGAGGCCAGAAAAATGCACAATCTGAGGGTGGAATCTTTGCTAGAGTATGGGAAATTGGGTTGTACTCTGGTTGTACTTTGGGTTGGTTAGGAAAGGTCGAGGTACAATCTTGACCCAGTTCTTCAGCACTCATTATTAGGTCTCTCCATGAATTAAAACGTAAGAAAACAGCGTTTTCCAATCCAGTACGTGCAGAAACAGTACGTTCCAGGTCGGGTTGGGTTTTGTAGGGAAAATACGTTAGAAATCAACGTTTTGAAGACGAGTTCCTCTCACTCATCGTGTGTTGATCTCCAACAGCCACGTAGGTGACCACTCCAGCAGTCACTCCAGGTGAGCCTGGAGGTCATCCTTCAAAGGGGCTGCATACACGTTTAAGATATATCTGCACCCACTTCATCTGTTTTCAACTCTGGTACTTTTCTTATGTGTATTTGTTCTCTCCTCCCCTTTTCTCTCTCTCTCCTCTCCTCCTCTCTCTCTCTGTTTTTTTTCTCTCTCTCTCTTTCTCTCTCTTTTTTTTTTTTTACACAGGGTTTGACAAGGTTAAGGATCCCTAGCTTTATTGACAGCTATTTACAGGTTAAGGATTCCTAACTTTATTGGTAAGCTAAGAGCTGTTACCTACATCAACTTATTTGAAAGCATTTTTATTGTTATGAGACTTACAAGTAGGGAACAGGATGAAGTTGGAGCCATCTGTGGGCCAGCATTTTCATTTGATCAACTAACTTTATCTCGTTGACATCATTATGCTGTAAGAATGTGTTCCATACTCGAGTCATCCTGGGTATGTATGATCTCAGATGGAGTGATGTTCTGGAGAAGGGTACAGCCAGAGTGAAGTTGCTGCTTTCTGCCCGTCTTGTGGCATAAAAGCTTGTTTCACGCTGTCCTCGAAGTGGATCCAAGTGTGGTATTTTGACAATATTGGCCTTGTACATAACAGTAAGGCCACCCACATCCCTCCTATGTTGAAGGCTCTGCTGAAATGACAGATCTATCCAGGATGGGTCCAGGTGAGAGATGAGACGTCTTGCTCTGTTCTCTACTCTGTCAAGCAGTCGCAGATAAGAGGGGGGCAGGCAAACCAAGAAAGTGGAGCATACTCAAGGTGTGAGCGTACTTGTGCCTCGTACAGGATCTTGCAACCCCTACTGTCAAGCAGATGCGAGATACGGCGAAGTGCTGTAAGCTTCCTGGCTGCCTTGTTTGCAAGATTTACAACATGGTTCTTTATGGTCAGTTTGGAGTCAAATTTCACCCCAAGGATATCAACTTCTTCTCCAGGTGCCAACATCCTCCCATTCATCCTTACTACTGCACCAGCATTACCATCATGGTGCCTAGAGACGATCATCATTTGCGTTTTCTCAGGTGTAAATGTTACTTGCAAATGTTTCTCTCTCTCTCTCTAACTCACTCTCTCTCTCTCTCTCTCTCTCTCTCTCTCTCTCTCTCTCTCTCTCTCTCTCTCTCTCTCTCTCTCTCTCTCTCTCTCTCTCTCTCTCTCTCTCTCTCTCTCTCTCTCTCTCTCTCTCTGTGTGTGTGTGTGTGTGTGTGTGTGTGTGTGTGTGTGCCTGTATTCGCCATTTGTATGTCAGCCTCTGGTACGGTGTCAACTACCCTCGTGTAGTCCTGGAAATTGCAGCTCGGCTGTCCCTCTCTGTCGTGCTGTCTAGCTATTATTGTGTCATAGAGCTCCAGCAGGTTCGTGACACACAGTGGCCTTCTCTTAACTGGTAATGCTTGGCCATTATGGACCAGTGTCTCTGAAGGAAGGCCACCACTCTCTTGATTATCTTCTCCAGCAGTTGAGAAAGTGTCCTGCTCCTTACTCTATGTTTGAAGCCCTCTCACTGTCTATCCAGTAGATGACAGTATCCTTCTGTACCTCCTGTGGTCCCAAAGCGTCTCCAGTACTCCCAGTTGGTCCCAGTGTCGTCCCAGAGGGTTCCCAGTACTCTCACATGGATTCTGAGGGTCCTCAGTACTCCCACATGGACTCTGAGGGTCCCCAGTACTCTCACATAAAGTCTGAGGGTCCCCAGTACTCCCACATGAACTCTGAGGGTCCCCAGTACTCCCACATGGACTCTGAGGGTCCCCAGTACTCCCACATGGACTCTGAGGGTCCCCAGTACTCCCACATGGACTCTGAGGGTCCCCAGTACTCCCACATGGACTCTGAGGGTCCCCAGTACTCCCACATGGACTCTGAACGAGGACACAATACCCACAAAATTTCTACATAGTCTTCGTTACTTAAAAAAACCCACAAACGTTACTGGGAGTGACGGGCGGTGGTGGGCGGTGGTGGGCGGTGGTGGGCGGTGGTGGGCGGTGGTGGGCGGTGGCGGGCGATGGCGGGCGGTGGTGGGCGGTGGCGGGCGGTGGTGGATGGTGGCGGGCGGTGGTGGGCGGTGGTGGGCGGTGGCGGGCGGTGGTGGGCGGTGGTGGGCGTTGGTGGGCGGTGGTGGGCGGTGGCGGGCGGTGGCGGGCGATGGCGGGCGATGGCGGGCGGTGGTGGGCGGTGGCGGGCGGTGGTGGGCGATGGCGGGCGGTGGTGGGCGGTGGTGGGCGGTGGCGGGCGGTGGTGGGCGGTGGCGGGCGGTGGCGGGCGGTGGCGGGCGATGGCGGGCGGTGGTGGGCGGTGGCGGGCGGTGGTGGGCGATGGCGGGCGGTGGTGGGCGGTGGTGGGCGATGGCGGGCGGTGGTGGGCGGTGGCGGGCGGTGGTGGGCGGTGGTGCGCGATGGCGGGCGGTGGTGGGCGATGGCGGGCGGTGGTGGGCGATGGCGGGCGGTGGTGGGCGGTGGCGGTGGTGGGCGATGGCGGGGGTGGTGGGCGGTGGTGGGCGATGGCGGCGGTGGTGGGCGGTGGCGGGCGGTGGTGGGCGGTGGCGGGCGGTGGTGGGCGGTGGTGGGCGGTAAAGTGGCGAGCTTCGTTAAGCCTGGCGATTGGTTGGGGCTGTTTCAAAAGCTGTGCCTTGATTGGTTCTTTTGTTTCGCCTCGCGAATTAACTCTCTCTCTCGCGGCTTTGACAAAACTGGAAAAAAAAAGATTGAGGAAGTTGAGTCTAGAGTCATGCAGTCTAGAGTCATGCAGTCTAGAGTCATGCAGTCTAGAGTCATGCAGTCTAGAGTCATGCAGTCTAGAGTCATGCAGTCTAGAGTCATGCAGTCTAGAGTCATGCAGTCTAGAGTCATGCAGTCTCGAGTCATGCAGTCTAGAGTCATGCAGTCTAGAGTCATGCAGTCAAGAATCATGCAGTCTAGAGTCATGCAGTCTAGAATCATGCAGTCTAGAGTCATGCAGTCTATAATCATACAGTCTAGAGTCATGCAGTCTAGAGTCATGCAGTCTAGAGTCATGCAGTCTAGAGTCATGCAGTCTAGAGTCATGCAGTCTAGAGTCATGCAGTCTCGAGTCATGCAGTCTAGAGTCATGCAGTCTAGAGTCATGCAGTCAAGAATCATGCAGTCTAGAGTCGTGCAGTCAAGAATCATGCAGTCTAGAGTCATGCAGTCTATAATCATACAGTCTAGAGTCATGCAGTCTAGAGTCATGCAGTCTAGAGTCATGCAGTCTAGAATCATGTAGTACCTCACAAACTGAGGGTAGGTAATGTAGTACCTCACTAACTGAGGGTAGGTAATGTAGTACCTCACAAACTGAGGGTAGGTAATGCAGTACCTCACAAACTGAGGGTAGGTAATGTAGTACCTCACAAAGTGAGGGTAGGTAATGCAGTACCTCACAAACTGAGGGTAGGTAATGCAGTACCTCACAAACTGAGGGTAGGTAATGCAGTACCTCACTAACTGAGGGTAGGTAATGTAGTACCTCACAAACTGAGGGTAGGTAATGTAGTACCTCACAAACTGAGGGTAGGTAATGTAGTACCTCACAAACTGAGGGTAGGTAATGTAGTACCTCACAAACTGAGGGTAGGTAATGCAGTACCTCACTAACTGAGGGTAGGTAATTAGTACCTCACAAACTGAGGGTGGGTAATGTAGTACCTCACAAAGTGAGGGTAGGTAATGTAGTACCTCACAAACTGAGGGTAGGTAATGTAGTACCTCACTAACTGAGGGTAGGTAATGCAGTACCTCACTAACTGAGGGTAGGTAATGCAGTACCTCACTAACTGAGGGTAGGTAATGTAGTACCTCACAAACTGAGGGTAGGTAATGTAGTACCTCACAAAGTGAGGGTAGGTAATGTAGTACCTCACAAAGTGAGGGTAGGTAATGCAGTACCTCACAAACTGAGGGTAGGTAATGTAGTACCTCACAAACTGAGGGTAGGTAATGCAGTACCTCACTGAGGGTAGGTAATGCAGTACCTCACAAAGTGAGGGTAGGTAATGTAGTACCTCACAAAGTGAGGGTAGGTAATGCAGTACCTCACAAACTGAGGGTAGGTAATGCAGTACCTCACAAACTGAGGGTAGGTAATGCAGTACCTCACAAACTGAGGGTAGGTAATGCAGTACCTCACAAACTGAGGGTAGGTAATGTAGTACCTCACAAACTGAGGGTAGGTAATGTAGTACCTCACAAACTGAGGGTAGGTAATGTAGTACCTCACAAAGTGAGGGTAGGTAATGTAGTACCTCACAAACTGAGGGTAGGTAATGCAGTACCTCACAAACTGAGGGTAGGTAATGTAGTACCTCACAAACTGAGGGTAGGTAATGTAGTACCTCACAAAGTGAGGGTAGGTAATGCAGTACCTCACAAACTGAGGGTAGGTAATGTAGTACCTCACAAACTGAGGGTAGGTAATGTAGAAACCTCACTAACTGAGGGTAGGTAATGTAGTACCTCACAAACTGAGGGTAGGTAATGTAGTACCTCACAAACTGAGGGTAGGTAATGTAGTACCTCACAAACTGAGGGTAGGTAATGCAGTACCTCACAAACTGAGGGTAGGTAATGTAGTACCTCACAAACTGAGGGTGGGTAATGTATACCTCACAAACTGAGGGTAGGTAATGCAGTACCTCACTAACTGAGGGTAGGTAATGCAGTACCTCACAAACTGAGGGTAGGTAATGCAGTACCTCACAAACTGAGGGTAGGTAATGCAGTACCTCACTAACTGAGGGTAGGTAATGCAGTACCTCACAAACTGAGGGTAGGTAATGCAGTACCTCACAAACTGAGGGTAGGTAATGCAGTACCTCACTAACTGAGGGTAGGTAATGCAGTACCTCACTAACTGAGGGTAGGTAATGCAGTACCTCACTAACTGAGGGTAGGTAATGCAGTACCTCACTAACTGCAGGTAGGTAATGCAGTACCTCACAAACTGAGGGTAGGTAATGTAGTACCTCACAAACTGAGGGTAGGTAATGCAGTACCTCACAAACTGAGGGTAGGTAATGCAGTACCTCACAAACTGAGGGTAGGTAATGCAGTACCTCACAAACTGAGGGTAGGTAATGCAGTACCTCACAAAACTGAGGGTGGGTAATGTAGTACCTCACAAACTGAGGGTAGGTAATGTAGTACCTCACAAACTGAGGGTAGGTAATGTAGTACCTCACAAACTGAGGGTAGGTAATGCAGTACCTCACAAACTGAGGGTAGGTAATGTAGTACCTCACAAACTGAGGGTAGGTAATGTAGTACCTCACAAACTGAGGGTAGGTAATGCAGTACCTCACAAACTGAGGGTAGGTAATGTAGTACCTCACAAACTGAGGGTAGGTAATGCAGTACCTCACAAAACTGAGGGTAGGTAATGTAGTACCTCACAAACTGAGGTAGGTAATGTAGTACCTCACAAACTGAGGTAGGTAATGCAGTACCCACAAAGTGAGGGTAGGTAATGTAGTACCTCACAAACTGAGGGTAGGTAATGCAGTACCTCACAAACTGAGGGTAGGTAATGTAGTACCTCACAAACTGAGGGTAGTAATGTATACCTCACAAACTGAGGGTAGGTAATGTAGTACCTCACAAACTGAGGGTAGGTAATGCAGTACCTCACTAACTGAGGGTAGGTAATGTAGTACCTCACAAACTGAGGGTAGGTAATGTAGTACCTCACAAACTGAGGGTAGGTAATGCAGTACCTCACTAACTGAGGGTAGGTAATGCAGTACCTCAATAACTGAGGGTAGGTAATGCAGTACCTCACAAACTGAGGGTAGGTAATGCAGTACCTCACAAACTGAGGGTAGGTAATGCAGTACCTCACAAACTGAGGGTAGGTAATGCAGTACCTCACAAACTGAGGGTAGGTAATGCAGTACCTCACAAACTGAGGGTAGGTAATGTAGTACCTCACTAACTGAGGTAGGTAATGTAGTACCTCACTAACTGAGGGTAGGTAATGTAGTACCTCACAAACTGAGGTAGGTAATGTAGTACCTCACTAACTGAGGGTAGGTAATGTAGAAACCTCACTAACTGAGGGTAGGTAATGTAGTACTCTCACTAACTGAGGGTAGGTAATGCAGTACCTCACAAACTGAGGGTAGGTAATGCAGTACCTCACTAACTGAGGGTAGGTAATGCAGTACCTCACTAACTGAGGGTAGGTAATGCAGTACCTCACTAACTGAGGGTAGGTAATGCAGTACCTCACTAACTGAGGGTAGGTAATGCAGTACCTCACAAACTGAGGGTAGGTAATGCAGTACCTCACTAACTGAGGGTAGGTAATGCAGTACCTCACTAACTGAGGGTAGGTAATGCAGTACCTCACAAACTGAGGGTAGGTAATGCAGTACCTCACTGAGGGTAGGTAATGCAGTACCTCACTAACTGAGGGTAGGTAATGCAGTACCTCACTAACTGAGGGTAGGTAATGCAGCACCTCACAAACTGAGGGTAGGTAATGCAGTACCTCACTAACTGAGGGTAGGTAATGCAGTACCTCACAAACTGAGGGTAGGTAATGCAGTACCTCACAAACTGAGGGTAGGTAATGTAGTACCTCACAAACTGAGGGTAGGTAATGTAGTACCTCACTAACTGAGGGTAGGTAATGTAGTACCTCACAAACTGAGGGTAGGTAATGTAGTACCTCACTAACTGAGGGTAGGTAATGCAGTACCTCACTAACTGAGGGTAGGTAATGCAGTACCTCACTAACTGAGGGTAGGTAATGCAGTACCTCACAAACTGAGGGTAGGTAATGCAGTACCTCACAAACTGAGGGTGGGTTTAATGTAGTACCTCACAAACTGAGGGTAGGTAATGTAGTACCTCACAAACTGAGGGTAGGTAATGTAGTACCTCACAAACTGAGGGTAGGTAATGTAGTACCTCACTAACTGAGGGTAGGTAATGTAGTACCTCACAAACTGAGGGTAGGTAATGCAGTACCTCACAAACTGAGGGTAGGTAATGTAGTACCTCACAAACTGAGGGTAGGTAATGTAGTACCTCACAAACTGAGGGTAGGTAATGTAGTACCTCACAAACTGAGGGTAGGTAATGTAGTACCTCAAAAACTGAGGGTAGGTAATGTAGTACCTCACAAACTGAGGGTAGGTAATGTAGTACCTCACAAAGTGAGGGTAGGTAATGTAGTACCTCACAAACTGAGGGTAGGTAATGCAGTACCTCACAAACTGAGGGTAGGTAATGTAGTACCTCACAAACTGAGGGTAGGTAATGTAGTACCTCACAAACTGAGGGTAGGTAATGTAGTACCTCACAAACTGAGGGTAGGTAATGTAGTACCTCACAAAACTGAGGGTAGGTAATGTAGTACCTCACAAACTGAGGGTAGGTAATGTAGTACCTCACAAACTGAGGGTAGGTAATGTAGTACCTCACAAAGTGAGGGTAGGTAATGTAGTACCTCACAAACTGAGGGTAGGTAATGCAGTACCTCACAAACTGAGGGTAGGTAATGTAGTACCTCACAAACTGAGGGTAGGTAATGTAGTACCTCACAAACTGAGGGTAGTAATGTAGTACCTCACAAACTGAGGGTAGGTAATGTAGTACCTCACAAACTGAGGGTAGGTAATGTAGTACCTCACAAACTGAGGGTAGGTAATGTAGTACCTCACAAACTGAGGGTAGGTAATGTAGTACCTCACAAACTGAGGGTAGGTAATGTAGTACCTCACAAAGTGAGGGTAGGTAATGTAGTACCTCACAAACTGAGGTAGGTAATGCAGTACCTCACAAACTGAGGGTAGGTAATGTAGTACCTCACAAACTGAGGGTAGGTAATGTAGTACCTTCACAAACTGAGGGTAGGTAATGTAGTACCTCACAAACTGAGGGTAGGTAATGTAGTACCTCACTAACTGAGGGTAGTAATGTAGTACCTCACAAACTGAGGGTAGGTAATGTAGTACCTCACAAACTGAGGGTAGGTAATGTAGTACCTCACAAACTGAGGGTAGGTAATGTAGTACCTCACAAACTGAGGGTAGGTAATGTAGTCCCCTCACAAACTGAGGGTAGGTAATGTAGTACCTCACTAACTGAGGGTAGGTAATGCAGTACCTCACAAACTGAGGGTAGGTAATGTAGTACCTCACAAACTGAGGGTAGGTAATGTAGTACCTCACTAACTGAGGGTAGGTAATGCAGTACCTCACTAACTAGATCCAACTTCTAAAACTTAATATCATTTGCTAATTCAGCAACACCAGAATACCAAAATACCTTCAAATATCTTTGAGAAAGAAAAAAAAATATTGACCAGTGTTGTTATTATTATTATTGTTATTATTATTATTATTATTAATATTATTATTGTTAGTATTATTATTATTATTATTATTATATTATTATTATTATTATTATTATTATTATTATTATTGTTAGTATTATTATTATTATTATTATTATTATTATTATTATTATTATTATTATTATTTTATTAATATTATTATTATTGTTAGTATTGCTATTATTATTATTATTATTATTTTAATTATTATTGTTAGTATTGGTATTATTATGGTCATCATTATGATCATTACTTCCCTGGAAGAAATGTTCGTCAGTGCTGGTGATGATCAACGGCCTCGTGATTATTGTAAAAGTGAAGCGGATAATGTTAATTATCTGGGGGATTATTATTATTATTATTGTGGTTGAGGTTGACTGTTGTCTAACAGCTGTTCAGAGTTAATCACCATCCAAGTGTTGTTAGCACGATAGTTAAGCCGCTGGTTTGGTAGCTACCCCCTCCCTCCCCCCTCCCCCTCCACCCTCCACCCTCCACCCCCCAGAAGTTGCTAACCTGGTAAATTATTTACCTGGATAATTGTTGGTATAAACTCTGGTAGATAATTGCTAGTAGATGTCTGGTAGATTATTGCTAGTAGATGTGTGGTGGATAATTGCTAGTAGATGTGTGGTGGATAATTGCTAGTAGATGTGTGGTGGATAATTGCTAGTAGATGTCTGGTAGATTATTGCTAGTAGATGTGTGGTGGATAATTGCTAGTAGATGTGTGGTGGATAATTGCTAGTAGATTTCTGGTAGATTATTGCTAGTAGATGTGTGGTGGATAATTGCTAGTAGATGTGTGGTGGATAATTGCTAGTAGATGTGTGGTGGATAATTGCTAGTAGATGTGTGGTGGATAATTGCTAGTAGATGTGTGGTGGATAATTGCTAGTAGATGTGTGGTGGATAATTGCTAGTAGATGTGTGGTGGATAATTGCTAGTAGATGTGTGGTGGATAATTGCTAGTAGATGTCTGGTAGATTATTGCTAGTAGATGTGTGGTGGATAATTGCTAGATGTGTGGTGGATAATTGCTATAATTGGTGGGGGAAAATTTTGTAGAATGTGTGGGGATAATTGCTAGAGATGTGGGGTGGATAATTGCAGAATGTGGGGTGGAAATTGCTAGTAGATGTGGGTGGAAAATTTGCTATAATTGTGGTGAAATTGCTGTAGATTGTGGTGGAAATTGCTAGTAATGGTTGGTGGATAATTGCTATAGATTTGTGGTGGAAAATTTCTAGTAGATTGTGGGGATAATTGCTAAATGTGGGGGTGATAATTTGAGAGAGTGTGGGGGGATAATTGCTAGTAGATGTTGGTGGATAATTTGCTAGTAAAATTTGGGGTGGATAATTGCTTTAGATTTTGGGGGGATAATTGCTATTAATGTGGGGGTAATTGCTATAGATGTGTGGTGGAAAATTGCAAGATGTGGGGTGGAAAATTTGCTATAGATGTTGGGGGAATTCCCTCCCTTCTACCGCCCCCCCTTTCCCTCCTCTCGCCCTCCCCCTCCCTCCCCCTCCCCCCCCTCTCCCCCTTCCCTCCCTCTCCCCTTCCCTCCCCTCCCCTTCCCCCCCCCTCCCCCTTCCCTCCCCCTCCCCCTTTTCCCTCCCCTCTCCCTCCCTCCCCCCTCCCCCCCCTCCCTCCCTCCCCCCTCTCTCCCCTTTTTCCTCTCCCCCTCCTCCCTCCCCCCTCCCTCCCTCCCCCCCTCCCCTTCCCCCCCCCCCCCCCTTTCCCCCCTCCCTCCGTCCCCCCTCCCCTTCCTCCCTCCCTCCCCCCTCCCTTCCCTCCTCCTCCCTCCCTCCCCCCTCCCTCCCTCCCTCCCCCCCCCCCTCCCTTCACCCCCCTCCCTCCCCCCCTCCCTCCCCCCCCTCCATCCCTCCCTCCCCCAAATTTTTCCCACCCTCCCTCCCTCTCCCCCTCCCTCCCTCCCTCCACCCTCCCTCCCTCCCTCCTCTACCCCTCCCTCCCCCCCCCTCCCTCTCTTTCCCTCCCTCCCTCCCCCCCCCTCTCTCCCCTCCCTCCTCTATCCCTCTCTCCCTCCCTCCCCCCCTCCCCCCTCTCCCCCCCCTCCCCCCCTCCCTCCCCTCCCCCCCTCCCCCCTCTCCCTCCCCTCTCCTCCCTCCCTCTTTTCCTCCCTCCCTCCCTTCCTCCCTCCCCCCCTCCCTCCCTCCCTCCCTCCCTCCATCCCTCCCTTTCCCCTCTCTCCCCTCCCTCCCCCCTCCCCCCTCCCTCCCTCCCTCCATCCCTCCCTCCCCCCTCCCCCCCCCCTCCCCCTTTCCCTCCCTCCCTCCCCTCCCTCCCTCCCCCCTCCCTCCCCCCCCTCCCCCCCTCCCCCCCTCCCCCCTCCCCCCCTCCCTCCCTCCATTTAATTAAAATATATTTGTGTTGTTTTACTTGTTATTTTCGATGATAATCTCAACGGAACTTTATCTAAGAGGGGAAAAAAACACCTCATTTTTTAAATTTAAGTTTTGTGTGTTTAATGTGATTTTGTGTGTGTTTGAGTGTGTGTGTGTGGGTGTATGACGTTCGTGTGTTTGTATAGTTTGAGTATTTGGTGGTGTGGGGTACTTCCCTATTGGCGCGGGGGTAAATTCACAGCCCCTGGCCCCGCCTGTTCTCTGATCGCTACTAGGTCACTCTCCCTGCTCCATAAGCTTTATCATACCTCTTCTTAAAGCTGTGTATGGACCCTTCCTCCTCTACATCACTTCCCAGACTGTTCCACTTCCTCACAACTCTTTGACTGAAGAAATACTTCCTAACATACCTATGATTCATCTGTGTTTTCAACTTCCAATTGTGACCCCTTGTTGCTGTGTTCCATCTCTGGAACACCCTGTCTCTATCCACCTTGTCGATTCCTCTCAGTATTTTGTATGTCGTTATCATGTCTCCCCTAACCCTCCTGTCATCCAGTGTCGTCAGGTCAATTTCCCTTAACCTCTCCTCGTAGGACATGCCCCTTAGTTCCGGGACTAGTCTTGTTGCAAACTTTTGCGATTTCTCTAGTTTCCTTACGTGCAGCCTGTCCAGATCCCTTTGTAGTTCTGCCTGGTCCTCATCATCTGTAAACAGGGACACTTCTGAGTCTATTCCTTCGGTCATGTCGTTCACAAATGCCAGAAGCAACACCGGTCCTAGGACTCACCCCTGTGGGACCCCGCTAGTCACAGGCGCCCACTCTCACACATTGCCACGTAACATGACTCGCTGTTGTCTTCGTGACAGGTTTTTCCCAGATCCAGTGTATGTGTGCGCGCGCGCATGCGTGCCCAGCAGTAGAGACCGGGGCAGTTTAGGAACAGTCTGCAGCAGAAACACCAACACTGAACTTTGTGAACCCGCTGGACCATTGTTATAATTGATCAAAGTTCAGCTGTTAGTGGTCAGTGTAATTGAAGAGCCTCTGCTGGTTGACGGGTAGCCTTGGTCAACCCTGTTCCACCAGGCTGTGCTGCTTGACGGGTAGCCTCGGTAAACCCTTTTTCCACCAGGCTGTGCTGCTTGACGGGTAGCCTTGGTCAACCCTGTTCCACCAGGCTGTGCTGCTTGACGGGTAGCCTCGGTCAACCCTGTTCCACCAGGCAGTGCTGGTTGACGGGTAGCCTCGGTCAACCCTGTTCCACCAGGCTGTGCTGCTTGACGGGTAGCCTCGGTCAACCCTGTTCCACCAGGCTGTGCTGGTTGACGGGTAGCCTCGGTCAACCCTGTTCCACCAGGCTGTGCTGGTTGACGGGTAGCCTCGGTCAACCCTGTTCCACCAGGCTGTGCTGGTTGACGGGTAGCCTCGGTCAACCCTGTTCCACCGGGCTGTGCTGCTTGACGGTAGCCTGGGTCAACCCTGTTCCACCAGCGTGCGGGTTTGACGGGTAGCCTCGGTCAACCCTTTTCCCCACCAGGCTGTGCTGGTTGACGGGTGGGCCTCGGTCAACCCTGTTCCACCAGGCTGTGCTGGTTGACGGGTAGCCTCGGTCAACCCTGTTCCACCAGGCTGTGCTGCTTGATGGGTAGCCTCGGTCAATCCTGTTCCATAAGGCTGTGCTGGTTGACGGGTAGCCTCGGTCAACCCTGTTCCATCAGGCTGTGCTGCTTGACGGGTAGCCTCGGTCAACCCTGTTCCACCAGGCTGTGCTGGTTGACGGGTAGCCTCGGTCAACCCTGTTCCACCAGGCTGTGCTGGTTGACGGGTAGCCTCGGTCAACCCTGTTCCACCCAGGCTGTGCTGGTTGACGGGTAGCCTCGGTCAACCTTTTCCCACCAGGCTGTGCTGGTTAAACGGGTAGCCTCGGTAAACCCCTGTTCCACCAGGCTGTGCTGGTTGACGGGTAGCCTCGGTCAACCCTGTTCCACCAGGCTGTGCTGGTTGACGGGTAGCCTCGGTCAACCCTGTTCCACCAGGCTGTGCGGGTTTTGACGGGTACCTCGGTTAACCCTGTTCCACCAGGCTGTGCTGGTTGACGGGTAGCCTCTTTCAACCCTGTTCCACCAGGCTGTGCTGGTTGACGGGTAGCCTCGGTCAACCCTGTTCCACCAGGCTGTGCTGCTTGACGGGTACCTGGGTCAACCCTGTTCCACCAGGCTGTGCTGCTTGACGGGTACCCTTTGGTCAACCCTGTTCCACCAGGCTTGTCCCTGCTTGACGGGTGCCTCGTCAACCCTTTTTTCCACCAGGCTGTGCTGCTTGACGGGTAGCCTCGGTCAACCCTGTTCCACCAGGCTGTGCTGCTTGACGGGTAGCCTCGGTCAACCCTGTTCCACCAGGCTGTGCTGCTTGACGGGTAGCCTCGGTCAACCCTGTTCCACCAGGCTGTGCTGGGTGCTGTTGCACCACCATATACACACTGAGAGATAAATTAGACACATGTGCAACTCTTGGGTATCTTTATTGAGGAAACGTTTCTCCACACAGTGGCTTCATCAGTCCATACATAGGAGAAACTTGAAGAACAGGAGGAGAATGAGGTAATCAGTCCCTCAACCTTGAGTCGATGTGTTCAGTCCTAATTCTTGGGCACGACCTACTTCCACATTGAACAAATGTGACACCACCTATGACTGCTGCACCTCTCCTGCCATACGGTTTTTAAGCTCCTTCTCCGCTCATCTGCCGTATTCTATTCAAGATTGATGGACTGAACACATCGACTCAAGGTTGAGGGACTGATTACCTCATTCTCTTCCTGTTCTTCAAGATTCTCCTTTGTATGGACTGATGAAGCCACTGTGTGGCGAAACGTTTCCTCAATAAAGATACCCAAGAGTTGCACATGTGTCTAATTTATCAACATGTCGGTTCTCTGAACCATTCATCTACAAACACACTGAGAGGTGTATATTTCTCAGTGTATGTACGTGTATGTTTCTCATTGTATATACACTGAGAAACACTTTCCAGGTGGCCGGAACAATTTTCTTCCAGCTGACTGGAACAGATTACCTTCCAGCTGGCTGGAACATTACCTTCCATCTGGCTGGAACATTGTCTTCCAGCTGGCTGGAACATTACCTTCCAGCTGGCTGGAACATTACCTTCCACCTGGCTGGAACATTATCTTCCAGCTGGCTGGAACATTACCTTCCAGCTGGCTGGAACAATTTCCTTCTGGCTGGCTAGAACATTACCTTCCATCTGGCTGGAGCATTATCTTCCAGCTGGCTGGAACAGATTACCTTCCAGCTGGCTGGGACATTACCTTCCAGCTGGCTGGAACAATTGTGTTCAGGAACACTAATTGACCGGGTATAGACCACAAACTATTGGCTATTATGAGGTAATTAGGAATTACACGGTAATTATGAGCCATTTTCTGGTTAGGGGCATTGGAAGGGACTCCTGTTGTTTTGTTCTGTTGGTTCCTGTTGTTTTGTTCTGTTGGTTCCTGTTGTTTTTATCTGTTGGTTCCTGTTGTTTTGTTCTGTTGGTTCCTGTTGTTTTTTCCTGTGGGTTTCGTTCTTTTGTTGTTCCTGTTTTGTTCTTTTGTTTGTTCTTGTTGTTTTGATCTGTTGAATCCTGTTTTTTTTATCTGTTGCTTACTGTTTTTTTGTTCAGTTGATTAATCTTTTTTTGTTAGTTCCTGTTGTTTTGTTCTGTTGGTTCCTGTTTTTTGCTTTGTTGGTTCTTGTTGTTTTGTTCTCTTTGATCTGTTGGTTCCTGTTGGTCCTTTTCCTTTTCTTCTGTTATGTCTGTTGGCTCTGTTTAATTCTTTTGGATCTGTTTTGTCTCTTGATCTGTTTTGCCTTGGATCTGTTGCTTTACTTTACTTATTAAAACTGTTACTTTTTATGCTGATTCTGTTGTAGTATCTGTTGTATCTGTTGTTTTATCTGTTGGTCTGTTATTTTATGCGTTCAATTTGTTTTTTATCTGTTGTTGGATCTGTTTTATCTGTTACAGCTGTTGCTTTATCTGTTGGATCTGTTGTTTTATCTGTTGAATCTGTAGTTTTATCTGTTGGATCTGTTTTATCTGTTGGATCCGTTGTTTTATCTGTTGGATCTGTTGTTTTGTCTGTTATATCTGTTGTTTTGTCTATTGGACCTTTTTTAACTGTTGAATGTTTTTTTTATCTGTTAGATCTGTTATTTTATGTTGTTTTATCAATTACATTTGTTGGATCTGTTGTTTTATCCGTTATATCTGTTGGATAAACGTTCTCTGTTGTTGGTGGTTGTTGTGGAGGTGCATCAACAACAGCGTTAAAAGTCAGGGTAATTAGAGACGAGTCAGTAGTCATTAGCACAAGACAAATTAGCCAGTAATTAAGACTGAGCTGAGACCATTAATTGTTTATTATAAAGTTCAGTTTAGAGAGGTTCAGCTTAGCTTAGTGGAATGTTTAGGAAGTTCGGATTAGAGAGGCTCAGCTTAGGTTTGGACTAGAGAGGAGCGACCATTCGAGACCATGTCATAGTGGTCCAGTAGTTGTGAGAGGCAGGAGTGACCACCCAAGACCATATCATAGTGGTCCAGTAGTTGTGAGAGGCAGGAGTGACCACCCAAGACCATGTCATAGTGGTCCAGTAGTTGTGAGAGGCAGGATTGACCACCCAAGACCATATCATATTGGTCCAGTAGTTGTGAGAGGCAGGAGTGACCACCCAAGACCATATCATAGTGGTCCAGTAGTTGTGAGAGGCAGGAGTGACCACCCAAGACCATGTCATAGTGGTTCCAGTAGTTGTGAGAGGCAGGAGTGACCACCCAAGACCATATCATAGTGGTCCAGTAGTTGTGAGAGGCAGGAGTGACCACCCAAGACCATATCATAGTGGTCCAGTAGTTGTGAGAGGCAGGAGTGACCACCCAAGACCATATCATAGTGGTCCAGTAGTTGTGAGAGGCAGGAGTGACCACCCAAGACCATGTCATAGTGGCCCTGTAGTTGTGAGAGGCAGGAGTGACCATCCAAGACCATGTCATAGTGGTCCAGTAGTTGTGAGAGCAGGAGTGACCACCCAAGACCCTGTCATAGTGGTCCAGTAGTTGTGAGAGGCAGGAGTGACCACCCAAGACCATATCATAGTGGTCCAGTAGTTGTGAGAGGCAGGAGTGACCACCCAAGACCATGTCATAGTGGTCCAGTAGTTGTGAGAGGCAGGAGTGACCACCCAAGACCATGTCATAGTGGTCCAGTAGTTGTGAGAGGCAGGAGTGACCACCCAAGACAATGTCATAGTGGCCCTGTAGTTGTGAGAGGCAGGAGTGACCATCCAAGACCATGTCATAGTGGCCCAGTAGTTGTGAGAGGCAGGAGTGACCATCCAAGACGATGTCATAGTGGCCCTGTAGTTGTGAGAGGCAGGAGTGACCATCCAAGACCATGTCATAGTGGCCCAGTAGTTGTGAGAGGCAGGAGTGACCATCCAAGACCATGTCATAGTGGCCCAGTAGTTGTGAGAGGCAGGAGTGACCATCCAAGACCATGTCATAGTGGCCCTGTAGTTGTGAGAGGCAGGAGTGACCATCCAAGACCATGTCATAGTGGTCCAGTAGTTGTGAGAGGCAGGAGTGACCATCCAAGACCATGTCATAGTGGCCCTGTAGTTGTGAGAGGCAGGAGTGACCATCCAAGACCATGTCATAGTGGTCCAGTAGTTGTGAGAGACAGGAGTGACCATCCAAGACCCTGTCATAGTGGCCCAGTAGTTGTGAGAGGCAGGAGTGACCATCCAAGACCCTGTCATAGTGGCCCAGTAGTTGTGAGAGGCAGGAGTGACCATCCAAGACCCTGTCATAGTGGCTCAGTAGTTGTGAGAGGCAGGAGTGACCATCCAAGACCCTGTCATAGTGGCCCAGTAGTTGTGAGAGGCAGGAGTGACCATCCAAGACCCTGTCATAGTGGCCCAGTAGTTGTGAGAGGCAGGAGTGACCATCCAAGTCCATGTCATAGTGGCCCAGTAGTTGTGAGAGGCAGGAGTGACCATCCAAGACCCTGTCATAGTGGCCCAGTAGTTGTGAGAGGCAGGAGTGACCATCCAAGACCATGTCATAGTGGCCCTGTAGTTGTGAGAGGCAGGAGTGACAATCCAAGACCATATCATAGTGGCCCAGTAGTTGTGAGGCAGGAGTGACCATCCAAGACCATGTCATAGTGGCCCAGTAGTTGTGAGAGACAGGAGTGACCACCCAAGACCATATCATAGTGGCCCAGTAGTTGTGAGAGGCAGGAGTGACCATCCAAGACCATGTCATAGTGGTCCAGTAGTTGTGAGAGGCAGGAGTGGACCACCCAAGACCATGTCATAGTGGCCCTGTAGTTGTGAGAGGCAGAGTGACCATCCAAGACCATGTCATAGTGGCCCTGTAGTTGTGAGAGGCAGGAGTGACAATCCAAGACCATATCATAGTGGCCCAGTAGTTGTGAGAGGCAGGAGTGACCATCCAAGACCATGTCATAGTGGCCCAGTAGTTGTGAGAGACAGGAGTGACCACCCAAGACCATATCATAGTGGCCCCAGTAGTTGTGAGAGGCAGGAGTGACCATCCAAGACCATGTCATAGTGGCCCTGTAGTTGTGAGAGGCAGGAGTGACCATCCAAGACCATGTCATAGTGGCCCTGTAGTTGTGAGAGGCAGGAGTGACCATCCAAGACCATGTCATAGTGTCCCTGTAGTTGTGAGAGGCAGGAGTGACCATCCAAGACCATGTCATAGTGGCCCTGTAGTTGTGAGAGGCAGGAGTGACCATCCAAGACCATATCATAGTGGCCCAGTAGTTGTGAGAGGCAGGAGTGACCATCCAAGACCATGTCATAGTGGCCCAGTAGTTGTGAGAGGCAGGAGTGACCACCCAAGACCATATCATAGTGGCCCAGTAGTTGTGAGAGGCAGGAGTGACCATCCAAGACCATGTCATAGTGGCCCTGTAGTTGTGAGAGGCAGGAGTGACCATCCAAGACCATGTCATAGTGGCCCTGTAGTTGTGAGAGGCAGGAGTGGACCATCCAAGACCATGTCATAGTGGCCCAGTAGTTGTGAGAGGCAGGAGTGACCATCCAAGACCATGTCAATAGTGGCCCTGTAGTTGTGAGAGGCAGGAGTGACCATCCAAGACCATGTCATAGTGGCCCTGTAGTTGTGAGAGGCAGGAGTGACCATCCAAGACCATGTCATAGTGGCCCTGTAGTTGTGAGAGGCAGGAATGACCACCCAAGACCATGTCATAGTGGCCCAGTAGTTGTGAGAGGCAGGAGTGACCATCCAAGACCATGTTTATAGTGGCCCAGTAGTTGTGAGAGGCAGGAGTGACCATCCAAGACCATGTCATAGTGGCCCTGTAGTTGTTAGAGGCAGGAGTGACCATCCAAGACCATGTCATAGTGGCCCTGTAGTTGTGAGAGGCAGGAGTGACCACCCAAAACCATGTCATAGTTGCCCAGTAGTTGTGAGAGGCAGGAGTGACCATCCAAGACCATGTTATAGTGGCCCAGTAGTTGTGAGAGGCAGGAGTGACCATCCAAGACATGTCATAGTGGCCCAGTAGTTGTGAGAGGCAGGAGTGACCATCCAAGACCCTGTCATAGTGGCCCTGTAGTTGTGTGAGGCAGGAGTGACCATCCAAGACCATGTCATAGTGGCCCAGTAGTTGTTGAGAGGCAGGAAGTGACCATCCAAGACCCTGTCATAGTGGCCCAGTAGTTGTGAGAGGCAGGAGTGACCATCCAAGACCATGTCATAGTGGCCCCTGTAGTTGTGAGAGGCAGGAGTGACCATCCAAGACCCTGTCATAGTGGCCCAGGAGTGACCATCCAAGACCATGTCATAGTGGCCCAGTAGTTGTGAGAGGCAGGAGTGACCATCCAAGACCATGTCATAGTGGCCCTGTAGTTGTGAGAGGCAGGGGTGACCATCCAAGACCATGTCATAGTGGCCCAGTAGTTGTGAGAGGCAGGAGTGACCATCCAAGACCCTGTCATAGTGGCCCAGTAGTTGTGAGAGGCAGGAGTGACCATCCAAGACCATGTCATAGTGGCCCAGTAGTTGTGAGAGGCAGGAGTGACCATCCAAGACCATGTCATAGTGGCCCAATAGTTGTGAGAGGCAGGAGTGACCATCCAAGACCATGTCATAGTGGCCCTGTAGTTGTGAGAGGCAGGAGTGACCATCCAAGACCATGTTATAGTGGCCCAGTAGTTGTGAGAGGTAGGAGTGACCATCCAAGACCCTGTCATAGTGGCCCAGTAGTTGTGAGAGGCAGGAGTGACCATCCAAGACCATGTCATAGTGGCCCTGTAGTTGTGAGAGGCAGGAGTGACCATCTAAGACCATGTCATAGTGGCCCTGTAGTTGTGAGAGGCAGGAGTGACCATCCAAGACCATGTCATAGTGGCCCAGTAGTTGTGAGAGGCAGGAGTGACCATCCAAGACCATGTCATAGTGGCCCTGTAGTTGTGAGAGGCAGGAGTGACCATCCAAGACCATGTCATAGTGGCCCAGTAGTTTTGAGAGGCAGGAGTGACCATCCAAGACCCTGTCATAGTGGCCCAGTAGTTGTGAGAGGCAGGAGTGACCATCCAAGACCATGTCATAGTGGCTCTGTAGTTGTGAGAGGCAGGAGTGACCATCCAAGACCATGTCATAGTGGCCCAGTAGTTGTGAGAGGCAGGAGTGACCATCCAAGACCATGTCATAGTGGCCCTGTAGTTGTGAGAGGCAGGAGTGACCATCCAAGACCCTGTCATAGTGGCCCAGTAGTTGTGAGAGGCAGGAGTGACCATCCAAGACCATGTCATAGTGGCCCAGTAGTTGTGAGAGGCAGGAAGTGACCATCCAAGACCCTGTCATAGTGGCCCAGTAGTTGTGAGAGGCAGGAGTGACCATCCAAGACCATGTCATAGTGGCCCTGTAGTTGTGAGAGGCAGGAGTGACAATCCAAGACCATATCATAGTGGCCCAGTAGTTGTGAGAGGCAGGAGTGACCATCCAAGACCATGTCATAGTGGCCCAGTAGTTGTGAGAGACAGGAGTGACCACCCAAGACCATATCATAGTGGCCCAGTAGTTGTGAGAGGCAGGAGTGACCATCCAAGACCATGTCATAGTGGTCCAGTAGTTGTGAGAGGCAGGAGTGACCACCCAAGACCATGTCATAGTGGCCCTGTAGTTGTGAGAGGCAGGAGTGACCATCCAAGACCATGTCATAGTGGCCCTGTAGTTGTGAGAGGCAGGAGTGACAATCCAAGACCATATCATAGTGGCCCAGTAGTTGTGAGAGGCAGGAGTGACCATCCAAGACCATGTCATAGTGGCCCAGTAGTTGTGAGAGACAGGAGTGACCACCCAAGACCATATCATAGTGGCCCAGTAGTTGTGAGAGGCAGGAGTGACCATCCAAGACCATGTCATAGTGGCCCTGTAGTTGTGAGAGGCAGGAGTGACCATCCAAGACCATGTCATAGTGGCCCTGTAGTTGTGAGAGGCAGGAGTGACCATCCAAGACCATGTCATAGTGTCCCTGTAGTTGTGAGAGGCAGGAGTGACCATCCAAGACCATGTCATAGTGGCCCTGTAGTTGTGAGAGGCAGGAGTGACCATCCAAGACCATATCATAGTGGCCCAGTAGTTGTGAGAGGCAGGAGTGTGACCATCCAAGACCATGTCATAGTGGCCCAGTAGTTGTGAGAGGCAGGAGTGACCACCCAAGACCATATCATAGTGGCCCAGTAGT
This sequence comes from Cherax quadricarinatus, assembly GCF_026875155.1. Classification (NCBI taxonomy): domain Eukaryota; kingdom Metazoa; phylum Arthropoda; class Malacostraca; order Decapoda; family Parastacidae; genus Cherax; species Cherax quadricarinatus. The sequence continues at coordinate 19,000,230 of NC_069433.1, forward strand.
TGTGAGAGGCAGGAGTGACCATCCAAGACCATGTCATAGTGGTCCAGTAGTTGTGAGAGGCAGGAGTGACCATCCAAGACCATGTCATAGTGGCCCAGTAGTTGTGAGAGGCAGGAGTGACCATCCAAGACCATGTCATAGTGGCCCTGTAGTTGTGAGAGGCAGGAGTGACCATCCAAGACCATGTCATAGTGGCCCTGTAGTTGTGAGAGGCAGGAGTGACCATCCAAGACCATGTCATAGTGGCCCTGTAGTTGTGAGAGGCAGGAATGACCACCCAAGACCATGTCATAGTGGCCCAGTAGTTGTGAGAGGCAGGAGTGACCATCCAAGACCATGTTATAGTGGCCCAGTAGTTGTGAGAGGCAGGAGTGACCATCCAAGACCATGTCATAGTGGCCCTGTAGTTGTTAGAGGCAGGAGTGACCATCCAAGACCATGTCATAGTGGCCCTGTAGTTGTGAGAGGCAGGAGTGACCACCCAAAACCATGTCATAGTTGCCCAGTAGTTGTGAGAGGCAGGAGTGACCATCCAAGACCATGTTATAGTGGCCCAGTAGTTGTGAGAGGCAGGAGTGACCATCCAAGACCATGTCATAGTGGCCCAGTAGTTGTGAGAGGCAGGAGTGACCATCCAAGACCCTGTCATAGTGGCCCTGTAGTTGTGAGAGGCAGGAGTGACCATCCAAGACCATGTCATAGTGGCCCAGTAGTTGTGAGAGGCAGGAGTGACCATCCAAGACCCTGTCATAGTGGCCCAGTAGTTGTGAGAGGCAGGAGTGACCATCCAAGACCATGTCATAGTGGCCCTGTAGTTGTGAGAGGCAGGAGTGACCATCCAAGACCCTGTCATAGTGGCCCAGGAGTGACCATCCAAGACCATGTCATAGTGGCCCAGTAGTTGTGAGAGGCAGGAGTGACCATCCAAGACCATGTCATAGTGGCCCTGTAGTTGTGAGAGGCAGGAGTGACCATCCAAGACCATGTCATAGTGGCCCAGTAGTTGTGAGAGGCAGGAGTGACCATCCAAGACCCTGTCATAGTGGCCCAGTAGTTGTGAGAGGCAGGAGTGACCATCCAAGACCATGTCATAGTGGCCCAGTAGTTGTGAGAGGCAGGAGTGACCATCCAAGACCATGTCATAGTGGCCCAATAGTTGTGAGAGGCAGGAGTGACCATCCAAGACCATGTCATAGTGGCCCTGTAGTTGTGAGAGGCAGGAGTGACCATCCAAGACCATGTTATAGTGGCCCAGTAGTTGTGAGAGGTAGGAGTGACCATCCAAGACCCTGTCATAGTGGCCCAGTAGTTGTGAGAGGCAGGAGTGACCATCCAAGACCATGTCATAGTGGCCCTGTAGTTGTGAGAGGCAGGAGTGACCATCTAAGACCATGTCATAGTGGCCCTGTAGTTGTGAGAGGCAGGAGTGACCATCCAAGACCATGTCATAGTGGCCCAGTAGTTGTGAGAGGCAGGAGTGACCATCCAAGACCATGTCATAGTGGCCCTGTAGTTGTGAGAGGCAGGAGTGACCATCCAAGACCATGTCATAGTGGCCCAGTAGTTTTGAGAGGCAGGAGTGACCATCCAAGACCCTGTCATAGTGGCCCAGTAGTTGTGAGAGGCAGGAGTGACCATCCAAGACCATGTCATAGTGGCTCTGTAGTTGTGAGAGGCAGGAGTGACCATCCAAGACCATGTCATAGTGGCCCAGTAGTTGTGAGAGGCAGGAGTGACCATCCAAGACCATGTCATAGTGGCCCTGTAGTTTGAGAGGCAGGAGTGACCATCCAAGACCCTGTCATAGTGGCCCAGTAGTTGTGAGAGGCAGGAGTGACCATCCAAGACCATGTCATAGTGGCCCTGTAGTTGTGAGAGGCAGGAGTGACCATCCAAGACCATGTCATAGTGGCCCAGTAGTTGTGAGAGGCAGGAGTGACCATCCAAGACCCTGTCATAGTGGCCCAGTAGTTGTGAGAGGCAGGAGTGACCATCCAAGACCATATCATAGTGGCCCTGTAGTTGTGAGAGGCAGGAGTGACCATCCAAGACCATGTCATAGTGGCCCAGTAGTTGTGAGAGGCAGGAGTGACCATCCAAGACCATGTCATAGTGGCCCTGTAGTTGTGAGAGGCAGGAGTGACCATCCAAGACCATGTCATAGTGGCCCAGTAGTTGTGAGAGGCAGGAGTGACCATCCAAGACCATGTCATAGTGGCCCAGTAGTTGTGAGAGGCAGGAGTGACCATCCAAGACCATGTCATAGTGGCTCTGTAGTTGTGAGAGGCAGGAGTGACCATCCAAGACCCTGTCATAGTGGCCCAGTAGTTGTGAGAGGCAGGAGTGACCATCCAAGACCATGTCATAGTGGCCCAGTAGTTGTGAGAGGCAGGAGTGACCATCCAAGACCATGTCATAGTGGCTCTGTAGTTGTGAGAGGCAGGAGTGACCATCCAAGACCATATCATAGTGTTTCAATGTTTCCTTCCACACTTCAGACAGTCTGGCAGCCTTGGTAAGTTTTGTAATTCTTTGTCTTTGCTTGAAGAAGGAGCGTCTCTCCTCTCTATATCTATTTTACTTCTTTTCTGTTTTCCTCCTCAGTGATATGTACTGTGATATTTAGCTGGTTTGAATTAGAGAGGCCTAGGTGAAAGAGCTTATGGGATAATTTAGAAAGTCTGAGTTAGAGAGGCCTACTTCAGAGGGCTCAGTAAATTTAGAAAGTCTGAGTTAGAGAGGCCTAGTTCAGAGGGCTCAGTAGGCCCCTATGGTAGCTACATTTTGCCCTCTAAGACAACTACTTCCTTCCCATGTCCTGCAATTATGATATTGTTGAATAATTTTGGGTAAGACCGCAGCTAGCTATTTTTTTGTTAATTAAAGCTATCTTTAATGGCGCTGGTGCTCTCTCTGTTTTCTCTCTCTACCTCTCTCTCTCTCTCCCCTGCATGTACTGTATTTATATGTTTGTATTGTGTGCGAATGGATTTGCATGTCAATGTTCGTGTTTATCTTGACATGGAAATGTGGGAATGGTTGTCCTGGTCGTGGGAATGGTTGTCCTGGTCGTGGAAATGGTTGTCCTGGTCGTGGAAATGGTCATCATGGTCGTGGAAATGGTTGTCCTGGCACACTCAACTATTGGATGAGATTAGTCACTGTTGGGTGAGATTAGTCACTGTTGGGTGAGATTAGTCACTGTTGGGTGAGATTAGTTACTGTTGGGTGAGATTAGTTACAAGTCTTCAAAGCCTAATTCTCTCTCTCTCTCTCTCTCTCTCTCTCTCTCCTCTCTCTCTCTCTCTCTCTCTCTCTCTCTCTCTCTCTCTCTCTCTCTCTCTCTCTCTCTCTCTCTCTCTCTCTCTCTCTCTCTCTCTCTCTCTCTCTCTCTCCTCCTCTCTCTCTCTCTCTCCTCCTCTCTCTCTCTCTCTTCTCTCTCTCTCTCTCCTCTCTCTCTCACTTTCTCTCTCTCTCTCTCTCTCTACCTCTCTCACTTTCTCTCTCTCTCTCTCTCTCTCTCTACTCTCTCTTCTCTCTCTATCTCTCTCTCTCTCTCTCTCTCTCTCTCTCTCTCTCTCTCTCTCTCTCTCCTCTCTCTCTCTCTCTCTTTACACAGGGTTTGACAAGGTTAGGTTAAGGATCCCTAGCTTTATTGACGAGCTATTCACAAGTTAAGGATTCCTAACTTTATTGACAAGCTATTTACAGGTTAAGGATTCCAAACTTTATTGGCAAGCTAAGAGCTGTTACCTACATCAGCTCATTTGAAAGCATTTTTATTGTTATGAGACATACAAGTAGGGAACAGGATGAAGTTGGACCCATCTGTGGGCCAGCATTTTCATTTGATCAACTGACTTTATCTCGTTGACATCATTATGCTGTACGAATGTGTTCCATACTCGAGTCATCCTGGGTATATATGATCTCAGATGGAGTGATGTTCTGGAGAAGGGTACAGCCAGAGTGAAGTTGCTGCTTTCTTCCCGTCTTGTGGCATAAAAGCTTGTTTCACGCTGTCCTCGAAGTGGATCCAAGTGTGGTATTTTGACAATATTGGCCTTGTACATAACAGTAAGGCCACCCACATCCCTCCTATGTTGAAGGCTCTGCTGAAATGACAGATCTATCCAGGATGGGTCCAGGCGAGAGATGAGACGTCTTGCTCTGTTCTCTACTCTGTCAAGCAGTCGCAGATGAGAGGGGGGGGGCAGGCAAACCAAGAAAGTGGAGCATACTCAAGGTGTGAGCGTACTTGTGCCTCGTACAGAATCTTACAACCCCTGCTGTCAGGCAGATGCGAGATACGGCGAAGTGCTGTAAGCTTCCTGGCTGCCCTGTTTGCACGATTTACAACATGGTTCTTTATGGTCAGTTTGGAGTCAAATTTCACCCCAAGGATATCAACTTCTTCTCCAGGTGCCAACACCCTCCCATTCATCCTTACTACTGCACCAGCATTACCATCATGGTGCGTAGAGACGATCATCATTTGCGTTTTCTCAGGTGCAAATGTTACTTGCCATCTATTTCCCCAAGCTGATATAGCTCTTAGCTGGTGATTGACGTAGCTTAGAGAAGCTGGCATTTCTTCTCTTGGATAAGTGAATGTCAGTGTACAGTCGTCTGCATATGCATGTGATTCTGGGATGAGATGAAGAAGGTCGTTGAAGTAGACATTCCATAACAATGGACCCGGCACGCTTCCTTGTGGAACACTTGCCCCAATAGGATGTCTTGCTGATTCCGTTCCATTGAGAACTACACTTAGAGATCTACCATGAAGGTAATCACTGAGGAGACATAGCGTAGAGCCTGCAATTCCCAGTGCTTGAAGTTTTGCTAAGAGGCCCTGGTGCCACACCCGGTCGAAAGCGCCAGCAATGTTCAGTGCTACCACACAGCTGACTTTGGATTCATCCAGTGACTGGTGCCACTTAGTGGAGATGTTTAACAACAGATCAGCAGCAGAGTAACCTGTCCTGAAGCCATATTGACGATCACAAAATAGTGAGCGGTAGTCAAAAAACTCTGTCATTTGTCTTGAGATTATTGTCTCAAGGATCTTACCAGTGATTGACAGGAGTGACACTGGTCTGTAGTTGCTGATTTCTGCTCTGCTCTTCTTTTTATGAACATGGACTACAGGACTTGTACTCTCTCTCTCTCCCTCTCCCTCTCTTCTCTCTCCTCTCTCCTCTCTCTCTCTGGCTCACACAAACCACATCATTAAACATGTATTTATTAGTTGTCAATATTTTTCGCCATTATCGTAAACTGGTCTGGTTGTCGGAGGCTGCCATGGTTGCTGGGGATCAAAGCAAAGCTTATGGTGCCATGGTAATTGTCATGGTACCCTAACTCTAGATTATGCAGTGGTGGTAGGAACAGTCACAGTGGTGTCATGGTAGATGCAGCCATGGTAACAGCATGCTAAGAGCATTCATGGTAACATCGTGATAGGTACAGTCATGGTAACAGCATGATAGGTACAGTCATGGTAACAGCATGATAGGTACAGTCATGGTAACAGCATGACAGGTACAGTCATGGTAACATCATGATAGGTACAGTCATGGTAGCAGCATGATAGGTACAGTCATGGTAGGAACAGTCATGGTACCATGATTAAAGCTGAATGTGAGGGGAGAGACAGGTTCATGAATTAGCAATGAGGAGGAGCTACTTACACAGGATCTTGTTGATGAGCTTAATGTGGTGGTGGTGATGGTGGTGGTGGTCGTGGTAAATGGTGGTGGTGGTGGTTGGTTGGTTAGTTGGTGATTGTGGCATTGTTGTGAAGGCTGTTGTTGTTGTTGCACTGTTCCCACTTGCAACACGGTGGAGGTTCAAGTTAGCAATATGGACAGTCAAACAGTTCGAGACTATAATTCTGAAAATTTTGAGAGTGGTGAGACGGCAGGTTGCAAATGCCATGAAATAAACATGACCTGTACAAGTCAGGTCAGTATGGGTTTACAACAGGAATATCATGCTTGTCACAACTACTGGATCACTAGTGATGAAATTAAAGACGCTGTGGAACAGTCCCACTCTACAGACGTGCTCTGCACGGAGATCTCCAGACCATTTGACCATAGTACATGCAATAAGTACAGCAGATATAGCAGGAAAAGTAGACAGATGGATTTTCAGTTTTCTACTGAACATAACACAGAAGAGTGGTAGTAAACAGTATAAACTTTAGACTTAACAATGTAACAAACAAAGTTCGGTATCCCAAGGTAGAGTTCTGGTGCCTCTCCTCTTTCTCATCCTCATCGCAGACGTAGATATAAACACTAACCACAACTTTGTATCATCATTTGTGGTTGACAGAATTAGCATGAATGTCGCCTCACTAGAGGCGGATATATTCATAGTCTTCCAGTCAGCGGTACAAGATAACTTCATTTTTAATGTTGAGAAATTAAAATTTTCCGGATATGAAAAAAATGAGGCCCTCAGAAGAGTGAGTGTATGGATTATTATAATACAGGAGGGTCACCCCATACAACGGTGTAATAATGTCAGCTGACCTATCTTTTAAAGAACATAATAAAGCAAATGCTGCGAAAGTCAGGAACATGACGGGCTGGATAATGAAATCTTTCTAAATAAGAGAAATAATGCCAGAGTTAAGACTGTTTAAATCACTTGTGCTCTCTCGCTTGGAGTACTACCCGGTGTTAACAGCACCGTTCACAGCAGGTGAGATAACAAAGCTGTAAAAACTACAGACAACATTTACCACTTACATAAAACCAATAAAATATTTAAACCACTGAGAATACACTTAAAGAACTGCCTGGGGACACGGTGAGAGAGATACATGATAATATACATATGGAAGATACTTGATGGCCGGGTCACAATTCTACACACTGCCATAACTTCATACCTGAGGACGTGTAAAATAAACCAGGTGAAAATCAGTGATGCCGTGAGCACAAGAGAACACTGGATCAACATCCGTGGTTCAAGACTTCAACCTGCTGTAACAATTTAAATAGTTTGGTTAAACCAGTGAGGAGGTCTTCAGGTAGAAGCTAGATGGCCACCTGTATGGTGTGCCAGGCTGTGATGGCTGCGTGGGCCAGCAACCCACCAACAACAACAGCCTGGTTGACCCAGCAACCAACAGGGAATCCTGGACTCAGACCAGGCTGCCAGGTAGGAAAACCCTGGAAATTGGTCACAGGTGTGCTACACGTATCTAAAGAGTGAGACCAGGAGCTATAGCTCAACCTTCCTTGAAACAAATGGATGAATTCACACAGCTTGTGCAGGATATTGCACTCTGACGCAGCTCTTGGTCTCCAACTTTACTCTGCTTGTTTAAAGAAGTTTACACACACACACACACACACACACCACACACACACACACACACACACACACACACACACACACACACACACACACACACACACACACACACAGTGCGGAACAGGATCCTCCAAGATAAACCACGATTGAAATACTCGGAAGAGTACAAGAGGGTGTTCCTAGACAGACAGAACACAACAGAGCGACAGCAGCTGAGGGAGAGAACAAAAAAGCGAAAGGAGCTAGGAAAAGAGACAAGGATGGAACCAGCAGAGGTCAGTCAGAGCAGCACAGAACAGCAAGGGCAAGCACACACACAACTATTCTGATCAAAAATCACTGGAATTTTGATGAGCTGGAGAGAGGAGACAGCGAAGAAGAAAGTGATTACATAGCGGGAACGCTTCACTCTGGAGGTCCCAAGGTGGTAATAGCAGTGATGTATAACCCACCACAGAACAGCAGGAGGCCAAGGCATGAGTACGACGAGAGCAATAGAGCGATGGTTGACACACTGGCTAGAGTGGCCAGAAGAGCTCATGCATGCAGGGCAAAGCTCCTGATCATGGGTGACTTTAACCACAAGGAGATCGATTGGGAGAACTTGGACCCGCATGGGGGCCAAGATACATGGAGGGCTAAGATGACGGAGGTGGTACTGGAAAACTTCATGTACCAACACGTAAGGGACACTACAAGAGAGAGAGGAGAGGATGAACCAGCAAGGCTGGACTTAGTATTCACCTTGAGTAGTGCAGATATCGAGGACATCACATGTGAAAGACCCCTTGGGGCCAGTGACCATGTGGTTTTAAGCTTCGAATACACAGTAGAGCTACAAGTGGAGGGAGAAGCAGGAAGGCCAGGACGAATGAAGCCAAACTACAAGAAAGGGGACTACACAGGAATGAGGAACTTCCTGAACGGGGTTCAGTGGGACAGAGAACTGGCAGGGAAGCCAGTTAATGAGATGATGGAATATGTAGCAACAAAATGCAAGGAGGCTGAGGAGAGGTTTGTACCCAAGGGTAACAGGAATAATGAAAAAGCCAGGATGAGCCCATGGTTTACCCAAAGGTGCAGGGAGGCAAAAACCAAGTGTGCTAGGGAATGGAAGAAATATAGAAGGCAAAGGACCCAGGAGAATAAGGAGAGCAGTCGTAGAGCCAGAAACGAATATGCACAGATAAGAAGGGAGGCCCAAAGACAATATGAAAATGACATAGCAGCGAAAGCCAAATCTGACCCGAAACTGTTGTACAGCCACATCAGGAGGAAAACAACAGTCAAGGACCAGGTAATCAGGCTAAGGAAGGAAGGAGGAGAGACAACAAGAAATGACCGTGAAGTATGTGAGGAACTCAACAAGAGATTCAAAGAAGTGTTCACAGAGGAGACAGAAGGGGCTCCAGAAAGACGGAGAGGTGGGGCACACTACCATGTGCTGGACACAGTGCACACAACCGAGGAAGAAGTGAAGAGGCTTCTGAGTGAGCTAGATACCTCAAAGGCAATGGGGCCAGATAACATCTCCCCATGGGTATTGAGAGACGGAGCAGAGGCACTATGTGTACCCCTAACAACAATATTCAATACATCTATCGAAACAGGGAGATTGCCTGAGGCATGGAAGACAGCAAATGTAGTCCCAATCTTTAAAAAAGGAGACAGACATGAAGCATTAAACTACAGACCAGTGTCACTGACATGTATAGTATGCAAAATCACGGAGAAGATTATCAGGAGAAGAGTGGTGGGACACCTAGAAAGGAACGATCTCATCAACAGCAGCCAACATGGTTTCAGGGATGGGAAATCCTGTGTCACAAACCTACTGGAGTTCTATGACATGGTGACAGCAGTAAGACAAGAGAGAGAGGGGTGGGTGGATTGCATATTCTTGGACTGCAAGAAGGCGTTTGACACAGTTCCACACAAGAGATTGGTGCAAAAACTGGAGGACCAAGCAGGGATAACAGGGAAGGCACTACAATGGATCGGGGAATGCTTGTCAGGAAGACAGCAGCGAGTCATGGTACGTGGCGAGGTGTCAAAGTGGGCACCTGTGACCAGCGGGGTCCCACAGGGGTCAGTCCTAGGACCAGTGCTGTTTCTGGTATTTGTGAACGACATGACGGAAGGAATAGACTCTGAGGTGTCCCTGTTTGCAGATGACGTGAAGTTGATGAGAAGAATTCACTCGATCGAAGACCAGGCAGAACTACAAAGGGATCTGGACAGGCTGCAGACCTGGTACAGCAATTGGCTCCTGGAGTTCAATCCCACCAAGTGCAAAGTCATGAAGATTGGGGAAGGGCAAAGAAGACCGCAGACGGAGTACAGTCTAGGGGGCCAGAGACTACAAACCTCACTCAAGGAAAAAGATCTTGGGGTGAGTATAACACCAGGCACATCTCCTGAAGCGCACATCAACCAAATAACTGCTGCAGCATATGGGCGCCTAGCAAACCTCAGAACAGCATTCCGACATCTTAATAAGGAGTCATTCAGGACCCTGTACACCGTGTACGTTAGGCCCATATTGGAGTATGCGGCACCAGTTTGGAACCCACACCTAGCCAAGCACGTAAAGAAACTAGAGAAAGTGCAAAGGTTTGCAACAAGACTAGTCCCAGAGCTAAGAGGTATGTCCTACGAGGAGAGGTTAAGGGAAATCAACCTGACGACACTGGAGGACAGGAGAGATAGGGGGGACATGATAACGACATAAAAAATACTGAGAGGAATTGACAAGGTGGACAAAGACAGGATGTTCCAGAGATTGGACACAGTAACAAGGGGACATAGTTGGAAGTTGAAGACACAGATGAATCACAGGGATGTTAGGAAGTATTTCTTCAGCCACAGAGTTGTCAGGAAGTGGAATAGTTTGGGAAGCAATGTAGTGGAGGCAGGATCCATACATAGCTTTAAGCATAGGTATGATAAAGCTCACGGTTCAGGGAGAGTGATCTAGTAGCGATCAGTGAAGAGGCGGGGCCAGGAGCTCGGACTCGACCCCCGCAACCTCAACTAGGTGAGTACACATCAAGTTGTACATCTGCCAAAAAGTACTACAACAAGCCTATGTGGTATCTATATACAAGAACCTAGACAAACAATAGTGTGTATAACATGCATGTTGTCACAGTTTCTGATAAAGAGGGTGAGGAAAAGAATATAAGAAGACTGGAAGAGAAAGAGATGCTGGAGAGAGAACCGGCAAGGAGGGAGAATCCTGTCTTGCCAACTTGGATTGGAGTTTTGTACTCGCAGCACAGTGAAACAAGACCGCTGGGTGAACTGTCTTTTATTGGACTGCAAGAAAGTATTTGATATCCCTGATATTTTAGCACGCCTCCCGAGAAGGACCCCCTCCCCCCCCAAAAAAAAAAAAAAAAATCCAAGATATAGTCCACTGGGCCATCAATGCTTCAAACATCAGGTGGCCAGAACCACTGGACGTGTCACTCCTGATGCGATCACATACGTGGCCATGGTAGATACAGGACTAATTTCATTCTTCCGTTTGGATTACCAATCTTCACCAGCAGTACACATATTAATGCATTAACCCCCCTTCCTCGGATCAGAGCTTAATTACTTTCCATTTCCCAGGTGCTGTTTGTCTCCCCTACGGGATTACTGCTTCCTCCTCGCGAATATCAATAATATATCATGTGGCCTAACTTTCTTTTATCTCTCTCTCTCTCTCTCTCTCTCTCTCTCTCTCTCTCTCTCTCTCTCTCTCTCTCTCTCTCTCTCTCTCTCTCTCTCTCTCTCTCTCTCTCTCTCTCTCTCCCCTGGTGGGTGTGGATCAGCACCTGAGTGTTGGGTTCCATCACACAAGCCTCATGACTCTCCCGCACTGAAACTCTCCCATGGGCCAGAAATCACCCAAAACTTGCGCTTTGGAGAGCCAGATCAGTCAGAAGTGTGTGAGGCTGAGAGAGAGAGAGAGAGAGAGAGAGAGAGAGAGAGAGAGAGAGAGAGAGAGAGAGAGAGAGAGAGAGAAAGCAAAGGTATTGACTAATGCATGGAGAGAAACGGGAGTGATGCTTCTCTTACTGATCTCCTCTACCTCCTGATCTCCAGATCTTCCCCACTACCCTTCCATCACCCTGAACCCCCGCTCCTCCTCCCCCCCCCCCCTTTCCATCACCCCTGAATTGCTGATGACATTCAGGAATGGCGTCTGCTCTAGCAAGACGGATTCACTGAAAAACGTCAACACCGCTCAGACGGATTCACTGAAAAACGTCAACACCGCGCAGACGGATTCACTGAAAAACGTCAACACCGCTCAGACGGATTCACTGAAAAACGTCAACACCGCTCAGACGGATTCACTGAAAAACGTCAACACCGCTCAGACGGATTCACTGAAAAACGTCAACACCGCTCAGACGGAGTCACTGAAAAACGTCAACACCGCTCAGACGGATTCACTGAAAAACGTCAACACCGCTCAGACGGATTCACTGAAAAACGTCAACACCGCTCAGACGGATTCACTGAAAAACGTCAACACCGCTCAGACGGAGTCACTGAAAAACGTCAACACCGCTCAGACGGAGTCACTGAAAAACGTCAACATCGCTCAGACGGAGTCACTGAAAAACGTCAACATCGCTCAGACGGAGTCACTGAAAAACGTCAACACCGCTCAGACGGAGTCACTGAAAAACGTCAACACCGCTCAGACGGTTCACTGAAAAACGTCAACACCGCTCAGACGGATTCACTGAAAAACGTCAACACCGCTCAGACGGATTCACTGAAAAACGTCAACACCGCTCAGACGGATTCACTGAAAAACGTCAACACCGCTCAGACGGATTCACTGAAAAACGTCAACACCGCTCAGACGGATTCACTGAAAAACGTCAACACCGCTCAGACGGAGTCACTGAAAAACGTCAACACCTCTCAGACGGAGTCACTGAAAAACGTCAACACCTCTCAGACGGAGTCACTGAAAAATGTCAACAAAGACAAGTGGGAGTGTCAGCAGAACGCCAGTGAGAGAGAAAGGGAAGGAGGGGTGGAGTGAAAGAGGGAGGGATAGATCATGTGAAGAGATTGGAAGCAGGTTACATGTGAATACTTTTAATGTCTTATCCGCCGTGTGTCTGCCAGCCTTCAGAGCTGATGACAATATTTGATTTTCAGAGCTAATACTGTGAGAGGGAGAGAGAGATAAAGAGAGAATTGGGGAGCGGGGGGATAACAAGGTTGACACACACTCACACATTTCCACTGTAGGTGTTCACACATGTGGTGGCTGTCAACACAGGTGGCTAACATATCTCTCTTGTCACACACCTGTCAGCAGTCACCTTTCATTCCCCTCCCCTCCTCTCCTCTCCTCCCTCATATGCAGGTTCTTACCACTTACCTGTTTCCAGGTGTGTCTTCATCCCCATCCCCCTTATGTCCTTGTGTCATATCCTGCCCCATGTCCACCCCTGTGTCATATCCTGCCCCATGTAGTAGTAGTTGTGGTGATAATGGTAGGCAGCTGGTGGTTGACGGGGTGTAGGCAGCTGGTGGTTGACGGGGTGCAGGCAGCTGGTGGTTGACGGGGTGTAGGCGGCTAGTGATTGACGGGGTGCAGGCAGCTGGTTGTTGACGGGGTGCAGGCAGCTGGTGGTTGACGGGGTGCAGGCAGCTGGTGGTTGACGGGATGCAGATAGCTGGTGGTTGACGGGGTGTAGGCGGCTAGTGATTGACGGTGTGCAGGCAGCTGGTGGTTGACGGGGTGCAGGCAGCTGGTGGTTGACGGGATGCAGATAGCTGGTGGTTGACGGGGTGTAGGCGGCTAGTGATTGACGGTGTGCAGACAGCTGGTGGTTGACGGGGTGCAGGCAGCTGGTGGTTAACGGGGTGCAGGCAGCTGGTGGTTGACGGGGTGCAGACAGCTGGTGGTTGACGGGGTGCAGGCAGCTGGTGGTTGACGGGGTGCAGGCAGCTGGTGGTTGACGGGGTGCAGGCAGCTGGTGATTGACGGGGTGCAGGCAGCTGGTGGTTGACGGGGTGCAGGCAGCTGGTGGTTGACGGGGTGCAGGCAGCTGGTGATTGACGGGGTGCAGGCAGCTGGTGGTTGACGGGGTGCAGGCAGCTGGTGGTTGACGGGGTGCAGGCAGCTGGGGTTCTGGGGAAGACATCTGCTGTCGACTTTCTCCACAAGTTCGTCTGGTGAGAAGATTCCAAACTTTGACCAACTTGATCCGAGTTTTCAAGGGGGCAGCCGGCGGTACTTGCTAAGTTGGGGGGCGCATACCCCGCTACCCACCAGCTGCTGCTGGTTTACCCACTCCTGACACACCGCTGACACTTCTGACACATCAAAATCAATGTTTTTGATAACAAAATAGTGTTATGATTGGTGGTCAGCTTATGTATTGCACGAACGTTCCTGGCTCTTATTGGCTAGTTTAATGCCAGGTAGGAGGCCATGCTGATCTCTGATTGGACGTGAGTTTCTAACAGCCTGGAGTCCTGGATAGTGATTGGATGTCTTTTTTTGTTTAGGTTAGAAGCTAAGTAAACGATCCGACATTTATTTTCTGTGTAATAAAGGTTGACAGCTATTGTGTACTCGCCTAGAAGCGTTGGCAGGGGGTCGAATCACCGCTCCTGACTCGGCTATGATTGGTGAATGCCACCTACACCAGTCCACTAACACCTAGGTACCTGCTTGCTGCTAGGTGGATCGGGACAGCAACCAGCGATGCTGGGTTGTGACTGGCTGTTCCAGTGCACTGTATTTGACCAATCATCTGCTTGCCACAGCCACCACTAACTGCCCAGTCTGACAGGTCCTCTGTCAGGTTGACAGCCGAGTGGTTGACACCACCATGGTTGTGGCAGGTGTCACATGACACCTGCCACAACTATGGTGGTGTCGTGTCGTGGGGCTGGGGGAGGGGTTGTGGGGTCAGGGGGAGGGGAGGGGAGGGGGTGGGGAGTGAGGGGGAAAAGGAGAGGATAGAAGATGAGGGGAGAAAGGTTGTCAGGAGAAGGGGTCGAAGGGGGATGTGAGGGGGGGAAAGAGGGGAGTATGTTGGGGTGGTGGGGATGAGCTCCCCTTCTCCTTCACCCCAACTCACGCCACACGAAAAATAACCGTAGTTTCCCTCTCAATAAGTTAGGACAATTGCAGCGTGGCCCAAGTTTTCCTCAGAAATGCTTTCCTGGTTTTTCATCACACCAGGACAAGTTGACCTGTTTTCCAATATTTTCCTCACACCAGGAGGACAAGTTGTCCTGGTTTCCAATATTTTCCTCACACCAGGAGGACAAGTTGTCCTGGTTTCCAATATTTTCCTCACACCAGGAGGACAAGTTGTCCTGGTTTCCAATATTTTCCTCACACCAGGAGGACAAGTTGTCCTGGTTTCCAATATTTTCCTCACACCAGGAGGACAAGTTGTCCTGGTTTCCAATATTTTCCTCACACCAGGAGGACAAGTTGTCCTGGTTTCCAATATTTTCCTCACACCAGGAGGACAAGTTGTCCTGGTTTCCAGTATTTTCCTCACACCAGGACGACAAGTTGTCCTGGTTTCCAATATTTTTCCTCACACCAGGAGGACAAGTTGACCTGTTTTCCAATATTTTCCTCACACCAGGAAGACAAGTTGTCCTGGTTTCCAATATTTTCCTCACACCAGGAGGACAAGTTGACCTGTTTTCCAATATTTTCCTCACACCAGGAGGACAAGTTGTCCTGGTTTCCAATATTTTCCTCACACCAGGAGGACAAGTTGACCTGGTTTCCAATATTTTCCTCACACCAGGACAAGTTGTCCTGGTCTCCAATATTTTCCTCACACCAGGACAAGTTGTCCTGGTTTCCAATATTTTCCTCACACCAGGAGGACAAGTTGACCTGGTTTCCAATATTTTCCTCACACTAGGACAAGTTGTCCTGGTTTCCAATATTTTCCTCACACCAGGAGGACAAGTTGTCCTGGTCTCCAATATTTTCCTCACACCAGGACAAGTTGTCCTGGTCTCCAATATTTTCCTCACACCAGGAGGACAAGTTGTCCTGGTCTCCAATATTTTCCTCACACCAGGAGGACAAGTTGACCAGTTTTTCCAATATTTTCCTCACACCAGGAGGACAAGTTGACCAGTTTTCCAATATTTTCCTCACACCAGGAGGACAAGTTGACCAGTTTTCCAATATTTTCCTCACACCAGGAGGACAAGTTGTCCAGGTTTCCAATATTTTCCTCACACCAGGAGGACAAGTTGACCCATTTTCCAATATTTTCCTCACACCAGGAGGACAAGTTGTCCTGTTTTCCAATATTTTCCTCACACCAGGAGGACAAGTTGTCCTGGTTTCCAATATTTTCCTCACACCAGGAGGACAAGTTGACCTGTTTTCCAATATTTTCCCTCACACCAGGAGGACAAGTTGACCCATTTTCCAATATTTTCCTCACACCAGGAGGACAAGTTGTCCTGTTTTCCAATATTTTCCTCACACCAGGAGGACAAGTTGTCCTGTTTTCCAATATTTTCCTCACACCAGGAGGACAAGTTGACCTGGTTTCCAATATTTTCCTCACACCAGGAGGACAAGTTGTCCTGGTTTCCAATATTTTCCTCACACCAGGAGGACAAGTTGTCCTATTTTCCAATATTTTCCTCACACCAGGAAGACAAGTTGACCTGGTTTCCAATATTTTCCTCACACCAGGAGGACAAGTTGTCCTGGTTTCCAATATTTTCCTCACACCAGGAGGACAAGTTGTCCTGGTTTCCAATATTTTCCTCACACCAGGAGGACAAGTTGTCCTGGTTTCCAATATTTTCCTCACACCAGGAGGACAAGTTGTCCTGGTTTCCAATATTTTCCTCACACAAGGAGGACAAGTTGTCCTGGTTTCCAATATTTTCCTCACACCAGGAGGACAAGTTCTCCTGGTTTCCAATATTTTCCTCACACCAGGAGGACAAGTTGTCCTGGTTTCCAGTATTTTCCTCACACCAGGACGACAAGTTGTCCTGGTTTCCAATATTTTCCTCACACCAGGAGGACAAGTTGACCTGTTTTCCAATATTTTCCTCACACCAGGAGGACAAGTTGTCCTGGTTTCCAATATTTTCCTCACACCAGGAGGACAAGTTGTCCTATTTTCCAATATTTTCCTCACACCAGGAAGACAAGTTGACCTGGTTTCCAATATTTTCCTCACACCAGGAGGACAAGTTGTCCTGGTTTCCAATATTTTCCTCACACCAGGAGGACAAGTTGTCCTGGTTTCCAGTATTTTCCTCACACCAGGACGACAAGTTGTCCTGGTTTCCAATATTTTCCTCACACCAGGAGGACAAGTTGACCTGTTTTCCAATATTTTCCTCACACCAGGAAGACAAGTTGTCCTGGTTTCCAATATTTTCCTCACACCAGGAGGACAAGTTGACCTGTTTTCCAATATTTTCCTCACACCAGGAGGACAAGTTGTCCTGGTTTCCAATATTTTCCTCACACCAGGAGGACAAGTTGACCTGGTTTCCAATATTTTCCTCACACCAGGACAAGTTGTCCTGGTCTCCAATATTTTCCTCACACCAGGACAAGTTGTCCTGGTTTCCAATATTTTCCTCACACCAGGAGGACAAGTTGACCTGGTTTCCAATATTTTCCTCACACTAGGACAAGTTGTCCTGGTTTCCAATATTTTCCTCACACCAGGAGGACAAGTTGTCCTGGTCTCCAATATTTTCCTCACACCAGGACAAGTTGTCCTGGTCTCCAATATTTTCCTCACACCAGGAGGACAAGTTGTCCTGGTCTCC
Organism: Cherax quadricarinatus; assembly: GCF_026875155.1. Classification (NCBI taxonomy): domain Eukaryota; kingdom Metazoa; phylum Arthropoda; class Malacostraca; order Decapoda; family Parastacidae; genus Cherax; species Cherax quadricarinatus. Next base: position 19,017,381 of record NC_069433.1, read on the forward strand.
AATATTTTCCTCACACCAGGAGGACAAGTTGACCAGTTTTCCAATATTTTCCTCACACCAGGAGGACAAGTTGACCAGTTTTCCAATATTTTCCTCACACCAGGAGGACAAGTTGACCTGGTTTCCAATATTTTCCTCACACCAGGAGGACAAGTTGACCTGTTTTCCAATATTTTCCTCACACCAGGAGGACAAGTTGTCCTGGTTTCCGAGGCAGTGTGTGCACAGATGTATGTTGATTTATCCAGAGAGAGAGAGAAAGCAGTTGAAGATATGTGTGCACAGGAAGATCACTGCTGTGTGCACAGGAAGATCACTGCTGTGTGCACACACGTATGTACATGAAGGTGTGCACGTGAATGTGTGTACACATGAAGGTCACTGAGCTGTAGCATGACTGATCATGAACGTCACTGAATTGATTTTATTCTCTGTTCCCAGGAACCGTGAGTCATGGGTGAAGTGTGAGTCATGGGTGAAGTGTGAGTCATGGGTGAAGTGTGAGTCAGGGGTGAAGTGTGAGTCATGGGTGAAGTGTGAGTCATGGGTGAAGTGTGAGTCAGGGGTGAAGTGTGAGTCATAGGTGAAGTGTGAGTCATGGGTGAAGTGTGAGTCATGGGTGAAATGTGAGTCAGGGGTGAAGTGTGAGTCATAGGTGAAGTGTGAGTCATGGGTGAAGTGTGAGTCATAGGTGAAGTGTGAGTCAGGGGTGAAGTGTGAGTCATAGGTGAAGTGTGAGTCATGGGTGAAGTGTGAGTCATGGGTGAAGTGTGAGTCATGGGTGAAGTGTGAGTCATGGGCGAAGTGTGAGTCATAGGTGAAGTGTGAGTCATGGGTGAAATGTGAATCATAGGTGAAGTGTGAGTCATGGGTGAAGTGTGAGTCATGGGTGAATTAAGAGTCATGGGTGAAATGTGAATCATAGGTGAAGTGTGAGTCATGGGTGAAGTGTGAGTCATGGGTGAAGTGTGAGTCATGGGTGAAATGTGAATCATAGGTGAAGTGTGAGTCAGGGCTGAAGTGTGAGTCATGGGTGAAGTATGAGTCAGGGCTGAAGTGTGAGTCATGGATGAAGTGTGAGTCAGGGCTGAAGTGTGAGTCATGAGTGAAGTGTGAGTCAGGGCTGAAGTGTGAGTCATGAGGAAAGTGTGAGTCAAGGCTGAAGTGTGAGTCAAGGCTGAAGTGTGAGTCATGGGTGAAGTGTGAGTCAGGCCTGAAGTGTGAGTCATGGGTGAAGTGTGAGTCAGGCCTGAAGTGTGAGTCATGAGTGAAGTGTGAGTCAGGCTGAAGTGTCATGGGTGAAGTGTGAGTCAGGGCTGAAGTGTGAGTCGGGTGAAGTGTGAGTCAGGGCTGAAGTGTGAGTTATGGGTGAAGTGTGAGTCAGGGCTGAAGTGTGAGTTAGGACTGAAGTGTGAGTCATGGGTGAAGTGTGAGTCAGGGCTGAAGTGTGCGTCATGGGTGAAGTGTGAGTCAGGGCTGAAGTGTGAGTCATGGGTGAAGTGTGAGTCAGGGCTGAAGTGTGAGTCATGAGTGAAGTGTGAGTCAGGGCTGAAGTGTGAGTCATGAGTGAAGTGTGAGTCAATGCTGAAGTGAGTCATGGGTGAAGTGTGAGTCAGGGCTGAAGTGTGAGTCAATGCTGAAGTGAGTCATGGGTGAAGTGTGAGTCAGGGCTGAAGTGTGAGTCATGGGCGAAGTGTGAGTCAGGGCTGAAGTGTGAGTCAGGGCTGAAGTGTGAGTCATGGGTGAAGTGTGAGTCATGGGTGAAGTGTGAGTCAGGGCTGAAGTGTGAGTCATGGGTGAAGTGTGAGTCATGGGCGAAGTGTGAGTCATGGGTGAAGTGTGAGTCATGGTGAAGTGTGAGTCATGGGTGAAGTGTGAGTCATGAGTGAAGTGTGAGTCATGGGCGAAGTGTGAGTCAGGGCTGAAGTGTGAGTCAGGGCTGAAGTGTGAGTCATGGGTGAAGTGTGAGTCATGGTGAAGTGTGAGTCAGGGCTGAAGTGTGAGTCATGGGTGAAGTGTGAGTCAGGGCTGAAGTGTGATTCATGAGTGAAGTGTGAGTCATGGGTGAAGTGTGAGTCATGGGTGAAGTGTGAGTCATGAGTGAAGTGTGATTCATGGGTGAAGTGTGATTCATGGGTGAAGTGTGAGTCAGGGCTGAAGTGTGAGTCATGAGTGAAGTGAGTCATGGGTGAAGTGTGAGTCATTTGTGAAGTGTGAGTCATGAGTGAATGAGTCATGGGTGAAGTGTGAGTCATGGGTGAAGTGTGAGTCATGGGTGAAGTGTGAGTCATGGGTGAAGTGTGAGTCAGGGCTGAAGCAGTGTTACATGCTAACCAGAAGATTTTTAAACCTAACTTGGGAATATCGAGTATTGTTCCTTGTGGAGGGAGGGAGAGGGGCAGGGAGGCAGGGAGAGAGGGAGAGGGGCAGGGGGGCAGGGAGAGAGGGAGAAGGGCAGTGAGAGGGGCAGGGAGAGAGGGAGAGGGGCACGGAGGCAGGGAGAGGGGCAGGAGAGAGGGAGAAGGGCAGTGAGAGGGGCAGGGAGGGAGGGAGTGAGGGAGAAGGGCAGGGAGAGAGGGAGAGGGGCAGGGAGGGAGGGAGAAGGGCAGAGAGAGGGGCAGGGAGCAGGGATAGGGGCAAGGAGAGGGGCAGGGAGGGAGGGAGAAGGGCAGTGAGGGAGGGAGAGGGGCAGGGAGGGAGGGAGAAGGGCAGCGAGGCAGGGAGAGGGGCAGGGAGGGAGGGAGAAGGGCAGGGAGAGGGCATGGAGAGGGGGAGGGAGGGAGGGAGATGGGCAGGGAGGGAGGGAGAAGGGCAGGGAGAGGGGCAGGAGGGAGGGAGAAGGGCAGGGAGAGGGCAATGAGGGAGGGAGAAGGGTAGGGAGAGGGGCAGGGAAGGAGGGAGAAGGGCAGGGAGGGAGGGAGAATGGCAGGGAGGGGGGAGAGAGGGAGGGAGAAGGGCAGGGAGATAGGGAGAGAGCAAGGAAGGGAGGGAGGGAGATGGGCAGGGAGGGAGGGAGAAATGCATAGAGGGGGGGAGAATGGCAGGGAGGGGGGAGAGGGAGGGAGAAGGGCAGGGAGATAGGGAATGGACCACCTTCACCTACACACACCTTCACCTACTCCACCTTCACCACCTTCACCTCCACCACCTTCACCTACACCACCTTCACCACCACCTTCACCTACACCACCTTCACATACACCACCTTCACCTACACCACCTTCACCTACACCACCTTCACCTCCACCACTTTCACCCCACCACCATCTTCACCACACCACCTTCACCTCCACCACCTTCACCACCACCTTCACCTACACTACCTTCACCTACACCACCTTCACCTACACCACCTTCACCTCTACCACCTTCACCTCTACCACCTTCACCTACACCACCTTCACCTACACCACCTTCACCTACACCACCTTCACCTACACCACCTTCACCTCCACCACCTTCACCTCCACCACCTTCACCTCCACCACCTTCACCTACACCACCTTCACCTACACCACCTTCACCTCCACCACCTTCACCTCCACCACCTTCACCTCCACCACCTTCACCACACCACCTTCACCTACACCACCTTCACCTACACCACCTTCACCTACACCACCTTCACCTCTACCACCTTCACCTCCCCCACCTCACCTCACACCTTCACCTACACCACCTTCCAACCTACACCACTCACTCCACACCTTCACCCCCAAACCACCTTCACCTCCACCACCTTCACCTCCACCAACCTTCGCCTCAACATTCACCTCAACACTCTCACCTCCAACAACCTTAAACCTCCACCACCTCACCACTTCCCCTCCCCCAAACTTCACCTACCCCACCCACCTCCACCCCCTTCACCTACACCCACCTCACCTACACCCCCTTCACCTCCACCACCTTCACCTACAACCCACCTTCCCTACCCCCCTTCACCTCCACCACCTTCACCTACACCACCTTCACCTCCACCACCTTCACCTACACCCCTTCACCTCCACAATCACCTACACCACCTTCACCTCACCACCTTCACCTACCCACCTCACCTCACCACCTCACCAACCACCTTCACCTACCCACTTCACCTCCCACCACCTTCACCTACACCACCTTCACCTACACCACCTTCACCTCCACCACACTTCCCTACACCACCTAAACCTACACCACCTCACCTCCACCACCTTCACCTAACAACCCCCCTTCACCTACACCACCTTCCAAAACCCCCCAACCACCTTCACCTCCACCACCTTCCAACCTACACCACCTTCACCTACACCCCCTTTCACCTCCCCCAAAACCTTCACCCACACCACCTTCACCTCCACCACCTTCCACTACACCCCCTTCACCTACACCACCTTCACCTAAAACCACCTTCACCCCCACCATCTTCACCTACACCACCTTCACCTACAACCACCTCACCTCCCCCCCTTCCCCTACACCCCCTTTCACCTACACCACCTTCACCTCCACACCTAAACCCCCCCACCTTCACCTAAAACCACCTTCACTACACCACCTTCACCTCCACCACCTTCACCTAAAAACCACCTCACCTCCACCACCTTCACCTACACCACCTTCACCTACACCCACCTTCACCTACACCACCTTCACCTCCACCACCTTCACCTACACCACCTTCACCTACACCACCTTCACCCCACCACCTTCCCCTACACCACCATCACCTCCACCACCTTCACCTACAACCACCTTCACCTACACCACCTTCACCTACAACCACCTCCCTCCACAATCTCACCTCCCACCCCCTCACCCCCATCTACACCACCTCACCTCCCCCACCTTCACCTCCCCCACCTTCACCTACAACCACCTTCACCTACAACCACCTTCACCACCACCACCTTCACCTACACCACCTTCACCTCCCACCACCCCCCCTACACCACCTTCACCTACACCCCCACCTAACAACACCACCCTTCCCACCACCACCTTCACCTCCACCACCTTCACCTTTACACCACCTTCACCAACACCACCTTCACCTCCACCACCACACCTAAAACCCACCTTCACCTACACCACCTTCACCACACCACCTTCCCACCCCCCCCACCTTCACCCTACACCACCTTCACCTAAAACCCCCTTTCACCTCCACCACCTTCACCTACACCACCTTCACCTCCACCACCTTCACCTACACCACCTTCACTACACCACCTTCCCTACACCACCTTCACCTCCCCCATTTTCACCTACACCACCTTTTCCCCACAGCTTCGCCCTCACCCCCTTCACCTCCACCACCTTCACCTACACCCCCCCACCTCCACCACCTTCACCTACAACCACCTTCACCTCCACCACCTTCACTACACCACCTTCCCCTACACCACCTTCACCTACACCACCTTCACCTCCACTCTTCACCTAACCCCCCACCCCACCTTCCCCTCCATCTAAAACCACCTTCACCTCCACCACCCCTTCACCTCCACCACCTTCTCACCTACACCACCTTCACCTACACCACCTTCACCTCCACCACACCTTCACCTAAACCACCTTCACCTCCCCCCACCTTAAACCTTTACACCACCTTCACCTACACCACCTTCACCTACACCACCTTCCCCTCCACCACCTTCACCTCCACCACCTTCACCTACACCACCTTCACCTACACCACCTTCACCTCCACACACCTTCACCTAAAACCACCTTCAACCTTACACCACCTTCACCTACACCACCTTCCCCCTCCACCACCTTCACCTACCCCACCTTCACCTACACCACCTTCACCTCCACCACCTTCCCCCCCCCTCCACCACCTTCACCTACCCCACTTCACTACACCCACCTTCACCTCCACCACCTTCACCTCCACCACCTTCACCTACACCACCTTCACCTACACACCCTTAAACCCTCCACCACCTTCCCCTACACCACCTTCACCTCCACCACCTTCACCTACACCCCCTTCACCTACCACACCTTCACCCCCACCACCTTCACCTCACCACCTTCACCTACCCCACCTTCACCTCCACCACCTTAAACCACACCACCTTCACCTCCACCACCTTCACCTACCACCACCTCACCTACACCACCTTCACCTACACCACCTTCACCTCCACCACCTTCACCTAAAACCAACCTTCACCTACACCACCTTCACCTCCACACCTTCACCAAACACCACCTTCACCTCCCCACCACCTTCACCTCCACAAACTTCACCTAAAACCACCTTATCTCCCCCACTTCGTCTCCACCACCTTCACCTCCACCACCTTAAACCTCCCCCCACCTTAAACCTACACCACCTTCACCTACACCACCTTCACCTAAAAACCACCTTCACCTCCACCCCCTTTTCACCTCCCCCCACCTTCACCTACACCACCTTCCCAACCTCCCACCACCTTCACCTACACCACCTTCACCTCACCCCAAACCCTTTCCCACCCCCCCAAAACCTTCACCTAAACACCTCACTTCACCTACAACCACCTTCACCTCCCCCACCTTCACCCCCAAACTACACCACCTTTCCCCCTTCACCTCCACCCACTTCACCTACCCCCCCCTTTCACACTCTCCACCTTCACCCCACCTTCCACCCCCTTTTCCCCCTCCACCACCCTTAACCTACACCACTTCCCTTCACCCCCCTTCCAATACACCACCTTCACCTACACCACCTTCACCTACACCCTCACTCACCTCCACCACCTTCACCACCCCCTTCACCTACACCACCTTCACCTACACCCACCTTCACCTACACCCACCTTCACTACACCTCACTTCACCTACACCACTTCACACCACCTTCACCTACACCACCTTCACCTACACCACCTTCACCTACACCAAACCTTCACCTACACCTCACTTCACCTAACACCCCCTTCACCACCACCTTCACCTACACCACCTTCACCTACACCACCTTCACCTCCACCACCTTCACCTACACCACCTTCACCTCCACCACCTTCACCTACACCTCACTTCATACCCTGCAACAAGATATGACAAACCAGCACCTAACAACCTCGTCACTCACCTGAGTTGTTCACCTACCGCTTATTTCGTCCTCTACGTCCCCAGCCACAGGCAGCTAGTCGCGAGAGAGAGAGGACAAACCCAAGGTCAGGATTACTAGAAATTCCTGATTACAGAAGCCAGGAAAGATGCATCATTAACTCCTTGTTTCTCATCCTCGTGTTTCACAATGTTTGTCTGTGTGTTTCCTGTTAATTCCCCGGCGAGTGTTGTGTCATAGTCAATGTGTGTGTGTGTGTGTGTGTGTGTGTGTGTGTGGCATAATTCAAGAATGAGACACTTGTTCATCATCCGAGAATCTTTATTTCGGGAACTTTTCGCCAGCCAGTAGTAACTTCTGGTTGGCGAAACGTTTCCACAATAAATATTCACAAATGTTTACACAAGTGTGTCGCTCTTCAACTTGGTCATCTCCTGCAATGTCTGTATATCTCTGTCATTAGTAGCACCATTCTTACCCCTCCATCTTCTCTCTTAATATGCGATATCCCTCAGAGAATATGACATGTCATTAGTCCTCTGATTTTCCTCTCTTCTGTGGCTGGTGTTAGACTGGAAGGTCTGTTCTGGGAAGGGAATCCTGGAAGGATTCCAGTGCCTTGCCTTCAAAGTTTGATGGGACTGCAGGATTTCTTGGATAATATTGATAATGTGTTGGGCGAATATTGTTTAGTGGGTTTGGTTTTAAGAAGGACCTGCCAAGTATGGGTCGCTAGGCCTGCTGCAGTGTTCCTCTTTTTTGTTCTTATAAAAGATTGAGAGCACAGGAAGCTTCTCGGTCCTTGGGGTTATGGAGAGGCTGTGGGCTAGTGTTGACTGCTGGAGGTGGGTAAGTAGTGGTGTGTGTGTGTGTGTGTGAGTGTACTTACCTGCCAGTATTTGAGGGACTCGAGCCTCGGTTCTTGATACCGTCTCCTCAGTTAATTTGACGGGCAGTATTGACTTTTCTCCTCTCATAACGTATGATACCAATTCTCGAAACTGCGTACTGAATCTTCTGGCGGTCTTCAAGAGAGAATTTGATAAGTCTCTTCAAATCGGTTCATGACCAGCCGGGTTGTGGTTCATAACTTGGATCGCGTGCGACCAGCAGTAACAGTCAGGTCGATCAGGCCTTTGTTCACCAGGAGGCCTTGTCAGGGACCAGGCTGCTGGGGCGCTGACCCCTGGAAACGTCCTAATAGCATTGTTGTCATACTAATCTCCTGTGTGTGTATGCAACATGTATTCACAGATTTTTGTTTGTGGGGGTCGAGTTCTGGCTCCTGGCCCCTCCTTTGAAGCTTCATCAACCATCTTTACTGGTTTATGCCCTCTTGAGTTTTATCGTTTCACTCCCGAAGCTGTGTATTGTTTATATCGCTGAGGGGAAAGCAAACGAGTAATTGAGGGAGAGCGAGAGAGAATGATGATTTGACAGATAAGGAAGGAGAGGAAGAAGTTGGGAAAGATGAGAAGAGGGTAAAGGAGGTGTAATTAGGGGAGTAGAAAGGAAGGAAGGAAGAAGAATGGAGAGGATAGAATTACAGGAAGGAAAAAAAGACGTAAAACGAAGGAAGAGCAAGAAAAAATAAGTAAGGGGGAAGGGATTGGAATGCGAGTAATATAGAGAAAACATGATTGAGAAATGAAATGAAGACGGGAAATAAATGAGGGAAATATGAAAGAATATGAAGAAGTAATACATATGGGAGCAGATGGGAGGAGGAAGAAGAGGAGGAGGTAGAAGAGGAGGAGGAGGAGGAGGAAGAGGAGATGTGAGGTAATTAAGCGAAGGTACTAATGTCACTTTAACTCTTCCTCCTGTGTTAATGAGTTCTTGTTTGTCTTGAGGAGGAGAGGAAGGGGGAAGAGGGGAGGAGAAGAAGAGGGAAGAGGGAGGAGAGCAGAGGGAAGAGGGAGGAGAGAAGGAAGCATTGCCCTCTCTCTCTCTCTCCTTCCTTCATTCTACCACCGTCCATGATGTAAATCATGGTGCCAGTCTTGAGTGAGTCACAACAAGATGGTCTGGTCTAGGACCGAGGTGCTGCCTCCATCATTCTGGAGATCAGGTTGACGTAGTGGAGATGACACTGATGTAGTACTGACAGTACTTGTATACTGGAGGTAGACGTTTCCAAAACACTGATAATTTCAAAGACATCTTGAAGATTGTAAGCTTTCTCTTAGCCAATTACAAACTAAGCAGAGAGAGAGAGAGAGAGAGAGAGAGAGAGAGAGAGAAAGAAAGCGAACACAGGCATGTGTATTATCCGGCTTAAACAATGTTGTAATTAACTTTTATGTGTGGAATATATATATATATATATATATATATATATATATATATATATATATATATATATATATATATATATATATATATATATATATATATATATATAAAGTGAAGTGTTACGTAAGTTACGCTGAGTCAGGTGTCACCTCAGTAATTAACATTAAGATATAAAATGTATTATTCTTGCCTCTCCTTCCAGATTGTCTGAAGATGTGTGCAGAAGCACATGAAGGTGCTCACGTGTTTTTCCTATTTTCACTATGTTATTTTTATTTGCAATCATGCGTTTATTGTGATTTTTACACACACACACACAAATCACCCGCACATAGGAGAGAGAGAGAGAGAGAGAGAGAGAGCGAGAGAGAGAAGAGGTTACGGCGACGTTTAGTTGCAGTTACAAAGTCACACTACCACAAGAGAGTGAAGGATCCAGTTTATATAGGCGAGGGGGACAAGGACGGGACCAAGAGAGCAAGAAAAAGGAGAACTGGTAAGGCTGGTAGTAGAAGTTCTAGTAGAAGTGATAGTGCTAGTTGAATGGTAGCTCTAGGCCTTTCATGTTGCAATCAACACATCCTCAGTAGCTCTCGATGGTGCAGAAATAAAGAAGGAAATGCAGGGAAGTCCATATGTGAGAGAGCCATGTGTGAGAGAGCCATATGTGAGAGAGCCATATCACACAAACACGTTCCTGGATTTCCTATACTATTTCTGCACCATTGCAAGCTCCTGATGATGTGTTTGATTGCGAAACGAAAGGCCTAGAGCTATCATTCAACTCCCTCTGTAGTTATTTTGCATCTTGTGTCGCTCGTTCGCGATTATTGTATATTATGTGTATATTAGTAAGTGAAATGTGGGTGGTATTTACCGTAGAGTTTTTTCTGGTTTAGCGCTGCTGGTTACTTGTAGTGGTGGTGGTAGTGGTGATGATGATGGTGATAATGACGATGATGGTGATATAGTGTTGGTGATGATGGTGATAGTGATGACGGTGGTGATAGTGATGATGGTGGTGATAGTGACGATGATGGTAGTGATGATGGTGATTATAGTGATGATGGTGATAGTGTTGATAGTGATGATGATGGTGATAGTGATGATGGTGATGTTGGTGGTAATGGTGATAGTGATGACGGTGGTGATAGTGATGATGGTGATAGTGATGACGGTGGTGATAGTGATGACGGTGGTGATAGTGATGATGGTGGTGATAGTGACGATGATTGTGGTAGTGATGATGGTGATTATAGTGATGATGATGGTGATAGTGTTGATGGTGATAGTGATGATGGTGATAGTGATGACGGTGGTGATAGTGATGACGGTGGTGATAGTGATGATGGTGGTGATAGTGACGATGATGGTGGTAGTGATGATGGTGATTATAGTGATGATGATGGTGATAGTGTTGATAGTGATGGTGATAGTGATGATGGTGATGTTGGTGGTAATGGTGATAGTGATGACGGTGGTGATAGTGATGATGACGATGGTGGTGATAGTAATGATGGTAATCATGATAGTAGTGACTGTAGCTGTATTGATGATCGTGATAATAATGATGATGATGATTATTATTACGGTTTTAATTAGAATAATAATTAAGCTAAGAATGAAACTAATAATAGTAATAACACCATAATTAGAATAATTGTTATTATTATTATTGTTAATATAATTACCATCATCATTATTATTATTATTATTATTATTATTATTATTATTATTATTATTATTATTATTATTATTTACCTGCGTCTTTTCTCCCTTTTCTCCTTCCCTCTATCTCTCTCTCTCCCCTTCCATCCACCCCTCTGTTCTTCCCTCCATCCCTGTATCCTTCACTCCATCCCTATATCTTTCCCTCCATCCCTGTGACCTTCCCTCCATCCCTGTATTCTTATTTCCATTCCTTTCCTTCTTCAACCCTTCTTTCCTTAATTCTTCCTCGCCTACTCTCAATCCCTCTACTCTTCTTCCCCCACCATCTCTTACCCAGCTCTGTCCTGGCTGCCTCCCTCCCTCCCTTTCCCCTTCCCACTCTCCTTCCCTCCCTCCCTTCCTCCCTCAACAAAGGTGTGACATAAACCAACAGAGACAACGTTACCTGAGCAAATACGCCGATTTCCTCAATATTTACCTTGCGCCATCTTTCTCTCCCCTCTCCTTCTCCCACCCCTCTCCCTCTTCCTCCATCCCCTCACCCCTAACCTTACCTATCTCTTATACTCTTCCACTTATTTTGCAACAGTCTTCATACAATATATATATATATATATATATATATATATATATATATATATATATATATATATATATATATATATATAATATATATATATATATATATATATATATAAATGCAACAGGCGATCTTAACTATGCAAGCCACGGGAGGTGGAAATCTGTAGCTCAAGTACTTTCACAATTCTCATTGCGTCATCAGGAGCTATGCAGTATTGCAAGGCAGCAATTGAAGGAGTGACGGAAGTTTTCTCAGAGCAGAGCAGTGCGGGTCTGTCACCTGCCGCAGCCTCTCTAAGAATGTGGGCTAATGCTTGGTGCCACCCCGCACCACCACCATACCCTATTCACCCATATGGATTAGGAGTGTTTTGAGATGTCAGGTATTATGAAATTAGAAAATATAATAGCCAGCCCCAAGCTTTTTCTAGTCGCTTAGAACAAGTAATGTGACTTGAGAAAATACGTTTCTCAATGGATACTATATATATGGATAGTTGTTATTCTGTGTAACCTTTTTAATTAATAGAGGAAAGAAAATGAATATGAACTTTGTCCATTTAAATGTCCGGGTCGGGGTACTCGAGTTTTCCCAGAGACACTCAGAAGTATCTCTTTATATTTTCCTAAATATTGTCTTCCATTCGTCTCAGTGTCGATTAATATGCCTTACTTGGGAATCTTCTGTACCATTCCGATATTTCTATGATTCAAATTTCTACTCTAATATCCTTTAACCCCACTACCTATGTTGTCACGTAATCTTGTGTACCTGTCAATGTATGGTACAATAACCGCTAAATGCATTATATAACCATTCATAACTGACGTAGCGTGAAGTTTTGGTGTGTAGACACAGGTCGAGCATCACCAGTCCCTCATGAAACCACCTGACAATGTCCTCTCTCATATATTGGTCAAACAGGTAAACTTCTGGAAACCAGAATAGCCCAACATAAACACTCAGTCAAGACAGGGCAGGAGTCGAACGCTGTCTTTAACCAGGTTAGTTCCTGTAATCACCCACCTGGGTTGGCTGCTGCCCAAATTATCGTACCAAATAGTTCTGTCATAGAAAGAAACATAATTGAATCTTCTCTCTTGAAACATGACAGGAATACCGTATATAACTCAAATTATGGGTTATACAAGCTCGACAGATATTTAGAAGAGACTATTGTACACGACGTTAAACAACACTGCTATACAAAATCACAGGATTGCTGATGATGTCAGGTGGTTTCATGAGGGACTGGTGATGCTCGACCTGTGTCTACACACCAAAACTTCACGCTACGTCAGTTATGAATGGTTATATAATGCATTTAGCGGTTATTGTACCATACATTGACAGGTACACAAGATTACGTGACAACATAGGTAGTGGGGTTAAAGGATATTAGAGTAGAAATTTGAATCATAGAAATATCGGAATGGTACAGAAGATTCCCAAGTAAGGCATATTAATCGACACTGAGAATAATGGTAGAAAATATTTAGAAAAAATATAAAGAGATACTTCTGAGTGTCTCTGGGGACATTTGAGTACCCCAGAACAGGACATTTAAACAGACAAAGTAAACATTCATTTTTTTATCAGTGAAAAAGGATATACAGAATGCTAGCTATACAAGTATATATTATCCACTGAGAAACGTATTTTCTCAAGTCACATTACCTGTTTTAAGTGGTTAGAAGAAGCTTGGGGCTGGTTATTATATATTCTCATTTCATAATACTTGACAT
>NC_069433.1:19035728-19103228 GCF_026875155.1 Cherax quadricarinatus
CGCCTGCTATCTTCCCGACACTTTTCCCCATTTGGGGTTTGGGGGGGCGGGGTCTTGAGACATAACCATGGAGTGAAAACCCCACAAAATCCCTGCAAAATAAAAATAACGGGAAGCGGGGCCAGGGGTTACAAAAATTTTGTTACGGAAACTCCGAGTGTAACAGCGGACGGGTGTAACCAGGGACCCCCACAGTCAAAAGTTCTCTTTCTCTTCTGTACAGTTCCCACCACGTTCTTTTCCCAAAAATCATACCTTTCAGATACCTGGGGGGGTTTCAGGGGGGTCAAAAGCCCCGCGGCCCGGTTTATGACCAGGCCCGGCGGTGGCTCAGGCCCTGACACCGGTGTTACCGCCGGCCCCTATAATTTACACAACAACATCCCCAAATTGATATAAAAACCCAAATCTTCCAGTGGGCCCCGATTAAACCAAGTCTTCCGTGGACCCCTGATTAAACCAAGTCTTCCCGTGGACCATGATAAAACCAAGTCTTCCGTGGACACTGATATAAAACCAAATCTTCCCATGGCCCCTGATATAAATCAAGTTTCCAGGGCCACTGATATAAACCAAAGTTTCCACTGGCCCTGAATTTAAAACAAGTCTTCCCGTGGGCCCCTGAAAAACAAATCTTCCGTGGACCATGATTAAACCAAGTCTTCCGTGGACCACTGTTAAAAAAATCTTCCCTGGACCCCTGATTAAACCCAAATCTTCCCCTGGACCATGATATAAACCAAGTCTTCAGTGGACCACTGAATAAAACCCAAATCTTCGTCGACCATTGATTTTAAACCAAGTTTCCATTAGACCCCTGAAAAAAACCCAAAACTTCCACTGGACCCCTGATATAAAAAAGTTTTTCCCATTGGACCACTGTTATAAACCGTTCTTCAAGTGGACCCCTGAATAAAACCCAAATCTTTCAGTGGACCATGATTAAAACCCAAATAAAGTCTTCCACTGGACCACTGATATAAACCAAAATTTCCCGGGAATGTTTAAACCAAGTTTCCAGTCGACACTGATATAAACAAGTTTCATTGGACCACTGTTATAAAACCCGTTCTTCCCCGTGGCCAGGGTTAAACCAAGTTTCCAGTGGACCAGATATAAACCCGCTTCCAGTCGACCATGATATAACCGTCTTCCATTGGACCATGTTATAAACCAGTTTTCCAGTGGACCATGATATAAACCAAGTCTTCCAGTGGCCATGATATAAAACCCAATCTTCCGCGACCACTAATAAAACCAAATCTTCCCTTGGACCCTGTTATAAACCGTTCTTTCCCCGGACCATGAAATTTTAAACCGTTTTCCAGTGGACCACTGATATAAACCAAGTCTTCCAGTCGACCACTGATATAAACCAAGTCTTCCATTGGACCACTGTTATAAACCAGTTCTTCCAGTGGACCACTGATATAAACCAAGTCTTCCAGTGGACCACTGATATAAACCAAGTCTTCCTCCGGACCACTGTTATAAACCAAGTAAGTCTTCCACTGGACCACTGATATAAACCAAGTCTTCCAGTGGACCACTGATATAAACCAAGTCTTCCAGTCGACCACTGATATAAACCAAGTCTTCCATTGGACCACTGTTATAAACCAGTTCTTCCATTGGACCACTGTTATAAACCAAGTCTTCCACTGGACCACTGTTATAAACCAAAAGTCTTCCACTGGACCACTGTTATAAACCAAGTCTTCCAGTGGACCACTGGTATAAACCAAATTTTTCACTGGACCACTGATATAAACCAAGTCTTCCAGTGGACAACTGATATAAGCCAAGTCTTCCAGTGGACCACTGTTATAAACCAAGTCTTCCAGTGGACCACTGATATAAACCAAAGTCTTCCAGTGGACCACTGATATAAACCAAGTCTTCCATTGGACCACTGTTATAAACCAAGTCTTCCAGTGGACCACTGATATAAACCAAGTCTTCCACTGGACCACTGATATAAACCAAGTCTTCCATTGGACCACTGTTATAAACCAAGTCTTCCATTGAACCTCTAATGTAAACCAAGTCTTCCAGTGGACCACTGATATAAACCAAGTCTTCCAGTGGACCACTGATATAAACCAAAGTTCTTCCCGTGGACCACTGAATAAACCAATTCTTCCATTGGACCACTGTTATAAACCAAGTCTTCCAAATGAACCACTGATATAAACCAAGTCTTCCAGTGGACCATGATAAAAAACCAAGTCTTCCAGTCGACCATGATATAAACCAAGTCTTCGTGGACCACTGATATAAAACCAGTCTTCCAGTGTACCACTGGATTAAAACCAAGTCTTCCAATGGGGCCACTGATATAAACCAAGTCTTCCAGTGGACCACTGATATAAACCAAGTCTTCCAGTGGACCACTGATATAAACCAAGTCTTCCAGTGTACCACTTATAAACCAAGTCTTCCAGTGTACCACTGATATAAACCAAGTCTTCCAGTGGACCACTGATATAAACCAAGTCTTCCAGTGTACCACTGATATAAACCAAGTCTTCCACTGGACCACTGTTATAAACCAAGTCTTCCAGTGTACCACTGATATAAACCAAGTCTTCCACTGGACCCTGTTTAACCCAAGTCTTCCAGTGTACCATGATATAAACCAAGTCTTCCAGTGGACCAAATGATATAAACCAAGTTTCCAGTGGACCACTGATATAAACCAAGTCGTCCAGTGGACCACTGATATAAACCAAGTCTTCCAGTGGACTACTGATATAAACCAAGTCTTCCAGTGGACCACTGATATAAACCAAGTCTTCCAGTGTACCACTGATATAAACCAAGTCTTCCATTGGACCACTGATATAAACCAAGTCTTCCAGTGGACCACTGATATAAACCCAAATCTTCCCGTGTAAACCCCTGATGTAAAACCAAGTCTTTTCCAGTGGACCACTGATATAAACCAAGTCTTCCACAGGACCACTGATATAAACCAAGTCTTCCAGTCGACCACTGTTATAAACCAAGTCTTCCAGTGTACCACTGATATAAACCAAGTCTTCCAGTGGGTCGCTAAATATAATGTGATGATCAGCAAAACTTGGAACGAAGTATAAAATCAACTCAGATCACTCAGTAAAGAGAGTAATCATGTCAGATTTCACTTTCAAGGATCAAAACGGTTTTATTATCCTAGACAGATGGAAAGTGATGGGCAGGATAACTTGTACCTTCATCGCTGAATAACTAGAACCTTCATCACTGGATAACTAGAACCTTCATATCTGGATAACTAGAGCCTTCATCACTAGATAACTAGAACCTTCATCGCTGAATAACTAGAACCTTCATTACTGGATAACTAGAACCTTCATCGCTGGATAACTAGAACCTTCATCGCTGAATAACTAGAACCTTCATCACTGGAAAACTAGGACCTTCATCTCTGGATAACTAGAACCTTCATCACTGGATAACTAGAACCTTCATCGCTGGATAACTAGAACCTTCATCGCTGGATAACTAGAACCTTCAAGTCATTTATTCTCTAAGTTACACTGTTGCTGTATACATACAGCTCCTGTAAGACTGAGAACCTTCACTGCTCGCGTGAATTCGGTGAAACATATAAATTCCTGGGAACGCTTGAAATACCTCGAACTGTACTCCTTGGAACATAGACGAGAAAGGTACAGGATAATTTTCACCTGGACATTCTGGTATACTGACCCCAAATCTGCACACAGGAATCACTACTTAAGAGAGTAAGAGGCTTGGTACACGTGCAAAGTGGTGTTATTAGTCCTGATGATAGTAGAAGTGTTAATTGTAGTAGTAGTAGTAGTAGTAGTAACAGTAGTAGCAGTAGTAGTAGTAGCAGTAGTAGTAGTAGCAGTAGTAGTAGTAGTAGTAGTAGTAACAGTAGTAGCAGCAGTAGTAATAGCAGTAGTAGTAGTAGTAGCAGTAGTAGCAGTAGTAGTGGCAGCAGCAGCAGTAGTAGTACTACTACTACTACTAGTAGTAGTAGTAGTAGTTGTAATAGTAGTAGTAGTAGTAGTAAAAGTAATAATAACACTATCAGCAATTACATGATTCAGTAAGTGGAGATAAATGTAGAAATCTGAAGAAAGGGCCAGGAATAAGGGAGTGTGGTCACTGTAGTGGAAGATTGTGCAAGAGGGAGGAGAGGAGGAGGAGGAGGAGGAGGAAGAAGAAGGAGAGGAGGAGGAGGAGGAGGAAGAAGAAGGAGAGGAGGAGGAGAAGGAGGAGGAAGAAGAAGGAGAGGAGGAGGAGGAGGAAGAGGAAAGTGGAGGACAATGTGATGAACTAAGACATTACTTGTCAACGTTAGATACAAGCACAGTAGTGTTGTAGTAGCATAGCCGGAACACCAGCTGGCTAGTTAACATAGCTGGAACACCAGCTGGCTCGTAACATAGCTGGAACACCAGCTGGATCGTAACATAGCTGGAACACCAGCTGGATCGTAACATAGCTGGAACACCAGCTGGATCGTAACATAGCTGGAACACCAGCTGGCTCGTAAGCTATGTTACCTGTCACATTCCTTGACAGCCTCCCAGCATACATAATGGGTATTACCAATACACCCCTGGCTGTCTTCAAGAAGGCACTGGGCAGGCACCTAAAGTCAGTACCTGACCAGCCGAGCTGTGGTTCCTACGTCGGTTTCCGTGCGGCCAGCAGTAACATCCTGGTTGATCAGGCCCTGATCCACCACGAGGCCTGGTCATGGACCGGGCCGCGGGGGCGTTGATCCCGGAAACACCCTCCAGGTATAGTGTTAGACGAGGTGGGAAGGAAGGTGTGGCTGTGATGGAGAAAGGAAAAGATGGAATGAGAGAAGAGGGAGGAAGAGATAGAGGAAAAGAGGAAAGAAAATGATCGAGGAAGAAGCAAAAAAAAAAGGGGGAGTCAGTGGAGGGGAATGAAGAAAGAGATAAATTGCCTCCAAGAAGAGGGCAAGGAGATGAGGGAGGGAGAGGGAGGTGAGGGGGAAGATGGAGGGGAGGAGAGAGGGAATATAATTGATCATAGAGACAGGGGAGGTAGGGAAAGCTATCAGCCCGGAACAGTGTGAGACAGGGGAACTGAGAGATAATTGTGGAATAAGGAGTCGGAGAGGATGTTGCTGTGGGTGAGAGAGAGAGGAGAGAGAAATAAAGAGGGAAGGGAAGGAAGGAGGTGGAGAAGAAGCGAAAGCAGAGAATGGCAGTCTATGGAACATGTGAAAGAGATAGAGGGAGAAAAAGAGAGAGAGAGACGTAGATAATCTCACTGATAAGTACATCAACTTACCTACACTCCCTACAAAATAATATTTAAGAAAAATAAAGATAACTTTAACGACAGCTTCAAAACTGTTGACTACAAGAAAGAATTGAAACACAAGACGATGACGGTGAGACGTAACGAGAGAAAGATAACGCAGAGGAAGTGACAGATAAAATATATCGAACGGGGGAAAGACAACGCAGGAAGAAACCAAAAGAGAACAGCGAGGGAGGGAGAAGAAGAAATACGAAGAAACGGGAAACAGAAAAACAGAATAGGGGAAGACAGGAAGATGATAAAGTAGGAAAATAACGGTCTTATATTGACTCAACGTGAAGTAATAACGGAAGACAAAAGGGGAATAAAAATGGTATAATTAGGTGAAGGAAGGAATGAAGGGAGCGTTGAGGGAGGACGGATAAAGAGAGGGGAAGCTAGGGATAAGAGAGAATTCCATCACAGTGAAGGGATGGAAGGTTGCCTCTCTGTGCACCAGTGATCTGACCAATGGCAGCCTTTGTTGACATGTGACGTCATTCGGTTTATCTGCGTTGCTATAGCAGTTGTGTTGTGTGCTGGGATGATGGTGTGATGCTGGGATGATAGTGTGATGCTGGGATGATGGTATGATGCTGGGATGATATTATGTTGCTGGGATGATATTATGTTGCTGGGATGATGGTGTGATGATAATATCACGTGTTAGAATAATTTATTTTAAAACCTATTGCATCCTGAGGCAGTTATTAGTTATATTAAGAACGCTTCAGATTTCCCATTAAAACAATTGTTGTTATTTTCGGGATTTCTTTGTTTGTTTTTTCTTGTAAGTTAAGAGAGGCTGGCGAGCCGTTGATTACAGTTACTGCCTTCAACGATGCATTTTACGGCCTCTGAGAGGGCTGACGACTTGAACAACCTCGCTGGCAACCCTGCACACCGGAAACCTCCAGCATATAAACCCAGCTCCTCCTCCTCCTCCTCCTCCTCCTCCTCCTCCTCCTCCTCCTCCTCCTCCTCCTCCTCCTCCTCCTCCTCCTCCTCCTCCTCCTCCTCCTCCTCCTCCTCCTTCCTCTTCTTCTCTTCTTCCTCTTCCTCCAGTACAATCGCTTATATAACCTGGATCGAGAGGATGGGAAGGTTTTTTTAATGTTTTCATCCTCTCATACCTGGTTTTAAAAACCCCAAAAGGGTCACCAGCAGCAACAGCCTGGTTGACCAGGCAAGTACTAAACGAGCCCAGCCCATGGCCGGGCTCCAGCAGTAGAAAACTCTCGGAACTCATCAATTCTATTTCAAAGGTATATTACTTATCTGTTGAATTTTGTTCTGCTGACTACCACTATGTGTGTTCCATCTTCCAGAAAGTTGAATATCCATCTGCATACCTTTCCCGTTATACCTGTATAGTCATCATTTTTATGAACAGTCGCTCCATAATCGCATTTGTCAAATGCCTTTGTGAAATTCCTGCGTTTTGATTTTCTTTCGACGCCTCCGTAATTCTGTCATAGTGGTTTAGTAGTTGTGGAAAAGATGATTTTCATTGATGGTGACAACTGCACGAACCACAGTGGAAATTACGTCACTTTGACTGACTTTTATGGGTTTTCCTGGTGGGTAATTTGCACTTGTTACTATGCATAATAATTTGTGTGACTGTACTTATGTATACCTGTACCTAAATAAACTTAATATTCTTAGCGTTTGTAATTTGGCATCTCATCACTCTTTCGAAGACTTTTATGGTGTGTGATGTTAGGGCTGCTGGTCTTTACATTTTGGCTGTAAGGCTCTGCTGCCTCCTGTATGTTTTAATAGTCTTTATTCCTCTTGTTATTGTTATTTGTTAAAGTAATATATTAATCTTTTGTACTTTCATTCTTTATTAAGCTGCCCTTTCACCCCTTCTGTTAGCTTAATGTCTCACCATTTAATGTCCCTCGGGGAATATTGTGTCTGCTATTGTCCCCTTTTTTGCTATTACTGATATTTTTGGGTTTATTTCCTTGTTTTGTTAGTTGATTCGCCTTATTGAAGACTTTGTCAGCATTTGTATGTAGCATTGTGTGACTCGTTATTTTGCCATGATGTTAATGGCTTTTGTGAATGCCTGAAGAGTGGGAATGGGTGAGATGGGGAAGAGGGAATGTATTATGGGGTTGAAAGTCAGGGGCTGGGGAGGAGGTAAGGGAGGACGTAAGGGTTGGTGATGGACGTGTTGGCTGGAGTGAAGATGGTGTAGAGTGGTTTACAGTGATTGCAAATGTCAACTAGGTGGGGGAGGGAGGGGTGCTCTGGTGGGGGCAGTGGGTGAGGTGGAGGGATGGAAACTAGTGGAGGGTAGTGGGTGAGGTGGATTCATGGGGTCTGGCGGGGGCCCTGGGTGAAGTCATGGGAGCAGTGGGTAAGGTGGAGTCATGGCGTCTGGTGGGGGCACTGGGTGAGGTGGAGTCATGGGGTCTGGTGGGGGCACTGGGTGGGGTAGAGTAATGGGAGCACTGGGTAAGGTGGAGTCATGGGAGCACTGGGTGAAGTGGAGTCATGAGAGCACTTGGTGAGGTAGTCATGGGGTCTGGTGGGAGCACTGTGTGAGGTGGAGTTATGGGGTCTGGTGGGGGCACTGTGTGAGGTGGAGTCATGGGGTCTGGTGGGGGCACTGTGTGAGGTGGAGTCATGGGGTCTGGTGGGGGCACTGGGTGAGGTGAAGTCATGGGGTCTGGTGGGGCACTGGGTGAGGTGGAGTCATGGGGTCTGGTGGGGGCACTGGGTGAGGTGGAGTCATGGGGTCTGGTGGGGGCACTGGGTGAGGTGGAGTCATGGGGTCTGGTGGGGGCACAGGGTGAGGTGGAGTCATGGGGTCTGGTGGGGGTACTGGGTGAGGTGGAGTCATGGGGTCTGGTGGGGGCACAGGGTGAGGTGGAGTCATGGGGTCTGGTGGGGGTACTGGGTGAGGTGGAGTCATGGGGTCTGATAGAGGTATCATTATTTATGTTATGTGACCAGTTACCCACCCTCACCCTCCCATGTAAACTTGACATTTTTTTGGACTCCATCTCTCTTGCCTCTGGCTCAACTCTCTCTCTCGCTCCTCTTCCTGTCTCGCTAAAAAAAATTCGATGAATCGTAATATCCTCAAGTTTATCCCGGACAATTCTTTCTTTACCCTCACTTGAGAAAATCTATCGTATCTGATTGTCTTATCCAAATATTTTCTTATCTTATAATTGCCTGTAATTCCAGTCTCTGTTTTTTCTCTGCATCTTCGTTTTTCCGTAAGTGTTCCTGGAATGCTGTTTTTTTTTATCTCTTGTGTTTGTTGTTCATTCCTGTTTTGTTTTGCTGTTTAAAGTTTGTACAGAGGTTCTGTGTGATGACGTTTTCTTATACACAGTTTATTTAATGCACTTATCTACAGTGTTTGTCGGTTAAGTATACCTGGTGTCTCCACCCGACATTCTGTAATGAACGTGTCTTGTGATGACTGGTACTGTACTTGTCTTGTGATGACTGGTACTGTACTTGTCTTGTGATGACTGGTACTGTACCTGTCTTGTGATGACTGGTACTGTACCTGTCTTGTGATGACTGGTACTGTACTTGTCTTGTGATGACTGGTACTGTACCTGTCTTGTGATGACTGGTACTGTACCTGTCTTGTGATGACTGGTACTGTACCTGTCTTGTGATGATTGGTACTGTACCTGTCTTGTGATGACTGGTACTGTACCTGTCTTGTGATGACTGGTACTGTACTTGTCTTGTGATGATTGGTACTGTACTTGTCTTGTGATGACTGGTACTGTACCTGTCTTGTGATGACTGGTACTGTACCTGTCTTGTGATGACTGGTACTGTACCTGTCTTGTGATGACTGGTACTGTACCTCTCTTGTGATGACTGGTACTGTACTTGTCTTGTGATGACTGGTACTGTACTTGTCTTGTGATGACTAGTCATCATCCACCGCTCATTTTACGATTCCACCATCCCCTTCCCCTCCCCCTACCCCTCCACCAACCCTTCCCCAATCACCATCCCCCTCCCTCTTCCCCCAGCATCCCTCCCCCGTCACCCCCTGCCGACATTGTTTACAACTGCGCCGAACTCCGTCAAGTTTGTGGCGGCGCGCGGCGGCTACTTTGTGTTTACAGTGAAAGCTGATAGTCACTTGTTACTATCCTGGTGCCTGTAATGGCCGCCCACACCACCCACCACCACCACCCACACTCACTCGCCACCACCACCCACACCCACCCACCACCACTATGCAGACCCGGCCACCCCCCGCAAGGCAGACCCCGCCACCCACAACCACCCGCCCCCGCCACCCACAACCACCCGCCCCGCCGCCCACAACCATCCGCCCCGCTGCCCAGTCCCCAGAGGACACTCACCGTCATAACAGTGTTGATGATAATTATCATATTGCAATGCTGTTATTGCTGTTATTGTTGATGCTGTTATTACTGCTATTGTTACCACTATTGTTGTTGCTTTTGTTGCTCCTGCTACTGTTATTGTTTTTGTGTTCCTGCTGCTGTTGTTATGTACCTGGAGGGGTGTTCCGGGGATCAACGCCCCCGCGGCCCGGGCCACGACCAGGCCTCCCGTTGGATCAGGGTCTGATCAACTAGGCTGTTACTGCTGGCCACACATACTCCAACGTACGAACCACAGCCCGAATGATCAGGTACTGACTTTAAATATGTGTTCAGCTCCCTCAAAGACAACCAGGGGTCTATGGCTGGTGGGAGGTTGTTGAACAGTCTTGGGCCCCGGACACTTATTGTGTTTTCTCTTAGTGTACTAATGGCGCTCCTACTTTTCACTGGGGAAATGTTGCACCGTCTGCCAAGTATTTTACTATCGTAGGGAGAGATTTGATGTGTGCAGATTATGGAGCAGTCCCTCCAGGGCCTTCCAGGGGTACAATATCATGTATCCCTAATAATCTACTATACATTCTCTTCTACCTCCCTTCTTCTCTTCTACCTCCCTTCCTCTTCTAGCTCCCTTCTCTTCTACCTCCCTCCCTCTCTTCTACCTCCCTTCCTCTCTTCTAGCTCCCTTCTTCTCTTATACCTCCCTCCCTCTCTTCTACCTCCCTTCCTCTCTTCTAGCTCCCTTTCTCTCTTCTACCTCCCTTCCTCTCTTCTACCTCCCTTCCTCTCTTCTAGCTCTCTTCCTCTCTTCTACCTCCCTTCCTCTCTTCTACCACCCTTCCTCTCTTCTACCTCCCTTCCTCTCTTCTACCTCCCTTCCTCTCTTCTACCTCCCTTCCTCTCTTCTACCTCCCTTCCTCTTCTAGCTCCCTTCTCTTCTACCTCCCTCCCTCTCTTCTACCTCCCTTCCTCTCTTCTACCTCCCTTCCTCTCTTCTACCTCCCTTCTTCTCTTCTACCTCCCTCCCTCTCTTCTACCTCCCTTCCTATCTTCTAGCTCCCTTCTTCTCTTCTACCTCCCTCCCTCTCTTCTACCTCCCTTCCTCTCTTCTACCTCTCTTCTACCTCCCTTCCTCTCTTCTACTCCCTTCCTCTCTTCTACCTCCCTTCTCTTCTACCTCCCTCCCTCTCTTCTGCTTCCCTTCCTCTCTTTCTAGCTCCCTTCCTCTCTTCTACCTCCCTCTCTTCTACCTCACTCCCTCTCTTCTACCTCCCTTCCTTTCTTCTACCTCACTCCCTCTCTTCTACCTCCCTTCCTCTCTTCTACCTCCTTTCCTCTCTTCTACTTCCCTTCCTCTCTTCTACCTCCCTTCCTCTCTTCTACCTCCCTTCCTCTCTTCTACCTCCTTTCTTCTCTTCTACCTCCCTCTCTTCTACCTCCCTTCCTCTCTTCTACCTCCCTTCCTCTCTTCTACCTCCCTTCCTCTCTTCTACCTCCCTTCCTCTCTTCTACCTCCCTTCTCTTCTAGCTCCCGTCCTCTCTTCTACCTCACTCCCTCTCTTCTACCTCCTTTCCTCTCTTCTACCTCGCTCCCTCTCTTCTACCTCCCTTCCTCTCTTCTACCTCCTTTCCTCTCTTCTACCTCACTCCCTCACTTCTACCTTCCTTCCTCTCTTCTACCTCACTCCCTCTCTTCTACCTCTCTTCTACCTCCCTTCCTCTCTTCTACCTCCTTTCCTCTCTTCTACCTTCCTTCCTCTCTTCTACTTCCTTTCCTCTCTTCTACCTCACTCCCTCTCTTCTACCTCCCTTCCTCTCTTCTACCTCGCTCCCTCTCTTCTACCTCCCTTCATCTCTTCTACCTCCCTTTCTCTCTTCTACCTCCTTTCCTCTCTTCTGCCTCCCTTCCTCTCTTCTACCTCCCTTCCTCTCTTCTACCTCCCTTCCTCTCTTCTACCTCCCATAAATGTATGCCAGATTTCCGACATTACCCTAACTCCGATAGATTTCGAAAAAGCCATTGACAACATGCCTATGCACTCAGCCCCGGGCCCAGACTCGTGGAACTCTGTTTTCATTAAGAACTGCAAGAAACCCCTCTCGCGTGCCCTAAGTACACTATGGAGGAGGAGCTTGGACATGGGTGAAATTCCAGTCACTTAAAACAACGGATATAGCCCCACTGCATAAAGGTGGCAGCAAAGCATTAGCTAAGAACTATAGACCAATAGCTCTGACGTCCCACATCATAAAAATCTTTGAAAGAGTGCTAAGAAGCAGGATTGAAAATCACCTGGATTCCCAAAATCTGCACAATCCAGGGCAACATGGGTTCAGGGCAGGTCGCTCCTGCCTCTCACAACTACTGGATCACTATGACATGGCCTTGGATGCACTGGAAGAAAATCAGAATGCCTTCTACCTCCCTTCTTCTCTTCTACCTCCTTTCCTCTCTTCTACCTCCCTTCCTCTCTTCTACCTCCTTTCCTCTCTTCTACCTCCCTTCCTCTCTTCTACCTCCCTTCCTCTCTTCTACCTCCTTTCCTCTCTTCTACCTCCCTTCCTCTCTTCTACCTCCTTTCCTCTCTTCTACCTCCATTTCTCTCTTCTACCTCCTTTCCTCTCTTACACCTCCCTTCCTCTTCTACCTCCCTTCCTCTCTTCTACCTCCTTTCCTCTCTTCTACCTCCCTTCCTCTCTTCTACCTCCTTTCCTCTCTTCTACCTCCATTCCTCTCTTCTATCTCCTTTCCTCTCTTCTACCTCCCTCTCTTCTACCTACCTTCCTCTCTTCTACCTCCCTTCCTCTCTTCTACCTCCTTTCCTCTCTTCTACCTCCCTTCCTCTCTTCTACCTCCCTTCCTCTCTTCTACCTCCTTTCCTCTCTTCTACCTCCCTTCCTCGCTTCTACCTCCCTTCCTCTCTTCTACCTCTCTTCTACCTCCTTTCCTCTTTTTTTTTTTTTTTTTTTTTTTTTTTTTTTTTTTTTTACACAGGGTTTGACAAGGTTAAGGATCCCTAGCTTTATTGACAGCTATTTATAGGTTAAGGATTCCTAACTTTATTGGCAAGCTAAGAACTGTTACCTACATCAACTCATTTGAAAGCATTTTTATTGTTATGAGACATACAAGTAGGGAACAGGATGAAGTTGGAGCCATCTGTGGGCCAGCATTTTCATTTGATCAACTGACTTTATCTCGTTGACATCATTATGCTGTACGAATGTGTTCCATACTCTAGTCATCCTGGGTATGTATGATCTCAGATGGAGTGATGTTCTGGAGAAGGGTACAGCCAGAGTGAAGTTGCTGCTTTCTGCCCGTCTTGTGGCATAAAAGCTTGTTTCACGGTGTCCTCGAAGTGGCCTCCCTTCCTCTCTTCTGCCTCCCTTCCTCTCTTCTACCCCCCTTCCTCTCTTGTACCTCCCTTCCTCTTCTACCTCCCTTCCTCTCTTCTACCTCCTTTCCTCTCTTCTACCTCCCTTCTTCTCTTCTACCTCCTTTCCTCACTTTTACCTCCCTTCCTCTCTTCTACCTCCCTTCCTCTCCTGCCTCCTTTCCTCTCTTCTACCTCCTTTCCTCTCCTCTTCCTCCCTTCCTCTCTTCTACCTCCCTTCCTCTGTTCTACCTCCTTTCCTCTCTTCTACCTCCCTTCCTCTCTTCTACCTCCATTCCTCTTCTACCTCTCTTCTACCTCCTTTCCTCTCTTCTACCTCCCTTCCTCTCTTCTACCTCCATTCCTCTCTTCTACCTCCATTCCTCTCTTCTACCTCCTTTCCTCTCTTCTACCTCCTTTCCTCTCTGCTACCTCCATTCTTCTTCTACCGCCATTCCTATCTTCTACCTCCTTTCCTCTCTTCTACCTCCATTCCTCTCTTCTACCTTCTTTCCTCTCTTCTGCCTCCCTTCCTCTCTTCTACCTCCCTTCCTCTCTTCTACCTCCTTTCCTCTCTTCTACCTCTCTTCTACCTTCATTCCTCTCTTCTACCTCCCTTCCTCTCTTCTACCTCCTTTCCTCTCTTCTACCTCCATTCCTCTTTTCTACCTCCTTTCCTCTCTTCTACCTCTCTTCTATCTCCATTCCTCTCTTCTACCTCCTTTCCTCTCTTCTACCTCCCTTCCTCTCTTCTACCTCCATTCCTCTCTTCTACCTCCATTCCTTTCTTCTACCTCCTTTCCTCTCTTCTACCTCATTTCCTCTCTTCTACCTCCATTCCTCTTCTACCTCCATTCCTATCTTCTACCTCCTTTCCTCTCTTCTACCTCCTTTCCTCTCTTCTGCCTCCCTTCCTCTCTTCTACCTCCTTTCCTCTCTTCTACCTCCCTTCCTCTCTTCTACCTCCCTTCCTCTCTTCTACCTCCTTTCCTCTCTTCTACCTCCCTTCCTCTCTTCTACCTTCATTCCTCTCTTCTACCTCCCTTCCTCTCTTCTACCTCCTTTCCTCTCTTCTCCATTCCTCTCTTCTACCTCCTTTCCTCTCTTCTACCTCCCTTCCTCTCTTCTACCTCCATTCCTCTCTTCTACCTCCTTTCCTCTCTTCTACCTCCCTTCCTCTCTTCTACCTCCATTGCTCTCTTCTACCTCCATTCCTCTCTTCTACCTCCTTTCCTCTCTTCTACCTCCCTTCCTCTCTTCTACCTCCATTCCTCTCTTCTACCTCCATTCCTCTCTTCTACCTCCTTTCCTCTCTTCTACCTCTCTTCTACCTCCATTCCTCTCTTCTACCTCCATTCCTCTCTTCTACCTCCATTCCTCTCTTCTACCTCCTTTCCTCTTCTACCTCCCTTCCTCTCTTCTACCTCCTTTCCTGTCTTCTACTTCACTCCCTCTCCTCTACCTCCCTCCCTCTCACCTACTCACCTACTTTCCACACTTTTTCCCCTCTCTTCTCTCACTCTATTTTTTTTTTTGCTTCTTGGTGGTAGGGGTGGGTGGTGGTGGTGGGGGTGGTGGGGGTGGGGTTGGAGGTTTTGGGGGTGGGTGGTGGTGGCGGTGGAGATGGGGGTTCGGGGTGAGAGTGGCACTAGTACTGGCACTTGGTGTCACTGTCACTCAACGTGGATAGATAACAAGAGAGAAGTTTAACTGGAGTCTACTCACCCAGTTGTGTTTGTGAGGGGTTGATACCTAGCTCCTGGCCTCTCCTCCTAGACCACCTTGTTCTGCATCACTGACTTCTGGCCTCTTGGGTCTTGTCATATCTACTCTTGAAGCTGTGTATTGAGGTTTGCCTCCACCACTGCCTCGTCCAAGTCCTACTTTTCAACCAGCCTGAGACTAAATAAATGCTTCCTGACAGCTGTATGGTTCGTCTGTCTTCAGCTTCCATCGGTGTCCCCTTGATCCCTGGTCCTCTTAATTCAAAGTCTGTCCTTATCAGCCCTGTCAATTCCTCTTTAAGATTTTGTACGTAGTGATCATGTCTCCTCCTTGCTCTTCTCTTCTCTAAGGTGGTCAAGTTCAGTTCCTTAAATCTCTTCTCGTAGTTCATTCCTCTCAATTCTAGTACTAGTCTGGTTGCAAACGTTTGTACTTTTTCCAGTTTCTTGACATGCTTGACCAGGTATGGGCTCCATGCTGGAGCTGTGTACTCAATGGTTGCTCTAACATATGTTGTGTATAAGGTTCGGAAGGATTGTTTCTTCAAGTTCCTGAATGTTATTCTGAGGTCTACATACCTGGAGTCTACCTGGAGAGTGTTCCGGGGGTCAGCGCCCCCGCGGCCCGGTCCTTGACCAGGTTTGTTAATTTTGTATGTACCTCTGCCGTTATACCGTTTATATGCAGTTCTGGTGATATGCTTGGTGTTATGTTCACCCTCAGGTCCTTCTCATCCCCTTATATTTGCAGTTTCTGTCTTCACATCCTGTACTCTATGCCCGATCTGCCGTCTTCAACCCTAGAGAGAGAGAGAGAGAGAGAGAGAGAGAGAGAGAGAGAGAGAGAGAGCTGAAGCGTGGGGTTATATGCACCTGGAAGGATTTTTCCGCTATGGATTATTCTTCTTGGGATTTACCTTAGAGGAGTAGAGCGTCAGAGAGGGAAGGTGAGCAGATGAGGAGTGGAGAAGAGAAAGGAGAAAACCCGAGAGGAGAGGAGAGGTAACAAAACCTTAGTACATTTACAGAGGGAGGGAGAGAGAGAGGGAGAGAGAGAGAGAGGGAGAGAGAGAGAGAGAGAGAGAGAGAGAGAGAGAGAGAGAGGGAGAGAGAGGGAGAGAAAGAGAGAGAGAGAGAGAGAGAGAGAGAGAGAGAGAGAGAGAGAGAGAGAGAGAGAGAGAGAGAGAGAGAGAGAGAGAGAAACTTTGTTGATTTCCCTATTCATATCTCTGGCTCCTCCCTTGACCCAGTAGTGAGTGATCTGGCAGAAAGCATAGTCACTTGTCAACCCCTCGGCTACGTTGGATCGTCTGACCACAAGGCTGTTTTTACCACACTTAAGATCCCAACAGAACGAGGTGAGGAGTCCACACGCACAACCTGGCTATGGGAAAGAGGTAATTGGCCAGCCCTTTGCTCTGAGCTCGCCACCACCGACTGGAATGCTCTTCTCCAAGGGGATGTTGACAACCAAGTGAAAGCCTTCACTGGACACATCCTTAATCTACAACAAGAACACATTCCTCACCGGCAATATGTGACGAAGCCTACAGATCAGCCTTGGTTTGGCTTTCGTTGTAGAGAGGCTGCTACTGCTAAGTACAAAGCATGGCGAAGGTATAAGAGACATCCTACCACCTGTAGGCATATGGGTGATGTTCAAAAGTGGGCCATTGCTAAATGGGAGGTGGACACTAAAAGAAAGTTAGCATCAGGTAGGGTAGGCTCCAAAACCTGGTGGTCCCTGGTCAAGGACAGACAAGGTTATCTGCCTGATGAACTTATTCCACCTCTAAATCGACAGGATGGGACCACCTCTACTAGTAGTCAAGAGAAGGCGGACCTCTTTGCTGAACACTTTGCTACCAAAATGCAAGTTCCTGATCCAGCAAGGGACCCTCCTTGGCTAGCTGCACGAACTGTGTCAAAACTGTCAGTGGTGACAATAAGGCAGGAGGAGGTGCATTTCCTACTTAAATCGCTTGACCAAGAAAAGGCTGTGGGCCCAGACAAGTTGAGCCCAAGATTGTTGAGAAGATGTGCAGACCCGCTAGCAGCACCTCTAACTCGCATCTTTCAGCACTGCCTAGTACAGTGTAAATGGCCCTCTCTATGGAAAGAGGCGAATGTAGTCCCTGTTCACAAAAAGAAGAGCAGAGCAGAAATCAGCAACTACAGACCAGTGTCACTCCTGTCAATCACTGGTAAGATCCTTGAGACAATAATCTCAAGACAAATGACAGAGTTTTTTGACTACCACTCACTACTTTGTGATCGTCAATATGGCTTCAGGAAAGGTTACTCTGCTGCTGATCTGTTGTTAAACCTCTCCACTAAGTGGCACCAGTCACTGGATGAATCCAAAGTCAGCTGTGTGGTAGCACTGGACATTGCTGGCGCTTTCGACCGGGTGTGGCACCAGGGCCTCTTAGCAAAACTTCAAGCACTGGGAATTGCAGGCTCTATGCTATGTCTCCTCAGTGACTACCTTCATGGTAGATCTCTAAGTGTAGTTCTCAATGGAACGGAATCAGCAAGACATCCTATTGGGGCAAGTGTTCCACAAGGAAGCGTGCTGGGTCCATTGTTATGGAATGTCTACTTCAACGACCTTCTTCATCTCATCCCAGAATCACATGCATATGCAGACGACTGTACACTGACATTCACTTATCCAAGAGAAGAAATGCCAGCTGCTCTAACTACATCAATCACCAGCTGAGAGCTATATCAGCTTGGGGAAATAGATGGCAAGTAACATTTGCACCTGAGAAAACGCAAATGATGATCGTCTCTAGGCACCATGATGGTAATGCTGGTGCAGTAGTAAGGATGAATGGGAGGATGTTGGCACCTGGAGAAGAAGTTGATATCCTTGGGGTGAAATTTGACTCCAAACTAACCATGAAGAACCATGTTGTAAATCTTGCAAACAAGGTAGCCAGGAAGCTTACAGCACTTCGCCGTATCTCCCATCTGCTTGACAGTAGGGGTTGCAAGATCCTGTACGAGGCACAAGTACGCTCGCACCTTGAGCATGCTCCACTTTCTTGGTTTGCCTGCCCCCCCCCCTCATCTGCGACTGCTTGACAGAGTAGAGAACAGAGCAAGACGTCTCATCTCTCGCCTGGACCCATCCTGGATAGATCTGTCATTTCAGCAGAGCCTTCAACATAGAAGGGATGTGGGTGGCCTTACTGTTATGTACAAGGCCAATATTGTCAAAATACCACACTTGGATCCACTTCGAGGACAGCGTGAAACAAGCTTTTATGCCACAAGACGGGCAGAAAGCAGCAACTTCACTCTGGCTGTACCCTTCTCCAGAACATCACTCCATCTGAGATCATACATACCCAGGATGACTCGAGTATGGAACACATTCGTACAGGATAATGATGTCAACGAGATAAAGTCAGTTGATCAAATGAAAATGCTGGCCCACAGATGGCTCCAACTTCATCCTGTTTCCTACTTGTATGTCTCATAACAATAAAAATGCTTTCAAATGAGCTGATGTAGGTAACAGCTCTTAGCTTGCCAATAAAGTTAGGAATCCTTAACCTGTAAATAGCTGTCAATAAAGCTAGGGATCCTTAACCTTGTCAAACCCTGTGTAAAAAAGAGAGAGAGAGAGAGAGAGAGAGAGAGAGAGAGAGAGAGAGAGAGAGAGAGAGAGTTTCGACAAGGAAGAGAGATAGGAGAAGTGGTGGAAGGGAGGGAAGAGGGTGTGTGGAAGACAAGATAGAGAGGTTTAGAGGACGACAGAGGGCGGGCGATAGATAGGGAAAGAGGGGAGAAGGATGAGAGAGAGGGGAGACTCATGAGGGGAGGGGTAAGGGAGAGCTGGTAGTTTTGTGGCACAAGGGGAAATAGAGAATGGGGGAAGCGAGGGACGATGTGTAACTGTGAGGGGAAGCGAGGGACGATGTGTAACTGTGAGGGGAAGCGAGGGACGATGTGTAACTGTGAGGGGAAGTGAGGGACGATGTGTAACTGTGAGGGGAAGCGAGGGACGATGTGTAACTGAGGGGAAGAGAGAGACGATGCTGGAGAAACAGTGACACATAGCAGTAATAGTCGGCTTATTCAGCAAAAAGTAGACACAGCAACGAACCACCAGCGGCAACAGCCTGGTTGACCAGGCTAGCACCCGACGAGCTGGGACTATGGCCGGGCTCAGGGCTAGACTCATGGAGCTCATTAAATATATTATATCAAAGAACTCACTAGTAAGCAGAACACCTTGACACCTAGCGTGGTGGTGTAACTGAGTCATGTCAGGCCAGGTAAATCAGTTAAGTCAAGTCAGGTCAGGAGTGTCTTGTTCTTGCAGGCTATGGTAAATTTGTCAGTGACTTTGTTAATAACATGTGAGTCCAGCTTGTAAAAGCCAGGGCTAATGTTAATGACGTATGGGTATAGCTTGTGAAGGTCAGGACTGATGTTAAGAATCCAGTCAGTATTGGTCTGCCTTTATCGTTACTCCGTCCCCATGCCACCACCAGTCTTGCCAGGCTCCCTCACTATCCTTCTCTATCCTTCACCATTCCTCCTTATCGATCTCTATCCCAGAAGATGCTTCTATATCCCTTACCATCCCTCTCCATCCCTCACCATTCCTCTCAATCCTTCACCATTCCTCACTGACCCTCTCCATCCCTATCCCTCTTTCACTGAACTTCTCCATCCCTATCCCTCCCTCGCTGGCCCTCTCCCTCCGTCACTGGCCCTCTTCCTCCCTCACTGGCCCTCTTTCCTCCCTCACTGGCCCTCTCCCTCCCTCACTGGCCCTCTCCCTCCCTCACTGGCCCTCTCCACCCCTCACTGGCCCTCTCCACCCCTCACTGGCCCTCTCCCTCCCTCACTGGCCCTCTCCACCCCTCACTGGCCCTCTCCACCCCTCGTATCACTCGCTCATTTCTTTTTCACAAAAATATTCGGGGGAAAAAACGTCAAAATTCACACGAAAGAAAAAACACATTAAAAACTCTAGTTCCCTGCGCTTCAAACTGACAGTGTTGCAGACAACTGACAGTACTGCAGACAGCTGACAGTGTTGCAGACAACTGACAGTACTGCAGACAGCTGACAGTTTTTGCAGACAACTGACAGTTTTTGCAGACAGCTGACAGTGTTGCAGACAACTGACAGTACTGCAGACAGCTGACAGTGTTGCAGACAACTGACAGTGTTGCAGACAGCTGACAGTGTTGCAGACAACTGACAGTACTGCAGACAGCTGACAGTGTTGCAGACAACTGACAGTACTGCAGACAGCTGACAGTGTTGAAGACAGCATGGGAGTGTTGGTGATAGTGGCGTTGGAAACATCAGTGTTAGAGACAGCAGGGGAGTGTTGGTGACAGTGGTGTTGGAGACATCAGTGTTGGAGGCAGCAGTGTTGCAGACAGTATTGGAGAGAGCAGACAATGTTGCAGGCAGCAAACAGTCTTGCAGAAAGTGTTGGAGGCAGCAGGGGAGTGTTGGTGACAGCTGCGTTCGAAGCAGCAAACAGTGTTGCAGACAGCATTAGAGACAGCTGACAGTGTTGGAGACAGCAGGGCAGTGTTAGTGACAGCGGCGTTGGAGACAACAGTGTTGAAGGCAGCAAACAGTTTTGCAGACAGTATTGGAGGCAGCAGTGTTGCAGATAGTGTTGGAGGCAGCAGTGTTGCAAACTGTTGGAGGCGACCAACAGTACTGAAGTATAAAGTGTTGCAAGCTGCCTGCTGATGATAAGTGTTGCAAGCTGCCTTCTGATGATAAGTGTTGCACTGCTGGACTCTGGTGTTTGTGTGCCTCAACCTGGATTAGTTTTCCTTTCAAAGTTCATAACTTAGACAACGTTGTCTTCCATACCAAGTCTTGTTTGTCTTCCATACCAAGTCATGTTTGTCTTCCATACCAAGTCCTGGTTGTCTTCCATACCAAGTCTTGTTTGTCTTCCATACCAAGTCATGTTTGTCTTCCATACCAAGTCCTGGTTGTCTTCCATACCAAGTCTTGTTTGTCTTCCATACCAAGTCATGTTTGTCTTCCATACCAAGTCTTGTTTGTCTTCCATACCAAGTCATGTTTGTCTTCCATACCAAGTCATGTTTGTCTTCCATACCAAGTCATGTTTGTCTTCCATACCAAGTCCTGGTTGTCTTCCATACCAAGTCATGTTTGTCTTCCATACCAAGTCATGTTTGTCTTCCATACCAAGTCATGTTTGTCTTCCATACCAAGTCTTGTTTGTCTTCCATACCAAGTCATGTTTGTCTTCCATACCAAGTCATGTTTGTCTTCCATACCAAGTCCTGGTTGTCTTCCATACCAAGTCATGTTTGTCTTCCATACCAAGTCCTGGTTGTCTTCCATACCAAGTTATGGTTGTCTTCCATACCAAGTTATGTTTGTCTTCCATACCAAGTCTTGTTTGTCTTCCATACCAAGTCATGTTTGTCTTCCATACCAAGTCATGTTTGTCTTCCATACCAAGTCCTGGTTGTCTTCCATACCAAGTCATGTTTGTCTTCCATACCAAGTCCTGGTTGTCTTCCATACCAAGTTATGGTTGTCTTCCATACCAAGTCATGTTTGTCTTCCATACCAAGTCATGTTTGTCTTCCATACCAAGTCCTGGTTGTCTTCCATACCAAGTCATGTTTGTCTTCCATACCAAGTCCTGGTTGTCTTCCATACCAAGTTATGGTTGTCTTCCATACCAAGTTATGTTTGTCTTCCATACCAAGTTATGTTTGTCTTCCATACCAAGTCCTGGTTGTCTTCCATAAACCCAAATCCTGGTTGTCTTCCATACAAGTCCGGTTGTCTTCCATACCAAGTCCTGGTTGTCTTCCATACCAAGTCCTGGTTGTCTTCCATACCAAGTCCTGGTTGTCTTCCATACCAAGTCCTGTTGTCGTTCCATACCAAGTCCTGGTTGTCTTCCATACCAAGTCCTGGTTGTCTTCCATACCAAGTCCTGGTTGTCTTCCATACCAAGTCTTGGTTGTCTTCCATACCAAGTCATGTTTGTCTTCCATACCAAGTTATGGTTGTCTTCCATTCCAATCATGGTTGTCTTCCATACCAAGTCCTGGTTGTCTTCCATTTCCAAGTCCTGGTTGTCTTCCATACCAAGTCCTGGTTGTCTTCCATACCAATGTCCTGGTTGTCTTCCATACCAAGTCCTGGTTTTTCTTCCATACCAAGTCCTGGTTGTCTTCCATACCAAGTCCTGGTTGTCTTCCATACCAAGTCTTGGTTGTCTTCCATACCAAGTCCTGGTTGTCTTCCATACCAAGTCTTGGTTGTCTTCCATACCAAGTCATGTTTGTCTTCCATACCAAGTTATGGTTGTCTTCCATTCCAAATCATGGTTGTCTTCCATACCAAGTCCTGGTTGTCTTCCATACCAAGTCCTGGTTGTCTTCCATACCAAGTCCTGGTTGTCTTCCATACCAAGTCCTGGTTGTCTTCCATACCAAGTCCTGGTTGTCTTCCATACCAAGTCCTGGTTGTCTTCCATACCAAGTCCTGGTTGTCTTCCATACCAAGTCCTGGTTGTCTTCCATACCAAGTTATGGTTGTCTTCCATACCAAGTCTTGGTTGTCTTCCATACCAAGTCATGTTTGTCTTCCATACCAAGTTATGTTTGTCTTCCATACCAAGTTATGTTTGTCTTCCATACCAAGTTATGGTTGTCTTCCATACCAAGTTATGGTTGTCTTCCATACCAAGTTATGGTTGTCTTCCATACCAAGTCCTGGTTGTCTTCCATACCAAGTCCTGGTTGTCTTCCATACCAAGTTATGTTTGTCTTCCATACCAAGTCCTGGTTGTCTTCCATACCAAGTCCTGGTTGTCTTCCATACCAAGTTATGGTTGTCTTCCATACCAAGTCCTGGTTGTCTTCCATACCAAGTTATGGTTGTCTTCCATACCAAGTTATGTTTGTCTTCCATACCAAGTCCTGGTTGTCTTCCATACCAAGTCCTGGTTGTCTTCCATACCAAGTTATGGTTGTCTTCCATACCAAGTCCTGGTTGTCTTCCATACCAAGTTATGGTTGTCTTCCATACCAAGTCCTGGTTGTCTTCCATACCAAGTTATGGTTGTCTTCCATACCAAGTCCTGGTTGTCTTCCATACCAAGTTATGGTTGTCTTCCATACCAAGTCCTGGTTGTCTTCCATACCAAGTTATGGTTGTCTTCCATACCAAGTTATGGTTGTCTTCCATACCAAGTTATGGTTGTCTTCCATACCAAGTTATGGTTGTCTT
Organism: Cherax quadricarinatus; assembly: GCF_026875155.1. Lineage (NCBI taxonomy): Eukaryota > Metazoa > Arthropoda > Malacostraca > Decapoda > Parastacidae > Cherax > Cherax quadricarinatus. The sequence continues at coordinate 19,058,766 of NC_069433.1, forward strand.
CCATACCAAGTTATGGTTGTCTTCCATTCCTTGCCCTGGATGTGTGCGACTACAAGTGTCTTTCTCTTTTTCTGATCTGCTGGCTTCTCTTACTGTCTGGCTTAAGACCTAGACACTAGTTTTCTATATATCATTATCCTAGAATACAGTAAACTGCTATGTAGTGATGTTTTGTTCTCTTAAGTGGAATATAAAACCTAGCTGGGGCAGACCAGATGTTTAATTAAACATTTAGCAGTCCAAGACTCTCGTAGGAGCCACACCTATCAGCCCCAGAGCTCCATCACCACACATGTAATTCTTAACATTGCTGCTAGTCAACACATTAGCTCCTTGGTCATCCTCAAGTAACTAAACAGAGCCGTGTATCTTTCACTAGGAGAGTGAGACGTGGAGCTGTGCAGTTCTTGTCTTGGGTGAAGGTTCTATCCTATCATTCGTAAGTGAGAGTAATGACTGTTTAGATTCACATTACATCAAAAGAACTAACAGTTGCGGCACATGTCATTAGAGTAAGATCTGAGAGAGAGACACTCTCTGTTATACTAGATGCGTAGGATTTTCATGATATAATGTTAAAGGGTTTTAACTAGTTAGGAGTCACCGAGAGACACTTGTTCTCTTTCCTGACTAATAAAACACCAACACCAGCACTTTGTTTTGTTTGCTCGTACTGGTGTGTGAGCGTGAGTGTTCCTGCCAGCTGCTTCCTGCCACCTCCTCTTGTGCTGTGGAATATAATTTCATCTTGTTTGTGAGTCTCTGATATACACGTGAAGCCACCTCCTGGTGCTTCATGTAATATGAACCCACCTGGCGGCTTTATGTGATATGAACCCACCTCCTGGTGGGTTCATGTGATATGAACCTACTTCCTGGTGTTATCTGTGTGTTTGCGATGTTTTTGTTGTGTTTAGTATCAACTGTCTTCAGTATAATTTTGTTTAGAACTTGAAAACGTCGCTTCTGATAAGCTTCAAACTTTAAACGCGGGTGTGCCATGTCTAGGAGAAGCTTTCTGGTGTTATTCGGATGTGACAGTGCTCCTTCGTCAGTTTTACAGACTCGTAAGTGTGGCTGATGTGGCAGCCACTGCCAGTGTCATCTGCTAACATGACTTTCAAGAGTAAACATGAGAAAGACATGTAGGCGGCCTGGGTGGAGCGCCCACAATGAACACGTCCATCTCATTTGTCATAATGTAAACACATGACATCACACGCACACACCTCGCTTTTTCCCCATGTGTTTAAACTATCATCAAGTAAGAGGCACTTGAGCTGCTCAGTGTGCGGAACAGCAGCAACAGCAGCAGCGGGAGTAGCTGTAAAGAATAAAGACTAGACAGTAACGAGAGTCGAGGGACGTAAGCAAAGTAGACAGGGGTGCTAGAGGAGTCCTCCCTGCCAACAGAAAACGAGAATGTTGAGAATTAAGGGAAGGCTATAACAAAGCCAATTATGTATGTGACGGGACGGATGGGAGAGGGGTCTGGGGTAAAGGGTTGAAAGGGATGGAAGGTACACTATTTTAATTATGATTGTCAGAGATTGTCTGCTTTCAGCTGTCCTCCATCCCTCTCCCTCACTGTTGTTACATCACAAGTTTTGCTTGCAGTTACCTACAGAGTGCTTGCTCTTCCACTCCTTTGTGTGGTACCTGGAATCTCCTCCCGGGCCTCCACTCACACACATACCTTCAAGGGATGGGTAGCTTTGATTCTGAGGAAGGACCCTTGTTTCTAGAAGTGAAAGCTACTCTTTCCTTCCTTGAATCAAGTTTGATTATCTTCCCTTCCCTAGGCGTTGCAGTAATATTAATAACAATATAAAAATAATAATAATAATAATAATAATAATAATAATAATAATAATAATAATAATAATAATAATAATCTTTATTTCTGCATGTACAAGGTATGCAGGTCTAACTGACATCAGTAACATACTACTAAATAGAAAGCCCCTTGTTATGCAGAACATTTCGGGCAAATTAGGTCAATTTTGTCCCCAGGATACGACCCACACCAGTCTACTAACACCCAAGTACTATTTATTTTACTGATGGTTGAACAGGGACAGTAGGTGTCTTAAGGAAACACCCATTACGGGGATCGAACCACGAACCTGAGTGTGTGTGAACTGAGTACACTACCATTTGAGCAAATCAAATCCACTCAGTTGTCTTGTGGTGTGCACCTGGATTAGGGGACATCTTGGTGTACTATCCACCCGGGGGTCAACAAGGAAGCCTTGCCTCACTTCGGGCTGCCAAGGTAGAAGAAACCCACGAACTAGTCACAGGTAGGCAACATGTTCCCGGTGCTTTACTTGGAAGGTACCTGGGCGGTGGTTCCTGGACCTGTTCCTTATCCCCGACAACACCTTCCCAGAATGGAAAAATAAAAAACACAAATTCCATATAATGCGATCCTTTATTGACTACGTTTCGCCCACACAGTGGGCTTTATCAAGTCATGGACCTACAGGTCCGTCTCTAATACGGCCTACCCAACATTATTCAACTGACTTTTAACACTATATATACTCATGTACTCTTTACCCAGGTAGATCCGTTTGTGACTTGATAAAGTCCACTGTGTGGGCGAAACGTTGTCAATAAAGGATCGCATTATACTGCATTTGCGTTTATTTTTACACCATGTCTGTGTTTTATACCATTTATCTCCACCTTCCCAGAAGCTGAGAATCCTGCCCGCCTCTCCACACTCCTCCAACTCACACTTATACTAATATTTAATCTGATAAACTATGAAGTGATTCTCCTGTCCTGCATTATGTGAATATTTTCCTAGAACTGTCCTGTATGGTCCAGACATTCCTAGAACTTTTCTCTTGTATCTAGATATCTTTTCAATTGCTCTCTGCCAGCTACACTTTCTCAGAACTGTGTAAATAGCTCCATTCTCTGCTTTTTGTTGTTCTGTGCCTCGAGCTTTGGAACTGACTGTTCATCCTCGTTTTCTGTGTCGTACAGATATTCCTAGAACTCTGTAACAAGATCACTGCTTGTGTTTTTCTAGAAATTGATAGCTGTAGACCGCCGCTCTTACTAGTGTGTTCATTCATTCTTATGAGTGATCGAGCTTGATCGACAGTCTTGTAGGTAATGAACATGAAGATAGTGCTGGTAACTTCTGTCCTCAATCTTGTTCCCCACCAAGACATTATCTGTTTACCTAATGATGTGTTTTTCTTTCTTGTTTCCTTGACCACCTACCAAGTAAAGTAAGTGCCTGTGTACTCATCTATTTCTGGCCCCGCCTCTTCGTTGGTCGTTACTAGGTCCACTCTTTCCATGCTTCAAGAGCTTTATCGTACATCTTCTTAGAGCTTGTGTGTTAGTCGACAGTTGTGGGTCGCATCCTGGGGGAGGATGGGTTAAGGAACCCCAGTAGCTGCTGGAATGTCATGTGGAACAAAATCCCCAGTCCTGTGTATAAGAAACTTCAGAACCTGGTCCAAGTATTCAGGTATTGTGTAAAACGTACCTGTGTACCTAATAATGTAAATGATAAGAGGACATTTCTCCCCACCACTTCTTCCCCTTCCTCTTCTTCTCCTTCCTCGAATTCCTCCTCTTCCTCCTCACCATCCTCGCCACGTCAGAGGATGGTCACGGGTGGTAGGCCAGACTCCGTGGTCCAGCTTTCCCCCCTTTTGCGCGATAATAAAAGATATGTTGCCTTCCCCCCCTTCCCTCTTCCCCCCTTCCCTCTTCCCCCTTCCGTCTTTCCCCTTCCATCTTCCTCCCTTCCCTCTTACACCTTCTCCCTTCCTCTTCGGCATTGTCTCTGAGAATACTGGCAGCTGAGGCACTCAGCGGGGAACCATCGTCCATGCCGCCGTATGGCAACTTTGGCCACCGAACCCGGGCTACTGAATCCGGACTACCGAACCCAGGATACCAAACCGGGATACTGAACCCTGACTATCGAACCCATGCCACCGAAACAGGTGCTGAGGTCGGGTTCGTATATAGGTCACTGTGTCGCCTCAAGTTTCATTGCTTTAGCGATCTACGAGATATTTATGTTAGTGTAATTGAAGCAGATTTATAACGGATTTCCAAAGCACTCTTGTCGCTGCTCGGCTGGTCAACCAAGTTCTTGCTGTCCGCAGACCGCAAGCGTACGTAGCAACCACTGGGTAAACATTATTCTCGTATTATAGGTTGGGAAAAAAGGCAAGTGTTTATTTTCTATGGGCGGAATACATTGTGATGATAAATTTACTTTTGTGACTTCATGCTGATAGAAAATAGAGGGGAGGCGGATAATGGGATAGAAAGTTGGGATGGATGAGAGAAAACGGGAAGTTGGTGGTAGATGCAAGACAACCAAGATGGTTAACTCCTTTTATATTTGCCAGCCTTAGCTAGTATGTTAGTGAGACTAGTGTATATTGTCTAGTGGGGTCCTCTCTCTCTCTCACCGTCTTCTCACTCTCCTCTCTCCTCTCTCGTCTCGTCTTTCTCTCACTCTCTCTCTCCTATGCTCTCGATCTCTCTCTCTCTGCTCTCTCTCTCTCTCTCTATCAGCTCTCCTCTCTCTCTCACTCTCTCTCTCTCTCATCTCAGTCGTCTCTCTCCTCTCTCTCATCTCTCGTCTCTCTGCTCTCTCTCTCTTCTCTCTCTGTTTTTTTTTTTTTTTTTTTTTTTTTTTTTTTTACACATGGGTTTGACAAGGTTAAAGGATCCCTAGCTATATTGACAAGCTATTAGCAGGTCTAAGGATTCCTAACCTTAATGACAAGCTAGAGCTGTTACCCTACATCACTCATTTTGCCAGCATTTTTAATTGTTATGAGACATACAAGTAGGAACAGGATGAAGTTGAGCCATCGTGGCCAGCATTTTCATTTGAATTCAACCTGACGTTATCTCGTTGACATTCATAATGCTGAACGAATGTCTGGTTTCCATACTCGTAGTCATCCTGGGTATGTATGGTATCTCAATGGAGTGATTTCTGGCAGAAGGTACCGCCAGAAGTGAAGTTGCTTGCTTTACTGCCCGTCTGTTGCATAAAGCTGTGATTCGCGCTGTCCTCGAAGTGATCCAAGTGTGGTATTTTGCGACAATATTGGCCTTAGTACATTACATTAGAGCCACCTCACAATTCCCTCCTATGTTGAAGGCTCTGCTTGAAATTACAAGATCCATCCAGATGGGGTCCCAGTGCGAGAGAGAATAGACGTCTTGCTCTTTTCTCTACTCCTGTCCAAGCAAGGCGGGATTGATGGGGGGGGGGGGACAGGCTAACGCAAGAAAGTGAGCATACTCAAGGTGTGAGCGTATACTTGTGCTCGTACAGTATCTTGCAACCCCTACTGTCAAGCAGATATGCGAGATATACGGCGAAGTGCTGTAACTATCCTGGCTGCCTTGTTTGCAAGATATACAACAGGGTTCGTCTGGTTAGCTTTGGAGAGATCACATATCACCCCAAGGATATTCAACTTGCGTCTCCAGGAGGCCAACATCCTCCGCATTCTTTCATCCTTACTACTGACACCAGCATTACACATCAGGTAGCCTAGAGACCGATCATCACTTGCGTTTTCTCAGTGCAAATGTTACTTGCCATCTATTTCCCCAAGCTGATATAGGCTCTCAGCTGTGATTGAATGTGGCATAGGCAGCTGGCATTCTTCTCTTTCGATAATGATTGTCAGTGTACAGTCTCTGCATATCTCAAGTGATTCTGGGATGAATGAATAAGGTCTTGAAGTAGAACATTCATAACAGTGGACCCAGCACAACTTCTTTGTTGAACGCTTGCCCCAATAGGAGATGTCTTGCGATTCCGTTTCCATTGAGGACCTACACTTAGAGATCTACCATGAAGGTAATCACTGAGAGACATGAGCGTAGAGCCTGTCAAATCCCAGTGCACTGAATTTTGCCTAAGAGGCCCTGGTGCCACAATCGCACCGACCCGGTCTAAGCGCCAGCAATGTCCAGTGCTACCACACAGCTGACTTTGGATTCATCCAGTGACTGGTGCTCTTAGTGGAGAGGTTTAACAACAGATCAGCAGCAGAGTAACCTTTCCTGAAGCCATATTGACGATCACAAAGTAGTGAGTGGTAGTCAAAAAAATCTGTTCATTGTCATTGAGATTTTATTGTCATCAAGATCTTACCCGTGATTGACAGGATTGAACTGGTCTGTATTGCTGATTTCTGCCTGCGAGAGGGGGGGGGCGGGTAACAGGGACTACATTGCCGTCTTTGCGCATGGAGAGGGCCATTTGAGTCACTGTGACTAGGCAGGTGTCTGAAAGATGCGAGTAAGAGGTGCTGCTTAGCTGTTTCTGCACATCTCGTCAACAATCTTAGGCTTAACTTGACTGGGCCCACAGGCCTTTCTGGTCAAGTGATTAAGAAGGTTGAAATGCCACCTCCTCCTAGCCTTATTTCACCGCCTGACCAGTTTTGATACAGTTTCTTCTCAGCTAGCCAAGGAGGGGTCCCTTGCTGGATCAGGAACTTGCATTTTTGGTAGCAAAGTGTTCAGCAAAGAGAGTCCGCTTATTCTCTTGACTACCTAGTAGAAGGTGTCCCATCCCTGTTCGATTTAGAGTGTGGAATAAGTCATCTAGGCAGATAACCTGTCTGTCCTTTGACTCAGGGACGCACCAGGTATTGGGCCTACCTACCTGATGCTAACGTTTCTTTAGTGTCAACTCCCAGTTGAGCAATGGCCCACATTTGAACATCACCCATATGCCTACAGGCTTGCATGTCGCAAGTTCCTGTTTATAGGTGGTAGGATGTCTCTATACCTTCGCCATTGCTTTGAACTTAGCAGTAGCACGTCCCTCTACAACGAAAGCCAAACCACGCTGGAATCTGTAGCTTTAGTCCACATATTGCCGGTGAGGAATGGTGTTCTTGTTGCAGATTCAAGGGAGATGTCCAGTGAAGGCTTTCACTTGGATTGTTCAACATCGCCCCTGCGGAGAAGAGCATTTCCAGTCGTGTGGCGAAGCTCAGAGAAAGGGCTGGCCTAATTACCGTCTTTTCCCATTAGCCCGGTTGTGCGTGTGGACTCCTCACCTCGTTTCTGTTGTGGAGTCTAAGTAGTGGTAAAAACATGCCTGTGGTCAGAAGAACGATCCAACGTACCTCGAGGGGTTGACAATGACCTATGCCCTGCCAATCACTCACTACTGGGTCAAGGGAGGAGCCAGAGATATGAGGTGGGAAATCAACAAAGTTTTCTCATTCAAACACTGCAAGAAGGTCATCAAAGTCCCTCTGTATAAGGTGCAGGTTGAAGTCACCAACAATTATAAATATGTTGACAGTTGTGTTGTAGCATAAGGGAGTCAATATTTTCCATAGGAAGTTGATAGGGTCCTGCGTGCTTGCCAACTGTGAGGTCTGTACATTGCACATGCTAGTACAGAGGTACTGAGGTGTTTATACAGAGTCTTGAAGAACATCATTTTACAAGATGTTTAGGTGGTGGCAACATCTATGTGCTGGGCATGAATCACTTTAGAGAGAAAGCACGACGAGCAACACCACCTGACCTGCCCTCTGCCCTGTCTCTTACTCAACCATGAAGGTGTAGCCACAATCTTGCAAAATTTTTTCGGAGTCCTGTCATGCCAAAAATGTTTTCACAACAGCATCAGTCGGGCCACGTCGAGTGTTCCACAAAGCTATTTGTGAAGCTCTCCAACCATAGTAAATGGAAACCCTAATGTGGCGCGACAGGATGCTGAAATGACTGGCTCCTCATGATGAAGTGGATTCAAGCTTAGTAGTGGGGTTAGTGTAGGAATGTTAAGGTGCCTAGCCCTTGAGAGAGGAATGTATACTGAGGCAGCTGCAGGGATTAGGCACTGTGAGTCTTGTATAAGGCCCAAGTCCCCACCTGCTGGGCTGGGATAGGATGTAGCATATTGAGTGACGTGTGAGAGTGTGTTAACCAATTCCAGAGATCACTGCTGTTTTGTTCTGAAACAGGTCTCCTAAACGGTTGCCCAGTCAGTCAATTTCTTTTTCTTCGACAGCTGGTCCTCCTTATGTCCTTTCTTATAGCAGTAGTTACACTGGTATCTCGCAGGCAGTTGTTGCAGAGTGCCCTCTCGATACCGGTGACAAAGCGAGAGCACAGCCTAGGTGCTGTGGAGGGTGAGGACTAGGATTGAGTTCGTGACCTCCTGTGTTTTCGCAGATTTGTCCTCGGATTCTGCCGTCCTGGAACTGTGTTAGTGGAGGGTGAGACGCTGTAGATGTCTTCCTCCACCACGTACGTCCACCTCCACGTCCTCTACCACCGCCTCTACCAGTTCTGACAGATGTGTCCCTCTGTTCGACTTCGGCGCAGGCAGGTGATCAGGTCAGTGATAGTTCCCTGATCACTAACTGCACCGTTCTCATGGTGAGAAACTCCTGGCTCAGGAGCTTGCTGTCGAAGCAACTACACCAGATTCTAGAATAGTATCGGCAGGTGTGCTGACAGGTGTATGATCAAAGATGGTATGTGCACTGAGTCCAAGAGAACTTGTGGCAGTGGCAGGAAGCAGAGATGTCAGGTGTAGGAGAATAACAGAACTCCAAGGCTTCCCAATTGCTGGGAAGAGATTTGTTCCCCTCAGTAGGTGGTCAGAGGAATTTGTTAGAATTCCCAAATGTTAGTGTTTTGAACTCTGTCAGTCTTGTGGACCTTAGCGATGACAGAAATCCACTCAGATGTTTTACGCCCTGAGTTAAGCTCAGTGTGGGACTTCCAGTCTTTGTCAATTATGTCGCCATCAAGCTGAGGCACTTACGTCACTTAATGTAGGCCTTGCACTGACCTTCTACAATAGCTTGTAGGTTATCTAAGATTTGAGGAGCTCAGTGGAAGTGCTTCCCTGTGATGGATTATCTTAGCTGCAACTTACGAACACAGCCCAAGATGGGCATCTTGCTCTTGGACAGGAGTCCCTAGAAGGTAGGACTTCTGAACCCACCTCCTGTTGCTCCATGCTTGTATCCACATATACCACAGGATTATGATATCCTTCATCTCTCTCCTCTCTCCTCTCTCTCTCTCCTCCTCTCTCACTCTCTCTCTCTCCTCTCTCTCTCTCTCTCTACTCTCTTCTCTCCTTGCAGTCCTCTCATCTCTCTCTTCTCTCTGTCTTCTCATCTTCTCTTCTTCCTCTCCTCTCGTCTCTCACTCTCTCTCTCCTCCTCTATCTTCCTCGACTCGCGTCTCTCTCTTCTCCTCTCTCTCTTCCAGTCGTCTCTTCTCTCATTCACTCTCACTACTCCTCATCTCTTCTCTCAACTGTCCTGTATACGAGATAATATTGAATGGGGATTCTTCAGGTATCGTGTTTCTGTGAAATAACATTAGTATAGTATAACTCCTGAGTTCAACATCTCAAGTACAGGTGTTTTGCAACCTCCACGACTACAGTTCCAGTCATCTCCGCATTCCATCTTTTATTATATAAACATATATATATATATAACTATATCTACATATATATATTAGTAAATATATATATAGTATATATACAGTATATATATATATTTATATATATATATATATATATATATATATAATATATATCCCATATACATATATATAATAAAAAAATATATATATATTATATATGATGGGAGGGTCACACTCTCATCCAAGCTTCCTTCAGAACTGGGGCGCGTGGCCCCAAAAAACAGCAGGACAATTTACCCCTAGAACAGGACAGCGGCTGAGTGTGAGGACATAAAACTTTGCTGCCCTGGGATCCCTGATTTTAACCCTGATGAGTTTTTTTGCCTAGCTCCTTAATGAACTTAGATGCATACTTTCCTCATGAGCTCAAGAGTCCACTGATCCTATGCCACACAAAACATATAAGGGATGGCAAGTTCTCCATATTTTCTGAGACTTTTGGGGACTCCCTGAGGCTGAGCAGCTGCCCCTCCTTCCTCCTATTGTATGAATAGCGGTATCACCCAAGCAATACACATTTGTATCGGTCCCACACGCACCTTGCTACCGTCTGTCCAGGCTGAATTGTGATACCATCTGGACGCTTCTTGGCTGCCATCAGAATCTGCATAGATTGGGGTGACTCCTACTGCAGGGTATTCCGGCTGTTGTGAGGCTCCTCTTGATAATGTTATTAATCTCCATCATGTCTTGCAAACTTTCCCTCGGATTTACGGCCACACAAGACCAAGGTCCCGAAACGGTCTGATGCTTCACGCCACAAATACATCTCTGTGTTCGGTCGAGAATAGGGGCGGCAAGTCGAAGGGCACACCAATGCGGAAAGGTCTGTTGGGTCGAGCCGTGTGCCAAGGCTGGAGTTGGGAATAGCCAACAGAAAGTTGCTGCATAGTGAAGCTCTCACTGATCAGGAGGGCGGGCCTATCCTTCCCTGAGCGCACAACTAAAGCATATAATATATATATATATATATATATATAGTATATATATATATATATATATATATATAGAAATAAATATATATATATATATAGTAAGACAAGTCACCGCGTCATGGGTGTACTGCGAGGATACTACAGAGTGGGCACCTGTAGACCAGCGGGGTTCCACAGAGGTTCAAATCCTAGGGCAATGCTTTTTCTGGTATTTATGAACTGACATTAACGGGAACAGGAATAGACTCCCGAAGTGTCTCCTGTTTGCAAATGACGTGAAGTTAGGAGAAGAATTCATTACGATCGAAGCACCAGGCAGAACCACAAAAGGGATCTGAGGACAGGCTGCATGACTTGGTCCAGCTACTTGGCTTCCTGTAGTTCAAGCCTCACCCAAGTGCAGAAAGTCATGAAAGATTGTTGAAAGGCAAAGAAGAACCGCAGACGAGTACAGTCTATTGGAGGCCAAGACTACAGACCTCTGCTCAAGGAAAAAGATCCTTTGGGGTGAGTATTAACACCATGACACATCAGAACGCACTTCAACCAAATAACTGCTTGCATGCATTTTGTCGTGCGCCTAGCAAATCTCCAGAACAGTCATTCCGACTTCTTTAATAAGGAATCGTTTCAGGACCCTGTACACCGTGGTTTACGTTAGGCCCCATATTGAGTAAGCTGCCCAGTTTTTGTGAACCACACCTAGCCAAGCACGTAAAGAAAAACTAGAGAAAAGTGCAAAGGTTGCAACAAGACTAATCCCAGATCTAAGATGTATGTCCAATAATGAGGAGAGGTTAAGGGAAATCAACCTGGGAACGAAACTGGATGACAGGGAAATAGGGGGGACATGATAACGCCTTATACAAAATACTTGAGACGAATTATGACAGGGTGGAACAAAGACAGGAAGTTTTCACCAGAGACTGGACCCTAGTACAAGGAGGACACAGTTTGGAAGTGAAGACACAGGATGAATCGAAAGGGTAATTTAGAAGTATTTGCTTTTCAGCCACAGAGTATCAGGAAGTGGAAAGTTCTATGTGGAAGCGGTTTATTGGAGTCTCAGGTATCCCATACATAGCTTTAAGCAGAGGTACGATAAAGCCATGGTTTCAATGGATAGTACCTAGTATCGTACCAGTGAAAGAGGCTGGCCATGAGCTCTTGACTCGACCCCTGCAACCATCAACGAAAGGTAGAGAACTAGTGAGTACACACACACACAACACACGCACACACACACATACACACATACACACATGCACACGACATACACCACACACACACACACACACACACAACACACACCACACACGACCACACACACACACACACACACACATACACACCCACACACACACAACACGACACACAACACGAGACCTGACACAGCAACGAAAGGAAGACAATGAAAGGAGTTCATAAAACGAAACTAAAATGGGAAAAATGAAAAAAGGAGAGCAAGAATAACCCAGGATGAACATGGAAGGACATAGCGCACATCCTCCCAGAAACGACTTGCAAAGGACCTCCAGCCACGACAACACCCAAGCAACTGAACAATCCAACCAACCAATCACACACCGATCCCTCTGTTCTCCCACCCCCCGCAACCACAGTTACAGTAAAATAGCAACAGAAGCATTGAGTTTTGCGTACCAAATGCAGATGATTAAACATAACATGAGGTGAATGGCAAGAAAGAATAAATGAGAAGTCCCCAGACATCATAGCATTATCGGAAACAAAACTCATGGAGACCATAACAGGATGCAATCTTCCCACAAGGATACCAGATCATGAGGCTGAAAGAATAGAAGGGGCAGGTGGAGGAGGTGGGGTTTGCTTCTGCTCGTAAAAACAGATGGGAAATTCGAGAAAATTGAAGGAATAGATTGAGACGGGATAACGAGACTACCATAGCAGGTCAACACTCATGTCCTGTTGAACATCAAAGGGTCATTGCAGTGAGATGTATAATCCACCAAGAACTGCAGTAGGCCAAGTGAGAGAAATATGAAAGAAGCACAACAGAGCAATGTTGGACACACTTGCTGCGAGGTTTGGCAAGAAAGCGTCTCTCCAGCAGAGCAAAGTTAGCTGGTTTAGGGGATTTCAAACACAGTGATATTGACTGGGAACACGCTGAGCCACAAACATGGGGAGTCCCGAAACATGGAGAGCAGGATTTTACGTGGTGCGGAAAACCTCATGCACCAACGATGTAAGGACACTACACAGAAGTGAGGAGGGGAGGATTTGAACCCAGCAGATTGGGACCTTGTGTTCACCCTTGGCAGCTCAAGATATTGAGTACATCAAGTATGAGAGTCCCCTATGGAGCTACGACCACGGTGGTTCCGTGCTTTAATACCTAGTAGAGCTGTAAGTTGGAGCAGAATACAGGAGGTTTTGAATGGGAAACGCTCGACTAGTAAAAGACGGGGACTACATAGTGTTAGAAAAATACAACTTCCTGCGGGAGTCCAGTGAGCATATAACTGAGCGACACAGCCAGTATATGAAAATGAGGAGAATAGTAACAACAAAATGCAAGGAGGAAGTGGAGAAGGTTATTTCCCAATGGCAACAGTAACAACTGAAAGACCAGAACGAACGAGCCCCTGGTTTACCCACGGTGTAAGGAGGCAAAACAAAATGCAATAGAGATGGACAATACAAATGCAGAGAATCACACGACATAGTCGGAGATCAGGTCGCAGAGCCAGGAATTGTACGCACAAGGTAAGGAGGGCGGCCCCAAGCGACAGTATGATAATGACATAGCATCGAGACTCAAGACTGACCCGAAACTGTTGTATAGACCACATCAGAGAAGACAACAGTCAAAAGACCAGTGATCAGATTAAGGACATAAGGTGTAGAACTCACAAGAAATGATCAGGAGTATGTGAGTGAGGCTGAACCAGAGATATTAAGGAAGTTTTTATTTACAGTGAGACAGAAGGCTGTGGGAAGACAGCATCAGAAGGGAACATCAAGAGGGAATTATACCCAACAAGTGTTGGCGATGACATACGAACAACTGAGGAGGAAGGTGAAGTAAGCTCTTAAGTGACCTCTGACAGTCTCAAAGCGAAGGGAATCCGGACAACATACTCCCCATGGGGATCCTTAGAGAAAGGTAGCCAGAGCGCTGTGCGTGCCTCTAAACCACAATCTTCAACACATGCTAGAAACTGGGTCAACTACCAGAGAAATGGAAGACAGCTAATGTAGTCCCCGATATTTAAGAAAGGAGAACAGTAACGAGGCAACTAAACTAACAGAGACCCTGTTTCTCTGACATGTATTGTATGTGCAAAGTCTTGGAGAAGATTATCAGGAGGAGAGTGGTCGAAACACCTGAAAGAACAAGATTCTAAATGAAAACCAGCATGGTTCATGAAGGCTAAAAGTCTTGTATCACAAACCTCCTGGAGTTTATACAAGAGTAACAGAAGTAAACACGAAGAGAGGGGGTGGGTAGATAGCGTTTCCTTGACTGCAGTAAGGCCTTTGACACAGATCCCCACAAGAGATTAGTGCAGAAGCTTGGTATGATTCAGGCGCACGTCAAGGGAGGGCACTGCAAATGGATAAGGGAAAACCTGTACACGGAGGCAGCAACGAGATCATGTCACGTGAAGAGGTATCACCGAGTGGGCGCTCTGTACGCTAGCGGTCCCACAGGGGTTCAGTTCTAGGACCAGTGCTAAAATTTTTTTTTTTTTGGGGGGATATATGTGAGACGACATGATTGAAGGAATAGACTCGGAGTGTCCCTGATCGCAATGACGTTGAAGTTGATGAGTAAGAATTAAATCGTACGAGGATGAGCGGACTGCAAACGAGACCTGGCATGCTGGAGCATGTGCTCCAGCAACTTGGCTTCTCTCGAATTCATCCAGCCAAATGCAAATGTCATAAGATTGGGGAGGTGCAAAGAAGAGACCGTCAGACCGAGTAATAGGCAAGTGACCCAAAGACTACAGACCTCACTTAGGGATGAAAGACCTTGAGGTGCCCATAACACCGAGAGCACATCACCGAGGCACACATCAACCATATAACCGCTGCAGCATACAGCGCCTGGCAAAACCTGAGACTGCGTTCCGGGGGGGATACCGTAATAAGGATATCCGAGTTCAAGACACTGGAAATCTACTGTGTATGGTTTGGCCCATACTAGTGTCTATGCAGCCACCAGTCCTGGATACCCCCACCTGTCAAGCAACGTCCAAGAAAGTTTTGAGAAAGTACAAAAGGTTTTGCAACAAGGCTGAGTCCCAGAGCTCAAGGGAATGTCTCGTACGTAGGGAAAGGTTAAGGAAATCGGACTAACGACACGAGTGACAGAAGGAGGTCAGGGAGACATGATATACGACACTACAAAGATATCTGCAGAATCAGAACAAGGGTGGGACAGAGATAGGAAGTTTTTCAGAGAGGGGGGGACACAGAGGACAAGGGGTCCACAACTGAAGCTGAAGACTCAGAACGAGTCACAGGGACTTAGGAAGTATTTCTTCATTCATAGAGTTGTCAGCAAGTGGAATAGCTAGCAAGAGAAGTAAGAGGAGGCAGGAACCATACTAGTTTTAAGAAGAGGTATGACAAAGCTCAGGAAGAGAGAGAGAGAGGTCCAGTACGATCATGAAGAGGCGGGGCCAGGAGCTTGACGTAAATCGACCCTCATGCAACCACAATAAGGAGTGATACAATTAGGTGGAGTACACACCCACACACACACACACACACACACAACAGCACACACACACACACAGGGTTCACACACAATCACAGAGTAACCCTCATCAGTTATTCACACTGTAAGTACAAAATAATAAAGTTCAAAGCAACATTATTGTGTACATAGATAAACACACAAAAAATATTACTCTTTTTTATTTTGTAATGGAGATGGTAATAAAAGTCTGTAGTGAAAAAATGTAATTCCCCTGGAGAGTTATTAGGCCCTGGTGACATGGGTCGTGGGTTGGTGACATGGGTCGTGGGTTGGTGACATGGGTCGTGGGTTGGTGACATGGGTCGTGGGTTGGTGACATGGGTCGTGGGTTGATGGCATGGGTCGTGGGTTGGTGACATGGGTCGTGGGTTGGTGACATGGGTTGGTGACATGGGTCGATGGTTTAGTGACATTGGCGTGGTGTTGGTGACATGGAGTCGTGGGTTTGATGGCATGGGTCGAGTTGTGACATGGGTCGTGGGTTGGTGACATGGACGATGGTTGGTGACCATGGGGTCGTGGGTTGATGGCATGGTCGTGGGTTGGTGACATGTCGTGGGAGTTGGTGACAAGGGTCCGTGGGTTGGTGACTTGGGTCGTGTTGGTGACATGGGTGGTGGTTGAGAGTGGCATGGGTCGGTGGGTTGTGACATGGATTGTGGGTTCGTGACATGGGTCGTGGGTTTGTGCGACATGGTCGTGATTGATGGCATGTTCGTGGTTTGGTGACGAATGAGCTCGTGGTTGTGATCATGGGTCATGGGTTGGTGACATGGTCGTGGGTGGTGAGGCATGGGTTCGTGGGTTGGGACATGGGCGTCCTTGGTTGATGGCATGGGTCGTGGTTGGTGATCATGGGATCGTGGGTCTTGGTGACATGGGTACGTGCGGTTGATGCATGGTCGTGGGTTAGTGACATGGTCGTTGTTTGGTGTACATGGGTCGTGGTTGGTGACATGGGTCTTGGTTGAATGGCATGGTCGTGGGTTATGGGACTTGGGTCGTCGGTGTGACATGGGTCATGGTTGGTGACAATGGGTCGTGGTTGGTGAGGCATGGTTGGTGGTTGATGGCATGTTCGTGGTTGGTGACATGGGTCGTGAGGTATGGTGACAGGGGTCCGTGTTTGAAGCATGTGTCGTGGTTGGTGACATGGTCGTTGGTTGGTGACATGTGTCGTAGTTGATTGCAAGGGTCGTGTGTTGGTGACATGAGTCGTGGGTTGGTGACATGGGACGTGGGTTGGTGTACATGGTCGAGTGAGGTTGATGTCAAGGGTCGTGGTTGGTGACATGGGCCGTGGTTTGGTGCAATGGTGGTGGTTTCATGCATAGTCGTGTGTTGGTGACATGGGTCGTGGGTTGGTGACATGAGGTCTGGGTTGGTGACAAGGGTCGTGGGTTGATGGCATGGGTTCGTGGGTTGGTTGACAGGGCCGTTGGTTGAGTGACATGGGTCGTGGGTTGATGCATGGGTCCCGTGGGTTGGTGACATGGGTCGTGGGTTGGTGACATGGGTCCGTGGTTAGTGACATGGGTCATGGTTGGTGACCATGGGTCGTGGGTTGGTTGGCATGGGTGGTGGGTTGGTGGCATGTCGTGGGTTGTGACAGGTCGTGGGTGTGACATGTTCTGGGTTGGTACATGGTCGTGGTTGGTACATGGTCGTGGGTTGGTGACATGGTCGTGGGTTGGTGACATAGGTCGTGGTGGTATCATGGGACGTGGTTGGTGACAGGGTAGTGGGTTGTGACATGGTCGTGGGTTGTGACATGTGTCGTGAGTTGGTGACCTGTGTCCGTGGTTTGGTGACATGGGTCGTGGTTGGTGACATGGGTCGTGTGGTGACATGGTACGTGGGTTGGTGATATGGTCGTGGGTTGTGGCATGGGTCGTGGGTTGGTGACATGGGTCGTGGTTGGTGACATGGGTCGTGGTTGGTGACATTTCGTGGGTTGGTGACATGGGTGTAGTGGGGGGGTGGGTGGACGGGTCGTGGGATGTGGCCATGGGGTCGTGGGTTGGTGACATGGGTCGTGGGGTTGGTGACATGGGTCGTGGGTTGGTGACATGGTCGTGGGTTGGTGGCAAGGGTCGTGGGTTGGTGAACGGGTCGTGGTTTGGTGGCATGGGTCGGGTTGGTGACTGTCAGTGGTTGGTGGCATGGGTCGTGGTATTGTAACATGGTCGTGGGTTGGTGGCATGGGTTAGTGGGTTGGTGGCATGGGTCGTGGTGGTGACATTGGGTCGAGTATGGTATCATGGATCGTGGGTTGGTAGCATGGGTCGTGGTTGGTCAGTATGGATTCGTGGGTTGTAGCGTTGGGTCCGTAGGATGGTAGCATGGGTCTGGGGTTGGAAGCGTGGGGTCGTGGTTGTAGCGTGTGTCGTGGTTGGTAGCATGGGTCGTGGGTTGGTACGTGAGTCGTGGGTTTGGTAGCAATGGATCGTGGTTGGTAGCATGGATCGTGGTTGGTAGCATGGAACGTGGGTTGGTAGCATGGGTCGTGGGTTGGTACCATGGATCGTGGGTTGGTAGCATGGATCGTGGGTTGGTAGCATGGGTCGTGGGTTGGCAGCATGGGTCGTGGGTTGGTAGCATGGGTCAAGGGTTAGCAGGCATGGTTCAGTGGTGGTAGCGTGGGTCGTTTGGGAGTTGGTAGCGTGGTGTCGTGGTTGTGGTAGCAATGGGTCGTGGTTTGGTGACGTGGATCGTGAGGGTTGGTAGCATGGGTTCATTGGTTAGCGATCATGGACGTGGTTGGTACGTTGGGTCGTGGTTGGTAGCATGGTCGTGGTTTGGTAGCGTGGGGTCGTGGGTTGGTAAGACATGGGTCACGTGGTTGGTAGCATGGGTCTTGGTTGGTAGCCGGTTCATGGGTTGGTAGCATGGGTCGTGGTTGTAGCATGGGTCGTGGTGGTAGCGTGGGTCGTGGGTTGGTAGCATGGGTCGTGGGTTGGTAGCATGGGTCGTGGGTTGGTAGCGTGGATCGTGGGTTGGTAGCATGGGTCGTGGGTTGGTAGGATGGGTCGTGGTTGGTAGCCTGTGGTCATGGTTTGGTAGCATGGTCGTAGTTGGTAGCCTGGTCATGTGTTTTGGTAGCATGGTCGTTGTGTTGGTAGCCTGGGTCATGGTTGGTAGCATGGGTCGTGGGTTGGTAGCCTGGTCATGGTTGGTAGCATGGGTTCGTGGGTTGTGTAGCATGGGTCGTGGGTTTGGTAGCCTGGGTCATTGTGTAGCCCCCCCTAATGTCGTGTGTTGGTAGCCTGGTCATGGTTGGTAGCATGGTCGTGTTTGTAGCCCTGGGTCATGGTTTGGTAACAATGGGTCTTGGTTCGGTAGCCTGGGTCCATGGGTTGGTACATGGTTCGTGGGTTGGTAATGCATGGGTCGTTGGGTTGGGTAAGACCTGGGTCATGGGTTGATAGCATGGGTCGTGGTTGTAGCATGGGTCGTGGGTTGCCAGTTGTCATCTGGCGTCAGTGCCCACTCGTATAATTCCATATACTCTCCGTCCCTGTTACTATTGAATTATTCTCTGTTAGTTCCATCTGTTTTGCCGTCCTCCGTATGACGATTTTTTTTCTCTAGGTCCTGGTGTATCTGTTAAATTTGATTTTTTTTCTTGATCTACTAAGTTGATTTTCCGTTTTATTGCCATTTTTTTTCCGTTTATTGTGGCAGTCTACATGTACTTCGCTGGCTTTCCGATTTTATTCTGTGTTATGGTCCTGTTTCTTCTGTTCACTATATCTTGAAGCTTCAAGTCCCTGAAGTGTTCTTATGATGTTCAGCCACTTAGGGTAAAGTTTTTGTGTTTACTTCCTGTGACCTGTGTTCAGCAACCTCTCTGTATCACTTAACATATTTCACTATACATGCTGTCTCGCCTGGCACGTCAGGGATTTAGATCTGACTCATTTGAGGGATATATGGGGCAGCTGGTGGCCCACCAGCTGCAACAGCCTGGTTGATCAGGCAAGCACCAGAGGAGCCTGGACCAATGCCGGGTGAATTACCTTACGTTGTGTATAATTAGTTCTAGCCCAGCATACTCTTTTCTTTGAAGATGATTAACGTAAGACTTGCGTCAGTCATCAGGAGACGTTTTTCCTGTGGAACAGACTTCTTTGGTCAAGAAGAAGCGTGTTTCTACGGGCCAAACATGTCGGCCAGCTTCCTTTCTGTCGACCAAGCAATACCAGTCAACTCACACTCTATCGCTGTAATGGTTTTGTTTGTTTCAGCCAATTTTAACTCACCATGTATCCACTAGTGTATTAGTACATAGTGTACTAGTACATAGTGTACGTAGTACATAGTGAAAACATTTCGCCAGATCCGTGATACGAGATGGGAGAAATTATGTTGAAATACACTGAACAACGTTGGGTTGTGGATTCCAGTCTTATCCTTGCATCAACTTCAGTGGAAATCGTTTTAAATATAGTTGAACTCCAAGCTCATCTGCGCCAGAGTTAGCATGGAATTCTCTGAGTGCATAGTCGTGGAAATTCAAACTTGTCTTTTACCAGATTAGTCACTGAAAATCATTTAAAAAACAAAACAAATCGAAGCAACCGCGAAACTGTCATCAGTGCTGGACTGCCTGATGAACCATTCCTGTTATTTTACTGCCAGTGGCTCGCAGAACCTGCACAAACTGTAACATCTGCTTGATCAGACACCTGTATCACGTCCTGGCCTGGTTCCTCTTGCCCACATCTACCCTTGACTTAAAGGTGCAGAAAGTCACAACACCCTGACAGGAACAATATACACAGATAACCCGCACATCGGACAGGGAAGTCACAAACGACGGTTCGTCCTACTTGTGATCATTTACAAAAGTCACTTGTACGAAACATCCGTCCCGTGTTCAAGAAGTGTGTACTTCTGGCCGTCGACTCAGCAAATGTAACCAAGACTAGACCAAAAACAACGCGAGTGGTTATATGGGGTTTAAAGTCTGATCTGCTACACTAGTCTCCACGTAACTTTTCTAATCACCAGCCAAGCCTTATTTTAAACCCGTATAAATGGATACATTTAACTCCTCAACATGCACACGTTCCGAGTGACATACACCTCTCAGTGTGTATACCTGTGTGAACAACAACAAGAGAACAGGGGACACAGTTGGGAAGTTGAAGACACAGAGAATCAAAGGGATGTTAGGAAGTATTTTTTCCCGCCACAGATAGTCAGGAATGGAATAGTTTGGGAACGATGTAGTGGAGTCCAGGATCCATACATAGCTTTAAGCAGAGGTACGATAAAGCTCATGTTCAGGGAGAGTGACCTAGTAGCGACCAGTGAAGAGGCGGGGCCAGGAGCTTGGACTCGACCCCTGCAACCTCAACTAGGTGAAAAACTAGGTGATACACACCACACCACACACACGCACACACACACATACACACATACACACATACACACATACACACACACACACCCACACACCACACACACACACACACACACACACACACACACACACACACACACACAAAACACACACACACACACACACACACACACACACACACGAGAGACATAACACAGGACGAAAGGAAGACAATGAAAGAGAGTTCAAAAACGAAACTATAAATGGGAAGAAATGAAAAAAGGAGAGCAGAATAACCCAGGATGAAATGGAAGGACAAGCGCACCCCCCAGAAACACCTGCAGAAGGACTCCAGCCACGACACCCCCAAGGCAACTGAACAATCCAAACCAACCATCACACACCGATCCCTCTGTTCCCACCCCCCGCACCACAGTTACAGTATTAGAACAGAAGTTGAAGGTTTGGTACACAAATGCAGATGGATTAACGAATAAACATGAGGAATGGCAAGAAAGAATAAATGAGAAGTCCCCAGACATCATAGCAGTTACAGAAACAAAACTCATGGAGACAATAACAGATGCAATCTTCCCACCAGGATACCAGATCATGAGGAAAGATAGAAGGGGCAGGGGGGGAGGTGGGGTTGCTCTGCTCGTAAAAACAGATGGAAATTCGAGAAAATGGAAGGAATAGATGAGACGGGAGAAAGAGACTACATAGCAGGTACACTTCAGTCTGGGGAACACAAAGTGGTCATTGCAGTGATGTATAATCCACCACAGAACTGCAGGAGGCCAAGAGAGGAATATGAAGAGAGCAACAGAGCAATGGTGGACACACTTGCTGAGGTGGCAAGAAGAGCTCACTCCAGCAGAGCAAAGTTGCTGGTTATGGGGATTTCAACCACAGGGAGATTGACTGGGAAAACCTGGAGCCACATGGGGGTCCCGAAACATGGAGAGCCAGGATGTTGGACGTGGTGCTGGAAAACCTCATGCACCAACATGTTAAGGACACTACCAGAGTGAGAGGGGAGGATGAACCAGCAAGATTGGACCTTGTGTTCACCCTGGGCAGCTCAGATATTGAGGACATCAAGTATGAAATCCCCTAGGAGCTAGCGACCACGTGGTTCCGTGCTTTGAATACATAGTAGAGCTGTAAGTGGAGAGAATAACAGGAGTTGAATGGGAAAAGCCTGACTATAAAAGAGGGGACTACATAGGGTTGAAGAACTTCCTGCGGGAGGTCCAGTGACAGAGAACTGGCAGGAAAGCCAGTAAATGAAATGATGGAATATGTAACAACAAAATGCAAGGAGGCAGTGGAAAGGTTTATTCCCAAGGGCAACAGTAACAACGGAAAGACCAGAACGAGCCCCTGGTTTACCCGACGGTGTAAGGAGGCAAAAACAAAATGCAATAGAGAATGGAAGAAGTACAGAAGGCAGAGAACACACGAAAATAGGGAGATCAGTCGCAGAGCCAGGAATGAGTACGCACAGGTAAGGAGGGAGGCCCAGCGACAGTATGAAAATGACATAGCATCGAGAATCAAGACTGACCCGAAACTGTTGTATAGCCACATCAGGAGGAAGACAACAGTCAAAGACCAGGTGATCAGATTAAGGACAGAAGGTGGAGAACTCACAAGAAATGATCAGGAGGTATGTGAGGAGCTGAACAGGAGATTTAAGGAAGTTTTTTACAGTAGAGACAGGAAGGGCTGTGGGAAGACAGCACAGAAGGGAACATCAAGAGGGAATATACCAACAAGTGTTGGATGACATACATAACAACTGAGGAGGAGGTGAAGAAGCTCTTAAGTGACCTTGACACCTCAAAGGCGATGGGACCGGACAACATCTCCCCATGGGTCCTTAGAGAAGGAGCAGAGATGCTGTGCGTGCCTCTAACCACAATCTTCAACACATCCCTTGAAACTGGGCAACTACCAGAGAAATGGAAGACAGCTAATGTAGTCCCCATATTAAGAAAGGAAACAGAAACGAGGCACTAAACTACAGACCTGTGTCTCTGACATGTATTGTGTGCAAAGTCATGGAGAAGATTATCAGGAGGAGAGTGGTCGAACACCTGGAAAGGAACAAGATTATAAATGAAAACCAGCATGGCAAATCGTGTATCACAAACCTCCTGGAGTTTTATGACAAGGTAACAGAAGTAAGACACGAGAGAGAGGGGTGGGTAGATTGCGTTTTCCTAGACTGCAGGAAGGCCTTTGACACAGTTCCCCACAAGAGATTAGTGCAGAAGCTGGAGGATCAGGCGCACGTAAAAGGGAGGGCACTGCAATGGATAAGGGAATCCCTGACAGGGAGGCAGCAACGAGTCATGGTACGTGAAGTTTTCACAGTGGGCGCCTGTTACGAGCGGGGCCCCACAGGGCTTTCTAGGACCATGCTATTTTGATATTGGAACGACATGATGGGAAGGAATAGACTCGGAAGGCCCCTGTCGCAGATGACGGAAGTTGATAAAGAAGAATTAAATGGGACGAGGATGAGGCAGGACGAAAAAGAGACCGGGGCAGGCTGGACATGTGCCCAGCAACTGCTTCTCGAATTCAATCCAGCCAAATGCAAATCATGAAGATTGGGGGGGGGCAAAGAAGACCGCAACAGAGTATAGGCTAGGTGGACAAAGACACAGACCCCACTTTGGGAGAAAGACTTGGGGTGACCAAAACACCGAGCACATCACCGGAGGCACACCAAACCAAAAAACCGCGCAGCATACAGGCCCTGCAAACCTGAAATAGCGTTCCGATACCTTAAAAAAGGAATCGTTCAAGACACGTACACTGTGTATGTTTGGCCCATACTAAGTTGCAGCACCATCGGGAACCCACACCGGGTCAAGCACGTCAAAATTTGAGAAAGTAAAAAGGGGTTTGCAAAAAGGCACCCCCAGACCCAAAGGGAATGCGTACGGGGAAAAGGGTTTAAGGGAAATGGGACTGACGACACGGAGGACAGAAGGGCGGGGGAACAGAAACACATACAAGATACGCGGGGAAAGACAAGGGGACAGAGATAGGATGTTCCCAGAGGGACACGGGGACAAGGGGTCACAACGGGAACTGAAACTCAGACGATCCACAGACGTTTGGAGTATTCTTCAGTCATAGAGTTTCAGCAGGGGAATAGCCTAGCAGTGAATTATGGAGGCAGGAACCATACATAGTTTTAAAGGAAGAGGTATGACAAAGGGCTCAGGAAGCAGAGGAAGAGGAAATCCATAGCGATCAGTGAAGAGGCGGGGCCAGGAGCTGAGTATCGACCCCTGCAACCACAATTAGGTGAGTACAATTAGGTAGTACACACACACACACAACACACACAACACACACATACACACACACACACACAAACAGTAACCCACTCTGTATTCACACTGTAAAGTACAAAAAATAAAGTTCAAAAGCAACATTATTGTGTACATAGATAAACACACAAAAAATATTACTCTTTTTTATTTTGTAATGGAGATGGTAATAAAAGTCTGTATGAAAAAGTAATTCCCCTGGAGAGTTATTACCCTGGGAAAAGGGTCGGGTTGGTGACATGGGTCGTGTTGGTGACATGGTCGTGGGTTGGGACATGGGCCCGTGGGTTGGTGACATGGGGTCGTGGGTTGAGGGAAATGGTCTGGGTTGGTGACATGGGTGGGGGTTTGGTGACATGGTTGTGAACATGGTCGTGGTTGTGACATGGTCCGGGGTTGGTGACATGGGTCGTGGTTGATGAAATGGGTCGTGGTTGGTGACATGGTTCGTGGGTTGGTGACATGGGTCGGTTGTAACATGGTCGTGGTTGATGCTGGTCTTGGGTTGGTGACAGGGTCGTGGTTGGGTGACATGGTCGTGGGTTGGTGACATGGTCGGGGTTGGGTGACATGGGTGGTGGGTTGATGCATGGGTCGGGGGTTTGGGGTGACATGGGTGGGGGTTCGTGCCCATGGGTCGTGGGTTGGTGACATGGGTCGTGGGTTGATGGCATGGGTCGTGGGTTGTGACATGGGTCGTGGGTTGGTGACATGGTCATGGTTTGGGACATGGGTCGTGGTTGGTGGCATGGGTCGTGGGTTGGTGACATGGTCGGGGGTTGAGGGCCCAGGGGTCGGGGGTTTGGGTGACATGGTCGTGGGTTGGTGACATGGGTCGGGGGTTGAGGGCATGGGTCGTGGGTTAGTGACATGGTCGTGGGTTGTTGACAGGGGTCTGGGTTGGTGACATGGGTCGTGGGTTGATGGCATGGTCGGTGGGTTGGGGGACTTGGGTCTCGGATGGTGACCATGGGTCATGGGTTGGTGACATGGGTCGGGGGTTGGTGGCATGGTGGTGGGTTGAGGGCATGGGTCGTGGGTTGTGTACATGGTCGTGGGTTTGGGTGACATGGGTCGGGGGTTGGGTGGCAGGGTCGTGGGTTGGTGACATGGGTCGTGGGTTTGGGGTGACATGGTCGTGGTTGATGGCATGGGTCGTGGTTGGTGACATGGGTCGGGGGTTTGGTGACATGGGTCGTGGGTTGGTGCATGGGTCGTGGGTTGAGTCATGGTCGTGGGTTGGTGACTTTGGGTCGTGGGTTGGGGGCATGGGTGGTGGGTTCATGGCAGGGGTCGTGGGTTGGTGACTGGGTCGTGGGTTTGGGTGACATGGGTCGTGGTTGGTGACATTGGGTCGGGGGTTGATGGCATGGGTCGGGGGGTTGGGTGACATGGGCCGTGGGTTTGTGACATGGTCGTGGTTGATGGCATGGGTCGTGGTTGGTGACATGGGCCCGTGGGTTGGTGACAGGGGTCGTGGGTTAGTGACATGGGTCTGGGTTGGTGACTGGGTCGTGGTTGGTGGCAGGGGTGGTGGGTTGGGGGCATGGTCGTGGTTGGTGACATGGGTCGTGGGTTGTGACAGGGGTCGTGGTTGGTGACATGGTCGTGGGTTGGTAGCATGGGTCGTGGGTTTGGTGACATGGGTCGTGGGTTGGGACATAGGTCGTGGTTTGGTATCAGGGGACGTGGTTGGTGACAGGGGTCGTGGGTTGGTGACATGGGTCGTGGTTGTGACATGGGTCGTGAGTTGGTGACATGTGTCGGGGGTTTTGGTGACATGGGTCGTGGTTGGTGACATGGGTCTGGGTTGGTGACAGGGGTCGTGGGTTGGTGATATGGGTCGTGGGTTTGGGGCATGGGTCGGGGGTTGGTGACATGGGTCGTGGTTGGGTGACAGGGTCGGGGGGTTTGGTGACATGGGTCGTGGGTTGGTGACATGGGTCGTGGGTTGGTGACATGGGTCGTGGGTTGGTGGCATGGGTCGTGGGTTGGTGACATGGGTCGTGGGTTGGTGACATGGGTCGTGGGTTGGTGACATGGGTCGTGGGTTGGTGGCATGGGTCGTGGGTTGGTGACGGTCGTGGTTGGTGGCTGGGTCGGGGGTTGGACAGGGGATCGTGGGTTGGTGCAGGGGTCGGGGGTTGGTAACATGGTCTTTGGGTTGGTGGCATGGGTAGTGGGTTGGTGGCATGGGTCGGGGGTTGGTGAAATGGGTCGGGGGTTGGTACATGGATCGTGGGTTGGTAGCATGGGTCGTGGGTTGGTAGCATGGATCGTGGGTTGGTAGCGTGGGTCGGGGGTTTGGGGTAGCATGGGTCGGGGGTTTGGGTAGCGTGGGTCGTGGGTTGGTACGTGAGTCGTGGGTTGGTAGCATGGGTCTGGTTGGTAGCGTGAGTCTGGGTTGGTAGCATGGTCGTGGTTGGTAGCAGGATCGTGGTTGGTACAGGGATCGTGGGTTGGTACATGGGTCGTGGGTTGGAAACCAATGGATCGTGGGTTGGTAGCATGGATCGTGGGTTGGTAGCATGGGTCGTGGGTTGGCAGCATGGGTCGTGGGTTGGTAGCATGGGTCATGGGTTAGCAGCATGGATCGTGGGTTGGTAGCGTGGGTCGTGGGTTGGTAGCGTGGTCGTGGTTGGGTAGCATGGTCGTGGGTTGGTAGCGTGGGTCGTGGGTTGGGTAGCATGGGCCCATTGGTTTAGCAGCATGGATCGTGGTTTGGTAGCGTGTCGTGGTTGTAGCATGGGTCGTGGGTTGGTAGCGTGGGTCGTGGGTTGGTAGCATGGTCGTGGGTTGGTAGAAAGGTCGGGTTGGTAGCCGGGGTCTGGGTTGGTAGAAAGGGTTCGTGGGTTGGTACATGGTCGGGGGTTTTGGTAGCGTGGGTCCGTGGTTGGTAGCATGGGTCGTGGGTTGGAGCAGGGGTCGTGGGTTGGTAGCGTGGGTCGTGGGTTGGTAGCATGGGTCGTGGGTTGGTAGCATGGGTCGTGGGTTGGTAGCCTGGGTCATGGGTTGGTAGCATGGGTCGTAGGTTGGTAGCCTGGCAGGGTTGGTAGCATGGGTCGGGGGTTTGGTAGCCTGGTCAGGGTTGGTAGCATGGGTCGTGGTTGGTAGCCTGGGTCATGGTTGGTAGCATGGGTCGGGGTTGGGTAGCATGGGTCGTGGTTGGTACCTGGGTCATGTTGTAGCATGGGCCGTGGGTTGGTAGCCTGGTCATGGGTTTGGGTAGCTGGGTCTGGTTGGTAGCCTGGGTCATGTTGGTAGCAGGGTCGTGGTTGGTAGCCTGGGTCATGGGTTGTAGCAGGGGTCGTGGGTTGGTAGCATGGTCGGGGGTTGGTACCTGGGTCATGGTTGGTAGCCTGGGTCGTGGTTGGTAGCCTGGGTCATGGTTGGTAGCATGGGTCATGGTTGGTAGCATGGTCTGGGTTGGTAGCCTGGGTCTGGGTTTGGTAGCATGGTCGGGGGTTGGTAGCATGGGTCGTGGGTTGGTAGCCTGGGTCATGGGTTGGTAGCATGGGTCGTGGGTTGGTAGCCTGGGTCATGGGTTGGTAGCATGGGTCGTGGGTTGGTAGCATGGGTCGTGGGTTGGTAGCCTGGGTCATGGGTTGGTAGCCTGGGTCGTGGGTTGGTAGCCTGGGTCATGGGTTGGTAGCATGGGTCATGGGTTGGTAGCATGGGTCGTGGGTTGGTAGCCTGGGTCATGGGTTGGTAGCATGGGTCGTGGGTTGGTAGCATGGGTCGTGGGTTGCCAGGTTGTCATCCTGGCGTCAGTGTCCTCTCGTATAATTCCATTATACTCTCCCGTCCTGTTACTATTGAATTATTCTCTGTTAGTTCATCTGTTTTGCGTCCTCCGTTGACGATTTTTTTCTAGGTCTGGTGTATCTGTTAAATTGATTTTTTCTTGGTTCTACTAGTTGATTTCCGTTTATTGCCATTTTTTCCGTTATTGTGGCAGTCTTCATGTACTTCGCTGGCTTTCCAATTTTATTCTGTTGTTATGGTCCTGTTCTTCTGTTCACTCTTGAAGCTTCAGTCCCTGAAGTGTTCTTAATGATGTTCAGCACTTAGGGTAAAGTTTTTTGTGTTTACTTCCTGTGACCTGTGTTCAGCAACCTCTCTGTATCACTTAACATATTTCACTATACATGCTGTCTCGCCTGGCACGTCAGGGATTTAGATCTGACTCATTTGAGGGATATATGGGGCAGCTGGTGGCCCACCAGCTGCAACAGCCTGGTTGATCAGGCAAGCACCAGAGGAGCCTGGACCATGGCCGGGTGAATTACCTTACGTTGTGTGATAATTAGTTCAGCCCAGCAGACTCTTTCTTTGAAGATGATTAACGTAAGACTTGCGTCAGTCATCAGGAGACGTTTTTCCTGTGGAACAGACTTCTTTGGTCAAGAAGAAGCGTGTTTCTACGGGCCAAACATGTCGGCCAGCTTCCTTTCTGTCGACCAAGCAATACCAGTCAACTCACACTCTATCGCTGTAATTGGTTGTGTTGTCAGCCATTTGTACTCATCCATGTACACTAGTGTATGTAGTACATAGTGTACGTAGTACATAGTGTACGTAGTACATAGTGAAAACATTTCGCCAGATCCGTGATACGAGATGGGAGAAATATGTTGAAATACACTGAACAACTTGGGTTGTGGAATCCAGTCTTATCCTGCATCAACTGCCAGTGGAAATCGTTTTAAATATAGTGGAATTCAAGCTCATCTTGCGCCAGAGTTAGCATTGGGAATTCTCTGAGTGCAGAGTCGTGGAATTCAAACTTGTCTTTTACCAGATTAGTCACTGAAAATCATTTAAACAAAAACAAATCGAAGCAACAGCGAAGACTGTCATCAGTGCTGGACTGCCTGATGAACCAGTCTGTGACTGCCAGTGGCTCGCAGACCTGCACAACTGTAACAGTCTGCTTGATCAGACACCTGTAGCACGTCCTGGCCCTGGTTCCTCTTGCCAACATCTACCTTAAAGTGCAGAAAGTCACAACACCCTGACTGGAACAATACACAGATAACCCGCACATCGGACAGGGGAGCTCACAACGACGTTTCGGTCCTACTTGGATCATTTACAAAGTCACTTGTACAAAACATCGTCCCGTGTTTCAAGAAGTGGTACTCTTGGCCGTCGACCAGCAAATGTAACCAAGACAAGAGCCAAAACAAGACGGCGAGTGGTTATAGGGGGTTTAAAGTCTGTCTGCTACACTAGTCTCCACGTAACTTTTCAAATCACCAGCCAAGACTTATTTTAAACCCCTATTAAATGGATTACATTTAACTCTCAACATGCACACTCCGAGTGAAATACACCTCTCAGTGTGTATCCTGTGTGAACAACAACAAGAGAAGAGAATTAAGGAATAGAACAGAAAATAACAGAATAACAAGAATGTTCGATAAAACGGGAGGGACAAAAAATAAAGTCTTATCGATTTTGGAGTAAAGTTACATTTTTCCTGTTCGTTTTGTTTTAAGAGAGAGTGAGAGAGAGTGAGAGAAGGGAGGGGATAGAATAGAGGAAGATAGCAACAGCAAATGTGTTTTTAATAAGCGGTGCGCCCCGCGGGTGAGGGAGAATAGTGATCAGTTGTAGTGGAGCGCAGAATCTGTGAACATTCTTACCACACTTTCAGTATTCTTGAATGGCGGCAGGAAGATGTATGTAACTGTGTCTGTGTTTGATAGACACTGTTTTAGGAGAGAGAGATAGAGAGACAGAGATAGAGAGACAAAAGTGAAATTGCTGGCCCACAGATGGCCTCA
Source organism: Cherax quadricarinatus (assembly GCF_026875155.1). Lineage (NCBI taxonomy): Eukaryota > Metazoa > Arthropoda > Malacostraca > Decapoda > Parastacidae > Cherax > Cherax quadricarinatus. Next base: position 19,088,429 of record NC_069433.1, read on the forward strand.
ACTTTATCCTGGTTCCATATTTGTTTCATAACAGTGAAAAGGTTTTTAAATTAACTGATGTAAAGCAACAGCTCTTGGCTTGTAAATAAAGGTGGGAACCTTAAGGTAACCTTGTAAAAACCCTGTGTGAGAGAAAGAGAGAGAGACAGAAAGAGAGAGAGACAGAGACTTTATATGGAATCCGCTTTGACGTAATTTACGTCGAAGTTCTGTGGTCGCCAGAGATTCTTTTATATTATTTTTAGATTCCCATGTGAGTGGGCCGAGCCTTGGCCTGCCCTCTCCGGATGAGTGGGATAGGCTTTGAGCCCTTCCGGTGAGTGGGGAGGGGGGCAAGCGTCGACTCCTCTCCTCCCTGGTAGGAGTGGGATAAGCTTCGTAACAGTTCGGTAATCTTGTGGGGAATAGTGAGAGAGGGTTTTGATAGGAGGGATGAGGGAGGGGGTGAGAGAGGGAGGGGTGAGGGAGGGAGGGGGTGGGGGAGGGTCTTTGATAGGAGAAGGGGTATTTCCCTGTTCGTTTTGGTTTTAGGTTAGGTGAAAAGTTGTTACAGGTTTTTTAAAGTGCGGGGAAGGTCCCCATTTGGTACCAGAAGACTCTTCACCTCAGACTTCCGTAGGTAAGACTTGCTGGTAATAGACTTTGGGGTACCGGAAGACTTTGCTGGCCCACAGACCTTCGGGTCACCAGTAAAATTTTAAAAACCCCCCCATGACCCACCCCGGGTAAAAAATAACCAAGACCTTGTAAACTTAGAAAAAGGACGGGCCCCCAAGACTTTTATATCCCTTCCCCCGTTTTACTCGTCTTGTCCAAGATTTTAATTTGAAAATTTTCCCATTGATCCCCTTCTTTGTTCTCCGATTTGATGCCTTTGGTTGGGTTGGGGGGGCTTTGAGTCCTCCCTTGAGTGGTAACCAAATTATTTTGGGGTTAGGAGGGGTGTGGAGGTGGGATTTAAAGTTGAAAAAGGTAATAAAATTTTTTCTCCTTTTTTCCCCCTTCCTTTTTTTTTTTCTTTTTTTCTTTTCTTCCCCCTTTTCCCCTTTTCCCCCTCTTCTTCCCGCCTTTCCTCCCCCCTTCCTTCCCTCTCCTCCCTCTTTCTTCCCTTCATCTTCCCCTACCCCCTCCCCCTTTTTCCTTTTTTCTTCTCTTCTTTTTCTTTCCTCCCTTTTCTCCCCTTTTCCCCTTTTCCCCTTTCTTTCTTTTCCTCCTTCTACCTCTTCTTCTTTCCCTTTTTCCCCTTCTTTTCTCCTCTTTTTCTCCTTTTCCTCTTTTTCCTCCCTTTCCTTCTTTCTTCTTCCCTTCCCTTTCCTCTCCTCCCCTCCCCCTCTCCTCTTCTCTCTCTCCCCCTCTCTCCCCCTTCTCTCTCCTTTTCCCTCTCCTCTCCTCTTTTCCCCCCTTCACCACTCCTCTCTCTCTCCCCCTCTCTCTCTCCTTCTCCTCTCTCTCCCCCCTTCTCCTCTCCCTCTCTCTCTCTCTCTCCCCCTTTTCTCTCTCCCCCCTCTCCTCCCCTCTCCCTCTCTCCCTTCTCCCCCAACTCTCTCTCTCTCTCTCTCTCTCTCTCTCTCTCTCCCCTTCCTCTCTCACTTCTCTCCTCCCCCCTTCCCCCCCTCTCCCCCTCCTTCCTCTCCTCTCTCTCTCCCTCCCCCTCCCCCCTCTCTCCCCTTCCCTCCTTCCCCCTCTCCCCCACTCTCTCTCACCATCCCCTTCTCTCCCCTCTCCTCTCCTCCTCTTCTCTCTCCCCTCCCCCTCCCCTCCCTCTCCAACTCCCCCCTTCTCCCCACTCTCCTCCTCTTCCCCCCTTCCCCTCTCTCTCTTCTCCCTTCTCTCTCCCTCTCATCCTTCTCTCTCCCCTCCCCCCTCTTTTTCCCCCACCCCTTTTCCTCTCCCCCTCCCCTCCCCCTCCTCTTCTCTCTCTCCTCCTCTTCTCTCTCCTCTCCCCCCCTCCTTCCCCCCTCACCTCCCCTCACCCCTCTCTCCTCTCTCTCCAACCCCTTTTTTGACAAAACACCTTCTGACATACGTTTTTTTTATCCCCCAGTTAGGAGCTTAGTGAAGTTGAGAAAAGCAGCCCAGTCCCCAACACAGCAGTGGTGTTGTTCAACCAACCCCCCGGGTCTGGCGCGGGCATTCAGACTTTGGTGTCCACACATGCACTGTGAAATCGTACCGTCTCTTAAACCATTTTCTTTTCCTGTTTTATAGTGCACCCCCCTCCTCCTCCTCTCCCCCACCCCCCCTCCCCTCCCATCTCCCATCCCTCTCACACCACTTTAAAATAAACAACTGTTACATAGATAAAAATACAAAATTCTCGACCCCCCATCATTGCTAAAGCAATTTAAAACACCCCCAAGCTTTTATTGTTGTGGTTGGGGTGTGTGAGAGAAAGAGAAGAGGAGGAAGAAAGAGAGAGAGAGAGAGAGAAGAAGAGAAGAAAGAAGAGAGAAGAAGTTGGGAAGGGGGCCCCTTAAGAGAGGGTGGGATCACCTTTCTTCATTACTGTTCATTTGTGGCAGTGAGCGTCTCATCACCCGAAAACAGTGACATGACACTGCTTTTTTATCTCCTCTCCCTCTCCTCTCCCTCTCCTTCTCCCCTCTCCCCCTCCCTCCACCTCCTTCTCCTCTCCCTCTCCCCCTCCCTCTCATTCTCCTCCCGTACACTCCCCTCCCCTCTACACTCTCCCCCCCGCTAATCCCCCTCTTTTCTTCCCCCCCCCCCTCTACACCCCCCCCCTCTACATTCCCCCCCCCCTCTACATCCTCCCCCCCTATATCCCCTCTACTCCCCCCCCCTCTACATTCCCCTCCCCTCACATCTCCCCTCCCCTCACACTCTCCCCCCTCATACTCCCCCCCACATCTACCCCCCCCCTCTACATCCTCCTCCCTATATCTCCCCCCTCTACATCTCCCCTCCCCTCTACACTCCCCTCTCCTCTAATCCCCTCCCCTACATTTCCCCTCCCCTCTACATCTCTCCTCCCCCCCTACATCTCCCCTCCCCCACATCTCCCCCCCCCCCTACATCTCTCCCCGTCAATCTCCCCTCTACATCACCCTCCCCTCTACATCTCTCCTCCCTCTAATCCCCCCCAACTCCCCCCCCCCCTCTACATTTCCCCCCCCCCCTCACATCTCTCCCCCCTCATATCTCCCCCCCTACATCTTCCCCTCCCCTCTACACTCCCCCTCTCCTCAAAACTCCCCTCTCCCACATTTCCCCCCCCCCCTAATCTCCCTCCCCTCTACATCTCCCCTCCCCTCTACATCTCCCCTCCCCTCACCTTCCCCTCCCCCTAAACTCCCCCCCCCCCTCCCAAAATTTTTCCCCCCTCCCCTCTAAATCTTCCTCCCCTCTACATCTCACCCCCCCCCTCTACATCCCCCCCCCCTACACTCCCCTCTCCCTACATTTTCCCCCCCCTCTACATCTCCCCCCCCCTCACATCTCCCCTCCCCTCTACATCTCCCCCCCCTCTACATCCCCCCCCCTCTACATCTCCCCCCCCCTCTACATTTCCCCCCCCTCCCCTCTACATCTCCCCCCCCCTTACATTCCCCCCCCCCCTCTACTCTCCCCCCCCCTACATCTCCCCTCCCCCTACATCTCTCTCCCCTTACATCTCCCCTCCCCCCCTACATCCCCCTCCCCCCCTACAACTCCCCCCCCCACATCTCCCCCCCCTCTACATCTCCCCCGTAACACACATTACTGGCCACAAAAATCTACACACAATCCCTTTACAAAAAAATTTCCTTGTTTTTTGTGAAAAATAATCAAAGTTAACCACAATATTTGGGAGGGGGGGAGGGAGGGGGGGAGGGGGGGGGGAGGGGAGGGGGGGAGGGGAGGGGCGGAGGGAGGGGCGGCAGGGAGGGAGGAGGGGGGGGGAGGGAGGGAGGGGGGGGGGAGGGCATCAAAGCACCTCCCAAATTCAGAATGTTTTTAAATTTTCACCTACCCCATACCTCCCCTCTTCCCTCCTTCTCTCTCCTCTCTCCCTCTCTCTCTCTTTTCTCTCTCTCTCATCCCCTCTCTTCCCTCTCTTCCCCCTCTCTCCTCTCTCTTCTCCCCTCCCTCTCTTCTCCCTCTCCCCTCCTCCTCTCTCTCCTCTCCTCCTCTCTCTCTTCCTCTCCCCTTTTCCCCTCCCTCTCTCTCTCTCTCTCCCCTCTCTCTCCTCTTCCCTCTCTCCTCCCCTCTCCCCCTTCTCCCCTCTTTTCCCCCCCCTCCCCCTCCCCTTTTTTCCTCTCCTCTCTCTCTCTCTCCCTTTTCCTTTCTCCCCTTTTTCCATCCCCCCCTCTCATCCCTTTCTCTTCCCCCCCCTCCCCCTTTCCCCTTTTTTTTTTTTTTTTTTTTTTTTTTTTTTACACAGGGTTTGACAAGGTTAAGGATCCCTAGCTTTATTGACAGCTATATTACAGGTTAAGGATTCCTAACTTTATTGGCAAGCTAAGAGCTGTTACCTACATCAGCTCATTTGAAAGCATTTTTATTGTTATGAGACATACAAGTACGGAACAGGATGAAGTTGGAGCCATCTGTGGGCCAGCATTTTCATTTGATCAACTGACTTTATCTCGTTGACATCATTATCCTGTACGAATGTGTTCCATACTCGAGTCATCCTGGGTATGTATGATCTCAGATGGAGTGATGTTCTGGAGAAGGGTACAGCCAGAGTGAAGTTGCTGCTTTCTGCCCGTCTTGTGGCATAAAAAGCTTGTTTCACGCTGTCCTCGAAGTGATCCAAGTGTGTATTTTGACAATATTGGCCTTGTACATAACAGTAAGGCCACCCAACATCCCTCCTATGTTGAAGGCTCTGCTGAAATAACAGATCTATCCAGATGGTCCAGGCGAGAGATGAGACGTCTTGCTCTGTTCTCTACTCTGTCAAGCAGTCGCAGATGAGAGGGGGGGGCAGGCAAACCAAGAAAGTGGAGCATACTCAAGGTGTGAGCGTACTTGTGCCTCGTACAGGATCTTGCAACCCCTACTGTCAAGCAGATGCGAGATACGGCGAAGTGCTGTAAGCTTCCTGGCTGCCTTGTTTGCAAGATTTACAACATGGTTCTTCATGGTTAGTTTGGAGTCAGATTTCACCCCAAGGATATCAACTTCTTCTCCAGGTGCCAACATCCTCCCATTCATCCTTACTACTGCACCAGCATTACCATCATGGTGCCTAGAGACGATCATCATTTGCGTTTTCTCAGGTGCAAATGTTACTTGCCATCTATTTCCCCAAGCTGATATAGCTCTCAGCTGGTGATTGATGTAGCTTTAGCTTAGAGCAGCTGGCATTTCTTCTCTTGGATAAGTGAATGTCAGTGTACAGTCGTCTGCATATGCATGTGATTCTGGGATGAGATGAAGAAGGTCGTTGAAGTAGACATTCCATAACAGTTGACCCAGCACGCTTCCTTGTGGAACACTTGCCCCAATAGGATGCCTTGCTGATTCCGTTCCATTGAGGACTACACTTAGAGATCTACCATGAAGGTAATCACTGAGGAGACATAGCGTAGAGCCTGCAATTCCCAGTGCTTGAAGTTTTGCTAAGAGGCCCTGGTGCCACACCCGGTCGAAAGCGCCAGCAATGTCCAGTGCTACCACACAGCTGACTTTGGATTCATCCAGTGACTGGTGCCACTTAGTGGAGAGGTTTAACAACAGATCAGCAGCAGAGTAACCTTTCCTGAAGCCATATTGACGATCACAAAGTAGTGAGTGGTAGTCAAAAAATCTGTCATTTGTCTTGAGATTATTGTCTCAAGGATCTTACCAGTGATTGACAGGAGTGACACTGGTCTGTAGTTGCTGATTTCTGCTCTGCTCTTCTTTTTGTGAACAGGGACTACATTTGCCTCTTTCCATAGAGAGGGCCATTTACACTGTACTAGGCAGTGCTGAAAGATGCGGTTAGAGGTGCTGCTAGCTGGTCTGCACATCTTCTCAACATCTTGGGCTCAACTTGTCTGGGCCCACAGCCCTTTTCTTGGTCAAGTGATTTAAGAAGGAAATGCAACTCCTCCTGCCTTATTATCACCACTGACAGTTTTGACACAGTTCGTGCAGCTAGCCAAGGAGGGTCCCTTGCTGGATCAGGAACTTGCATTTTGGTAGCAAAGTGTTCAGCAAAGAGGTCCGCCTTCTCTTGACTACTAGTAGAGGTGGTCCGATCCTGTCGATTTAGAGGTGGAATAAGTTCATCAGGCAGATAACCTTGTCTGTCCTTGACCAGGGACCACCAGGTTTTGGAGCCTACCCTACCTGATGCTAACTTTCTTTTAGTTGTCCACCTCCCATTTAGCAATGGCCCACTTTTGAACATCACCCATATGCCTACAGGCTTGCATGTGCAAGTTCCTGTTATAGGTGGTAGGATGTCTCTTATACCTTCGCCATGCTTTGTACTTAGCAGTAGCAGCCTTCTACAACGAAAGCCAAACCAAGGCTGATCTGTAGCTTTGTCACATATTGCCGGTGAGGAATGTGTTCTTGTTGCAGATTAAGGATGTGTCCAGTGAAGGCTTTCACTTGGTTGTCAACATCCCCCTGGAGAAGAGCAATTCCAGTCGGTGGTGGCGAGCTCAGAGCAAAGGGCTGGCCAATTACCTCTTTCCCATAGCCAGTTTGTGCGTGTGGACTCCTCACCTCGTTCTGTTGGGATCTTAAGTGTGGTAAAAACAGCCTTGTGGTCAGACGATCCAACGTAGCCGAGGGGTTGACAAGTGACTATGCCTTCTGCCAGATCACTCACTACTGGGTCAAGGAGAGGAGCCAGAGATATGAGTAGGGAAATCAACAAAGTTTCTCATGTCAAACACTGCAAGAAGGTCATCAAAGTCCCTCTGTATAAGGTGCTGGTTGAGGTCACCAACAATTATAATATATGTTGACAGTTGTGTTGTAGCAGAAGGGAGTCAATATTTTCCATTAGGAAGTTGATAGGGTCTGCGTGTTGCCACTGAGGTCTGTACATTGCACATGCTAGTACAGAGGTACTAGTGTTTATACAGAGCTTGAAGAACATCATTTCAAGATGTGTAGGGGTGGCAACATCTATGTGCTGGGCATGAACACTTTTAGAGAAGCACACAGCAACACCACCTCCTTGCCCTTGCCTGTCTCTTCTCATCCATGAGGTGTAGCCAGCAGTTCTTGCAAAATTTTCTGGAGTCTCCCTCCCCCTCTCTCTCTCCCTTTCTCCCTCCCCCCTCTCTCTCTCCCTTTCTCTGTCCCCCCTCTCTCTGTCTCTCTCTCTCCCTTTCTCCATCCCCTCTCTCTCCCTCTCATCCTTCACGAGGGAACATGGTTACCGAAAATCAATAAGAGAGTTTTGAGACAGTTAAGCTTCCAAAACTAGACAGAGGCCTCCCACAGAACTATGTGGGCGTGAATGGGTGGATAACTGCGTGGTTGTGTGGGTGGCTGAGTGGGTGGATGAGTGGGAGGCTGGATGGGTGGGTAGGTAGGTTGGTAGGCTGCGGATGGGTGGGTGGGTAAGTAGGCAGTGGGTGGGTGGGTAAGTATCCAGTGGGTGGATGGGTGGGTGGGTAAGTAGGCAGTGGTGGATGGGTGGGTGGGTAAGTAGGCAGTGGGTGGATGGGTGGTGGGTAAGTAGGCAGTGGGTGGGTGGGTAAGTAGGCAGTGGGTGGATGGGTGTTTGAGGGTGGGAGAAGAAAATAAGGAAAATGCATCAGAAATTTTGAAAATGACAAGTATGATCATGAACACTTGTAAAACACCTGATGACACGTCACTTGTACACTCATGTCTGTAGTGTTGTCCCACACTCATGTCTGTAGTGTTGTCCCACACTCACGTCTGTAGTGTTGTCCTACACTCACGTCTGTATTGTTGTCCCACACTCACGTCTGTACTGTCGTCCCACACTCACGTCTGTAGTGTTGTCCCACACTCACGTCTGTAGTGTTGTCCCACACTCACGTCTGTAGTGTCGTCCCACACTCACGTCTGTAGTGTTGTCCCACACTCACGTCTGTAGTGTTGTCCCACACTCACGTCTGTAGTGTCGTCCCACACTCACGTCTGTAGTGTTGTCCCACACTCACGTCTGTAGTGTTGCCCCACACTCACGTCTGTAGTGTTGTCCCACACTCACGTCTGTAGTGTTGTCCCACACTCACGTCTGTAGTGTTGTCCCACACTCACGTCTGTAGTGTTGTCCACACTCACGTCTGTAGTGTTGTCCCACACTCACGTCTGTAGTGTCGTCCCACACTCACGTCTGTAGTGTTGTCCCACACTCACGTCTGTAGTGTCGTCCCACACTCACGTCTGTAGTGTTGTCCCACACTCACGTCTGTAGTGTTGTCCCACACTCACGTCTGTAGTGTTGTCCCACACTCACGTCTGTAGTGTTGTCCCACACTCACGTCTGTAGTGTTGTCCCACACTCACGTCTGTAGTGTTGTCCCACACTCACGTCTGTAGTGTTGTCCCACACTCACGTCTGTAGTGTTGTCCCACACTCACGTCTGTAGTGTTGTCCCACACTCACGTCTGTAGTGTTGTCCCACACTCACGTCTGTAGTGTTGTCCCACACTCACGTCTGTAGTGTTGTCCCACACTCACGTCTGTAGTGTTGTCCCACACTCACGTCTGTAGTGTTGTCCCACACTCACGTCTGTAGTGTTGTCCCACACTCACGTCTGTAGTGTTGTCCCACACTCACGTCTGTAGTGTTGTCCCACACTCACGTCTGTAGTGTTGTCCCACACTCACGTCTGTAGTGTTGTCCCACACTCACGTCTGTAGTGTTGTCCCACACTCACGTCTGTAGTGTTGTCCCACACTCACGTCTGTAGTGTTGTCCCACACTCACGTCTGTAGTGTTGTCCCACACTCACGTCTGTAGTGTTGTCCCACACTCACGTCTGTAGTGTTGCCCCACACTCACGTCTGTAGTGTTGTCCCACACTCACGTCTGTAGTGTTGTCCCACACTCACGTCTGTAGTGTTGTCCCACACTCACGTCTGTAGTGTTGTCCCACACTCACGTCTGTAGTGTTGTCCCACACTCACGTCTGTAGTGTTGTTCCACACTCACGTCTGTAGTGTTGTCCCACACTCACGTCTGTAGTGTTGTCCCACACTCACGTCTGTAGTGTTGTCCCACACTCACGTCTGTAGTGTTGTCCCACACTCACGTCTGTAGTGTTGTCCCACACTCACGTCTGTAGTGTTGTCCCACACTCACGTCTGTAGTGTTGTTCCACACTCTCTTCTACAGCGATGTGGTGCGGTTTGGTATGGTGCGATTGTGTGGTGTGTGTGTGTGTGTGTTCTGCCTGTTAGTGTGTGTATGATTATGTATAGGTGTGTATTCTGCGTGTTGGTGTGTGTTTGAGTATGTATTGGTGTGTATTCTGTGTGTTGATGTGTGTTTGGGAATGTATTGGTGTGTGTTCTACGTGTTGGTGTGTGTTTGGGTATGTATTGGTGTGTATTCTGTGTGTTGATGTGTATTTGGGAATGTATTGGTGTGTGTTCTACATGTTGGTGTGTGTTTGGGTATGTATTGGTGTGTGTTCTACGTGTTGGTGTGTGTTTGGGTATGTATTGGCGTGTGTTCTACGTGTTGGTGTGTGTTTGGGTAGGTATTGGCGTGTGTTCTACGTGTTGGTGTGTGTTTGGGTATGTATTGGCGTGTGTTCTACGTGTTGGTGTGTGTTTGGGTATGTATTCGTGTGTGTTCTACGTGTTGGTGTGTGTTTGGGTATGTATTGGCGTGTGTGTGGAGGGCAGTACAAGAGAACACGGAGACGGGGAGTGAGGACACAGCTGGAAATTGTACAGAGGTCGTTCATTGCCTGTACAGTGCCCCTGCAACACCTGAACTACTGGCTGTATCCTGATGTGTCATGTATACTAACGAAAGTTTAAGAGAGACAGAGAGATACATGATAACATGCACCAGGGAGGTACTGGAGGGTCAGGTCCCACACACATTACAAAAGCAAGATACTGGAGTGAGACATATGGATCTACACACAACCATTACAACATACTGGAATGAGAAATATTGGAGAAAGTGGAAAGCAGGGGCACCATGGGCACAATAAGAGAACACTATATCAATATGCGGGGTCCAAGACTCTTCAACTTGCTACCAGTAGATATCAGATATATTGCAGGAACAGAGGTAAGAGCATCCAAGAGGAATCGTGACTACTGCCTCTTGCAACTGTGGGATCAACTAAGCCGTGCAAGCCTGCAGAGCGCTAGCAAAAAGTCAGGTGGAGAAGGAAGCCTGGTGTCAGGCCAGGCTACCAAGGAACCCCCCCCCCCTTTCTCTCTCTCTCTCTTTCTCTCTCTTTCTCTATGTCTCTCTCTGTCTGTCTCTGTCTCTCTGTCTGTCTCTCTGACTCTCTCTCTGACTCTCTCTCTCTCTCTCTCTCTCTCTCTCTCTCTCTCTCTCTCTCTCTCTCTCTCTCTCTCTCTCTCTCTCTCTCTCTCTCTCTCTCTCTCTCTCTCTCTCTCTCTCTTTCTCTTTCTCTTTCTCTTTCTCTCTCTATCTCTATCTCTATCTCATTAAGGACATAACTTTGCTTGTACATAGAATTTCGCTACACCGGGATTGTATTGTATTGTTGCAAATAAATTTTCAACTTTCATGAGATATTTTAACAACCAGCATGTACTGTATGTGACTCAGTGTGCGGTTGTAACAACCAGCATGTACTGTATGTGACTCAGTGTGCGGTTGTAACAACCAGCATGTACTGTATGTGGCTCAGTGTGCGGTTGTAACAACCAGCATGTAATGTATGTGGCTCAGTGTGCGGTTGTAACAACCACCATGTACTGTATGTGACTCAGTGTGCGGTTGTAACAACCAGCATGTACTGTATGTGGCTCAGTGTGCGAGTGTAACAACCACCATGTACTGTATGTGGCTCAGTGTGCGGTTGTAACAACCAGCATGTACTGTATGTGGCTCAGTGTGCGAGTGTAACAACCACCATGTACTGTATGTGGCTCAGTGTGCGGTTGTAACAACCAGCATGTACTGTATGTGGCTCAGTGTGCGAGTGTAACAACCACCATGTACTGTATGTGACTCAGTGTGCGGTTGCAACAACCAGCATGTACTGTATGTGGCTCAGTGTGCGGTTGTAACAACCAGCATGTACTGTATGTGGCTCAGTGTGCGGTTGTAACAACCACCATGTACTGTATGTGACTCAGTGTGCGGTTGTAACAACCAGCATGTACTGTATGTGACTCAGTGTGCGGTTGTAACAACCAGCATGTACTGTATGTGGCTCAGTGTGCGAGTGTAACAACCACCATGTACTGTATGTGGCTCAGTGTGCGGTTGTAACAACCAGCATGTACTGTATGTGGCTCAGTGTGCGAGTGTAACAACCAGCATGTACTGTATGTGGCTCAGTGTGCGGTTGTAACAACCACCATGTACTGTATGTGGCTCAGTGTGCGGTTGTAACAACCAGCATGTACTGTATGTGGCTCAGTGTGCGGTTGTAACAACCAGCATGTACTGTATGTGGCTCAGTGTGCGGTTGTAACAACCACCATGTACTGTATGTGGCTCAGTGTGCGGTTGTAACAACCAGCATGTACTGTATGTGGCTCAGTGTGCGGTTGTAACAACCAGCATGTACTGTATGTGGCTCAGTGTGCGAGTGTAACAACCACCATGTACTGTATGTGGCTGTGTGCGGTTGTAACAACCAGCATGTACTGTATGTGGCTCAGTGTGCGGTTGTAACAACCACCATGTACTGTATGTGGCTGTGTGCGGTTGTAACAACCAGCATGTACTGTATGTGGCTCAGTGTGCGAGTGTAACAACCAGCATGTACTGTATGTGGCTCAGTTTGCGAGTGTAACAACCAGCATGTACTGTATGTGGCTCAGTGTGCGAGTGTAACAACCAGCATGTACTGTATGTGGCTCAGTGTGCGAGTGTAACAACCAGCATGTACTGTATGTGGCTCAGTGTACGGTTGTAACAACCAGCATGTACTGTATGTGGCTCAGTGTGCGGTTGTAACAACCAGCATGTACTGTATGTGGCTCAGTGTGCGAGTGTAACAACCAGCATGTACTGTATGTGGCTCAGTGTGCGGTTGTAACAACCAGCATGTACTGTATGTGGCTCAGTGTGCGAGTGTAACAACCAGCATGTACTGTATGTGGCTCAGTTTGCGAGTGTAACAACCAGCATGTACTGTATGTGGCTCAGTGTGCGAGTGTAACAACCAGCATGTACTGTATGTGGCTCAGTGTGCGAGTGTAACAACCAGCATGTACTGTATGTGGCTCAGTGTACGGTTGTAACAACCAGCATGTACTGTATGTGGCTCAGTGTGCGGTTGTAACAACCAGCATGTACTGTATGTGGCTCAGTGTGCGAGTGTAACAACCAGCATGTACTGTATGTGGCTCAGTGTGCGGTTGTAACAACCAGCATGTACTGGATGTGGCTCAGTGTGCGGTTGTAACAACCAGCATGTACTGTATGTGGCTCAGTGTACGGTTGTAACAACCAGCATGTACTGTATGTGGCTCAGTGTACGGTTGCAACAACCAGCATGTACTGTATGTGGCTCAGTGTGCGAGTGTAACAACCAGCATGTACTGTATGTGGCTCAGTGTGCGAGTGTAACAACCAGCATGTACTGTATGTGGCTCAGTGTGCGAGTGTAACAACCAGCATGTACTGTATGTGGCTCAGTGTGCGGTTGTAACAACCAGCATGTACTGGATGTGGCTCAGTTTGCGAGTGTAACAACCAGCATGTACTGTATGTGGCTCAGTGTGCGGTTGTAACAACCAGCATGTACTGTATGTGGCTCAGTGTGCGAGTGTAACAACCAGCATGTACTGTATGTGGCTCAGTGTGCGAGTGTAACAACCAGCATGTTCTGTATGTGGCTCAGTGTGCGAGTGTAACAACCAGCATGTACTGTATGTGGCTCAGTGTGCGGTTGTAACAACCAGCATGTACTGGATGTGGCTCAGTGTGCGGTTGTAACAACCAGCATGTACTGTATGTGGCTCAGTGTACGGTTGCAACAACCAGCATGTACTGTATGTGGCTCAGTGTGCGGTTGTAACAACCAGCATGTACTGTATGTGGCTCAGTGTGCGGTTGTAACAACCAGCATGTACTGTATGTGGCTCAGTGTGCGGTTGTAACAACCAGCATGTACTGTATGTGGCTCAGTGTGCGGTTGTAACAACCAGCATGTACTGTATGTGGCTCAGTGTACGGTTGCAACAACCAGCATGTACTGTATGTGGCTCAGTGTGCGGTTGTAACAACCAGCATGTACTGTATGTGGCTCAGTGTGCGAGTGTAACAACCAGCATGTACTGTATGTGAGGCCACCTGCAGCTGGTACAAGACCAGCTGGACAAGGGGTTGAGGTTGGGTTACTGTCCCTTGACAAGCAGGGAGAGGTCAGAGGTCAGAGGAAGGTCAGAGGCTGGGGGATTAGTGATACGTCCAGAGGATAGGGGGATGTCAGGGGTTAAGGGGATGTCAGGGGTTAAGGGGATATCAGGGGTTAAGGGGATGTCAGGGGTTAAGGGGATGTCAGGGGTTAAGGGGATGTCAGGGTTTAAGGGGATGTGAGGAGTTAAGGGGATGTGAGGAGTGAAGGGGATGTCAGGGTTTAAGGGGATGTGAGGAGTTAAGGGGATGTGAGGAGTTAAGGGGATGTCAGGGGTTAAGGGGATGTCAGGGGTTAAGGGGATGTCAGGGGTTAAGGGGATGTCAGGGGTTAAGGGGATGTCAGGGGTTAAGGGGGATGTCAGGGGTTAAGGGGATGTGAGGAGTTAAGGGGATGTGAGGAGTGAAGGGGATGTCAGGGGTTAAGGGGATGTCAGGGGTTAAGGGGATGTCAGGGTTTTAAGGGGATGTGAGGAGTTAAGGGATGTGAGGAGTGAAGGGGATGTCGGGTTAAGGGGATGTCAGGGGTTAAGGGGATGCCAGGGGTTAAGGGGATGTCAGGGGTTAAGGGGATGCCAGGGGTTAAGGGGATGTCAGGGGTTAAGGGGATGTGAGGAGTTAAGGGGATGTGAGGAGTGAAGGGGATGTCAGGGGTTAAGGGGATGTCAGAGTTTAAGGGGATGTGAGGAATTAAGGGGATGTGAGGAGTGAAGGGGATGTCAGGGGTTAAGGGGATGTCAGGGGTTAAGGGGATGTCAGGGGTTAAGGGATGTCAGGGGTTAAGGGGATGTCAGGGGTTAAGGGGATGTCAGGGGTTAAGGGGATGCCAGGGGTTAAGGGGATGTCAGGGGTTAAGGGGATGCCAGGGGTTAAGGGGATGTCAGGGGTTAAGGGGATGCCAGGGGTTAAGGGGATGTCAGGGGTTAAGGGGATGTCAGGGGTTAAGGGGATGCCAGGGGTTAAGGGGATGTCAGGGGTTAAGGGGATGTCAGGGTTAAGGGGATGTCAGGGTTAAGGGGATGTCAGGGGTTAAGGGGATGCCAGGGGTTAAGGGGATGCCAGGGGTTAAGGGGATGTCAGGGGTTAAGGGGATGTCAGGGGTTAAGGGGATGTCAGGGGTTAAGGGGATGTCAGGGGTTAAGGGGATGCCAGGGGTTAAGGGGATGTCAGGGGTTAAGGGGATGTCAGGGGTTAAGGGGATGTCAGGGGTTAAGGGGATGTCAGGGGTTAGGGGATGTCAGGGGTTAAGGGGATGCCAGGGGTTAAGGGGATGCCAGGGGTTAAGGGGATGCCAGGGGTTAAGGGGATGTCAGGGGTTAAGGGGATGCCAGGGGTTAAGG